>OX155958.1:25006309-25684214 GCA_944548615.1 Micropterix aruncella
CTTCTGCGCTCACTTCAGGGAGACTGAACGACTAATCGTTAAAACTTCCTGAGGTGACGGGCTCGCCCGCTGTAGTTTGCAACTCTAGATCATACCTCAAGATATTGATAATTAAAATTCGAGCGCGCACCATAATTCATCATTAAAATTGAATTATCGACACTCAGAGCGGCCCTAATCGTTTCGATTTCCCAATCAGAAACGCCTTCTTAGCAGATAGTTAGAGATAGTTAGAACAATGAAGATTCCCAGTAAGTCTGCACGTTTATGTCGTTTCGCGGTATTTTTGCCATTGCAAAAGAGCGATGATCCAATTGCCGAGACTCGTGTGAAAATTAACATTTAATAGTGGAAAATGAGCATCCATTGAAATACATCGTCAATTTAAGTGAGAGACTCTTTCGAAACTCCTTAAAGGTGTTAATAACCGGACTGTATTAGCGGTCGAGCACTATTTTTACTAAAGGCCGCACGTTATTATACCGCACTGCGCGTTGTCGGAAGGAAATTGGTTTATTGTTACGATATTCCATAACTTCTACTTATTGCTCTGGGTTTCGTTTCACGAAGGCCTCGATGTTATCATTTCAATAGTAGGTACGAGCGCCTGCAGCTACAAAATCATAACAAGTAAATATATTAAAAAGAATAAAAAACACGACTGTCGTTACAGAAACTATTGTATTTATAATTATTTTTATTACAGAGGTTTTGATGAAATATTTGTGGTTTATTTATTTATCCATATATATAAATATATATATATATATATATATATATATATATATATATATATATATATATATATATATATATATATATATATATATATATATATATATATATATATATATATATATATATATATATATATATATATATATATATATATATATATATATATATATATATATATATATATATATATATATATATATATATATATATATATATATATATATATATATATATATATATATATATATATATATATATATATATATATATATATATATATATATATATATATATATATATATATATATATATATATATATATATATATATATATATATATATATATATATATATATATATATATATATATATATATATATATATATATATATATATATATATATATATATATATATATATATATATATATATATATATATATATATATATATATATATATATATATATATATATATATATATATATATATATATATATATATATATATATATATATATATATATATATATATATATATATATATATATATATATATATATATATGTATGTATGTATATATATATATATATATATATATATATATATATATATATATATATATATATATATATATATATATATATATATATATATATATATATATATATATATATATACAAGTATATTTCCGGAATTTACGCAATCAGACCTTTCATTTGACACTAAACTTAAATTTATGTTAATTAATTTTTTATTTTATTTAGACAACTATTTACTTGATATATGGAAAGTTAGTTTACCCTATGATACTCTAGATGACATAGCAATTCTAACAATACCACACACTTGTAGATCAGCTTAAGCGTTTAGAAGTTATGGTGGAATGAAAAAACGGTAAACGTACATACATAGATGAAACCTGAACACATAACACTCCATTTTTGTAGTTAAGTCTTTTAAAAACAGGTGTTTCTCTAACATTTTTTTACACTAGCGAGAAACTACTCTCTATTTCTATAGCTTTATGTCTACTACATCTATTTCCATAGCATTATAGTATGAGGAGAAAAAAAAACTTAGTATCCATGAACGTGTATTTTGTATATATGTAGGTATGTAGTTTATTTTTTCAACAAATTGCCTTATATATTAAAGACGATTAAAAACATCTATATTTTCAAGAAATCCATCCAAGTGTGTCTGCTAAAAATCAATATGTATGCGCATAACGATATTTTAAAATATTGCGGTAACAGCACCGTACCTAACAATTTAATTTAATGTATTCTTTTTTGTTGTCAATTGTTTTATTGTAAGTTTTTACTTTATAGCCTTTGTTTTTGTTAATTGCAATGCTTGGAGTAATAATATATGATCTTTGTTAAGTTGAGTTTACTTTATTAGCTTTGTATTTACATAACATATTCCTTTTTTCTATTTTTCGTTCTCATAATGTGTTTCATTACATAATTATATATTTTATTTTCTTATTACTATCTTTTTATAATTAATTCATTTATTACCATTTTAATATACATGTTTTTGAATCTATTTACTGTTTTTTTCTGCTCTGTTTACTTTATATTTACTTTTCTAATACTTTGGACTGTTTAGTAACTTAGCAATTAATTTTTAGAATATTTTCTGTTTATTTAAAAAACCTTAATAATTTCACTTTACAAAAGGCTTGTATATTTTAAACTTTTATTTTATATAGAATAAAGTACTATATAACCGTTTAATTGATGGGAACATATAAATGGTGTATGTTTGTTATATTTTAATTTAGTAAATATGTTTATTGTTCTGTCTCTTTTCCGAATAAAATAAAATAAATTATATGACCTTTCTTAATCTGAGTAACTAGTTTAAGACTAATTTAATGCCTTTCTTACACAACAATAATGGTTGTAATAGAAATAAATACTCTTTATCTTATCTTTATCTTTATCTATGAATTTATTAAATTGTTATATTGTACAATATAATGTGCGGTGAGTATTTATTATTTATCTCTATAAATATATTTTTGATATTTATTACAATACATTGGTGGAGGGTTTATTTTTTTAAAATTTCTTTCTCCTTCTATTTTGTTTCTAAAAATATTATTATATTACTATTATATTATCTGTATATTCAGTAATAATTCATGCAGTGCTTGCTGCAGTGTAAGTGGCAGCAGAAGCGGACCTGGGAGAAAAAGACTGTTGAAAGCTGGATTGAACAGTAGGTGAAGCCTTTGAGATGTCATCGTCGGAAGATGCTCTGTGAAAGCCGAAACAAGATAAAGATCTTTTAAAATCTAAATCGTTACAGCGAAAAGGAAGTTAAAATTCTTAAACTCAACTGCAAAGTTTCCTTCCCTCTCTTCTTCTCTAACACTTCTAATGATCTACTTTTTGCACATTACAATACATATAATTACGATTATCTTGAAATAGAACCCTAATCATAATAAATACGATTATACATTATTAAACTCATTATTCGAGATTATTGATTAGGCGCCTTAACGCAGTCGGCTATACTGAATTGCGTGATCATCGAAGACGTGCAAACTAAAAGAGGTTAACACCGTTTTAAGTTAGGTTACAATAAAATACCTCTAAGTCCATTGCTAGCAATGACGCGCAATCTATTTGATAACGCAAAATGAAATAAATAAAAAAATGCTATTCTGCGGAATCACAGGGGTTAAGTTTATCTTAATATGTAAATTAATTACATGGTATTAGGCGTATAATCAAGAACATTGTATTCTAGAAATGTAAATTGAGATGTGATAGGGATTATGGCGACGTCTTGTATACATATTGTAATTATGCAAGTCACCGGAAAGTTAGACAATAATAGACTGTGAGGTAGCTTTTAAAAAATGCAAAAATAAGTAAATATATTAAAAAGAAAGGAAAAACTGCCATTACCAAAAGTAAACTACTGTCTTTATAAAAAAAAAGAAGTTTTTTTTAATGAAATATATGTATTTATCCATATATATATATATATATATATATATATATATATATATATATATATATATATATATATATATATATATATATATATATATATATATATATATATATATATATATATATATATATATATATAATATATATATATATATATATATATATATATATATATATATATATATATATATATATATATATATATATATATATATATATATATATATATATATATATTACTTAAAACATAATATTAAATAATAATGACTGTTTCTTTCTTTTTTCACATATAACTTTATTTATATTATTTAATCGAATTTTATATTATATTTATTGCCGATTTAATAATGGAATTTTATTTATTATATATTTTTATTATTTTTTTATTATTTTTTTTTTTTATTTTATTCTGAAGACCACATTTTAGGGCAATTTAGTGTCATTAGCTTTTTACTAAAACTTGTGCATTTGTAGGCAACCAAGCAATCAAGCAAACTTGATTGTAAAATTGGAGTCCTGTCCACCCTAGAACGGGCTAGTCCCAGTTGGGTGACAGAAACAAATAAGCAAAAGGTTAAGGTTTTGCCATTCGGTTCCTGTTATTTTTGTAAGCTAATCAATGTTTTATAGTAATTAATTCTTAAATAAATAAATAAATAAATATATATATATATATATATATATATATATATATATATATATATATATATATATATATATATATATATATATATATATATATATATATATATATATATATATATATATATATATATATATATATATATATATGTGTATATATACATATATATTTTCAGAATATGCTCAATCAGACCTTTCATTTGACACTAAACACGATATATTTATGTTAATTTATTGACATTTGCATTATACAATTATTGTAAATTTATATTTAACAAAATACGCTTTTACCCTGCGAAATTAAGTGCCATATTTCTCGTTTTGCATGTATATCCAAAATACTCCAGTTTGTTGGTAGTACACTAGTTTTCAGTGTAGTTAAATTCATACGCCTTTTTTTATTTTTAAAAATCGTATAATAGGTACCTATTTTTTATTAAAAAAAGGTACCTATTAGGAATTCCATGACCAATCTTGATTAATAATTACGATAACACTTTATTGATGATGCTCACTTTATTGTGATGATCACCAATTATGATGATCACTTTATTGTACATGCGTACCCCCAGGACCTGCTCCCGTTGTTGAAACTGCTCGATAATATTATTATTATACTAGAAAGTAAGCCGCTTCATAATGGTATGATGGCTATGAATGAAGGTGGATTATGGAAGGCTATGAATTAAGGTGGTTTTAAGGTTATTGGCCGATCCATAACCGGATAAAGAACTCTATTTGAAGTGAATTGTGCGAAAAATCTATCGCTTGGTACTAACATTGCCGGTTATCGTACAATCAATCACCGTTTCAGAAAAGAGCTTTATTATACCGCTCCAGAAAAGAGCGGCACGCAGTTTATATAGAGTGTCACCAAGAAGTTCTTGTAAGCCGCTAGTTGTAGAATCAGGAATCATGACTATTTCTTCTTACATCTACCAAAATATTATGTACGCTCGTAGACACCTAGCAGAAGTTCCGGTGAATAGTGATTTTCATCATCACGATACGAGGAATAAATCCAATCTCCACATAAACCGAAAGCGACTTAGCAAAGTGCGATACAGTAGTATTCACCAAAATTTGTTTTACTATAATAGGATTCCAGAGCAAATGAAAAGCCTTGGAGAGGACCAATTTAAAAAGATAATTATACATAATTTGGTATGAAACCGAATTTATGGTATAAGGGAGTTTGAAAATTCTGAGTTTATTTTCCATGTTGATGATTAATGAAATTTGTAAAGTTTTAAACGTAATGGTATTCTAATTTTCATAAAATTTATTATACATATGTATATTCATTTTTAAAAAAATACGAAGGCTGGATTGATAATAAAATCAATTTTCTTTGATTATTCTACAAAGAATTTGCATTTCAATTTTAATAGATTATTCTCCCTGACTCTTAAATGACATTAGTATATTTTGATTATTTGTATTGAATATAATATTACAGCTATGACAACTATCATGATAGTTATGTTTTTAATAATTAAATTTTTAGCATTTAATTTTGTGACGTATCCAGGTGTCGGAATGACTATCTACTGGAGTAGTTGATGGTATTGGATTGTATTGTATTGTAATATATCTTTCTATAATCGCACCTGTACCCAGGTATATGAATTGTCAGAGCTCGTTGGCCCGGCTGTATTAAAAAATAAATTGAGTCTAGCAGAAGACTCAATTTACTTAACTCGTCAGTCCCCCGGTATTTATTAGATATTGCTACCAGTTCTACATTCTTGATTTTTTAACATCACCTGATTATATTCACCACCCTGATTCTGGAACTGTAATTATGATTTGTCGGACTCAATAAATAATAGAGTTATAGGCATTTACATAAGTTTCAAGCCCCTACATTATGGTAGGTAGTTCTATTTTAAAACATTTTATAAACACCTATGTGTCAGTAGGTTAGGTTAGTTTTTTTAAACTATTATTAAAGGTAATTTAAAAATAAATAAAAAGAAAAATAAAAAAATAAAAAAACAACGCGATTTTTATTTAGATTTAACATTAAAATGATCGAATTTAGTAGTCGTTGTCTTTGTCTTTTGGAAAATAAGCGAGGTAGCAATACCTAATATATTCCCCAGTCCCCTTTTTACATATGTTATATATTGATGTACTTTACAGATTAACATTCCTCGAAAGATTAACCAACCAATAGTAAAAACTAAATTGGAATCTGTTCAGCGCTACACTAGTTTCATGGCTATTATCAGAATTGTTTAGATGGCTGTTATATATTTATCTTAAATGAAAGCGCTCTTAATAGCACAATTTATCACGACATTTAAAAGTATGTAGCTTGCATAAAAAATGCAAGTAATTGTTCTTTAAATAATAGGTATAATATTTTTTCCCAAAATGCATACATCATGTGTTTTTCCTAGAATGCATACTTGCAGTATTTCACGCAATACGCAGTTAGCACAGGTCGTCCGAAACTGCAAACTTGGATTAATACTACTGGTACTTGTCTTAACAATGTATTAATAAATTAGAACTACATGCATGATTGCGATTGCAGTGTTTAAAATGACTGGTCTATCTAGTTTATAGTGCAAAGAAAACAATTGCATCTGAGCACGACTAAACACCGTCAAGGATTGACGTGAGAAATTTTAAAAGAATCGACGAATGATGTTGATTCAGCTGTCAGCCTCACGTGCTGCGGTCTTATCAGTAAGGAAAAGATGCACCACTAGTCTGATTGCAGGATACGTCATTTTAAATGCCGCATCTATCGGTTCTAACATAACTTTAACAATTACATAAGACACCAGGAAAAGTCGAGAAGGGTTATTTTAATTCGTTGATATATCGTTTTAATTTCATTTAATATTCCAATATAATGTTCAAGGCAATAGACTTCTATTTGTGATTTTAAAAAAATGATAATATTACATTTATATGTACATCCATTGAAGGCATGATTTAAAAAAAAATCTTTAACTCATTTTCACTACAAATTTGTTTTTCGAAAAATTGGCAAAATAGACAACATGCTCAAAAACTATGTCGTTCCAATCAGAAAAAACTCACGAAAAAACGTTAAAAAAAGACGATTTGTTTCAAACAAAATAATTCACTAAGAATCATCTTTAATTTACAATTATCATTATTTTTATCATTTATTATCCAAATCTTTCGTTACAAACTATAAAATATATTCTTTTAAAAAATGCCACTCACCTTTCGAATGCAGGCGCAGAAAAATAACAATACGAAGACACTCCGAAGTATCTAACACCGAAATGAAAATTATCTGTTTATATGCACGATTTCACGAAAACTTATCTTTACTGTAGTTAACGTTAAATATTTGGCTTTGGCGTGGAAGCGTTTCAAGATTACCGTCAAATAATCAGTCAACAAAAAAACTGTACTTTAATTTTCAAATTTGTTGGCGCCGTTCGTAAAAGTCGAAATTCGGAAGTATAGAGCCGGAAGCGCGGGCCGCACGCGCGCGAAATACGCGCCAACACGTGAAGCGCAACTGACACTGAGCTGCAAAACGGCAAGATGGCGCTTATAAACGCTCTAGCCCTGTGGCTCGTTTTGCACGCTGGCGATAACAGGTGAGATGTCAGAAATTCATCGGGTCGGTGGTGCAAATTATTTAATAAAACATTCAACGCAAATATTCCGTCGGCTTAATAAAATTAGAGCTACTGAAAACGTATTTTATGTATCTCGTCGTCACTCCTTCCGAATAATGTGACGAAGCCAGAGAGAATTTACAAGAAAAAGATTTCTTTGTCCGATTTCAAAAATTGTCATGATATATTTTAGTAGGTATTCATTGTCTAGAGAAGTATCGCTTAAAATTGTCCCTCCCTCCCTCGACAAAGAGGGTAGTTTTATTATGACACAGGATCGCCATTTATTTTAACACATCGTCTGGCGAATATCTGCGAAATCCTGTGTTTTCAGAATAGGGTACAAATTAATAAGATAAATTTATAAAAGGATTGGATTAGAGCACGTAGTCAAAATAAGAAGATTTTGAGATTTGTTATAGACTGAGCAAAGAAACATAATGATTATGGGGAAATTTATTTTAAGCTAATTTTAAATTTTAATAACAATCATTTATTTATTGTTTTATTGCTAATGTGTATTAGTATTATTATTTAATTTCCATGTAATACTAAATCTCCTAAATATTGACTATTTTTGACCTGTTTTTGTTTTTAAGTTATTTTTTATCAAAATTTTATTTTGAATTAATTTTAACTATTAATCATTTTCTCTTCAATTTTTAGTTGTATTGCTGAAATAATTTTAAATAGCAAACTAATTTATTAACTTACTGTGATTTTTAAATATTACGTAACTAAGTTACTCTGATATCGTGCTTTTATTATAATGTATTTTTCTTAAATTGTTAAAAGGAATTGGTTTGTGCTTCACTGAATAATTGTAAAGCTCCATATTACTATACCACATCCTCAAAAAAATTAAATAAAAAAATAATTAAAAAAAAATACAATTAAAATCAAAAACTATGTGAAAAATTTTTTTTTATATGGTATGGAGATTATTTAAAAATTATAAAAAAAATAAATTCAAAATTTATTACTGCCGCAAAAGGGTTGAAATTTCAAAAAAATGGAAAAAATAATTAATTTTGGGCTTTATTCCGTCTCTGTTCAACCATTCCACCCCTCCATAAGTCGGAAGCGGTACGTCATGGAATCTTCCCCACGTGATACGACACGATCAAGTAGATCACCCGGTGGCAATACTACCTATTTACTTTCAAGGGGTTTCCTGCCACGCTCAAGCTACGGAGCGAATGGTTAAAATAGTCGGTTTTGTTACTCGCATATGCAAAAAGTTTATTAATATTCATGTAATGTTTGTACTATATATTTTTTTAGCCCGTAGCATACTTGAATATAACTTGGACATCTGGTGTACAAGTGAAAACAAATACATTCAGATGGTAGAGCGTATTCAAAGAAAATTTTTAAGATATATTTATTACAGAAAATACAATATTTATCCATATTTATTTCCGTCCGATTATGTGATAGGAATGGTAGGATACAACACTCTTGAAACGGGTCGATATATTTCCCTAATTATATTTGCATATAAATTAATTCAAGGAACTATTTATTTGCCAGATATACTATGTAAGTTTAAATTGTAGGTACCGGTAAATTACACAGCGAGTAGATCGCATCTATTGTTTAATGTGCCGTACCATCGTACAAGAATTTTTGAACAGTGGGAGGGTTATAGCTCTTCTTAATTCCTTACCCACAGAAATAGACATCTTTTGTATATCCCTTTGGCAGCTAAAAAGGCAACTCCCTGGTAGCTCATGTTTATCATAATCTGTCTTTTATTTAGTTTTATATTTTTACGTTTTTTTCTTCTTCAATGTTAGCATTAATTTAGTTATGTAAGTCATGTATTATGGACTTACACTCTAGATTTAATATTCAAGGGCGAATTGGATTCGTCTGAAATGCTCTTGAATAATATTTGAAACTAATAAATAAATAAAGTCACAGAAGCATCTACTGCTGTCTGCGGAACATATACAAAATATAGGTTTATAAGAAATCGACTAGACTCACGAAACCTCATGTCATTTTTCAACACCAAATGTGATTAGCGTGGGCTGTAATCAACGATTTTTATGGTTTTTCTTGATTTAATACCAAGTACGATGTGTAAGGTTAGCTGTAAGATATTGCTTTTAGGCAATAAGCTCGCCGTTTTGTTAAATCAAATAAAGCGTTTAATTATTATTATTATTATTATTATGTGTCCTGTCATTGAAAAAATATTAAAGATTAAAATACCTGTTTTACTTTGAGATTTTGATTTTTTGCCATAAAATTATTCAACTACCTTAACCTCAGCGTACTTGCGGCAGTGCTTAAAGAAAAAAGTTATATTATTTTTATTATTTCTTCATCTAGATAGTCGTTTTTTGATTGAAAAGCACTGTTCCATGGTATCTTGCGTTCCCGCGCCCCCTTTATTCATGAAAAAAAATGAAACTCTTTCGCGACCTCTCTTAGACTGTAACTTAGTTCTCTCGACCCGTGTTAGTCTTTTCCATAGCTGCAACTTTAAGCATTATTTTTTTTCTATAAAAACAATATAAAGTTTTGTAAAGGAAAAGAAATAGCAAAAAACACATAATAAATATGTTTCGCTTTCGATGCGGTAAATGTTTGCATATTTGCATATTTATGTAATATTTTCGAGTTTTATTTTCAGATAGCCTGCGACCCCCCAGGAGTCTCTTTGCCGCCCTCCAGGGATTCACGAATGGTTTAAAAACACTGCCATGGAACATCTTTTCCGTACAAGTAGGTTTCAAAATTCTGAAAAAAAACGATCCATACTGACTCCTCTCTTGAAAGCGTAAGACCAGTACGCCTTTGTCCGGTAATCAGAAGCCTCGGCACCCTTTTGGTAGACACCTTAGAAAAGCCCATTTTTTTGGCGATTATATTTTTTATTCGCTCATAAGAAATGTGCAGGATCTCTACTATCTGCTGAATCTCCAATCTTTTGTCAGTCATTATCATGTCGTATATGTTTTCAATGTTTTCATACCGTTTTCAAATGGTTTTTGCAGCAACGTTCTATGGGAAACCCAATTTCGGGTCCGTTTCTTATTGAAAAAGCTAATATCAGGGCTTTGGGGATTAGGGGTGACTTGTATCGCTGGATTTCCTCGTATATCGCATATCGGACTCAAGCGGTAGTTGTTCAGGGTTATCAATCCGAGTTTTCTGAAATTCCTTCAGGGGTACCGCAAGGCTCCCACTTAGGACCACTTCTTTTCCTTCTATACCTCAACGATATCACCAATTGCATGCTACATTCCAATATAGTCATATATGCGGATGACACGAAGATTTTTAGTGAGATCCGATCAATTAATGACTGCCTTAATTTGCAGGCGGATATAAACCGCCTTATGAAATATTGTTCAGATAACTGTCTCTTCGTTAACGTAAGCAAATGTCACATAATCACATATTCCAGAAAATATACTAATATAATGTTTGACTACAACTTGAATGGCGCTATAGTTGGAAGAGAATCAGCGGTGCGAGATCTTGGGATTACACTTGACACGAAAATGCTATTCGCTGAACACATCGATAATATTATTAAAAAAGCATATAAATTACTAGGTTTTATTCTAAGGGTATCATCGGTATTCAAATCCACTGACACGCTTAAAACCCTCTATAATTCCTATGTAAGAAGTCAGTTGGAATTTGCATCAGTGGTCTGGAATCCCCAATATTTGACTTACATATCGCGGATCGAATCGATACAAAAAAGATTTGTGAAGCGATTAAATTTCACTTCTTTCACTAAGCCCAGCTCCTATGAGGAATCCTTAAAAGCCCACAATTTAATGTCATTGGAGAGCCGTAGAGTCTTGATCGATGCCGTATTCTTGCATCGGTTGGTAAATAATTCCATCGATGCGAACGCGATTTTGGAGCGCATTGAATTTTATGTTCCTCCCCGCCCTGTTCGATCGCATCGACTATTTCATCTCCCTGTGGTGAAACCAACGCATCTCAAAATGCATTTCTATACAGAGCGTGTCATAGATATAATACAGACTTTTTAAGTGTGGACATATTACACTCATCAAAAACCTCTTATAAGAACTCAATAAAAAAAATCTAGAATCTATCTAGATGGTCACAAAACATTTATACATATTATATTTCATTTAATTTAGTTCAAGGACATAATTTTGTCTCAAGTATATTCATTATAATAACTATATATCATACCTAAAATTAAATATATAAATATTTATATACATACATAATATATTTTGTCTCTCCCTTTCACCTCACTGTGATCCCATCCTGATTCCCCCCATTCTCAAGCGGAAACAATATAAAATTATGTTGCGTTCATTTTGTATACTTTATATTCGGAATCACATTAATGGATTTTTGTCACTTTTAAATAGGTTTTTATTGCATTGTATGTAGTTCTGTTTGGTTCCAGAATAAAATAAAATAAAATAAAATAAAATAAAATCATCACTGAGAAACTTGGTTGTTCATTTTTTAAGACAAGTAACGGCTAGCTCTTTTTCTTTCAAAATAGTTTTTTCTTTAATTTTCAACATACATACAGTAATTAATTAAAATATACCCTTGTTTCGGAAAATATTCAATCATCCGAATTTTTGATTATTCGAATGGGGTCCGGTCTCAATTGATTCGGTTATTTTGAGTTCTACTGTATAGTTAAACGCTACTTAATATCTAATCTCTAGTAATAGCTGGGGATTTAGTGCAACAGTTTGTATGGGAACCCTGCATTTTGTGATTAAAGGTTCATACTTGGCACAATTGTTCCTTAGGTGGTCCTGAGTGGATTTAAACCGGGAGCCATCTGGGGCCACCCCGCGGGTGGCGGGGGGAGGGGGTGGGAGTTTGATTCCGCCGCGCGTCACTTTGAGCCCTATATCTCTCGGACTATAGGTACTAGAGCAAGTGGGATATCATTTTCGGGTAACTCAATGATAACGAATTCATTTTCGGAAGAAAAAAAATACCGGTCTAAAGAAAAAATATGAAATAATTGGTAACATCCAAAAATCATCCACATCTTTTTTTTACATATTCAAAATTTACTTTTTAACCATAAGAGTTATCGGTATTTAAAAAATATATTCCGATAGCCACACTTATCTTAATTACACCAGTATATATTTTATTTGACTTCCATGGTAAAAAGTGAGTGAAAAAAATATAATTCATCGCACGGCAGACCAGTGTATTACGCCTGCTAAGTAGATACGGGCATCGAGCGAAGTTAGATAAGTACTTATAGGATTATTTAGTTTCTGCGATAGGATAGTGTGTTAAAAATAACAAGTACAATAGTAATAATTAGTATGATAATTATATTATTATTGTTTATTTCTATTTAATAAAAATAATTCATCATTCACACACCGTACCTAACTGAGTGGGTGGACCTTTTGGTTGACCCACTCAGTTCAGTAGTAAACAGTGAAAAAATTTGTCTGCCGCCCGGAGAATTATTAAAGCATTTTGAAAATATGTAATTTCTGGATCGAAAAAGCTATCGCAAGTTTACGGGAATGGCTAAGGACCAAGCACATGAGCAAATGAACGCCATATTAAAAAGAGATGTAGGTAGGACCTATTTTTACTCTTGCATTCATCTTTACGCTAAATAGTTTGTGATTACTTCTTCATTATACAACATAATATTATTTTACACATTACAGAATTGATTGGTTTGACTGAAAACCCTGACTAAGTAGCTTCTCGCTGGACCTGAATTGGTAGATACCGTTTACAGTTTTGAGCAGGATGTTTTGTATTTTGTTACGCAGAACAGCGCAACAGAAGAACACGGCAGCCACTTTCTGACACTGCCGCAAATAAGAAAAACTTTATTCTAGACCTGCAATCACCGGTAGCCACAATAAATACACCAGGAAATCCTTTTGTCGAACAGTCTCCAGACTTCTATGTACTGAAGTTGTAAATGCAGTATTCGAGATAGAAAAGGCGGCAAAGAGTTATTGATCTTATAAAGCTATTGCTCTTAAATACAAAACATTTGTAAAGGAAGATTACACACAAACTCTAAAAAAAGTTTACTGGATCCAACCAAACTTAGTAATATCTCCTTATACAGCAAGTATATACACAATATAAATATACAAGTTATTAAAACACATAAAAAAGAGTGAGAGCAAAACGAAAGCAAAGCATTAACTACAGTCTATTCAGCAAACTTTATTTTGCAACCTGTGAGCACAGAGTAGAATATCTTAATTCATTATTGGCGCAAGAAAACCAAGCCAGTCCTCTAGCACTTTCTTCAATAGCTAAATTGCGATCTGGAGAAAGGTCAGACCTACTAAAATCGATTACCAGTATTTTTGGAACTGCAACCGTTCCCAACGCCCCACAAGTCTCAGCGAAAATTCTAGATGGATCTTTATTAGTACACATACTGAGTTCTGGCCATAGAAAGACTTTGGAGAATAGGTACACGAGTATGTATACCATTTCTTTGCAAAGAACTTACAGGGTTTCAACATTAAATATGGTTTGGGACATAACAACGAAAGCATAAAAAATATTAAGAGAGGAAAACGTTCAAAGAACACGGGTCACTGCTACGACGAAACTACCTAAAGTTTAGGCTAATTTGATGATGAACAATTGCTTAAGGAAGGATTGTTTGCTCTGATAACGGCAAGGAAGTTCGCAACATAGGTGGACCAAATATTTTAACCAATATCACACGTGACACAGCGCGTACGTTTCTTCGTAGTTATGTGATACGTAACCACGAAGAATGATGGTGCATGTATCTGACACTGTCGCTCATGGGTTGACAAAAATTATGCTACTGACTGTGGATACTGACTTCGCAGACCAGCAGCAGAAGTGCAAATAACCACAATTACACAGCTTTAGGAGCTGTGGGTGCACAAAGGTACTGGGAAACACCACCAGTATCTCTCTGCTATCATGATATTGCGACTGCCTTAGGTAAAAACTATAATGTTTGTTTTATATTAAGTAAGTATATATAGGATATATGAAGTCTATAACATACATAAGATTTACGTCGTGTCTAATTGGTGGCTAAAAACCGCTCTTGAACGTGGCAAAATATTTGTATTAGGTAGTCTAATTACTTCTCTAATCTTTACTTAACATACATATGTAGGTTGTTACGAATTTAGCTATTAGATTGGAAAAATAGTATCTCAGAAACTTTGGAACGTACTAAAAGCTATTTATTGTAAAATCTTAATACAAAACAAAATGAACGCTTATTTATTAAAAGAGTTAATAATTTAAATGGGTACCTACTAAGAGTTACTCATCATACTAACTAAAACAGTAAAAAGTTAAATAATCAACATAGACGCCTAATAATTGGAATAGTCAATAATTCGAATAGGTTCGAAAACGTACTAAAAGGTTTTGATAGTAGGTAATATACAAAGTAGTCAGTAAAGTGTTAAATAATAAGATTAAAGTTAATCATACATTTAAAAACTAAAAGTACAAATTCATCATCTAAATTGGTATAAAATTTGTAAAGTCATAGCCCATATATTTTTCACTTATAGGGCCACGAAGAGCGAGGGTGTTGCCCCTGTTTCACCTAAAATGAAATTAGAAATTTGAAAATGGGCATTAAAAAGAATAACCTTTTTTCAGTGTTTTAATAGTTTCTTCTAGCAATTAAGTAAGTATGGGTAGGTATGTTCTTGTATCATATATACTACTAATTATTGTATTTTTAACGAAGTGGTAGGGATTTTAGACAAATTATTACTTGGGTATTTAAGGTAAGTAAGCACAAATATCAGTTAGGTACGGTGTGTGAATGATGAATTATTTTTCTTAAATAGAAAAACCAATAATAATATAGTTATAATAATAATAATAGCGATATTACTTCTTGTTTTTAACTTACTGGCCTATCGCAGAAACAGAAATCCGATTAGTACTTATCTAACTTGGATCGATGCCCGTCTCTACGTAACGGACGTAATACGCCGGTCTGCCGTGCGATGAATTAAATTTTTTTCACTCACATTTTGCAATACTAGTCTAATAAAAAGTATATGTCTGTAATTTAGATAAGTGTGGCTTTCAGAATATATTTTTTGCATACCGATACCTCTTATGGATAAAAAGTAAACTTCGTATAAGTAAAAAAAAGGTGTCAACGATTTTTGGATTTTACCAATTATTTCATATTTTTTCTATGGATAGGTGTTTTTTTTCTTCTCAAAATGAATTCGTCATTATTGAATTATCCGAAAATGATATCCTACTTCCCCTGGTACCTATAGTCTGAGAGATATAGGGCTCAAAGTGACGCGCGGCGGAATTAAATTTCCACCCCCTCCCCCCGCCACCCCCGGGGTGGTCGCCGATGGCTCCCAGTGTTAATCCACTCAGGACCACCTATGGAACAATTGTGCCAAGTATGAGCCTTTAATCACAAAATGCAGGGTACATCGCACTAAATCCCCAGCTATAATAAACTTTTAATGTCAACTCGCAAACTCAAGTAAGTCTTAAATCGCACATCTAGGCACAGGCGTAAGCCTAGTTAGATGTGTGACGTGCCTCAGGTTGCTTGGGATTGGGATGATTCAACTTGACGCTTTATTTAACTAGAAAGTAAGTATTTTTTCTTATGCAACCTTAGATAAGATATGTAAAATGAATTAAATAAATAAATAAAATAAATGTTGCGTGGATCATTTTCAACGCTTACCGACCATGTTTTACAGCCCAGTGGCGTAGTGGTTAGGTGGTCTGATCTTACATTGTAAGGTCCTAGGTTCGATTCCTGGCTGGGTCACCATTTTTCGTTGGGATCAAATTAACGGAATTGCATTTTCAACTCTGTCGATGAAATGCAATAACAAGACACACTTACACACATGTTACATGCACACATACATATAAACATCTCATAGTAGGGTTGGTTGTAAGAGATTGTCATATGACAATAAACCCGCCCATTGTGAAATTTCACAATAAAGAGTGGAAAACAAACAAACGCGATGCGATGGAGACACTCCTCCTAATGTCTTTTGCATATCGCTATGGATATTCTTTGGCGTTAACCTCTTTTTGTGTAGGTTTTTTGTGCGCTCTTTCTTAAATTATGTCAATTTTGCAAAATCTCACTGCCATTCATGATGAATAGTCTATAAAAGAAAAAAACCAATAACAGATGATTGACAGTCGTGGGTATACAGACATTTGAATTTAGGCAAAATAATATGGCAATGTTGCCTGTGAGACAAATTGGGAACTTCACCTTGAGTCCGTGTACGTTTTAATGCTCCTAGCAGTGCCGGATTAAGCCAGCGCGGGGCCCGTAGCAAATTCTCTCAAAAGGCCCTTGGTTTGCTTTAGGTTCTTAAGTTTAGGGTGTAAAATAAAATAGAACTTTTTGATAGATCCCTTTTATTCCTAAAACAAGGTAATACTATAAAATTTTTGAAGGTACCGTGTAATCCAAAAATGTTTACAAAGAGAAATAAAAAAAATCGGCGCCATAGCTACGACCAAAACTCCGCAAGTAAATTAAATTGAGGAAATATTCAACTATCGCAGTTTCAATCATATTCGACAAAATAAATACAAAAATAAAATATATTTACAACAGTGGCACTGTTGTTTTAAAAATATACACATATGTACAATTTACTTTTTCAACAAATTGTGTGAAATTTTGCAATGTGGACAAAAACTAAAATCTAAGTAAAATCAGACCATTTTTTCTATAATTCACACCGACAGTTCAGCCATTATTGTACGGCGCACCTTTATTAACGAATACTAAATAAAGGACAATAAAAAACTCCTACTTTACTCATAATTATTATAAAAAAGGAAATGCACCGCCAATATTTTTCGCCTTATTGAGCAATGCTTACAATTCGCTGCATAATATTGCGGCGCGGGCCCGAGTATGGGAATTAATATCTACAATTTAAGATGACTGTATGTAATGGTCGTGGCAGCCGCTCAAACTTCGGTCTGGCAGGCATCGAGAATCCCACTTTAGGAAGTTGAAAATTTTACTATACATATCTAATGATATTGTACACCACATTTAAAAAGTGGTAAAGGTCGGTTTTTCTTACGTTGGAGATATTAATTCCCAAACTCGGCCCCGCGCCCCGCCGATGATTATATTTAATGGGCGAGGCGGCCGCTCAAACTTCGGTCTGGCAGGCATCGAGAATCCCACTTTAGAAGGTACAAAATTTTACTATACATAGCTGATGATATTATACATCACATATAAAAATTGCGTGAGATAGTTTTTCTTAAATTAGAGATATCAATTCAAAAACTCGGGCCCGCGCCGCGCCGATGACTTTATGTAATGGTCGTGGCGGCCGCTCAAACTTTGGTCTGGCAGGCATCGAGAATCCCAATTTAGGAAGTTAAAAATTTTACAATACATAACTGATGATATTGTACATTACATATAAAAAGTGCATAAAGTGGTTTTTTCTTAAATTGGATATATTAATTCCCAAACTCGGGCCCGCGCCCTGTTGATGATTATATTTAATGGGCGAGGCGGCCGCTCACACTTCGGTCTGGCAGGCATCGAGAATCCCATTTTAGGAAGTTCAAAGTTTTACTATACATAGCTGATGATATTACACATCACATATAAAAAGTGCGTAAAGTCGTTTTTTCTTAAATTGGAGATACTAATTCCCAAACTCGGGCCCGCGTCCGGCCCCGCCGTTCATTATATTTAACGTTTCCCATTGGCCTGTTGCAGGCTGCAGCGATAATTTTACGCCCAGACAGGCCTGGGTGCGCGGGGCCCCCCAATGCGTGGGGCCCGTAGCATTTGCTACTCTTGCTACGTGGCTAATCCGGCACTGGCTCCTAGTATTTAATTTTATATTACAACCATCCGAACATGCATTTTTCTGATGTGGTACTAGGTGACGTCCTTTGTAAACAGGAATGATGTTTAAGAAATACAAGTTTTTAATCAAAAACCGATTAATTAGTATTAAAACGTGGCTACTTGTATATGCAATTTTTATTGCACAGCATTTCTTAGGTAATTTAAATAATGACGTCTTTGAAAATTCAGATTACTGCAGGTATTTTAAATTTGGGTTTATTTTTAGCATGGATGTTCATTTTAATTCAATTAATAGTGGAAAATCTCAATCGGATTGGATGACAAATAACTAGAAAAATAGAAGTTTCTTTTATGTGTAAAATGACAGATTGGGAAACCCTAATTTTTTAAAATTAGGCATCCCATACATTAGTAAGTATTTAAGTTAAATGTCAGCACTCCTGGGTGTTGAAAATAACTTTGTTTACATTGTAAGTGTTTATTAATGAGCTCCAGATAAGTGGGTGATTCTACACATAAAACTAAACCACAAAAACATGTTTTTTTTTGGAGTCCGTATACTGGTTATCCGAAAGTTGATGCTTAAATGAATATGGATAAAAGATGATTTTCCTCGGTAACATAGTCCTATATCCAAAACCTTTTAACTTAGTTTTGTTTTTAGAAAAAATACGTGTGGCACTCGGAGACTGCCGCGGTAAAGCTATTGCATAGCATTTTTAAAAACTTATGCAATTAAAATTATAAATTTATTTTATTTTTTCTGATATCAGATAACTGCGCTCTATCGGAAAACGTTGAAATTATTCCGAATCATTTGCGGCTGCGTGCGGTAGCAAATGATTCGGAATAATTTAAACGTCTTCCGATAGAGAGCCGCGCACGAATTTTTTATTCAATAAAGCATAAAAAACGGATTTTTCGAAAAAAATCGTAGATAAAAAGATAGAAAATTAAATTATCTTTAAAATGGTGCAGGTTTTATAATAATACGCCAGATAGTATTTGCGTAGTAGTCGTTTTTGTGTTCGGTTAGACCTAATTTCACAAATTAATTACACTATGTAATATAAACAAAATCTAAAATATTCGAAGCTAAGAATATTAGGAAAATGTTCTTGTTTAACATATATTTTTTTCGAATCGTAAGCAGTACTCGTTTAGACGTAAATATGAATTTAAAATCATTAATTTTCGTTAAGAATTTTCTTCATTCGGTCGCCGCGCTGGCCTAGGCCAGCGATAAAAGCTATGCAATAGCTTAATAATCTTCTGTAGAAAGTTATTCTTAATATCAAAATCCATCATTAAAAAACTAAATCGAAATCTAAATCGAAGTCGAATTTGACTTCGACTTCTCGGCTTCTCGGCTTCTCGGCTCCTCGGCATCGCGGCTTCGTGGCTTCGCGACTTCGCGGCTTCGTGGCTTCGTGGCTTCGCGGCTTCGCGGCTTCGCGGCTTCGCGGCTTCGCGGCTTCCCGGCTTCTCGGCTTCTCGGCTTCTCGGCTTCTCGGCTACATCAGCCATGTCATCGTGAAACTTAGAATTTGCTATCTTAAATGAATGCGAATACAAAATTTTGGATCTCTGCTGTTGACCGTTGAGGAGTTCCCTCGTCGGGAGCCAACCCTGGGTAGACGGATTTCAACCACAATCTTTTCAGCGCATGCTATGACCAAATGATGCCTGGATGCCAAATTTCAGCTCAATCGGATGAGGCGTTTCGGTGCTATCATCGGAGAATACACACATACACACACACAGGCACACAGAAGTGCGCCCAGTAGATGTCATGTCGATCCTCGTGGTATAGGAGCTGCTACCGATGACGATCGCTTGTATTTTCGAGTGATTTAGGAGCAGATATTATTTATATTTATTTTTGATAGATATATCTATCAAAAATATGCATTGAGACAAAGAAGATTGCGAATAACATGCGGGTGAAGAACCTTGGTTTTTATTTCGATATAATCTGTCCTGGCGGCACCAAATTAGGTAGATGAAAGGAAAGATCTTCAGCAGATTTCATTCGCTGAAGAGTCGTCAAAATTTTCACCCGGAAAAAGTAAAGAGACACTGCCAATCTTTGCCAGTTGCCAGATGGGAAGGTCCCATTTACCAAAGAACTCCCTCAAACATGACAACAACAAAATCTGCACTTGAATAACCAGACGCTGGAATCTGCGTCTTTCTGCTCAGATGATTCTACCCGAAAGATGGACTCGCCTTCAATAAAGTTGTAATCAGTTCAAGTACATTGCAATGCTGAACAACCTGCTGTTTTTTCTGATGTGTGGAAATTGTGGGTTGACCTGGTGCATTTATGGTATTCACTTGTATGGCTTCATCTTGAGAATTATTTAGTTTCTCGGTATCATGAAATGATTAGCTGCTTCACGTTGCTGCTTCAATCAATTTCTTTGTTACAATGGCTTCGATGCACTTATCCATTGCTTGTGAAGAAAAATACAGTAAAGGCCTGATTTATATTATTCTTCGTGGCCTTGACGCCATCATTTAGATCTAAAACCAAAATGAAAATATTTATAAATATCATACTCCCTAATTATAGACCACCTTTCATACAATATGTTGAAATTTCCGTTTGAATAGATTTATAACAGTAGGTCAATTTTTAGTGATACATGGTGATACATAGTTAGGCGGCCTATTGCCATTTTTTATTGTTTTTGGATAAACCCTACAAAAATACATATGGACAAGTGTTCATATCATATTCTAAATGGCAGATAAGTTATTTGAAAGCCAAGTTTGAAGAACTATCCAAGTCTGACGAACTATCAAAGTTTGACGAAGTTTTCGTATAGCAGAAATTATACCGAAACACAAAAAATGGCCTCCCACTCTCACTGCACGCAAGCGATTGATGACTCACAAAGCGATTTGTTCAGCATCTAGTCTTAATGACAAAATAAATATAATTGAACAAACGCTATATAATTGTAGCAAACGGGAGTGGTACATTATTTGGTTAGGAGGTTATAGTTTACGGTATTTGGTTTTGAGCTAGATTTTTCGCCACAATGATAATAGATGTATGTGCATATATTTAGGGATGTTATTCGTAAGCGACTTGTAAAAAACATAACCACAACATCTATAATAAAGTTAAAAACAGTTAATTATATGATTACGATTATTCTATATTTAGATATATTCGATATTATACGGTTATTCGAATACGAAACAAGGAAATATATTAAAAGGAAATATACAAAACACGACTGCTGTTACAAAAAGTGAACTCCTGTATTTATAATTATTTTTATTACGGGTTTTTATGAAATATTTGTGGTTTATGTATTTGTCAATATAGATAAATATATATTTTTGAAATGTACTCAAGCAGACTTTTCATTTGACTTCATGTCAAATGTACACGATATATTTAAGTTAGCTTGTTGACATTTGGAGATTTGGAGATTTAGACAACTATTAACTTAATATTTGGTCAGTTAAGGTACCCTATAACACTCAAGATGACATAACAATTCTAACAATACTACATACTTCTAAATCGGTTTGAGTGTTTAGAAGTTATGGTGGAATAAAGAAACATAGATGAATCCTGAACACATAACACTCTTTTTTTGTTGGGAAGTCATGTAAAATTATATAAAATGTTGTTTCAAAATAGCCATGACAATTCAGAAAAGGATGTAAGACAATAACAAACGCTGTGGACTCCGTAAGGCGGGAAGGGCTTTTTTTAATTCTTTTGAATTTGAGAAATATAGAGCTTTTAACTTGAAGGACAAAGAGTTACGTGATAATAATATCAATACAAATACGTAATAGAGATACAAGATAGAGATATACCGATAAGCTATCAAAGTGTTATGAATTGGGATACAAAGAAACTAAGTCTTCTTATGGCTTGGCTGCGAAAGACAGTCTAGGACTTTTTCAAAGGCATAATTTATCTTATACCTAGGACAATTGGTGATTTAGGATGACAGCGACTAAAGTCTGAAGATTTGATAAGATGTACAATTAAAAATGATTACAAAATCCAGTCAATTGATCATAATTTATTAAATGGATTCAACCAAAGAAAGTTTTTGGATCATAAAAATATAGCGCAAGGATCAAAAACCAAAACCTGCCTAATTTGAATACATCATTGTAAGTGCTACCTGTAAGCCGCACAGTTCCCACAACCAGTTAGTTGTAAGTACCCTATATCACGAGTTTGTTCGCTTTTTCATTCCCCTTGACACGTTAATTATGGCTCCTAATCCCTTCCTTTTTGTTACCTATCTGAGGGTCTAAAAACTCGACTTACGTTTTGGTATTCGTTTATGTGAGCCGTAAGTGTATCTTCCTTATACAGAGCTTATCAGGTGGTAATAATGACTTTAAGCACAGTTGCAGGCACGTTTTCGTAATCCGAATCTGCACTGTCATAGCAGTAGGGGCTAAAATTGAGCATCTTCAGGGCTAATTTAGGAAGGAATTTAAAATAACAAATTTTATATAATATTATTTATATAATTTTATATTGATTATTCTTATAAAAAAATAAAATATAAAATATAATACATAAAAACAAACCATAAAATTATAAATTTAATTTTTAAAATAATAATATTATTTCTTGATAATATTCATTATAAATGATTTATTGAAGAATAAACTATTAATTTACGTAAAAAGTTTCATTTAATTCACCAATTCCTTTTATCCAAAGACTTTAATACATTTGTTTTTAATATTTTTTTCTTTATTCTAAGATATTCAATTGATATTAATAATATACTCGAATAAATAAATACTATGTACATTATTACTTTCTATTCCCGTAACAATTGGTCCCCATATTCTGTTTCTTCTAAGCACCTAAGTAGGGTTTGTCGGTGTAGTATGGAAATGTACTGGCATGGAAATAACGATGGAAGAGGTGGCACTGCAAAACAGTCAAGATTTACAGTCCAAAGTAAAAATAGTTATAAAGTCCACAAATAGAGTTATCAACTACAACGGGCGAACCCGTCACCTCAGGAAGTTTTAAAGATTAGTCGTTCTATCCCCCGTGAGGTGACCGCAGAAGACTTGGACAAAAACAGTCCACCGTCAAACACTGCCACATGCCCGTAAGAGGCCAACGCCTTAACCGCGAGATAACTAGGTGGGTTACCCAACGGGCTCACACTCACGTCCTTACTTCCAATTGTGACCAGATTACTCCGGTCGCTTTTACGCGGAGTTCGAGGTCGCTTGCGCGGTTCTCTCCCTTACGAAGTGGTGAGACGGTGTGCACCGAATCTATGGCGGACCACGGCATCGTTTGCCCGGCTGTTCACCCAGGATCGGATAGCCGATGGTCGTTTCAAAAGCAGTCGCCGTAAGGTCCGCAACCACCCCCGCTCTATAGAAGACATGATATTACTAACCAGTGACTATGATACCTGCGACCCAGTTTTACGTGTGACTATGATACATGAGCCTTTTGAATATATTGTTTATAAAATTGTTTAATCGATTGTAAAGGGGTTTCCAATAAGGGCAGGTCGATGTTAACGGTCTGTGCAATAAAAGAAGCTGTGTAGTAACGAAATTCTTACTGAAAGTCCTCTGCATGTATGGAATATGACATTGTTCAAATGTCCGCCGCGGCTTCGCACAGGGCACGGATCCGAGAAATCCAATTTTCAATGACTCTGCCGCATAGATATGGCTTAATTTGAGCGATGTTCTGGGTTATGTTGACTTTGAAGGCATCGGTCTTTTGCGGTTTATTGCCATATATCTATGGCTTATTGCCATAAACAGGGTTAAATCGCACGATATATATTTTTAAATTTTATTTTTGTTAAAAACATACAGCATAAAAAAATAACATATAAGCATAATATACAACAGTAGTAAAGCCAATGATGTTTTAAATTATTTGCTATATAAGGATTACAAAATGTGCTAAACAATACAATACAAAGAAAACCAACAGAATTTAAAACTAACAGTTAAAATCGCTGTGTGCGAGCAGTGGCGGCGCTAGACCACACTTGGACGTCGGCGAAATTAGGTTGGCGAGGCCTTTTTTATTTCCCAGTCAAAAAGAAAACTTTAGATTACATGAGCCGAATTATAGTCAAACTAATATATGAATAAACGAGTTTTATTGCTAATCAAATGATGTTAAAAATTACACGAATAGAAATTAAAATAGACGAACTTTTCGGCTTTTGGCCTCACTGAACTTTTTCAGGATTATGTCATAGCTAATACTAGTCGCTATTTCAGCTTCAATTGATAGAATTGATTACGCAGATAATCTCTCTTGGGTCATCGTCCAGAGAATTCTGGATAATACCCCTAAAGTACTACTCACTCACCTCCCTCACGCAAGTGTATGAAAATAAATAAGAATAAATAAATAAATTTTAAATAATTTGTAAAACTTTTGCGAGGTCCCCTCAGTCGCCGACGTCGCCGACGCCTAGCGCCGCCACTGTGTGCGAGTGTATGGGTGTTGGCGTGTGTTTGTGTGACGGAAGGCATGTAAGTGTGCGTGTGTGTATATTTGTATGTGTGTGCGTGTATGTATGTGTGTGTTGGTGTGTGTATCTGTAGTGCGAATGTGCTTGTGAGTGAGTGCTTGTATGTGCATGTATGTGCTTGTATGCGCATGTATGTGCTTGTATGTGCTTGTATGCTTGTATGTGCTTGTATGTGTATTGGTGGCCAATTCACGTCACCTCCGCGAGATATGAACCGTGCACTAACGGACACTCATTTCGATAATAAAGTTTTAACGTGCTGCTCAATCGTGTAACTTGCCATGGTGATTTGGCATCAGTGACTGAATTATAAACAACAGATTTGACATACGACGCCCAAACAACATGGCGCCACAGACTGTCAACATCGACCCGCCCTTATTCGAAAACCCTACATAGCTGGGGTTCAATAACGTCTGCTAGATTTCGGACTTTCTGAGAGAGTGAGTAACGGATTTTTTGAAAAAAAATAGCGTTTTAGAGTAGTATACGGTCGTTTGATTAACATGGACGTTAGAAACAGAACAGCACGAAATTATTTGCTAATAAATGGGTAATTATGAATGAACATACCAATGAATTATACATAATAATATATAGGATTCTTCCTTGTGAAATACCAATCCTCCTGGTATAACTGTTGTCTCGATCCATGTACGTAAAAATCGAGTTTTACGTGCCGAAAGGACAACAAGGTGGGTTCCACGAAAAGGCATCAGCCTTGTGGGTAAAAACAAAAAGAAAGTCTGGAAATGGTCCTAATCATCTCAGGGGGTGTCAAAATATTCCGTCTTAGATATTTCCGTCTTCATCTCGAAATTTTTAGCGCGTTCACAATAATTTTCCTAGTGCCGGGAAACAAAAAACAATCGTTCCCTTTTTGTACTTTATGTCGTTTCCTTGTGTAGTAATTCACTTATGGTCTCGTATAGTTCTCGTGTCGTAATCGATTCTAACTTCCGGTATGTATAAGCGAGTAAAACGTAAAGTATTCCTAGGCATAGTAAAATAAATTATCTATGGGTTATTTAGCTAACATTATCATTCGAAAGACCTAAAGTCAACACGCGACTACAATGACATAATAACTTGGCAATGACAATGATAACAAGAAGTATTAAATCTGTCGTGTTTTACATGTGATGGAACATGTAATGGATAAAGCTGGGTTGGTAATCACACAATGAGGTTCGTTTAAAATTACGACTTTAAATTTTCCTGTTTTTGAAAAAAATGTATCTACGATATTTTTTTAAATATGTGATGAGACACGATGAAGTGTTGTTAACAATGGACGTTACTTAGACAAGCGTATTCTTAGAATTATAATGTCTGAATATTTAAATTCAGAAAGGTCGGAAAACACGATTAGTCTAATCAAATAATAACTAGGCTAGTATATCTCACAGAAAGAGGATTGACGAGTATGCGCCTGGATAAGACTGGGTGTTTTTACATTTGCCTTGTACACGGTAAAATACTATGACAAAAATCTCATGCTAGTTTTTTTTGTCAAATTATGTATATTAATAAATAGTTTAGTCAAGTTTAGTATAGCAATAAATAGTAAATATAATCGTATATCAAATTTTATTGTTAAATATAATCTAGATATTTTCAGGTCTTTAGCCTCAAAGAGATTTTTTGCCGACCGCAAATGGCTAAGCACGTCACTGTACCATATGGAGGTATTAATTATGATTGTTAGCTACTTTAGATCTCGCTCAACACAGTCCACGTCGTCCTTGACCTTATTTATAAGGTGGTTAATACCGGTCTCCTCTGTTTTTTCAGTATTTACATTAATGAAAACCACGACGTCCATCAGTCGGTAGGACAAAAACATTGATTTAAGATATACAAAATAATAGATGTTACTGTGAAAACCTGTTTTCAGGTAAAATTACCTTTTACTTAGTCCTTAATTCAAAATTCGTAATTTAAATTCTTAAAAAAAAATCAGTTCTTACTTAAAAATTAATTTTAACTAAGCCCTTTGTTTTTGATGAAGTTTTGACTAGTCACCACTAGTTTGACTAGTCACCACTAGTTTGACTGAAGCAATGTTAATCAAAACCAAATTTGACAGTAACAGAAAACGCCTTTCCGCATTACGCCTGTGCACGTTGCTTAGATGAGCATTTTTTCACTTTTTACAAAAACTTTTATACATTTTTGTTGGCCTGAGTTTGACAGCATCTGTACAGCGGTCATTGTTTTCTTCTCAACACTTATTAAGATTGCCAGAAAAATAAGAAATTGAAAGTTCAAAATAATTATAATGTTTTTTTTTTAATTTATGACGTTTATTTTGACCAGAGATAATTTTCCATTAAAATTTGAGTTGAAAACAATGTACCATTTTGTGGGATTTAGGTTTTGGTTATCGAGAAAATGCATTTTTATTACAACTTTACAATATTATATATTTTTATTTTACTAACAAAGGCCTAAATCCAAAAAAGTTGTATTTTTTTTAACTCAGTTTATTATGTAGAAAAATCTCCTAACTTCTAAAAAAAATTAACAAAAATCTTTAAAAAATCTTGATAAACTTCCTTTAGTGTTTTTTTTTTTGCTTCATTTTAATGCACATAATCACCTATTGAAAACAAGGAATTTATGTCCCAAACAACCTTAAATTGAAATAGTTTTGTATTATAAATTCTGCTGGCTGTCTGGTACAGATGATATCAGTGATAATGGCGGCCGTCAGCGCAGACAAATGTCAAGAGTTTTGTAAAAGCTGATAATTTCAGATCAGACAGTATTTTGACCATATAATGCCGGGGTAGAGTCAGCAGGCCAGATTCCGAGGACACCTGGTGTTGGCGTACTAGGAAAGGTGTAATTTTAATTAGTACCTCCAAAGTGTTTTGGAAAAGCTGACAATTCATCAGTAGAAAGTGGATGCCATAAAGAACTCGAAACAAATGGTCAGACTGCTTAACAATAGAATGCGTGGCGTGACAATTACTCCATGTCACAAAAATGAAATCCCTGCAAATCATTTGTCGATTACGCATCGGTCTAATATGCCGCGCAATATAATGGACCTAATTTTTGTGACATGTATGGAGTATTGCTGACGCCACTCATTATATTGTTATGCAGTCTGACCATTTGTTTCGAGTACTGTATTGCATCCACTGTCTACTGATGAATTTTCAGCTTTTCCAAAACACTTTGGAGATACTAATTGAATTTGCACCTTTCCTAGTACGCCAGCGCCAGGTGTCCTGGAGTCTGGCCTGCTGACTCTACCCCATCAGGCTATGGCCAACATACCGTCTGATCTGATAGTATCAGCTTTTACAAAACTTTTGCACTTTTTTGTCGCTGCCTCTTGACCAAATGGTCTATTGAGTTTTTGGCGACTTTTTGGCGAGTCGGGCTGAAAAAAAGTGTCATATATTTTTTCAAAGGTTTTTTTTTTAAATACAACTTTTAAATACAACTTTTAAGATGAGAAGATATTATTAGAATGTGTCTTATTGTTTTAATTTCCCTTAAAAATATTTTCCATCGACTTGATACATATGTTTCTTTTTGTGTGTAGATTTGTAATTTTGCCAAAAATATGACAGTCACAGACTTTATTTCTATTTTTCCTGTAATCTTTACCTACCTGGTATTTATTAAAAAAAATATGACGATAGATTTAACAATGGCAAAGATACAGTAAATATATTTACTGTGCCAATAGGGGGGGGGGGGTCCGCTCGTTTTGGTACGAAGCCGTAAGAAGCATATAAAAAACAACGGAACTGATCATGTGAAGTCATATGAAATCGAAGACTATCGCGGTTGTTCAACATAATAAAAAGGTTTAAAAACGATTTTACCACGTGATTTTTTTAGCACCTATTTTTGTTAATTTTCAATTATACCTATGGATGAAATTGCTGTAAGGGGCAATAACAATACAAACAACTATGAAAAACAATTAATTAATCAGTCAACTTTTGACACTGTCATTCTTGAGAACTGAATAAGGAATAGAATAGTAGTATATGCGAGTAGATATACCTACTAATTAATATTGGTTCTATACACGGTAAAAGAGTGTTTCTCGTTATTTAAATCTTTTAAAAAAATGCTCGTAGACGAATAAAGATTTACGTGGTGATAACACCACCACCTTTGTAACGTATTTTTTATGCGTAATAAAGTGTTGAATAGTTCTGTCAGTCATGCGTAGTTCGTATACTTTATCCGTCTATAGTTTGATAAGCCAATAATTCTTGCTTTGTTGCTTATCTTCTTTGCTTAAAAGAGTGTTACATACTAGGGTTGCTACTACTACTACCATTGCTAGGGTTGCTACTACTACTACATACTACTACCATTGATTATATATGGTATTAGATTGCTCAAATCCATAGTACATTTTGGTGACCTCTCTGCGCCGGCGAAATTCTGGTGGAGCTAATATCATTAACGGGGAAACTATTAGCAATTTATGTGGCCATCTATAATAGCATTGATAATGAATCTTTTTTTATAAAGGACTGAGTCGGCGACGCCAATCGGTTGTGCACTCTGACTAATTACCTACCTTAGTACAGGCGAGGCCTAGTTAGGATGGCTTTGAATTTTAAAAATACAAGTAATATTATAGATAAATAAAGAATTTTGAATTGAATTGTTGAAATTGCTGAAGGAGTCTGGAGACTATGGAAATATACTATCTCCTAAGCAGCAAGGGTGGATGTTGACCTGCTGTCATGCCACTCTTGAAATGACCTAGAGCCACCCGATCCAGTGTGGCACTACGGGCAAAGGACACCCAGGTCCGCGATAAATTGAAATTGAATTACTGATGTAATACAGCAGGTAGAGGCCGCGTAAGTGACTTCGGACCCGTAACCAGTCGGGAGGACGGAGGTATCCTTAAGTTAACTCCAGACGGAGATATCCTACCAAAACTGTTAATTACCTTTCCCGGTGCCTCGCCGTAAGACGTTGGTCTCTAACGGGCTTGTTGGCGGAGCTAGACAGTAGATTGTCTTGTCTCTAAGTCTTTTACGTTCATCCCACGGCTAAAAGAACGATCACATATCGTTATACCAGCCTGGGGTGATGGGTTCGCCCGTCGTAGTCGACACCGCCCTACTGAGTGATTATAAAAATTAATAAATTCAATTATTATCGCATTTTATACATAGGCTGATTACATCCCACAAATATTACGTAAATATAGAATGCCATCTATTAGTCTATTTGAACCTTAAAGCGGCCAGATATTACGTTTTTATTTATTTAATTGTATATTTGTAATATTTGTCATATTTCTAATTTGACTATCTTATAACTGACTATTCGTATTTATATTTTTACTATCTGTATTTTTCATTTATACCCATTTAGGTATTTTAGCAGCTAAGGATGGATATTTTTACAATATGCTGTTACCCGAATTGCAAAAAAGAGGTTACATTTCTCTGAAACTAAATCCATTCAAATTTTTTTTTGTCATTCATCGATTCCGATAATAAGTAATAACATGAAATAATTCTCCTTTATTTCGTTATAATGTTAATTTATTGTGTTTTATATCATTTTATAGTGAGAGTGGAAGGGCGTCGGGAAGCCCAGCAGCGACGGGAAACTCAGCTGGTTTAATATAAAAAACCATTTTAACTCATTTCTATTGGGGGTGGACACAGTTTCTAAAAATGTTTGAGCATTGTTTTTTAAATTTAGGAAAAATCTCAATACCTTAAAAGAACTATGAATATATATATAACCTATAGTACCTAATACCAATTCCAATTTTGATTTTATACTAGCTGACCCGACAGACGTTGTCCTGCCCAAATTTCAATAAATTTGTTTGTGATCGTTTGGTAAATTTGTGAAAAGCTATTGGAATATGTGAACAAAGTAAAATTCGGTTGTGTCGTCCCAAGACTTTCCCGACAATTAGACAAACCCTCCCCTCCCCCCCCCCCCCCCCCGGTCTGCACCAAACCCTCAATCCCTTTCTCCTAACCCCCCGAAACTCCCCCACCCTAACTCCCCCAAACCCCCCTTCTAAACTCCACTCCTCCCCCCTAACCCCCCCCCCTTCAAACCCCTTCCCGCCATCTCAAACGACCGATTTGGCCATTGCACAGTTCTTCGAAAGGTTGCAAGTCGGAGTTTCATTGATTTGCACAAGCAAGTGCAAGTTTTTCCAGTTCCACCGGGAGCGTCCAAGTAAAAAATCTCTCTTCCATCTTTCATCGTTTCAATTTCATGATATTGTCGATTGCATATTTTTGTTGCCGATTCAACAGCGGAACATTCGTTCGAACAGATTCTCACAATGCATCGCAATCATATTTTTTTTCGCGTTTCAACTCTTCTATAAATGAATCGTGCCTTGGACGATTGGGCGCTGTCATAACTAGTTGACCTAATACCTTGTTTGATATCATCAAGCAAATGGTCTCAATTAATATGAATGCCTCGTTGTGAATATCCTCGCCCAGTTGCAAATCTGGATTTAATATTCTGGTACGCATCTGATGCTAAATATCATGAGATATGTAATTTTTGTCCATTGAATAAGTCCTGTTAAGCTTATAGACCTGTTTCACGCACGCATTTCTACCTGACCTATGTACAAAATTTCAACCAAATTTATCCAGCAACTACAAAACAGCGCAAAGCTTCACTTAGAAAAGGTGCACGTTTTAATTAATATACGAGTAAAATACTGTCAATTTATCAAACGCAAAGATTCTCAGCAAGTGGAACGATAATTTCACTTAAAATAGGACCGGTAGGAATTACAACAATTATATGCAGAAATAATTCTTTTTTATGGCTGCCAACCGGATACATCGGATTGTCATACAATTTGACAATGATCGTGGAAGTAAAATCGTCTAGAAATTAGGTTGAACCAATATATTTTTGGGGACTTCTTATTGCCCCCCATTTTAGGTGAATTCTGCTCATTTAAGTAAAATATTTTTCTCAATTTTTTCACGCTTTTTCTCGGAATCCTGTTTTTGCAGCCTAACTCTGTTGACCTAATGGAGAGATGATATTTTGCAATAATATTTACCAATTTACAGGTATGCTAATATGGCATATGAGTATGATAATCTGGCACCTTTGGGGCTTTTTGGTGCTGCGTTCATTGGCGCTTTACTTATACCTACTTGCTATAAAAAAAGTAGGTATAAGTAAAGCGCCAATGATTTATGGCTGTGTAGGCCGTCGCTATTCGTCGACCATCTGGAGCCGAATAAGGCTATACAGCATGGGATCTGTCTGTAACTGTTTATTCTGCAACTTGGGTTGTCGACTACAGCGGGCGAGCCCGTCACCTCAGGAAGTTTTAACGATTAGTCGGCGTTTATCTCGGCGTCCTTTGCCCGTCTATCACTCGGGATCGGGTGACCAAAAAGTCGTTTCAAGAGCGGCTGACATCAGGTCAACATCCACCCCCGCTGCTTAGGAAACGTATAAGAGCATTTCCAGATCCCCCCAGTTATTAGGCGGAGTGCACATTCGGTTGGCTGACGCCGCACGATGCGCAACCCGCTCAGCATGCCCGAAGGTCATCTCCCGGAGGAACTGTTCCACCTGCCGAGACAGGGGAAACAGAGTCCTTTCCAGGATCGATGATCTACGAGCAGGCTACCGGATGGGGGCGAAACTGTGAGTTGAGCCGACCCAAGTTAACGAGCGGACCTTAGGAATCATTAACTGCTTAAACTAAAACCATTAAACTATTAAGCAAAACTGCCTAAAACCATTAACTTGCCTCGGGCAGCTTTGGGCTGACTTTACTCGCCACACTTGTGAGAAACACTCAAGCTAGCAAATGACGAGGGGGTCCTGGAAACGTACGTTTCCTAAGAAGCGCAAGTTGATATTGACCTACTCTCACCTATCCTTAGAAACGACATGTTGTCGCCCGATCCCGAGTAATATTCGGGCAGAGGACGCCACGGGTTCACGGCAAATGTGCCACTAATATCACAGAACAATAACTAGCGTACTAACTAATGGAGTACTAACTAACAGGATGTGGAGACCACATAAGTGATTTTGAATCTGAAACCAGGCTAGAGGGTGGATAATTCCGTACAAACCTGGTAGCCAGAGCGCGAATTGCCCTACGGTGTCCTTTCCTAGTATCTTGCGGTCTGCGGTTGAACTCTCCCGAGCTTGTGGCGGAACTGGACGGTAGATTGTCTTCGTCTAAAGTCTTTGCGATTTATTCCAGTATCACAAAATGGCAACAGCCGCCGATGTAGCACAAATTGGCTTTATAAAGGTCACGGCAACGTTTTCGCTACAGATTTTAGTCACAAGATCTAGTAATATATCAGTCATATAAACCTCTATATAACGTCTATACCACCGGATTAGGCGCATTTTATACAGCTTTTAGCAGAATAGCGGTCATAACAGCTACCTTCGGTGGTATAAGAAAGCTGAATATGCTTAACGCATGCTGTGGCACCCTTATATAGCCATCGGTTGTAAAAGTGTCTCCAATTGATACTTTATTACAACTTCTAGTCGGATAATGCCTTTAAATGATATATGTAGAATGGAAACGAACGGCAGCTGCATGATCATTTGCCGTCGCAAACATGGAATTCCTAATGGCTACTAATATATTTTATTGACTTTAAAATGATTATATTGTAGTTTAATACTTCAAATTCTCTTGCGAACATCATTTCATTGACAATACTAAGTAACATGTCTAACAAAATTTTAACGCTCCTTCAAAATACTTATATTTTAATATTATATAATATTATTATTATTAATATTTATATAGCTAAGTAAACCTTTATACGACAAAATTATACAACAAAAAGGTAATATAAGCCAATAGGTGCAATATTGTTGTGAGGCCCAAACATCTAATAAAGCGTGTCACGAAACCGGAACGAAGCCCCTCGACGGAAAACCTACGAAACCAAAGAAAATCCGCGACGCGAACGTTCTGGATGTTATATTTCTGACTGGAAATTGATCAATTATCAATAAAGAGGCCTTCCTTTATAAAAGCTCCATATCAAAATCATGCCGAAGAAAGTCAATTAGATATTGTCTTACAAGAATGTCCTGAAGAAGCATTAATACTTCACAGCGTACTCTGACAAATGTAAGAAAAATTGAAGGTACCACTAAGTCGATGGACATTTGATACGGTACTTTTGCAGGGAAAATATTGACCCATTTCCATGTACTTCTTACAAAACTGGAAATCTCCCGGAGAATGGAATGATTAGAAGAAGCGGGCTAGATCAGAAAAAGAAGCAGATAAGCTACGATTGTTATTCTAAGCACTTTTTAGTTCATTTGATGTCCTGGTACAAATAAATCTTTTAGAAGTAACGGTTTCGTATTTAGAAAACACTACGTAACTCAAAAAAAATATTAAATCGAAATTTGTAACATAACGTAACTCACTAAAACCACAGTATACCGAGTGTAAAACTACATAAATATTTATTTCATTTCATTTTAAACCATTTTAATAGTTTTTCTACATTTGATTGAATACAATACAATCAACTACCTGTACAATATACCAATATACAATATACATGTACAACCCTAAAAATATACCTGCATTTAAATGTTCAACCTTACTTTGCTACTAAAAGAAAATAGGGGGTTTTCTCTCTCCTGAAAAGTTACCAAAAATGACTTACGATATGTTGAATCTTAAGCGACGTTATCAGAGTCAAAAGTTGTGCACATCCATACATAGATCTAATTTAGACATAGAAGCATTTCTTATTCCAATCAGGGAAGTCCTTCGCTACGAGGTGAGTAGCTTATATTATGTTGTATGAGGTTCTTTATAAGGAACTACTTTGCAAAATATTGTGTTTGTTCTCTCTCTTGCCACATAATTTGCAAATCGTGACGTTTCGTTTACCAGTAATGTGCAAATCAATATTTTTGCGATAGTGTTTGGGAACGGTTGTGTATAATCTTGCCCAATGTTATCTATGTAGTTACCATAGGTAGTTACCGTACTTTATAATGTTAGAAATATATATTGCTTGAAATTGATCAAATTTTGAAACATAATCATACTTTTATTTACTCCTTTACGGGTTGTTATTTGCATTTCCCTCGAATGAGTATTTCTTATATTTTAAGTACCCAGAATTTCGAAATACCGTCTCATCCACTACGGAGATATGTATTTAGCAGGCTAAAACTTCAAATCACGTTTCATATTTGGGGTCGGGTCTCCTCACTTTTCTGCGCCATGTCAAACGTCTTGGGTCGTCGTTTCGAACCATTGGGCTTCTTGAGGTCTTTTTCGATGTTTGACCACCAGGTCAGGTCAGTGGCAGGCAGCCTCTTCCTTTCTTTTGCTCAGGTAGTTTCATAGCAATCTGTACCACATGGTCGTAGCTTTATCTTTTGACATTCCCATATCAGCGTAGGCAGTTTTCGGTGATCTTATCTGCGATTGGTGCAACCTGAAGCTACCGCGTATGTGTTCATTACGGATTCTGCCCAGCCTAGTTATACCTCCCGCCCATATGAGCATCTTCGTCATATGTCTTCTTCGTTGTCCAGCATTCGTAGCCATACAGTAGCGGCGGACGGACTGCCGTTTTGCACACTTTGCCCTTAGTTTTTATGGGATTACATGGGTCACATAGGGCATCATTAAGTGCTATCCATTTTTGCCATGCCACGTTAATTCTATGAGATACATCAGCGTCGACGTTGGCATCGAGTGTCATCATGAAGTCTAGGTATTTGAACTTCTCTACTGTAGGTATAGGTGTCGACCCAACAAAGATAGTTTCTGGTATAGTTCTCCGCTGAAAGGGCGTTTCATATACTCTGTCTTGCTCCTACTGACCCTGAGGCCGTACTTTTCCAGCGCATGTGTCCACATATTTAATTCACATTTAATCCCGTTTCATCCTGTTAGGGCATGATTTTCCAAAAAAACTAGAATACCTTTTTTCGTCATTTTCACAGGAGAGTAAATCACCCTAAATTTATATCCATATCTTATTCCATTTCAGATAAACACGTACACAATATTCATCTTTTTTCAAAACCCTCAAACAAGTATTCCTTATTTTTCTTTGGAAAATAATTAAAGCAGATTTCAAAGTCATATATTTTTTACCCTTTTAGAGGTTAATATTCTCATAACCATCGATTGCGGGTATATGGCATTTGACAGGTTAAAAATTCAAACTATCCATTCACCCTGTTAAGGATTGATTTTTGAAAAACCTCGAATATCTCCTCTTATTTTCATGGAAGACTAAGTTACCCTAATTTCAAGTATTGGCCTTTTTGCATTTGAAAAATACGAGCATAATTCTTAGAAACCCTCGAAAACGTATCCCTTAATTTACTAGGGGAAATTTTATTACTAAATTTTATATTATTGCTACAAGCCAATTCGGCTTTAGAAATAAAATCTCTACTGGAATGGATATCAGTGAACTGACCAAATTCATATTAAACGCCATGGATACATCGTCTAATCCTAATATGAAATCGAAGACTATCGCGGTTGTTTGACATTATAAATAGGATAGAAAACGAATTTACCGCGTGAAATTTGTAGGACCCGACGTTTCGGTGACGTTGCAGCCGCCGTTGTCTAGGGTAAACTGAAGAGCTGTCAGTCCGTTGTTTTGCGGGTTATTTTGCAGGCATACCCGCAAAACAACGGACTGACAGCTCTTCAGTTTACCCTAGACAACGGCGGCTGCAACGTCACCGAAACGTCGGGTCCTACAAATTTCACGCGGTAAATTCGTTTTCTATCCTATTTATAATCGTCTAATCCTGTCAGTATTTTTGTGACTTATTGAGGGCATTCGACTCAGTAGACCACAGTTTACTTATCAAGAAATTAGAATGTTATGGGATACAAGAAACGCCTTATCACATATGACATAATATCTAGAAAATAGACAGCAATTACTTTAGAAATGATATTACTGAAGCAGTGTTACCAGTAAAAACAATCCTTTATGCAGACGATACTAGCTTTTTACTAAAAGAAAGAAATTCTCCCCGATACAATCGAAGACTGTTTACAAATAGCAACTAAATGATTCCGAGGTAATAAGTTAGTAATAAATGCTTTGAAAACCACAGGAATTCAATTCGGTGTGTCGAGGTAAGCCTAAAAATCAAGTTTCAGCAACGAAAAAAATATATTTTTCATTACTTGTTACATTTATATTTTGATTATTGTGTTTTGGATGAATAAAAGACTCTTGACTATTGACTACTATTACAACAAAATCTCAAAACTATATTTTTTTTATAAAATATCATTCCTCATTTTACCTTTTAGTGGTTGATATTCGCGTAACCCTCGTTTCCTATTTCTTTATTTCATGAAAGAAATAGTTGTTCTGAATTTCAAAGTCGTATCCTAATCCACCACGAAGACATGAGATATTTGTCCGGCTAAAACTTCAACCCCACCGGGGGCGGTAGACTTTCGAAAAAACCTTTACTATCATACACTAATAAATCCAAAGGAAGCGTCCTGCAAATCTCTGGCCTCAGCAGTTTTATTTGGCGTTGATGAGTGAGTGATTGAGTCAGGATACTGTCCGACTCACTCAAAATTAATAATATAGAATAGAAGATAGAATATAGATAGATAAATATGTTATAAGCTAAAAGACGACAAGGGGGAAAAACGTCATTGTATGACAAAAAATCTGATATCTTTTATCTTTTATCTATAGAAAAATCTTTTACAAGTGTTTTATACTCCAACCAATATTTCACCTCCTGCAGAAATGTACCCCTCCCCCCCCCCCCTCCACCCCCGGATTATTTTGGGGTCAATTTAATTCCGGGGGGGGGGGGGGGCACGAAATTTCAAAACACATTCGCCATCAAATAATTAAACTATATGCCAGAATAGCGGCCATTATCAGGTGCGTAGGTACTGTTACATCTTAAACTAGATAGTTATAATGACAGCTGTCAATTTGACATCTTCCTTGATCGCCGTTTTCGAATCGTCTGATTGCAACGATATTAAATAGATATCATTTATTGCCAATATTACGCAAGAACGGAAATACATATTTATTTATCCACGTTTTCCGTCAATTAAATGATGCCTAAGTACTCGTATCTATATAAATACAAATAAAATTCTGTTCGTTGGTAATCGCATATTAGGTTGAACGGCTGAACCGATTTGGCTATTTTTAAAATGTTCGTAATAGTCCAAATAAGGTTCCAAGGGAAAGGAAAGTTGGAAAAGTTTCTTGGAAATTTAAAAGATTGATGAAAAACTAAAGGTGCTTTATTTCTACTCACAATTCGAACGATGGGTATCCGTAACTCTTTTTTTGAATAGGTACGACATATTCGGTTGATTCTTTTTTTTGTTTTGATCGCTATTCTCTAGGGTTGGAAATATTTTAATCGAATGTATTCAATTGAAAAAAATCTGTGAGATCTTGAGAAAAATCCGGTAAAACGCATTCCAGCTTAAAATAAAATAAAAATAGATTTTTCTGATTTTGTGTTGTTTTGCGATCTGTCCAACAGATGTAGTTATTATATTTATATTCCATTTCATTTATTTAGGTATTGATCTGTATTTTGAAATGTGCCAGAATGATGACTTCGCTAAAATGCTAAGATATCTTACATGGAATCAACTGTAAAAAAACAATGACGGAAACAAAGAAACCCAACATCATGCTACTCACATGTATTTTCCACCGATGTATTAGGTCGTTTTTTTTTTCACTCCATCCAGGCGACCACGAGTGTTTCTATTTGCGTTTGCTATTAGTCAAAGTTCGTGGCCCAACATCGTTTCTACATCTACGTACCTACTGATAATGGTGAATTGTGTGGCACATATAGAGAAGCCTGTCAACGTTTGCCAATGACACTCTTTGGGAATACACCCTCCGAGATGCTGTGATTTCGTTAAATGCTCATCAAATACGAACATTGTTTTCAATAATTACCTCATAATGCTTTCATCGAAACCGATTGGTTTGTGGACCAAATACAAAAAAATATATATCTCATGATATTTTGCATCAAATGCCTACCAGAATATCAAATCCAGATTTGCAACTGAGCCAGGAATTTCACAACGAGGCACTGATATTAACTTAGGACATGTACTTGATGATATCAAACAAGGTATTAGGTCAACTAGATATGACTTCGCCAAATCGTCCAAGGCAAGGCGCATTTATAGAAGAGTTACATTACATTTACGTCGTGTCCAATTGGCGGCTAAAAACCGCTCTTGGACGTGTCAAAATATTTGTGTTTTAAGTAGTAAGTCTCATTACTACTTTAATCTTAACATACATATATATTTTTTTTTTTTAATTGTGTCTAAGAAACTTTGGAACCTACTAAAAGTTATTCGTCGTAGAATCGTATTACAAAACAAATTAAAGGCTTATTTAATAAACTAGTCAATAATTCTAATAGGTACCTACTAAACACACAATAAATAAAATAGTCAGGTAAAAAGTTGAATAATCAAAGCAGAAGCCTATCAATTGAAATAGTCAATAAATCGAATATATACGTACTAAAAACTGTACATAGTAACATCCAAAGTAGTAGGTAAGTAAATTGTTAAATAATCAAACTAAAGCTAAATCTTACATTTAAATACTAAAAGTACATATATAATTATAATTCAAATTGGTACAATATTTGCAAAGTCATGGCCCTCGAATTCGGTCAGATTATAGAAAGGGTGGCCTATCAGCATCTCCTTAAGGTTTTTTTTTAAATTGTTTGTCCCCAGTTGTTTGATAGTGGTAGGAAGTAGAATTTAATGCTAAGGTATAAGTAGCTCTTCTGTTCTTTTGCCAGTCTTGTTCGGGGCACGCATAAAAGGGAATTACCGCGTGTATGGTGAGAGTGAATGTCAGCTGTAGTTGCGGTTTCTGTAAGGTGCTGTCTGGCATACATTAAGCACTGGTATATGAACGCCGAATACATGGTCATTATCTTTGCCTTACTGAAGTATGCTCTGCATGAGGTCCTGGGCGTTACCCGATACACGCTGCGCAGTGCGGTTAAAACGCGATAAACAATATGATTGCAATTTATTGTGAGAATCAGTTCGAGATCAGAACGTTGGCTGTTGAATTGGCAACAAAAATATGCAAACGACACTTTCATGAAAGTTGTGACCGATGGAACAGGAGAGATTTTCTTCTTGGACGCATCCGGTGGAACTGCAACTACGTTGTAAGGTGGTCGAACAGCTCATTCAACACTCAAGTTGCCGTTGAATATTCAAATCAATGAAACTCCAACTTGCAACCTTTTGAACTGTGCAATGGACAAAGTTTTGCAGAAATGAAAATCGATCGTTTGGAATGGGGAGGGGTAGGTGAAAATGGGGGGAGGAGGGGGGATGAGGATGGGTTTAGGGGTTGAGGGAGGATTTTGGAGGGGAGTTGGGGAGTTAGGGGGTGGAGTTTGGAAGTAAAACGGGGATTGGGGACAAGGTTAGGTCCGTATAAATTTTCAGCTTTCTAAAACACTTTGGTGGTACTAATTAAAATTACACCTTTCCTAGTACGCCAGCGTCATGTGTCATGGAGTCTGGCCTGCTGACTACCCCTGGCATTCTATGGTCACAATACTGTCTGATCTGAAAGTAACAGTTTTTACAAAACTCTTGCACTTTTTTGTCGCTGACTTCTCATCTAAAAGGTCCATATTTATATACGTCTAAAAATACGTAATTCTATATAGATACGTTTATTAATATTCTGGAAAGATAAGTAAAATATAGACTGTTTTTGTATGAAGTATTTCACTATAGTAAAATGGGGAGCTATTTCCACGATCAATGTCGAAGGTCAACATTGTAAACTGTTCGATCTGTCTGGCCGAAGGTTTGAGCGTGAACGTTCATCTTGTCCCTTGGGTGGCCATGCACGCCTATCGGCATTTTTCGTATTATCCGTATTTATTCAATTATCGGCTCTATTTCCTCCTCCACTGCGGTAAAAGCCTGTCATTGAAGCCTGTTATTCAATAAACCACCCTTATATATTAGTATGCTTGCACACACCTTTTACAAAGAAATTTTCGAGGGCTTCGAAAATTTTGCATGGAATGACTGGCTTCCGAAAGGTTAATGTAGCTCGCCAATTCGATTGCGCTCATGCAATGGTTTATGTACGGGTAATATAAGTAAATATATCTGTTTATATTTCGATTTCTTGATAATGGTAAAACGATGGTCGAGAGTGTTTCGATAAAGCGAATTATTTTGGATTATTTTAAATCGCGAAAATAATAAAGTAAAGATTAGACTTAAGACCTCAGAAGCAAATACAATGGCGTCGTTCGAGTGTTTAAATTAATCCGGCAATAAATTGTGAGAATGAAAACTTCGACGGATAATGTTATCTTTGGCATCCATAAATTTGAGAATCATTTGAATTTGCGGGCATTGTTTCGAAGAGCGGTTATTGATTAAGACGAATAATGAAAATGTAAAAAGTATTTGCTTGTACCTATTGCAGTAGAAAAAAAATGACGAAATGTGCGCGGCGCTTCAAATCGGAACAACAAAAAAAGTCCTTTTGTAATGTACAGCCAGTCCATCGTACTAGCATAATAGAGGTCAGTGTTATAACTCGATGTATATTCGAACAACTGTCAACATTTTAGAAATGGAATAGTATTTCGATGCGATTAAAGTGAACTTACGACAAAATGCACTAAATACAACAGCCATAACAAAATTTGGCCGAGAATCGCAATGCATTATTTTTTTGCAATAAATTTCGTTACAATTTAGTATTTTTTGATTTTAAGACACGGAGAAATAATTGTAATCGAATCCTATGTCACACGCGCGACCCATCGTTATCCAAGGAGGTGATATTAGCAATATGGAAATATTTAAATGTCATTTTATAACCAATAATAAAACAATAATGATTCTGCAGCTATCATGTAATTTACTTTAGATAAGCTTTAAAAACAAAACTATTTAGAATGTACATATGTAATATACGGATACATAATGTATAATGTAAAGTTAATTGGGAGTGTACGTCACTTTAAAATCAATGTCAATGTATTTTCAAGACTGACGTAAAATAATTTATATTGTTATCAGACTAACTAAAAATAATAATTTTAATAATAATAATACTTTATTTTGAGAGAAAGTAGCAAAATAGGTATATATATATTTACACAAAACTACCCAACTAGGATAATGCCCGTACTATGGTAGATTCTTTTCTCTTACGTTTCACAGTTTTCCTGATTTTTTTTCGTTTTTCTCGTTTGAAAATAATACTATGTCCAAAAACCAATTCCGTTTTCAGAAAAATATATCAATCAAAGACGCCATCGGTAGACTTATAAAGAAGACTTTGATAACGCCAAAAAAATAGTTAGAATTTTCTGTGATCTCTCTAAGGTCTATGATTGCGTTGAATATTCAATTTTACTTCAGAAACTACAACATTATGGAATCAGGAATTATGAAATATTTCTATTAGAATCGTATTCGCAAGGTCGTATTCAAGTTACGCAAGTCGAGAATAGCAAGAGCGCCTCTCGGTATGTTTTGAAAGGTCCAGTGATCAATACTTTACCCTTTCGTCTTCCTCGTTAATAGTTTAGCCCTTTGCTCATTCCAGGTTATAGTTTTCCTTTTCCTCGTATTTCCTCAACGTCATTTCTGATTGCATGAGGTCCATGGATGATGGAATCATTTTATTCGCCGATGACACATCCCTCATTATATTAGTGACAAACGAAAAGATACCCTGACAAAAAGATTGAATGAAACTGCGGATAGGCTTGCTATATGATATTCTGCGAATAGATTTCTATGAATCTATTCTGTTCTATGGTTCCAAGATAACAACGTATCACTCAATATTTGTAAATCAAAGCCATGTGCTTCTTCGCGGCCGTCAGAATTCAATAAAATGGATGTTTAATTTGGGACAGATCACTTAGAAAAGTAATTTCCAGAGAAAAGTAATTCCCAAACAATCGACAAAAGCTAGAATGGTCTAATCGCTAAGCTAAACTTAGCAAAAATCTGTGCAGTGCCACATTCACAATTAGAAGGATTATAGGTACATTTATGTGGCGTTGATGCCGCTAAAATTCCTTTATTTTGTTTACTTCCAATACCTGAAAAGTATGGCCTAATTTTCTAGGGAATCGCAGCAAATTCTACCAGAATTCTTCTACTTCTAAAAAAGAGAGGTCGCAGTTTATAAAGAGTCTCTCCAAATACCTTTTAAATCGGGAATCGTGATGTTATTCCCTCTCTGCATATACTAAAACATGTACGTTCGTAAACAAATAACAGATAAACTTGCGATTAGTGATTTTGTATCACCGCGACACCAGGAATAAATCTGATCTACAATTTAATAGATACCGACCTAGCAAAGTACATAATAGTTCCATTCATCAAAGTCTGTGTATATAAACCAAAATTCCAGGACAAGCCATAACCATTTATTTTTTTAATCGATAGTCTGGTAAGAAATTCAATTTACATCATAAGGAATTTGAAAAAGCTAAATCCATCTTCCATATCGACGAATAATTTATTATGACATATTTGTAAATTTATGGAAAATTAATAAGTATCAAGATAGTTGACAATTTTTATTCTTTATATTTGACAAATTTATATTTGACCTTAAAAAATTTATTTAACAAATGCATAATGCTAGTTTTGATATTTCATTATCACCTTCTTTATTTTTATATATTTTTTATAATTGATCATTGTGATCGCATTATCTTTATTTAATTTAATTATTTTCCAACATTCGCTGGGGTGTATTTCCCAACTCAGTATCTACTCCAATAAACAAACTTTAACAAATTTGAATACGAGCAAAGCCGCAGTCAAAATCTATGGACTAAAAAGCCTGCCTGCGCTGTAAATGGCGGTGCCGTTGTTTACTGGGACAGTAGATAATTCAATCCGCAAATTTAATTCAATTTCCAGCAGTGAAAGCTTCGAGGCAATCAAAATGTCATCACGGAACAGCATCTCTTCCCTCCATTCTAGTAAATGCACTGCAATTCAAAGATACAATGTTGCATCCAGCAGTTTATTATAAGAGGCAGTTGGGTGGTGTGGACTACAACAGAAGAACACTTCACCCCAGGCTGGTATAACGTTCTTTCAGCCGTGGGATAAGCGTTGAAGACCTTAGAACGGTGCAAACCTACCGTCCAGGAAATCCACGAGCCCGTCATAGGCCAACGCCTTACGGCGAGGCATTGGGTCAGGTACCCAGCGGGCAGCCTCGCCCCCTGATTACCAGTTTTGGAAGGATATCTCCGTCTGGAATTAACCATCGAGATACCTCCAACTTCTTGACTTGCGGGACCTCTACCTGCCGTGTATTCAGCGGTGATTCAGTTTGAATCTATCGCGGACCAAAGGCATCTTTTGTCCGGCTCTGAATTCAGGATGAGGTAGCTTCAAGACTGGTTACGGGTCAACATCTATCCCCGCTGCTTTGGAGACAGTATATTTCCATAGTCTCCAGACTCCTTCAGCAATTAGTCAGAGTGCACAACCGATTGGCGTCGCCTAACAGTGCACACACCAGTAGCGCCAGCGAAGCAATCCCACCAGGAGAAACCGGATCCACGAGCCGTGAGGCCTGAGACGCGAAAGTCTTACCCGGGGTAGCCTTCCACGACAGAAGGCTTCTAAATAGGAGCCGAATTGTGAGTTGGGCCGATCCGAGCTCCAAATATTCTGTTAAGCAAAGGTTGAAAAGCAGCATTTAGTATCCCACCATATGTCATTAAGTTTGGCATCTTCATTCCTGCTTATCGATTGAAGCATCAGGCGATGAAAGTAAAGGTATACTTACTTTCATCGCCATCAATAAGCTTATTTTGAGAAGTGCTCCGAAGAAAGGATTTTTTGAGAAGCATTCGAGTAATGTATTTTGATTTAAGGCGGTTACTTGCAGCCACAGATGTAAAAATAACTGAAAAATTTGAAAGTTGGCTTCATTTGTTGTATTTAATCTCACGTGTTTATTGAATGATTTTTCAGGTGCGGTTTTTTCACATTTATTTTATACATTCGCTGCACATAAATTCGCATCATTTTCTTAAAAACGATAACCATAATTATATGTCATGCATAATTTCGTAGGTTAAAAAGAAAAGTGTCACCAAAAGAAAAAAACCAATTTTTCGGTATGGTCATTTAAAGTTTTTGTCATTTTTATGACTTCAATAACCTCGTTTATGAATTGGAATAGATGTGCTGTTGTTGTTTTAAATAGTACTTCAGGTATTATTCTAACATAATATCTTGGATTATTATAAGATTAATTTAACCCTTGACTACACTCGCGGGGTACAAACGTACCCCACGAGATCTATTTCACACTAATTCTGTAGTCGCGCGGGTGTCGGTGTTGCACGTCCATGTAATCTCAGAAACGACATTTATTTTATAAAACGACTATTATTTCTAGTGCAAAAACATTTAAACATGATTAAAGGTTGTGTATTTTCTTAGTTTAACTTACTTTATTTGAAAAGGGTAGTATTTCCGGTTGTCTTTGTAAAATTTTATATCAGTTTTGTTATGTTTTACCAATTGGAATAATATCAAATGGCGTTTTATTCCTATGCTAAAATAAGAAATATATATAATTTCTCTTTTATATTAAAATTTTCTTAAAAAAGAAAAGGGGTACAAAACAACCCCACTAGTGGACATACGTGTGCCAAAACCGCGAGTGTAGTCAAGGGTTAAAAAAAGTTCAGCATAGTGCCACATTAATTCTCACATTGTCAAGTATATTTTTGCTTAGTGCTTTTAAGTTTAAAAAAGTGCCACATAGTGCCTCGTTTAGCATAGTGCCACGTTTGTTTTTAAATTGTCAAGTATTTATTTGCTTAATGTCGTACATTATCATTATTATGGCAAAAACTGACACTTTTCCATTTAATTATTTATAATTATTTCATGAAAAGTTACGACATAACTGACACTAAACAAAATATGACACTTTTTCGCTCGTCCAATAGAACAGTCGCTGACGATCGGACGCAAACTGGCTTAGTGTTGGTGTTTCTTTAACGATCAAGCTCAAAACCTAAAAGTATGAAGTGACACAATGGGGCATCTAGCGATATTAAAATGAACTATTTAGAAACGGGTCTTTGGTGAAGAGGTAGTTTGTGCATGTCGCTGTAACTCAATACTACCAAATTTCGTTGTGTCACTTTTGTTTTCAGTGTGCGATTTGTCTTCATATTAAAAGTCCTTATATCCGTTAAGAAAATTTAGAACGTGAAAAATGGCGACATGAACCCCCCCCCCCCCCCTCCCCCTCCCCCTCCCTTCTAGCCCTCCTTCCCCATGAGGTTATTTTAAAAATCATTCCAGGCATAAACACGAATTTAATATTGTGAAATCGTTTAAGAATTTAATACCTACATAAAACCTTAAGTAAATAAATGGCTGTATATATTGACAAATACTACGTTTTTGACGTCAATTCAAATTAAGAGTGTATTCTTGTATTACGGCGTTTGCTGAAGATTAAATTGCAGACGGGCTTAGGAAATGATAATTTAATGCGACTATGTTTAAAGGACTATTTTAAAATATTATTGTAAGCGTGGTAAGTCAACAAATTCAATTTACGTTGGGGATAAACCTGACAAGAAAGTGTAATAAACATGGTGGCCTCTAAACAATCTCCTATCTATCTAATACGAGTCGACATAATATAAGAAAATTGTTTTTACAACGTTTGACAAGGTTTGTCCTCTACTCCCCTCCCCCCCCCCCCCTCCATGGTATGAAAATACATACCTATGTAATTTTCCTCATAATAATAATATTGGAAAAGCCAATTGGTAGTTGAACTTAAAATGTAATTTGATGGGAAAAGATATAAAGTAATAGAAAATAATGTGAATAATTGTAGTAATAGAATTTAGATAAAAGAGAGTTTTATTTATTTAGATAATAGTAAATACTATTATTAAGTTCTCGGTGAGTGCCCACTAGTGCCCCACGGGGCACTCTCTGATTTTCATACCTGATTTCGTGACCCACTGGGCACACCCTGATTTCATGAGGCCAGATCTTGTATACATAATTTTTCTTCGGAGTCTAAGAGTACAACTAGAGTTGCCAACTACAACGGGCGAACGTTGTTTTAACGATATTGGATCGCTCTGCCAACTAACACTATCTACGTTCAGTGCAAACGTCGCTCGTGAATCGAGCACGTGATCTATACGACGCTGAGCATCTTTCGCTGGGGATGGGTCATGTCAACGAAGTCTTTAGAAAAAATGGGTTCGGAAAATATCACGAGACACGCACACGATCCGATAAAGACGAAACTCAGAAACCGAGCAGATCACAAGCATTCTTACGCATACGTCAAGGGCGTGACAGGTCGAATAAGTAAGATGCTAAACAAATTCGATTTAAAAACGATCTTCAAGCCGACCCAAAATATAGCTCGATCTCTGCCTGTCTGTAAAGGATGTAAATACCACTGCAAACTCCGAGTGCGTATAAAATCGAATGCAGCTGTGGCCTATGCAGCCTACGTCGGACAAACCAAAAGGCCCATAGCCACTCGACCGATGGAACATATCAAAGCTGTTAAAAATGTTCAGCGAGAAAAATCGGCGCTATGCGAACATAGCGGAACTAATCACTGGGTGCAGTTTCAAAATCCCATTGTGCTATCAATAAACAATTTTACTTTCTCACATGATCCGGGAAGCCATTGAAATAAGAAGAACCACGTACTTCATTAGAGATGACGGCTACAAACTCTCTTCTACATGGAAACCTCTTCTTAAATGTTCTCAATGCCCATCACCGAGCGCAAGGACATAACACCATATAAAGTGAGTATTGTGTGCACGGCGGATTTTAGAAATTCGCTGCTCCACCACCATTATAATCTGCGCAGTAACAGCAGCAGTTTGCCGCCTACCTACAGATGACGATCGACAGCACTTTAGTCTACCCTGGACAACGGCAGTTGCACCATCGCCGAAACATCGGGTGTTACAAACTTCAATTCGTCTTTAAACCTATTTATAATGTCAAACAGCCGAGATAGTCTTCGATTTCATACCTTGTACCCCGCCAAGGGCATATAAAAGGAGACCGTGTCCCGTTTAGTAGGTACATAGATTTGACCTGACATTTTGACACATATTTCGAATTCTCAGTTAAATAATTATGATAATTATCTTCTCTGAGTTTGTTTGAATAAACGATTTATTAGAGCAAAACAAATTAACATCAATCAAGACACAATTTACCTACACCTACATATAATCCATTTGCCTCAAATTATCGCAATGATGCAGCAAATATTAAAACCAAATCAAAATCATGGGATGTTTGCGCCGACTAAATTCTTTACCATCAAAATTACTAACTAAACGTGGTAATCAAATTATCGACCACTATACACAAAGTTTGATTTGTCGGTTAAAATTTAAACACGGTTTCCTCGCATGCTCACGCTCATCGCCAGAGACTGTAAAGGCAGAGATAGACTGGTGTAAGCATCGTATGCAACGCATTATGATATCTGGATCATTGAATTTGCATGAAAACACATGAGATAAAAACATACTTATAATACGCAACGCTGTCACACGCGTGCCACGCCACGTCAACCTGCGGTCTTCAGATCGGCGTGGAAAGGTGAAAGGGATGACACGTGATAGTACGCTGTCTCACGCAAAGACCAGTGTGTTTCTAGACATTATACCTCGGCGACACATATAACCTCGGCGCATGTGCAAAGAAAAGACATGCGGAAGTTTATAAAGAAGAACTATATGAAAAGAATCTTTCTTTGTCACATTCCAATTTCCGCATTAATGTATGGTATTCTCCAAACTTTTCTCTTGGTTTATTTACTGAATTTGTTGTCATGAAATTGTTGAGTTACAATACAAGCTTTTTGTCAAGTTTAACAGTGAATAAAGTATCTGCTGCCAAATGGTCAACCTTCGATCGGTTCTGAATTTATGAATATAGCCTCACCTTCGTCGAACTCAAGCACATGAGTTCGACGAAGGTGCCAGACACTATGAATCGCATTCCCTCGCCCATCTGGTATGAAATCGCTCAAAGGAATACTCGAATCTTTATCAGAATGAACATCCGTGTTAATAGCGACATCTTCTACAATATTGACATTAACGTTTTGACACAAAAAAAAATTTTGTTTTGTGGTGCGGACATTTTCATTTCAAACTAACAAACTGAGTAAATCGTTCTCGAAGTCACTCTCAGAATCAGAAAAGATTTTGTGAATCGGTTGTATACAATTCGAGTACACCTTCTGAGAGGTGACAGCAGCTTAGAGTATATGGCATACGAGTATATGGCATCACCATATACTTGTATACTTTGCATACGTGGGACAAGTGTGCACAACACGCGGGAGCGTTGCATTGTAGTATATGTAGCGTAAGTGGGCTCAGTTTGTCTCTACCCTGATCCACCGAAGTCGTTTGCGGCATATACGAGTAAATACGAACGGCTAAGATTCATATCTTCCTGGCCAATATGGTAGTACCTAGGGTGTGACTAGTAAAATGTTGTAGTTTTCGTATGCCTTCCACACTGCTTTTGAAACACCGCAACCGTGCTCCACTGCGCCGTTTCATGTGCAATCTGTCCAAGGATCCCGCTCTTCAATCGGCATACCGCTTCTAACTAGTATTGATCCATCTGGATTGTAGTGTGATTTCATTCCAGGTTATTCGCTGCCTAGCTCCGTCTACAGTGGCGAAACTACCTACATATACCATCTGAGGCCCGTGGCAAATTCATAAGATGTACTTCCAGTACAAGGAACGTACTCCAGTAACAATCCTCACAGTAAAAAGGACCCTCCCAGTAAAAACAAATAAAAAAATATGGTATTTCAAACTTAAAAAAACACTTTTTGAAAGAAAATTTATGTTTATTTATTTATAAAAAAATGTCCTATTAAATAGTTAAATAACCCTTTTGGCAGTCTTAAAAAAAACCTTTTTACTAATTTTTGTTAAAACCGTGGACCCCCGTCGGGTCGGGGCCCGTGGCATTTTGCCAGCCCTGCCATCCTATAGTTACGCCACTGTTCGTCTACTTTATTAGTATACCAGGTTAAACTAGACAGACGAACCGCAGTTGTTCAGGAAGCATTAAAGTCTAAAATATCAAAAGTCCCCATAAATCCCTGCAGTGCTCGAGCCACAATATTGCAAAATGGCGGCGCAGTTTCAATTTTTCGACGATAGCTTCTGCTGACGTCAGCATTGCTATCTTATACGACATTGTTTATACATATATTGTATTAGCTTGCTCAAATAGTACGATTTGAGGCGCTGATAGCATTGACAGCCAAACAAATACCAAGTTATTTGGCCATCTATAATTACATTGATAATGTTTTTTTATAAAGGACTGATTGATTAATTTAACCAACGATAACAATAACAACATTGAAATATAGTGCCATCTATCGTATTTTGATATAGGTTAATTACATCACAGAAATAATACGGTGGGATAGAATTTTATCTATTAGTCTACCTGAACTTTAAAGTGCCTAATTATTACGTATTGAAACGTATGTCTTAATTAACGTAGCTCTTATTACTTTAATATTATGTAAATAATATTAAAGTAATAAGAGCTATGACTTAAAAATTCGTTTGTTATTATGTTATTATTTTATAACACATATTCGTATTTAGAGCGCCATCTACAGTGCGCCGCCTAACTGTTATACCATGAAAGTCGCCATTTTGAACGTGATAACAGAATATTAATCAATTGTTGATAACAGAATATTAATCAATGAACTATTCGTTGGTTTCTAGTAAAATGCTGGTTGTCGAATCGAAGTACGACGTTGAGCAATCAAATACGCCATATAATCAACGGTCATATACTCAAAAAAACAGAATTTTCTTTCTGAACGAAAAAATAATATAACCATGTAAGTAAGTCTCGTAAAAAAGTAATATTAAATTAAATTTAGATAAACACAACCACGATAATCATCTAAAATTCATTAGTATTTTTTCTTTAATTAGTTATTTATTAGCGAACTAATTTCGTATCATTCTCTGTCTAGCACAATGATGAACGTGGTTTCACGAAAGATATAAATGAATTATATTACGTTGAAATAGGACACACATGGCCCTTTTAAGGACCATGTGTGTCCTATTTCATGTGTCCTATTTCCTATGTCATTATTTCATATGTTTTAACCCTATAGGGTTAAAATATATGAAATATTTGATGGTTGGAATGCCAAAATTGAAGGTTGGTAACCTTCAGCAGGGCCGTGGGCGGGGCCTCGAGACCTCGCTTAGCGAGTGAGCAGTCAGCAGCTGGTGTTAATAATTCAGCCAGCACCCATAAAAATCGCTCCGTCGCTTCGTATCGACACATGAAAATCACTGTCTTCGGAGCTGTCAATCACTGTCTTAGGTGGCGAACGGTTTCGTGCAGCTTGGGCCACAAGATTCACTTTGTTCTCGGATCGGCTCAACTCACGATTCAGCTCCTCGTGTGGAAGCCTACCCCGGGTAAGACTCCCGCGTCTCAGGCCTCAAAGCTGGTGGACTTGTTTCTCCCGGCGGGATTGCATCCCGGCGCCACTGGACGGTTTGCGCATCGTTCGGCGAAGCCAATCGGTTGTGAATTCTGACTAATTGCTGAAGGAGTCCGAAGACTATGGAAATACACTGTTTCGTAAGCAGCGGGGGTGGATTGATTGGTTGACCTGTTGTCATGCTACACTCGATCCCGAATGGCACTACGGGCAAAGAACGCCCAGGTCCGCGATGAATTCTAATTGAATTACCGCTGTAATACAACAGGTAGAGGCCGCGTAAGCGACTTCGGACCCGTAACCAGTCGGGGGGACGGAGGTATCCTGAAGGTAAATTCCAGACGGAGATATCCTACCAAAACTGGTAGTCACTGGGGGGAGGCTGCCCGCTGTTTACCTTTCCCGGTGCCTCGCCTTAAGGCGTCGGTCTCTAACGGGTTGCTAGTGAGCTAGACAGTAGATTGTCTTTTCTCCAAGTCTTCTACGCTTATCTCACGGTTTAAAGAATGATTAGATACAGTTATAACAGCCTGGGGTGACGGGTTCGCCCGTTGTAGTCGACACCGCCCTAATGTCTTCGGAGCTGTCTTCAGCAATCGATTTTCCGCCCTTCAGGAATATTTATTTTTGGTATCGGCCAATAAACTTAAATTTAAATCCGGTTCCTATGTATAGCAAACAGTGGGGTGTTGTTACAACGGCGAACCCGTCCCTCCAGGAGGGTATAACGATGGTAATCGTTCATTTAGCCTGAACTGAACGTAGAGCCCGTCAGAGGCCGACGCCTTAACGCGAGGCACTGGGTAAAGAACCCATCGGACCGACCACACGCTCTGACCACTAGATTTGGCCAGATTTCTCCGTCCTCCCGTCTGGTTACGGTTCGGAAGTAGCTTGCGCGGCCTCTACCTGTTGTTACTCTAGCGGTAATTCGGTTTGAATTTATCGCGGATCGTTTTATCCTTTGCCCGTCTCTCCACTCGGGATCGGGTAACGAACTGGCCGTTGCAAGAGTGGCTGATAATAAGTCCCGCTGCTTAGAAAACAGTATATTTTTCCAGACTCCTCCAGTTATTAGCCGGAGTGCACAGTCGATTGGCTGATGCCGCACGGTGCGCAAAACGCCCAGCAACGCCCTCAGGCCATCCCCCAGGGAAAACTATTCCACCATCCGTAGCATGGAAAACAGAGTTCTTATTAGGGTAGACCTTTTTTGAGGAGGTTACTGGATGGGAGCTGAACCGTGAGTTGAGCCGACCAGGGTAACGAGCAGGTCTTAATGGTTCACGGTGCACGTGAACCCTTGGTTACCGTTAGATGCATATCAAACAGATCGTTATGAATGGGCCTGAGATCCTGAGATCCCACAGCAGCAATGTCAGATGCATTCAACCCTTAATATTTTTCGATTCCTAATGCTTTTTCCAAGTTTTTGCTCATCGACTTAACCTTTGATGTAGTCTTGTTTTTAAGGTCAGGAATGTTGTACAACTTAAATAAAATAAAATACCCTTCACCTTTCATTAACTACCAATTCGTGTGCCTAAGCTAGTAGGGCGCAGAAGTACTAAACATTTATTTAGTTTATGTTTTTAAATCCCCAAATTAAAAACAAAACCCAAAATTTTGCGCCCTAGGCGGCCGCCTAGGCTGCCTATATGGACGAGCCGGCCCTGGATCTACACTAATCTACAGCATCTAATTAGCTGCTTGCGTTGGTCTTTTATATCTACAAAGAGAGGCAAAAGTATACGAAATTCGCAAGAACTATAAGTGGTAGCTATTTCTAGGTATATATAGGTATACATGTTAGTGATTGTGACGCCAGTAGTCGCCAGATTATCTATCGCTTTCCGCAGAATAACTGTCACAGATTTGTTACAGCTGATAAAAGAATCAATTGTACATAAAACAATACAAATTCCACTGATTGTTTCTCACACGTACCTACGGAGATATTCCTTATCAACTACGCCCTAATTTCATTTTAGCACTTTTTGAGAAGGCATTTAATCGTGGATGGCGTAATGTCAACGACATTTATTTATTAGCCTTCAATATACGATTTTATGTGAAAATATGCAATTGAAATACTAAGTTTTGTATATGCAATACAGTTTTGTATTGCAACAAGGTTTTGTATTGCAATACAGTTTGTAATTGCAATACAAGTAATTGCGATAAAAGTTTTCGAGATATTTCTCGATTTCCAGGTACAGGTATTTCTCGATTTCCGGGACTGTATAACTGTACTGTACAAGAAATATAATGTTAAATATATTTTTGTTATAATGATAAATCTTCAAAGATATTAATAATTATGTTGAGTTTAGAAAACGAAGGGCACAATATTTGTTATCTAAATGTTTGTACAATTTGAGTGAGTTTTAACTTAAGGAATTTATGTTATTTTATTTTATTTAATTATTGCATTTGAGTTGTTTATTGCATGTGTGTATTTTTTAATAATAATAATAAACTCTTTATTTGCACAAAAAGTATACAAAATAGGCGAGCTTATTTCCACATGGCAATGTCTTACAGCTAACCTAAACATAGTGGTACATGCGCGCATTGTGAAAATAAAGATTATTACATAACATACAGACAAGTGGAAGAATTTAAGACTAATAGTGCCCGAGGAGAGGAAATTGGGAGAGGAACAGGAGAGAAAGGGAAGAACTGGTTACTTCTTAGAAAGGTAGTAATCCTTAAGGTGAGTCTTAAACGATGGTAAAAAAGGCGAGTTTCGTATATTTGCTGGGAGATCGTTCCAGAGTCTTGCACCATGTACACAGAAAGAATAGGAATAGAAATCACTATTATGACTCGGAATTTTTAATAAACTGTCAGAGGCTGACCGAAGTACGAGACCGTGTGAACTTAGCGGTTCAAAAAGCCTGTATTTTCTACACCCTTTTGATTTGATTTGATTCGTGACGAGCCGAGATTCGAGATCTCGTCACAAATACCCCAGAGCCTCAAGACAAATGTATATAATCAGTGCGTGTTGCTATAGTGATGACATATGGCACTGAGACGTGGTCGCTGACTATTGGCGTCATACACAAGCTCAAAGTTGCGCAACGAGCCATGGAGAGAGCAATGCTTGGAGTTTCACTGCGTGATAGGATCCGAAATGAGGAAATCCGCAAAAGAACCAAGATCATTGATATAGCTCGTAAAATTGCAATGGGCAGGCCATATAACTCGTAGACCCGACAACCGTTGGGGAAAACATGTTCTCGAATGGCGACCACGAGCCGGCAGACGTAGCGTGGGGTGCCCCTCCCCGCCCCCCGCCCCCCCACGATGGACCGACGACATAGCCAGGGTCGCAGGAAGTAGGTGGATGGAGGCGGCTCAAGACCGCTCGTCATGGCATTCTATGGGGGAGGCCAATGTCCAACAGTGGACGTCTACCGGCTGATGATGATGATTTGATTTGATTAATGAGTTCTTTTTGAATTACAGCGCATTATTCTACACGAAATACTGTAACAAATACAACTTGTATACCAACCTACGCCTGTTTTTAAGGAAATGCATTTTTATGAACAAAATTCCTATAAGTATCCAGTCCTAAGTAAATGAAAAAAAGTTAGGGATGAATTTCCGAAAAGAAATATTTTGAATCTTCTTGTACAACCCTTGTGTAGTACTAGTTTTGAAGTTAATTTAATGACAATATATTTAAAAAGTCGGTTGCCTCACCTCAAGACTTTCCCGGCAGTAGGCAAGGACTGATTTCATCTGAATAATAATTTCATAAATAAAATCGGCGAGCGCGCCCTCTCTCGTCAGGCCGACGAACCCGGTTGGGTTCTGATGACATTGCCTCCGGCGGCGCGGTTTGTTTCACGTTTAAGCGCTAGCATACAGCGTGAATGGGCCCGATCGCGTTTCTTCGTGAATAGAATAGGAGCTTAGTTAATCCGAACTAGACAGAGTTAGAACGGAATATAAAATGAAATATCGTCGATTTTCCTGCACCAAAACTACCTGTCGAACTTATAGACGCCCGAATAAGTGGGAACACATTTCGTGCGGTGTTAGATTTAGCTTCTTTAACTTCGGTGGGTAGTTTTAATGCGGAAAAGTGGCAACTGTTCATTTCACATTCCGCTCTGACGCACCGCTCTGTCTCGTTCATGTGAACTGATTTCCGATTTTAGTTCAAGAGAAACGCAATCCAGCACAATATTTGTTTAACATATATAGCGGAATTTAACCCGTTGAGCCTATGAGTCAACCAAATCTGGTCGCGAAACAATTATCCGTTGAGTACGAGTCGACCAAATCTGGTCGCGCGTTTTTTTCACTTCTTTGACGTTCTCATTCATAATTATCTAATTGTTTTACAAAATGATATTTCAATATTCTATATTCGAAATTTCAATGCAATCATTGTGCAGTTGTTCTTTTTATGATTGGTGTCGTAGTATCGTAGTTATAGTACTTTAAGTCGATGTCGCCGAAAATCCTGCAAAAGAGACAGATGCATCCATGGAAATACCCATTTACTCCAAGGGTTAAATATATAGTGGCTTGTTTATGAGATGACCCTAACAAATTTTCACAGTGATTTCTGCCCAAAAAGGCATCTGTGTACCAAATTACAAGTCTCTAAGTTCAATATTTCGAGATTGAAATATGACTAGGGCGCCTCCTGGTGGACCGATTTCAACCACAACCTTTTCAACTCTTGCCATGACCAAATGATGCCTGCATGCCAAACTTCAGCTCCATCGGATTAAGCGTTTGGGCGCTATCGTGGAGGAATACACACACAGAGACACACACAGACAGACTTCAATCTGGAAGTGGTCTGACCCCTGGGAGGCCAAAAACGTCAACCGGTGGTTACGGTGGTTAAGGTGACGCTAATGGTTGAATTACATTTACCTTCTACGTGCGATAGGAGGGGTAAGGCGAGGCGGAGCGGAAGAAGTCAGGGGGGTTTGTCTTTATGCGCCATTGCGTCCTGTGATCCCAACTTACCGCCCGCGGCCTGTTTCCGCCATGCAAATCCATCAAAAAAACTTGCGAATAATAACATTATGTAGACACTAATGTAGATAACTTTAGGGATTCATTGCTCTCAGGAACGAATTATGTAATAATAATATTTTATTTATTTCTCTCGTTTTATCCCCGCAAAATAAAGAATATTTAGACATTTTTCGTTAATTAGTGGTCATTATTTTGTTCGAAATATTTAATTTAAAACCTTCGTAATTCTTCAATTTTGCGGAATATTTAATATTTTATTGCTTATAATTAGGTTATATTTTGTGAATGGTTTTTTTCGAATAAAAGTGGTTGGATAGAACTGAAGCAAGGAAATAAAATTTGGATATCCAAATGTAATAACATCTATAAATATATGATATACAAGATTAATTATTAGGTAACAAGAGAGAATTCATGAAAAATATATAATTAGTATTTTTACCATATACAGTAATATACACCAAACCAACCAAAAATTTGCGGCGCCATTTTTGCGCGCGAAGGTTGGCTTCCGAAAGGTTAATCGTCTCAGGGGGCTCGAAATGTTCCGTCTTCATCTCTAAAACATTTTAGCGCGTTCACAAACATTCCCCTCTCGTCGGTTCGTGGGCCGGGAAAGTAAAATGAAGTCTTTTTGGTGATTATAGTTAGCTAAATTCCAAAATGACGCCCATAGATCCACACTAGCTTCATCTGACATTTTCTGGGTTCAGATATAACGACAGTTGAAAACATCTAGTTGTTTCTGTTGTTTAGCTTGTGTTTCATTGCCAGAGTTGTTTTTTGTATGGAATACCCTGATATTTATAAGACTTTGATATGTTTTTCCAAATTAGCCGGGTTACATTTCTTCCATCTCTTACCATTTGAACTTGCAAGATATTGATTTTAAACAAATATATTGATAACTTGTGTTTCATAGCAAGGTATTGCTTTACTAACTAACATTAGATGTCTTTTTCTTCAAATTTTCTTATTTATGTTGCTAAAAATTTTCATTATTTTACCCGAAAATTTATTAAAAAAATACTATGTAACAAATATAACACTGGTATCACTCCAGAACAGACTGTAGTCTAGTGGAGCTGATAAAAACCATCAAATCTATACTTTCTTTGCTTCGAATTGCTCTTTTCTACGCTGTATTATTTATGTCAAAATTGTAAATTTTTATTTTAGATTTAAATAAATAATAATAAAGAAATAATAAAAAAAACATATTTGATTATAGTTAGCTAATTTCCAAAATGACGCACATAGATCCACACTATATATAGCTTCTTCTGATATTTTCTGGGTTCAAATATAACGACAGTTGAAAAAATCTAGTTGTTTCTGTTGTTTAGCTTGTGTTTCATTGCCAGCGTTGTTTTTGTATGGAATACCCTGATATTTATAAGACTGATATGTTTTTCCAAATTAGCCGGGTCACATTTCTTCCATATCTTACCATTCGAACTTGCAAGAGATTGATTTTGAATCATATTTGATTATAGTTAGCTAATTTCGAAAATGATGCACATAGGTCCACACTAGCTTCTTCTGTCATTTTCTGGGTTCAAATATAATGACAGTTAAAAAAAAATCTTGTTATTTCTGTTGTTTAGCTTGAGTTTCATTGCCAGCGTTGTTTTTGTATGGAAAACCCTGATATTTTTAAGACTTTGATATGTTTTTTCCAAATTATCCGGGTTAAATTTCTTCTATCTCTTACCATTCGAACTTGCAAGAGATTGAGTTTGAATCATATTTGATTAATATTCCGATGAAATCAGTTTTTGGCTACTTGCCGGGAAAGTCTTGGATTGACATGACTGATTTTGAGTTGTATGACTTTAAAAAATGTATTTTAGACATATTTCTTACTTAGATTATAGTTTTAACTTTGAATTAATAAAATGTTTGAGTATTTGTTTGTTTTTGAGTAAACATAAGGTTTTTAGTCACTAGGTGCAATGATTTTAGTATATTATTATACCTGATACCATACTCTTTCAATTGATAACAAACAGGTTTGCCCGTATTTGCCCCAATTTATGTAAATTACTGATTTACTAGTAATATAACATAGTAAATATAATTAATATTTTTAAAAAGCTAAGTTTTTTATTTTTTTATTTTAGGATCTGGATGTACTAATATTTTTATATCACGTATGGACTTATATAACAAAATGATCGAGTCTGGCCATGAGAAACTCGACGACCAAGTACCATTTTTGAAGGAATACCTAATCGAGCGTACTAGATGCCCGGAATGGAAATATTGAGAGCTGAATACAAATATATCTTATTTTATTGCCGATTTCAAGAAAAGATGGTCTTCGTCGGACCAAACAAGGCAAAGGTTTCTGACAAAAAATGATAGTTGGCTTAAATCTTCGATAAGTTTCCCGAACTTTGTAGGCCGAAACTTAACATCGGGAAGACCAAAATTGGATTTTAAAGAAGCTTCGGATAGGACAAAGCGTTTGAAAATACAGGACTTACGGTCGAGTCACAGTGCTGAGGAGCTGTGTTACGCAGCACAAATGAGCCTAAGATCTTTTGGAGCAATTGATGCTGCTACATTGCTAAAAGAAGTTACTACTACTTCTCCGAGACGGGTCAAACACTATAAAGAAGCTTTTAAGAGAAAGCAAAAAAAAACAGGGCTTCTTCCCGCGCATGAAGCTTTATCAATGTTTGTAGAAGCGCAACTTACAAGAAGCCAATACGACGTAATACGATCTTAAGCTACAGACCGACTCCCATCATACAAGAAAATATAATAAGCCAAAAAGGAATGATACCCTGATAAGAAGTATATTGAAGTGACTGAAACACGGGCTGAAATTGAGCTACAAGGACTGCTCGACCATACAGTTACACGTATCCTTCAGTTTCAGAATAAAGTTTTGAAGAGCCAACAAAACTTAAACCAGTTAGTTTTAATATCAAAGTGGGGGTTTGACGGCTCATCAAGTCACTCAGAATCTGAACAAAAGTTTACAAACACGTCATACAACGATGCAAGTATTTTCATGTCTTCTTTAGTACCCTCGAGGCTTATAGACGGAGATCCTGAAGGCCCAACTAAAGCACAAACGATACTATGGAGCAATACAAGGGCATCTTCAACAAGATTTTGCCGCCCAATCCAGTTCGTTCACGAAACTGTTGAAGTTGCTAAAAAGGAAAAAGAACACATTCAATATAAAATAAACCGATTAATCACAACCAAATATGAAAATGATGAAGGCGCGGTGATAGAAATTACCCATAAATTGCTTTTTACTATAGTTGACGGTAAAATTTTCAATTCTCTAACAGATACAAAGTCGACATTGCGATGTTTTTTATGTGGTTTAACGTCTAAAGACTTTAATAATATTAGTAAATGCGTGAATACTAATATAAAGCAGGATAATTTAAAATTTGGAATGTCCACTCTTCACGCCTGGATAAGATTCTTTGAGTGTTTACTCAATGTATCATACAAATTGCCATTACAGAAATGGCAAGCTCGAGGCGCAGAGAACAAAAAAATAATAGATAGAAGAAAACATGAAATCAGGGTAAATTTTAAATCGAAATTGGGTGTAATTATCGACAAACCTAAACCTGGATATGGCAGCAGTAACGATGGGAACACGGCTCGACGATTTTTTTTGGAAATGCAGAAGTATCATGCGAAATAACCGGAGTCGATCTAGATATGATAAAACGATTTCGTATACCATACTACGAGCAATGGCAAGTGGATACACCATTATTTACATTCAACAATTCCAATCTTATACATTGGAAAGTGCACGTTTCTTCTTGGAAAAATATCCGTGGTACTTTACGCCCCCTACAATACATAAGGTTTTAATTCATGGGCCTATAATAATTGAAAAACTTTATTGCCTGTAGGGCAACTAAGCGAAGAAACCCAGGAGGCAAATAACAAAATGTTTAAAAGGTAGGTACAGAGAATGATATTCACGCAAAATTTCAAGAGTAAGACCAACGAAGACATCATTAAAAGGCTTTTGATATCATCAGACCCACTCATCACCAATATGCAGAAGCCACAACAATATTAACATGCATTAGACGCAGATGTGGTCCAACTTTTGCAAGCACCTGAATTAGATATTTCTGGCACATCAGAATTAGTTTCAGATGATTCGAATGATGATGATGAATGAAGGTTGTGCAATAAATGGTTACTATATTGCATTATTTTGTTTTCTTTTACTTATTATTTTTTTTATCATCACAAGTCATCGCTATACATTTTGAATTAATTTTTAGTTTTCAAATTAAGAATCTTATGTGGAATTTTAATCATAAATAACAGTTTTAAAACAGAAAGATGCATTGTGATGTTAGCTGACACTAAAAAATGTTGGACCGAAAGAAAAAATTATTTTTGCCAACTTTTCATGTCATCTCCCACTGTGCGTCCCACTGATGGTGCGTCCCAGTGCGTCCGTCAAACGCTCACTGCGCCCTGGCGGGCGAAAAAGTGGAAGTTAAGATCCCCATAAAAAATACGGGGGGCGCCAGTTTTGCATGCGGCAAACTTGCACAAATGTCACTTTTGACAGTTCCAAATTTGTTGAGGGCAGATTTGCAGGAGGCAACCTTGCAGGCGGCAACCTTCAGTACAGTTTTTAAGTTTTTCTGTTAGGTTAGGTTAGGTTAGGTTTTTCTTTCCCTAAAATCGAAGTGACATTAATTACCGGCATCCTTGTAGTGGATGACTTTTATACATCAAACTAAACATTTAAAAAAATGGTTAGGTTCTCGAAACGTCAGTTTGACATTTGCAAAACTGCCTTCTGCAAGATTGCCTTCTGCAAAACTGCCGCCTGCAAGAATGCCGTCTGCAAGATTGCCGTCTGCAAATTAGCCTTCTGCAAGTTTGATGGGACCCAAAAATACCTAATGTAGCAACATCGATTTATAAAATGGTAACCCTGATGAGCTGTCAAACTGACTGACAAACGAACGTCAAATTTTCGGATTTGTATTGCATTTGTTCACATTGGTTTCGAAAACGTTTCACATTGTTGATTATCGACTAGAAAGGAGCTTTATAAAACGAATAATAATGGAACTACAAGATATTTATTACAAGAAATCCGAATACGTTGAAACGGTCACTTCATTTGCATTACAGAAATGATTCCTAAATGTATGTTTTCCTATTTATTCATGTTATTCTCATATCCAGGCTTCAGGAAACAAGGTGAGCCGTCAGACGGTATTGTGCGGGAGCCAGAATATCGTTTTACATGGAAAAGTGATCGTGCAGAGTGACGCTATTATTCGTGGTGATCTAGCGAATGTGAAAACAGGGCGATTTTGCATCATTGGACGCGGTGTCGTGATTAGGCCGCCTTTCAAGAAGTTTAGCAAAGGGTACACATTTTTTCATAATATTGTGTTGTTTCTACTCCTACATCAGACACCTAGGTTATAACCAAATAATAAAGCAGACCTTAGTGCATTCACATGACCCTCATTGTTGAATTGAAATATATACAGCTTAGCAAACTCTGCCATATTAATAAAAAACGGTTTAACTGCAGTATAGGAACCTCTCCTGGATTGTTCATTTTTAAACGTTCACCACGCAGATTCTGAATCTGCAATAATCTTTATTCCGTTTTAATAAATAAGCGAGATATAGGCATTCTAAGTTTGCAGACTATATGTCAACACTTTAAAGTCTTAAAATATTGCTAATTTCAAGAGTCCGATGCTATTTTCTTTCAGATTTAGCTTTGTTTAGATTTGTTTTTTTTATTTTTTTATTTTTTGAAAAAGGTTTTTATACTGCAGTTATTCCAAAAAAATCTAACTTAAGCTATTGCCAAGTAAGTGTTTATGTAGCTTTAAAAAAACCACCTAACCTACCGCCATATAGGTTTTTATGAATAATTAAAAAACTAACATAACTTACTGCCTTATAGGTGTTTGACGTTTCCTTAAATGCCTATATCTCTATTGTAGAGTTAGAGCAAGTATTCTTACAGATTCGGAATCAGTGTGATGAATATAGTGGGGTGACATTAAAATATCTTCAATGCAGAAGAGTTTGCTAAGCCTGGTAATCAAATATCGGCTGGGGTTTCTTCTTTTGGCTGCAATCTTTTTATACTGTGATGGTATGTTTTCGGGATCAGTAACCGCTTTTTCAGCTCCTGTAAGTATTCCAAATTAAGATGCGTTCTTTTTGGGGAATGCGAGGTCGATTTCTGTGCAACCCAAACGGAATGCTTTTTATTTATTCATTTATTCTTTGGGAAACTTACAGTTGTGCGCTTCGTTAATTGTTAAAAATTATGTTTCACTGGCCGATTAATTATTTCCTACTGTAGTGTCTACAGTATTTGCTTATACGATAAATAATAATAATTGAATTGAATTAGATTAAATTACATCGAACTACATTATGGTTTAGTTGCAAATTGACAATTGAAAGCAAGAATAATAAGAGATAGGATATGGAGGAAGAGGGATGTGATATAGGTATTTATATTATAGTATATGTTTTACTTCATTTTCGCTCTGTTTGTTTTCAAAGTCTACATATACATATATAATACCTATTTCTTAGTCACCAAGTGAGCTATGAACAGCCTCGCTGAAGTTAGTAGGTTGGCACATATAAAATCAAACGGTGCATAATAGAGTTTTAAGCGTAGCTAGTGCTGACTGGAGGGTCTTCAAACGTACGAGGAGAGCGAACCATTCAAGCCAATGACTTAGAATAATTTCTCTACCAAATGAGGCCATTGCCAATGCTGTTATGTATTATTTTGTGCAATAATATCATGTCAGCCGCTGTGTGGCAGTCTTCCAGTGAAGTCAAACAAACATAGCTCAGCCTTCTCTCTTAAATTCCAAGTCGTAAGTGCTTGCCGTAGTCCATGTATCTTTGGACACCCTCCGTAGTCCACATCTTTGGACACCCTCCTTGCCGTAGTCCACATCTTTGGACACCCTCCACCCCATTTTTCATGACTGAAGTTGCTGACTGACCAGATGATTTAACGAACAACGGCGGCTGTTGAGCGTCAAAATAATTGTAAACATTATTTACAGATTGTGAAAATGTCCAGTTTCAGATATTTTATAATTCTGGCTAAATAGTAAGTGGATATCAAAGAATATGGTAAAAGTTATCACTCTAAAAGATAAGTTTATTCGTCAGCATAATATTATTTTTCATAGAACTCAAAAAATACTAATATCTTTTTCTGTGGTGTCTGGTCAATATCTGATTAGTCTTTTATTGGTCATTTTCTGTGAAGTACACCCACACATCGTCACCTCAAAACTGCAACTAGATAACTCAAAATTTGGACAATTTGAGTCTCGCAAAATATTTAGTTATTGCGGACAGATTTGTGGGTAAAACAAAGATACATAATACAAAGCTATATTGCCACTGAGTATTGTGAGTGTAGAGTTAGATGGCACTTATCTAGTTTTTGTAAAATGTACCCCTAATATAAAAACATTAAAGTAGATGACTCAAATTGGCTGTGATCTTGATGTGCGGTTATCTTTGAAGCAGTTGTACTACTCCTTTATCCATGAGATGCTCATGGCATTGTTCTCGAAAGCCTGTTGGATCTTATTTTTATTTTTATTTTATTTTATTTCTGGAAACATACAGCTCATACAATATACGTGTGCATAAACATAATGTAGAAAAAAAAGAAAAACATTACGCCGATAATCGTTTCCTACAAAAGTAACATATTAAACAGATTTCCGCATATCACACATTTGGATTTCAGCATATTACACTTAAAAAATAATTATAAAATAAACTAAGTTCATATTAAATATAAAATTAATATAGAACACCGATGGGAGAGGTAGGGCATTGGAAGTGATTAGGAAGAAGGAGTTAGACGATGGTATGTGTATATGTATATAGATATAAATAAAGATATAGATAATAAAGATAAAGATATAGATATAAATAAAGATATGGAGTATATAACTAAGTACGACAGGTATTAACAAGCTCGTTAGGTGCAATTGATTTGAATAATTCTTTAACGAACGTCGGTTGGTTGAGGTTGAAAATGTCGATGGTGGAGAAACGAGAGTCGTACGTGCACATCAGCCTATAAGGGATGGAATGTTTCCCGTAGTTGGTATAGGCACGAGAGACCTCAAACGTGCGTGAATTGCGAATTAATCTTGTGAATTGTTTCCACTTGTGATCAAATTTGAATCCTTGATAATCTAACAGATGCGCACTACACTTCCTCAGTCATCAGCCGATTGTCAGCGACTAACCCTTTCAGAAGGCGTGAAAAAAAAACACATGCGCATGTCCCCTATATATGTCCATGCAATGAATCAAGCTTTCCCTGCTTCATTTGTTTAAATAAGGTTGGATTCTTTTCAGACTACATATTTCCCCCTTTGTTATGTTTTTTTTCTTCTGCACACTAAAAAAATATCGTTCATCCATTCAGCACTTGTTTTTATTTCCAGCGTGGCGTTTTTCCCGCTTCACATGGGCGATCATGTGTTTATCGGCGAAAATTCCGTAGTTAATGCTGCAGTTGTTGGATCATACATTTATATAGGAAAGGATGTTGTCATTGTAAGTTTAAAACTTCAACACCAGTTTTTTTGATATTATATTTATAGGTTTTGTCTCTTGGTATACACAAAAAATACCATGATGCAGTGATCTTATAATATGATAGTCGGTAATTGTCATATATTTCAAAAAAACAACTCTCACATTCGAATATATCGTGTTTTTATAAATTTTACTAAAATACATTTGATATCAGTATTGAAACAACACTGACACTTGGTTTTTAAAATGCTAAAGAATAGCTTAATGATCGAACAAAAAAACCCATTTTGATTAATTAAAGGTATGCATTTATCAATCCGTACATACTTGTATTTTAAAACCTGAAAACCTTTAATGGCCTTATTATATTTCACCTTTGCAAAACGTTATTAGCACATAATTTGGCACTTTATTTAAAAGAACCTTGTAGTGTTTCAGACACTGCATTTGGCATTATTGATTTTGTGGCGCCTCCGGTGCATATCCTTGACTTGAATAAATATCGAGGGTCACAATTTAAAAATAATAATTCTGTAAATACTAAATCAGTAAATCTGCTACGTATTGATGAAGGAAGGAACGGCTAAAGAAAGAGAATCGGGCATACTGACTGGACACTTCTGACGATCGCACTAACGTTTCAAAAGAAACTCTGAATGGGCTCATAACTGAGATCAGTCGTTTTAGTAATAAATGTTTTACATAAGATCTACCCATTGGTATATGATTTACAGCTATTAGAAAAGTGATCCCAAAATGCCCATATTCTTTTCTTTACTTGAATTTATATAGTTTCATACATTTATTTATAATAAATTAAATGTCCTTAGAATGAGCTATAACCTTTTTAGGTGTCACTTTTAAGTTTTGGTATATCATGCTATCAGTTTTTAGCGACTCGATTTTTGTCTATGATATGTTAATTGTACATGTTGGCCATTTTACTGTAGATTATTATGCATTACAAATTAAATTAATAACCTCCTCACTACCGGTGTTTTTATTATTCCTTTGGTGTACCACTTGCAAAATTACTTATTTATTATATATTTGTTATTTATTTTCAAGGGCCGCCGTTGCGTACTGAAAGACTGCTGTATGATCGAAGATGGAGCAATTCTTCCAGCGGAGACGGTTGTAGCTTCCTATACTCGCTACTCTGGTAGTCCAGCTAAGCCACAGACGCAACCGTTACCAGAGGCAATGCAGGTTGTTAATATTTATGATTTTAATTTAGTTCCTTTTCAAAACTGAATCAGCTCTGTTAATTTGATATCTTTTTGATTGAATTCACACACAAACATACTGGATTGTTCTTGTATATATCGACAGTCACTCAATTGATTTCTTGAAGGATGTTGCTAAAGTTACAACGAGAATCTGTTATAGAAAACAGCAGGTGGCTGACCTCGTTCAGGCACAAGAGTAGAATCTATGTATCTAGAGTATCTAAGAGTAGAGTAGTATCTAAGAGTATCTATGTATTTAGAACTTTTAAAGAATGTTAGTAACTTTGTGCAAATTATGAAGTCGTTCTGTTATAGCTTGATATCTTGGACAGAATATCTCGTCTCGCTCATGCCTTTTAGATTGTCACTCTGCCTTTCACTTAAGGGCTGGCCATTAACCAAAGCCATTATTTTGCCGCCCTCTCAGAGCTACCGCCCTGAGCAAGGACCCTGCTTATTCCCCACCCCCTAGATCCGGACCTAAGTATAAGCTTATACCTCATGTACACAACTCATGCATTAATGTTTATTTTTACAGGATATCATGACAGATTATACAAAGAGCTATTATCGTCACTTCATTCCAGCGAGGGTATAAGCAATATCTTTATTTTTATAAGTGTTTTTTAAGATATTATTTATTCTACAATAAACTAAAACACAAAAAATAAGAATTTATTTCTTTAAAAATTACCCTTCCTCAATGGCAATATAATAATTTTGTTGTTCGGGTCGGTTAGCCCGTTTTCCCTGATACCCACACATGACTCTATGCATAGGATCAAGTTATGCTACCTTACCCTTGTAAATATCCTGCAACAAACTTTACGCTGGCTACTTTTTGTAGGTTGGAGGTCTATTTCAGCTATATTTGGTACTGTATAATTTCCCGTGATCCAACCCCTCCGGAGTCTCCTCCTTTCCATAAACCCGGCAGGTTTCCTGCTCTACTGTGCCTAGAATATCGAGGTATCTGTTGAACTTGCAATATCCTGCTAACATGCACTCTGTCATAGTATTAAAAAGATAAAGAAGGCCAGCTCGCGCCTGGGACGGCAGTTAAGCAGTGCTGTATGAAGCAAAGCAGTAGTACCTGCTAGCTATACAAATTTCAGTATTGCTATAGGGTACGCTCGGAAGGACTGTATCATGTATTGTAATTTAACTTATTCAAGTTTATTGATTTTATAATTTGTTAATAATATTGGTGTTATGCTTACTATCTGGGGGTATGCAGACACAATTTATTATATCTCAAAGATAATAAAAAAAAAAAAGATTTTACCGATTTCCGCCATAAAATTATAGGTATTGAATCAGTTTTCATTATGATTGAATCGAAACAGAGAAATGTAAGACGTGTATTGAAACTCTTCAGTGGTGAATGGTACGGTGCACCTGCCGGATTTGCGATGATTTTATTTTTCTTGGCGAGTAATTTCAATAAATGACACTTAACGGTTGATGTAAGCGGAAGGTACTCCTAATTAGGAACTCCTCTACCTGCCATGTTTAGGACCATTTTAGTTCTTTTGGCAAGGGGATTGAATAAACGTGTTTCAGAATAATATTCCTATTTATCTTTCAAATGTCCTATTTATCTTTATCCTCCTATTTATCTTTCAAATGCAGATTTATAGACTTTTGCATGCCTAGGTACCTTTTAATTATGTATTGAAACCATGATTTAAATAACAGTTGCCATTTTGGCATATTACATATTGTACATGTATTGTAACAATATGTGAATTGTTGCAATATTATTAATATTGTACACGCATCGTTACAATATGTGAATAGAATACAATGTTTTTCTGTTAAGTATAGAATATTTAAAGAACCAAGTAGAATTTTCATAGCTACCAGTGCGTCATTCCCATGGATTGCACAAATTATTTTTTGCAATACGAATACCTACCTACATATTCTGCAGGCCGAAAAACGAATATTTCTTATAGTATCAAAAATCTTCATATCAGGAAACACAATCCCAAAAATGCCTAAACACTGAATGGAGCCACACTCAAAAGTGTGTCAACGCAAAAGGATCTCGCTGTAACCACATCCAGTGATATGAAATGGGAACCGCATACCTCAGCCATAAATAAAAGAGCAAACAATATATAATTAAATGAAAAAGCTTTTATATTATATTCGACACCTGAGTTAATGCTGAAGATCCAAAAAACATACATCAGGCCATTGTTAAAATATGCTTTCCAAATTTGAAATTTGTATTTTATCGAGGACATTCAGTTGCGAAAAGAATTACAGAAATGTTTCACCAAAATCCCAAGGAAATTAAGGCATTTAGAATATGAACTGAGACTCTTAACATTGAAACTGCCCACGCTACAGGATAGAAAAAACGTGGAGACTTGATTGAGACATTTAATGGGCAACAAGTACACTATAGATAACTATGCCGTAACCTTCCTAACATACTCCACCTTAGTGCCAATACCAATCTTCGTAGACGTTATTTGAAACTGGCCAAGACAGTGTTTCACGCAAATCTTCAGAAGCATTTTATTTCAAATTGAGTTGTGGACGATTGGAATCGTCTAAAGCCGGAAGCCGGGTTGAATCAGTCAATGTGAACCAGTTCAAAAACCGATTGGACAAGTTTCTTGAATGCAGTGATTGCCATTATTTATAAGTACGATGCGACATAAGCACATCAGCCCATTGTAATAATAAAAAATAAGATACAACAGTTTTTATTTTCTTTACGGAAAAATGGATAATATCAATATCTTCTTTACAATATTGTCTTTGAAATATTCAAGTACAGTTTACGACTTATCGCATTCTTTCATGACTTGGCTGAGCATCTGGTTGCAAAGAGCAGCATATGGATTCATCTCCACCAACTATAAACCACAAACAAAATAGTACATAAATATTATTTAAAAAGCCACAGCTACCAGAAAGAGCATGCTCAGTGTAACAGAACTACCAGTGTGTCAACGGACATCAGGGGGGCGAAGAGCATGAGGGGGAATCCATGTATTCTGCCCAGTGTGCAGTGTGTTTTGTAGATGATTATGCATTTTTCATGAGTCAAATCAGGCGACTTGTTTACACTACCAAACCTGTTTACAATTAGTAATAATACTTACTGACCACAGGAAGGGAGCAACCCTGACTCGACGGCGGCATTTCCAATAGATCAAAGGCGCTGCCACACTAGTAGTTCTATTTACACTGTGAAACATATAAGTAACCTGTTGCTTTGCAAATGCATTTCCTAGCTGGGCGGCAACGCTAAAATCCGCTTTGGCCAATTCGTCGTTTCCCCGCCTCCGGTGAATAACACCCCTTTGACAGTGAGACAGAGACAGAGTTCGCGTTTTCCGTCCTTCACTCAGCATTATCGCCTTGTTCAGATCCTCGAACGCGGCTGTTGATTATTTTTCAAAAACACTAGAAATTTTAAACTCAAATTTCACGCAATTTCGAAATTTACCAACCGTCAAGTTTACTCTGTAGCATGAAGACTTGCGCTCTGTTGTTGTAAAGAGCGGCTCGATTCGGTTCCAGTTTTAGAGCCGCCTGTAGTGTCTCGAGAGAATTGTCTAATTCGCCATTTTCCGCTTCGGCGACAGCTCGCACCTCTAAATTTGCCACAGTCGTGTTCGAACTACGGTCATCTAAAACCGATAAAAGAATAAACTGTGAATTCCAAGGCGCTAATGGGATATAGAAAGAGAGGAAGGCTGATTTACCACCCTATTCAAATTGTCCAACTTTGGGTCGGCAAAAATACACTTATTCATACAAAATAAATTTAGTCTCCTACAAAGTAGCATTTTTGGTAATTCACACACGGCTCTCAGCGGTTCCACCATATTCCACTGTGTTTAATTGGGTCATTGCATTACTCATAATTTTATCTCTTGGTTCTAATCAGAGTATGGAGCCTGAAGAACCACCGAAATATCGGGAATGCGAGATACTGCATACTATGGCTAATACTAGGGCTGCCAACAGTCCCAATATATCGGGACTCCACCATTTGCCTGCTACTTTAATAGCCTGATATCTGCACAAATCGCACAATGAATAAATGATTTAATTAAGGCTGGCGGTTGCGACTCGAGAATACTTTTCTCACTTGTGTGACCGAATAAGTTCATCAGGAAAAAAGGTTTTTGAAATACTTGAACGAGAATAACATTTTGTCAAAAAGTCAATTCGGTTTCAGGGATGGAATGGGCACTATGGATGCCATTGCAAATGTGACAAATACAATTACTACTATGCGCAAATACACTTACTACAGGCAACAAGTGTTTAGCTATATTTTTTTAGATCTCTCTAAGGCTTTTGATACGGTTTCACATGAAAAACTATTACTAAGACAGATATTGGTTGTATAGCAGTCACTCTGGATTGGCCTAAGAGCTATCTGAAAATCTATTTGAAATTCCAGTCCACAAAGCTGCAGTGGAAAGGTTGTTTTCTTTAATGTCGGCCCAGTGGCCTGATGAATGAAATTCTCTGCTGCCGAAAACTGTGGAGTCGATATTAGTGTCAGTAAAACTATGATATGACATGCACAGAGTTTTATAATTATGTTACAGAGAATTCTGCATTGCTGAAAAAGTAAAGTCCTCAGAAAAGTAAAATATGCCAATAATAAAATACAAACGGAGCTGCCATGGAATTCACTGACCGAAATCGGGCCCATCATATACAATTATTGCACTTCTGGGAGGTGAACGGTGGATTCCGGACTGACGACCGGCTGTGGTAGGTTTAGGACAGCTGTCTTGCCACATGTGAGCGTTCACCTTACCACCCATTTCACTCCCCCTTCGAAGCCATAGAATTTAAGATGCGGAAATCGCGGTTTTAGATATTTTTTCTAGAAAGGAGTTGATTATTTTCCTGGAGAGACCAAGCTCTTTAAAAAGGTGAAACAGAGATTTAGCTGGCAGGCCACGACCGCCAACTTCCACCGCGTGAAGGTGAACAGTGAAGGCGTTCCGGGTGATGGCATTTGCGAGATCATGGTATTTAATTAATTGGTACTCATGGTCTTTTAGGATTTTTAATTCCCATGAAACAGTTAATTCTACGATAAGGGCCATCCGAGATAGAGAGTAAAGAGTTATATCTGGACGGAGGGCTGTGCATCCGAGACTTTCAGAGAATTTATACTGCTTAGAGACCAGAATGACCTCTAGAATCTGAAGCTTTCTGGATTATTGAGAAAGATTTTGTATTGAAACGACCCATTCCCTGACTTCGCTACGTGGACGATTAAAACCCTAAGTAGGAACTAGCTACGTACACTTATAAGACTCCTCACAGGTCGCTGTAAGTTGATTACGTATCTAGGTACATCGGAAGGGACTATTAGAGGCTGACCTGTGTAGAATTTGTCCTGAGGCAATAGGTTAATCACTTCACTTCCTCTTTGAAAGAGGACCACTGATACAATCAATGAGCCAACACTTGAGAACTTCTGGATCCAAAGAAAGCACTGGACCAAATTTATGAACGCAAAGATACCTAAGCTAAGATACCTAGAGTGCACCTGAGCTAAGATACCTAGACTCGATTGCATTCGGTCATATTTATGCTTGATAAATTCGATGAAAACGTTAATAAAACAACACAGAAGGCATTGACAAAATCCTGGCAATGGCTGAAAGACTGGCGTATTAAGGCAAACGAAACTAAATCTGCGCATATGACATTCACACTCCGTAAGGGCTCGTGCCCACCAGTCAAGTTAAATGGAATACAAATACCGCAGTGTGAAGAAGTTCGGTATCTGGGCATTTATCTAGATAGACGACTTACATGGAAAAAACATATCCTCACCAAAAGAAAAGCACTCAGCCAACAATTAAGGAAATTTCACTGGCTAATGGCTCGCAAGTCTAAACTTTCTCTGGATAACAAAATCCTTCTCTACAAATGTGTCCTCAAACCCATATGGACCTATGGAGTAGAGCTGTGCGGCACTGCAGCAAACTCCAACATAGAAATACTACAATGTTTTCAAAACAAAATGCTGCGCATGATAACAAACGCTCCATGGTATATCACCAATTGTCAACTTCATCGCGACCTGAAGATACCAACCGTCAAGCAAGAAACATCATACAAGCTCAAATCTTACGCAAAACGATTGACAAATCATCCAAACAAGCTGGCCTGCAAATTAATGGACAAAACCACTCGCACCTTCAAGAGACTAAAGAGAAGAGCCCCTCAGGATCTTATTTGAACATGGGGAGAGTGGTATGGATTGGCCACCGGGCAAATACCATTCATGACAGAGCAAATACATAACCTCTAACTAAATGCCCACACGCCTGAGGCAGGGCAGATTGCAAGATCACAAAGGAATTTAAAAAAAAAATGCCGAAGTTTTTTATCATTTTCAATTATTGCTTGTACAAAAAATGCACTTACAATGTCACTGAAGTAGAGAAATAGATCATTGCAGAACAACAGCTTAAGATCAACACAGCTCTAGTAACAAACGGCGCTATCCACATCTAACGGGGCTTCTTAGGCCCGTACTAGGCATAATTGTGGTATAAAAACATAAAATAATCATAGTATTTTTAAAAAGATTCATTTTCATTTTAATTCTTATTTGTATTGTCCCGAAATGTCTAGGTCTATCGCTAAATAGTCGGATTATAAATTATCAGTGCATGTGATAGAACAAGGAGCTCGTTTAACCCCTCAAATGTGAGGCGTCCCTTAAGGGATGGCTTGGCAAAATGAATACAAAATGTATATAAATTTATATAAATGTAAATATAAATGTAAATGTGCGCCGCTTTATAGTAATCCGCTCTATAGTAATGCTATAGCTCTATAGTAAACCCCGCTCTATGTAAATGTAAATGTAAATGTAAATATAAATTTATAAACATTTTGCCGTAGGCAACCCGAGCTAATCGCCATTCATTTGAGGGGTTAATGGGCATTATCTGTGAATATCCTTCCGATATTGGAATGCTTTGGAAGACCTCGTTTGAAAAACAACCTCAGCGATGAAAAAAAACAGAAAATAGAAAAAGTTTTACTTCTAGTTCTTTGCGATTTTCTCATCTAGAGTAATTTCGACTTTAGACTACTATCTCTGCGGGCTTTTTCAAAGATTGCAAGGGCTGCAGCGAGTTTCCTCAGAATTCAACTCTGCAAAGCCACTTGTATAGGGCGTTTTTTCAAAAATTTCTATTGAAAGATGCTTAGTTCGTCGTACTGATTCACCCCTACAAGGATGGCACTAATTAAAAACTCACCCTGTATATTCAACAAATCTTTCTCAGCAATTACGAAGATCTTACTTGGCTTTATTAACTTGAAGCTACTAATGAAGCACTTACCATCAAACTCTAAGTCATCATCAACACTGCTTTCTCTGAGCGGAAGATTCGGATTAAAAATGCTGTTTAAAACAGCTCGATCATTCTCACTTAGATTCTCAAAATTAGGCATTTTACTCCGGAATGTCAAACCGCCGCAAAGTTTCCACTAGAATAATGAACAACATCAGCCTCATGTGTTTGTTTCTGGTTTGGTAGCAAAACCAGTTTTCCATGCAATTCAATCAATTAATTATGCATGTCATGCCTGATCAACCAGTTTGTCTCTAGCTATGACGATGAAATAATAACAATTATCAGAAAGTAAGGTGTTTATTTTAATAACTTACACAAAACGGATTACATGAGCTTGTTAATGTAATACGGTTTACTAAGTTCACCCTTTTCCTCGAGATCAAAATCATATCAATGATAATACAAAATGTATTATATTGAATAAAACAAAAAAAAAAAACTAAAACATCTCGACATGATTGTTACAAAATATCAACTAATACTCAGTAACGATCGCATAGAAATAATTGTTTTAAAATGAAACCTATAAATTGTATAAATTAGGTAGCAATGTGTCACTAGGAAATTACAAAAATATAATTAAGCATTGACACCGAAATATACGCTAACAAACTTGGGATATATCCATTACTTATTTATTTATGCAGATACACATTTTTGAGCGGTACTTTGTTCCGTTACTTGCATATTTTTCCCAACATGGCGTCAAATATAAAAAATAATTTATCAGATTTGAACTGCGTGAAAAACGATATAGGGGCTCCGTCTCTAACAAAAATATTCATTTTCACTTATTTGGCGTTACCACGTTTACCTTTGGACCAACTTTTTACCCGCTACAGCGATAACTCTTCACTATGAACTAGACATTCTTTGAACTGGATAAATTTGTCAAATCGATTTCATCAAAATATAAAAAAGGTCATCCGACTTTTTCTTTCATAATTTTGGATAGAATATAATTACTAAAACACAGCCATGCGAAACTCCCGAGCGTTCTCCACGATAATCAGTGCACAGCTTCACAAATGTTTGAATGGGGTGTGGGCAAAAACAGCACAATAAATTGTTTTTTACACGACGCTTTTCAGATCTATATAAAAAGTGACCTTATACTCTATTATGACATTTCAAAGGCAAAATACTGCTACAGTAAAAACCGCTACTTACAGTAATAATTGAAGCAATTACGACGTATTTGATTTTTTAATAGCGAATTCCAGCAAAAAAAATTCTATTTGAAGAGTACCCCAAGCGTATTTTAACTTTTTTTTTTTAGGGATGCAACGATTATTAATTTATGATTCCGATTTCGATTGATTATTTCAAAAAATAATTGCCGATTCCGTATCACAGTTCTGATTTCATTTATTCAAGTTTTATTAGGTACTTGTTTAATAGTTAAGACGTAGCTAATGTTAACGATAGGATTTTTTATTCTAAAAACATAACATTATCGTAAGTTATTAGGTGACAGTCTATTTCTTAAATCACTCTGGATAAGCCCAGCTGTCGAAAATAGTCTCTCCGATGCTACTAAACTTATTTGGAAGGACAGATTTTTTTGTTGCAATTTTATTAAGGTACGAGTAATGGCTACTATTGCGTCAATATTGTTGCGGGTCAGAGCTACGTATAAATAAGTCTACTTATTCGTGAGCAATGTTCCCTGCAATATTTAACAAAGGCTTGTAACCTCTGGTACCCTAATATTCTTTTTCGTAAGCACTAATGGCATCGCCTAGTTCTTCGGAGGTAACTTTAGAGTATCAGTATGTATGAGATTTTTTTATAACATTTTATCAGTATTTATTAAACCTTTTTCCTGTTTCTTAAATAATCAGTAATCGTTAAATAATCGCGGCAATAATAGACAATAATAATTATATCGTAATCTGTTGCATCCCTGCTATTTTTATAAGGATCATATTTTATTTTCTGATATGATTTCAAAGATGATTCGCAATGTGCGCGCTGCTATCAGACCAGAATAATGCAAATACAGGTTTTTTCTGGAATTCTCTATTATGGATTTTATCAGTTTGGTATCGGATCGAAAATGCACGCTACAATCCCTATTCCGACTGTAAATGGATGTGAGAAATATTTTAATAGAGTTGACAAAGAGTTTGTATGTCGGAAAGGCTTTTGGGCATATCCGCATCCGCACAACCAATGTAGTAAAAATGTGACTTCTACCATTAACAATACGTCCGCTACGTAGCGAGTAGCTAAATGACTGAAAATGTTTATCAACTAGTGGCAGTAAAATTGTATCGATTCTCGTCTCTTGCAATCTTTGCACTTCTCAATGCGGAATTTAAAATGATTTACGTCGTATAGATAAGCAATTTTAAAAATATGTTAATTGGTAATGTTACGATAACCATAGACGCAACTCTAACATGTTAATAGTAGTTAAAAATATGAATACACAAGTTTTTTAGAACGATTTTGTAATGAACAAAACGGCAAACTACTCGGATCCTCGTTAATTCCTAAAGATGTCTTAATTAAGCTACGATTGAGAGTACAAAAATATGTTTTTCCGATACGCACACTGTACAGACGCAAATGCAAAATCACATTCTAAGGCTTATACTGAATTACATAATTTCGACACCGAAAATAAAAAAATAAAAAAACGAAAAAATGCAGTGCTTTTCAAACTCTTTAAGTACCGTTAATGTTTTGTTTCATTAATTGCCGTTGCAGTCTCATTGTGTCGTATATATTTTGAGCAATGTTTCTAGGTTATTAACGAATAGGAAGAAGCGTCTGGTAAAATTAAATTGCAGAAAGTGACCGAGTTGAAAAGCATAGCATTCGTCGTAACTCGTACTAGTGTGGAGAGTTCGTTGTTTACAAAACCATTATTAAAACACATTTTTACATTTATTAAAAAGTTGGAAAACATGCAGAGTATCAAACGATCGCCATTTGCAGCATGTCAACTTTAGATAATTTGTACTGTAATATCAGCGCAGAAATAAATCTTTTCGACAGTGTTACCTTTTTAATCGATTACAAAATACAATATAATGGTCCAGTATCGAATACAAAATGATTACACTAACATTAGCCATTCTAAACTGTGACACGCTCGAAGAGGAAAACGAAAAGAAAACCGAATTATATTCAGCGAGTCTTTGCGATAAAATAACCTAGCGATTAAAATTAAAGAGAACTAGATGAAGTTTGCATTGCCACAGTCCTCGTCGTGGATACGTCGCGGTCGCTCGTAGCGCCGCCTCCATTTTTATCACAATATAGTCGAACGTCGCACCGGCGACACATCCGTTACGCGAGTCCTGTAATTGCACTTTGTTGTCCTGCCATCGCGTCGGCACCGCGCGCGCTGCGGCGACGGATCTTCACACTTCTTCACCATTTAACTTTTATCTGCGCAAAACCGAACTATCACATTCGTTTTTTGCCCTACCGTGTTGCTTTTTTTTTTATATATATCGAGAGTATATTAATGTTACGGGTAGTAAGATTTATTTTGTGAATTTTGCGCAATGTATAAAATTTAAATTGAAAAAGGCGATATTTGAATGGATGTCATCCATAGTCTTTTAGGATCAGTCTTTTGTCCGCGGCGCACATTGTCACTAATGTCCGACCGATGGCTTCAGTCCCACCCATTCTCCTTCACCATGTGGGCCAACTCTATGATAAACTTCCCCTCCTTGTATTTTTGACTTGACTCGAATGCATGCTCCTGTAACAAGAAAAAATACATTTATTGTATTTATTTCATTTCGGGAAACATACAGCGCATACAATATACGTACTTATACATAAACATAGAAAAAAGAAAAACATTACACCGATAATCGTTTCCTGCGAATGTAACATTTTAAAGAGATATCAGCATATTTACTTAAAAATTACATCAATTAGCAATTTTCTAAAAGATACCGATGATCCTATAATCCAAGAGCTAGCCCAGCCAAAAATGCTTATCATGTGTCATCTCTTATCTCGCAAAAAGGCATTGTAGCAGCATTTGTATGGCACTGGAATGTGAAAGTTGTTCGCCTCGAGGCCGGCAGACAAAGGGATGCACATCTCGGCGCGTCGAAACCCTTCCGAAACTGTCCGTGGCGAAATCTAAGCAGGGGTCGGTTACCCATCGGCAAATAAGGGTGGCAGTGAAAGTGATTGGCAAATCTATCGGGTCCTCGGGTTGTTTATAATTAAGTTATTGTCTATTATTTCTCTATTAAGTGTTACCTAGCATTTATGTTACTTAAAGATTAAGTTTTTGCGATTGTTCATAGTGTTGATTTGAGCGTCGAAGCCGAAGGTTAACTACCCCTACGATAAGGGCTGGATGCCTCTGGACCGCTGAGAGCCGGCCGGACATCGGCTATTGTAAGTTCAGTTGGCCCACCACAGTCTTTGTAACGAGACGCTCTCGTAGTGTCGCCCGGAATAAAACGGAATCGTAACCACGGCAGACTTTCATTTATCACCACTGCGAAAGCGCCACGCCACCATCAGCAGTCTATTTGCGTGTGGGTTGCAGTGACAGTCCACGAAGGTATATTCAGAGAAAATCCGTCATCCTACAGGCATAACTACTTTTTATCAAATATTCTGCATAGGCAAAAATGTGGTTTTACTGTATTTGAAAAAGAATTTTCTACCACTAAACATCCAAATATAATAATGATATATTTTTACAACGAAGGTAGATAAACATTAATATTTTTTTTTTTCAATCAAATTTAATTTAGTTTTAATTACAGCTCAAAAATTAAATAAAAAAGATATGCCTCTATGAGATACGACAGTGACTAGTTAGTGGTTTTTAAATAGGTGTGCGTATCTAATATTTGACAAAGATCAAAAACTTACTTTTATTGAATTAAAAAAAAACTGGTTCTAAAGGTGATGGTTTTGCAGATGTTTGACATTATAAATAAGATAAAAGGAATTTACTGCGGGAAACTGTAGCACCTGACGTTTCAGCGATATTGCAACAACCGTTTTCTTAGGGTAGACAGGTTGTCTACACTAAACAACGACGGTTGCAACATCGCCGAATCGTCGGGTGCTACAGGATACTACAAACTTCTCATCTTATTTATAATATGTTGCATATAGACATAAGGTTATTATACATATATATGTTATTGTACATGTTAGGAGTTTTTTTCTATACTGAAAAATATCGAAACATTTAAATTTTCTATGGTATATGTAATTAAGAATACAGTTTTACTCCTAATTACCTAGTTCATTATTAAACACACCATTTTTTATGAGAAAATATTTACTTTTGTAAAAAAAGGATACAAATAAAAACATCCAGTTCAAAACTCACAAAAAAAAATTACCTACTATAATATGTATACGGTGATATTGGAAAAGAGATACCAAAGCAAATAACTAAATATATTAAACGCATGAATTAACACTTACAAAGCAAACTAGATAAGAACTAACATCCCAGTCAGAAAAATAACAAAAAATATAAATTGAGGTTATTGTTAAGGTGTAAGAAGCAAATCTCATTGATAGATCTTTTAAATAGGCATGTTTCTGTATAGTTATGCTTCTTTAAATCATCTTAGTATAATAGTTATATAAATAAATACAAAAAGAGCTGCTATGGAATTCATAAACAGGAGTGAGTCTGGTCCATCATAATATTTATGTATTTATTATTATTATATTATTATTATTATTATTACACTTCTGGGGGAGGAATGGTGACCTCGGACTTATGACCCGCTATAGTAGGTGTAGGACAGCTGTCTTGCCGCATGCGAGCGGGCACCTTGCTATCCACTCGCTTCTCCTTCGAAGCCACAAGACTTAAGATTGAGAAATTGCAGTCTTGGATTTTTTTCAAGAATGAGTTGATTATTTTTCTAGAGACCGAGATTTTAGAAATGCAAAATAGGGATTTGGGTGACAACTTCCAACTTCTACCCCGTGAAGGTGTTGGAAGTTGTTCTGGGTTTGAAGAAGAGAGGGCGATTGCCTCAATCATTCTTCGACAGGTAGAGTGGCTGATAATTTTAAAACTTCTGGTCAAGGTCAGTTGTTGCTAAGATTGTGTAATAATCTTTAAAATATCCAAACAATCTTGTTTGAATATTTTTTGACACTGTGGGCTGTACCCACCCTTAGATTAACCCTTTGCACTCGTGCGGCTCCGCTACGGAGCCAGGGTAGTTTAATGCGTCCACTCAAGCCGCTCCGCTACGAAGCCTGGGCAGTTTAGTGCGTACAAAGGGTTAATCCTACGTTGCATGTACTTACATATTTCCAGCCTAGCATCGTTTTGCAGCATTCGCAATAAATATCGGCGACTGCGTGAAGTCCAGTCAGCAAAACCCGCTCCTCAGCCGGGCCACATCCAACATTCACACTGAAAAGATAAAGAAAAAAAGTTAAAAACCTTCATCATATGGAGCGCCGAAGATATGTTAAACTAAAGACTATAGATATACAGGATGTCCATAAAGGAATGTCCCAGTAATACGTTTAATAGCGTTTAAAGTTTAATTCCAATTGCCTATACCATCGGCCATCGGTTTTTGCCAAATTGGTCATCACAAAACGAAACACATGTTGAACTGAAATTACAGATTGACTTTTAGCAAATTGCACAACACAAAACGCTTTACGTTCAGTAGTCGCCATTTTGTGTATGTGGTGCTGCAAGCGACAAAACAACAAAGCACTACTTGCACATGCGCTTATCTAAAACTGTTTGTTACTCTTTATATGTGACCTTGAACCAACACTACGAAGCTTATAGTTAGAGGTACGGAATTTTCGCAAATAAAAATACAGAAATTTTGCAAAAAAAAAGTGAAATTTCGAAATTTTGCTAAAAATTTGCATATATTACACATATAAAATAAAACAGCATTTTATACACTTAACATTTACATTTAATGTTAATTAAAGGCTAGCATTGTTGTAATTTCAACATATGACTGTTTTAGACAAGTTCATTTGTGCGTATGCGGAATTATAAATACTAAAGAAGCGTTCTGAATCTAGAGTTTGACTAGCTGTTAGTTTGACTAGAAATGCTTTGTAACGCTGCTTCAGCAAAGGTTGAAAAGCAGCATTTAGTAGCCCACAGTATGTCCTTAACATTGGGATCATCCTTCCTGTTTATTGATTGAAGCATTAGGAGATGAAAGTGAGTCATCAAGAAACTTATTTTGAATAAGTGCTCTGGAGAAATGTTTTTTTGAGAAGCTTTCGAGTAATGTATCTTGAATAAATATGGTCGTACTTGCAGCAAAACATAGGCAAAATAACTGACCAATTTGAAAGTAGGCTTCATTTGTTGCATTTAATCTCCTGTGCAGAGAGACGTTATTAAAACTATTTTCAGAGGATCTGGATCTAAATACAAAACTAAACTATTGTATGTAGATGCAAAACCATTTCTCCACAATTATTTGGGAGCAAATGCAACGTTTTCTCACCAAAGCAACCCTCAAATTTTACGAAAAGAAAAACGAATTGCTATATTTTGGAAATATAATTCATTTTTCGTATAAATTCGCATCTATTTAGTTAAAACGAAAATTCCATACCTCTACTTATAGTTGATGCTATTAAAATTCATAACTGGGACATTATTTTACGGACATGCTGTAGGTATAAGTTCGGTGTTTTAGACTCAAACATCAGCAATCATAACCGGATAAAAATAAAAAGTGTTTATTTATTTCATAATTTTCACACCTTAATCAAGAGGATTGCTGTGTCTTCAAAACCACCTTCCTTAATCACCCCTCTTGGTCTTCAAAAATCTCATAACACGGATGTTATCATACAGATTACAAAGCTTCAAACGATTGCCTATATTCTCAGATTAACAGTCTGACACAGAAAAAATAATAAAAGCCATACTTACACAGAGTTAAACAGATAAGCACGCCCCTGACTGCCCTGAAAGGACTGAAAATAAAAAAAGACACATAGTTAATTATATATCCATATCTAACTACTATCCATATTTAGGTGAACGATCGCATGCAAAAAGTAAGCTATCTATAATCCTAAACTGGAGTACACAATCAAACCGATCAAGTGTGAGTTTCCCAAAAACTATGATACTCTGTTTTATTTTGATATATTTTTTCTTCTATGTTTTTGATATTTTCTCTTAACCCCTCAGGCCTCGATTGGCCGATATCGGCCACAAAACGATTCAGTGTGATGACCCCGTTTTAATTTTATTTTAATTTAATTTGTGTTATTTTAATATGTTTTATTATGTTAACCCGTTGAGTATGATACGACCAAATCTGGTTCTGAAACAATTATCCGTTGAGTATGATACGACCAGATCTGGTTCCGCGTTTTTTTCACTTCTTTGACGTTCTCATATTTATTCATAATTATTATTATCTAATTGTTTTACAAAATGATATTTCAATATTCTATATTCGAAATTTCAATGCAATCATTGTGCAGTTGTTCTTTTTATGATTGGTGTAGTAGTTTCGTAGTTATAGTACTTTAAGGTCGATGTCGCCGAAAATCCTGCAAAAGAGACAGATGCATCCATGAAAATACCCATTTACTCCAAGGATTAATATGTTTTATTTTAATTATGGGTACAGTGGTTTGGCAGTAATTAATGTTTTGGTGAGACAGTGTCATAATTCAATTTTTTTACTAATTTTTACTAAATTTTTTTGGGACATCAACTTGTCAATCGGCTGAGGGGCCGAGGCCTGAAGGGTTAAACGGAATAAGAAGTGTCAGTGATTTGAAATCAGCAAAATGAACTCTTTTAAACGATAATCAAATACAGCCTACAGGGATAGTTTATATTCATTCAAACTGCTCAATATATTGTACATATATAAAGTAAAGCTTTAGGATTTCGTTTTTAATTTAAGATTCCTTAGTTTATACATTCTTTATGAAACTTTTTTTAATTTTTTTTTTTGTTGCCGAGAAAAAATAATGATTATTCTAACATCGAACAAAAACCTTTTAATCAACAAACGTTGTAGACAATTTTGAAATCAGTTCTTTGAAAAATGATATATTCACAATGTGAAATGAAAGTGTATTAAAGCCAAAAGGCGTCTTCGAGAGAATGATCAAAAGAATTTTTGAATTGTCAAAAAGTACAGTATAAATAATATCAGTCGTATTCGGAAAGTAAGTACCGTTTCATTTGCGCATGTGCGTTAGTCTTCCTTATTCACTGGCTCTCAACTGATGCTATTTTGGTTGTTCTACGTTTCTTTTTCAGTTTGCTATGGACATTTAAAAAGTTTAAGACGATTAGTGATCCCGCCGACTGAGATTCGTGCTGTAATTAGAATTTTGAATGCAACGAATGCGAAACCGGCCAAAATTTATCGTCAAGTTAAAGATGTGTCCGGTGAAGACGCGATGAGTGATAGAAAGTAGGTTAGAATGTTTAATGAAGGTCGAACAAATATCACCGATGAAGCTCGGATTGGACGGCCTTCTGTTGTCAATGATGAACGATGATTTGGTATGGATAGGATAGTTGATGAAAAAATCCATGAGAAACAGACGTTTCACAATGACAATGCTTTCAAATGAATCCACAAATTTCACAAACTGTTTTGTGTGCTTTATTAGTGACCGCTTAGGTTAATGTTTCTATGACGGCGGAAATTGTCTATGACGAAGGTATAGGAAAGATAGCCACTCGCTAAGACAAGTGTTTGAATGTTGGCGGAAACTATGTAGAAAAATAATTTAAGATATGTAAATATAAAATTGGTTCAAAAAAAAATTTTTTTTCAAAACGGTGCTTACTTTCCGAATACGCCTGGTATATCGCATTACCTTTCCAGCGAGTTTATTTTGTTTCAGATATAGTTCAGACAGTTCAGCTAGCATTAATATGAAATATGTGAGCAGAAAAATCTGTCGTCATCGTGTCTTCCTATTTCCCTTTATGTAAACTACCATAAATGTATGATTGTATCACAGACGAAAGAATAAATATATGGTGTTGAACGCACCTTGGATATAAGCTCATCATGGCTGGCGAGGTGTGCCCTGCAGTGAATGCAAGAGTAGGTTCGGTGACACGGAGGCAGGTACGCTTGAAACGTCTTCACCATGCCGTTACTAGTACCATTGGCCACGCCTGGAAATAATATCATAACATGCTATAAAATTATTTTTGAATTACTTTTAATCTTGACAATAATTAAATATTTAAAAATGAAAAGAATTAAAAAGTGATAGATTTTTAAAATTGGTTCTTCTTTTTCATGGTCTGGGACTGTCTGATCTGGAAGATTCTGTAACAGGAATGTTCTTCTTCTTCCTGCTTTGCCTTATCCTTGAATCTTTCCCTGCATCATAGTTAGAATAATCGATATTTATTTATTTTCTCAAATGACTTCTGTATTTCCATCTCCAGGGCTGCCGAGAGCCATGTCAGGCCCGGGGATGCATAGTTTTGAGGGCTTCTTCTCAAGTCTCTTTTATTTATCTAAAAACACAAGATTCTGAAGCAGAAGTTTTATTAGGTATAACACTAGCTGTGCTCTGCGGTTTCACCCGCCATTCAATTTAAAAGAAATCGGATTATCTATAAGAGTACTTCGGCTTAGAAAATATATTTAGTTATATTCCGTGTGGTATTAGTATATACTGGTTTTCGCCGCACCCTGGTCTATAGAAGGAATACACATTTTGTCACTTTTCGGTAATGCTCGGTTCTCATCGGGCAGCCGCCCCCGGCCCTCGACCCACACGTCGCTTCGCCCGCCAGCGCTAATACTTCGTTTTCTCTTAGTGTTACTTTTGCTCGGCTCCTAAGGGTCGTAACGTGATGTTAAATAGCCTATAACCTTCCCCAAGAATTGGGCTAACAAACGCAAGAAGATTTTTTTAATCCGACTGGTAGTTCCATAGATTAGCACGTTTAAACAAACAAACTCTTCAGTTTTATTATTAGTACAGATGACCTACACCATTTTTAACATAAAGCCATGTCTTACAATAAATCTTTATATTTATTTAAGTTGGAGTTCTATACAGCTTGCCATTCTTCGTTCATTATCCAGCATCGGCCTCTTTCCTTGTACATATCTCAGAACATTTTCATTGAGCATTATCTATGCCAGCCAATCTCTGGCTTACAGAAATAAAACCATATCCCGAATGCTGTGCTATTTTAGCACGCATGTACATTTTCCATTTTTGGCCGATTCCTCTCATTTGGCAGTTGGTCGCCAATGCACTCACATTTTTCTACCTGTGAGAAACAACTCAATCCGCTTCGAGAGTAGGCCTATTCGTATAGTTTTTTTTTTTTTTTTTCTTTTCTCCTTATCCTTAATCAGTCTTGCGACTATAAAAGGATTTGTTGCCAGCAGCAAACGTTATGAGGATGGTGGCCAGTGCCACGATCTTCTCTTTACAGAACCTGGGCTCTCTTCAGTCTCTTCACCAGGTTTGTGGAATCAAGCAATTTAGCGATGAGAGGGTTTGGGTGCAGTGCCAGGCGCTCGGCGTGTTTTACTTTTAGCCGTGCAATCTCTGCGGCTATTGTTGGCATGTTGAGATAGTCGTGGATCTCCTCGTTCTTTGCGTACCAAGGCGCATTCACAATAGAGCGCAAGATGCAATTTTGGACTCGCTGTAGGCAGAGTATGTTGCTCTTGCTGGCCACCCCCCATAACTGGATGCCATATGTCCATATCGGTTTCAGGATCGAGTTGTAGATCAACAGTTTGTTGTCGACCGACAGCGTAGAATTCCTGCCCATAAGCCAATACATGTTTCTGTATCTCATGTTGATCTCATCCCTCTTGTGTTTTAGGTGATCTTTCCATGTGAGTCGTCTATCCAAGTGGAAGCCGAGGTATTTGGCGCAATTGGAATGTGGTAGGACATTATCGCCAAGTTTAACTGGGGGACAGTCGTTCTTCCGCAGGGTGAATGTGATGTGGGTCGACTTTGCCGCACTAGCACGAATACGCCATTTTTGTAACCAGTGGTAGGTGCTGTCTAGTTGTCGTTGCAGTATAGTGCTTGCAGTCTTGGGGTTGGTATCGCTGGCTAGGTAGGCAATGTCATCAGCATATGTTGCAACTGTGATATCCTCCAATGCCGGCAGGTCTGATGTGAAGATGTTGTAAAGAACAGGGCCTAGGACCGATCCCTGCGGTACCCCTGCCGCGCTATTAAGAAGGGTGGATCTAGCGTCCCCCTGTTTCACCTGGAAAGATCTATCAGCCAGGTAGGACGCTATGATAGGAAACAGAGAGTGTGGTAGGCTCTCTTTGGTTTTGGCGAGTAATCCTCTATGCCACACTCGATCAAATGCTTGTTGCACATCTAGAAAGGCAGCTGAGCAGTACTTTCTTTGCTCGAGAGATTGTCTGGCAGAATGGTACACTCGGTGAACCTGCTCAGTAGTGGAATGTGTCTGGCGAAACCCGAATTGATGTGTTGGGATCACGTTACAGGCATCCATGGCCGGTTTTAGTCGCTTAAGCATTATCCTTTCCCAAAGCTTAGAGAGCACAGGAGTGAGGCTAATCGGTCTATATGATGTCGGTTCATGTGCAGGTTTGCCAGGTTTATGGATCATTATTATCTGAGAAATCTTCCAAAGAGCAGGAAAGTATGATGTTCTGAAGATAGCATTAAACAGACAAGCGAGAAATGTAATGCATTTTTTTGGCAGTTCTTTTAAGATTCTTGGAGTAATTAAATCAAAGCCTGGGGCTTTTTTAGGATCCAGCGACCTTATTTCCTTTGCAATCTCTCTCGGCGAGGTTGGTGTAATTGGCAAACACATCTGAAAATCGCGGTTTAATATCTCGTCTATATCTGATTCATCAGTTTGACTATCGTTTGGTTTAAACACATTGCTAAGATGAACGGCAAAGGCTTCTGCTTTTTCTATATCGGTTCTGGCCCAGGAAAATTGTGATCTAATTGGAGGGAACGATTGTTGTGTTTTGTCCAGTATTTTGGTTGCCCTCCAGAGGGAATGATTGTTGCGACCTGATGGAGACATCATTTCAAGATTTCTCTTAACGGCGGTGTTACTTAGGAGTTGTAGCATAGTTTTCAGCTGTTTGGCAGCTTGGTTGAATGAAGTTTTATCGGCAGTGAGGCGTGATTGTTGCCACATTCTCCTTAGGCGACGTTTATCTTTAATTTTTTGTCTGATGTCTAGAGGCAGTGCAGAGGCCACTGCAGATGTATCATCAATATCCGGCGAGTTTTTCCACGCAGCTACTTGTATCAGGTTGGTTATGTACTTACAGCCTTCATCAACCTCGCTCTGTGTCTTGAGTGAAATGTTTAGATGAATTTTGTCTTTGAGGTAGGATCGAAAGCTGTCCCAGTCAGTTTTGTGGTTGTGCAAGGACTCTGCCTTCTCCTGAACGATGGCTGTAGTACATAATGTTAATATTACCGGTGTGTGGTCGGAGGATCCATCGAGACTTGATTCTATACTGGTATTGAGATGGCTGATTCCTTTGGTCACGAAGAAGTCCAGGAGGTCAGGCAGCTTGTTGGGGTCAGAGGGCCAGTAAGTGGGGTGACCAGTAGAAATAGGTTGCAGGTGGCAGTAGTCCAGGCAACTTTTAAGTTCGCGACCTCTGGTTACCGTACAACGTGAGCCCCAGAACGTGTGCTTGGCATTCCAGTCTCCGCCAGTAATAAATCGATGTCCAAGAGTCTCAAAGTAGTTCATGAACATAGTTTCGGTAATCTTATGTTTCGGTGGGCAATAAACAGCAGATAAAGTGATTGCGCCTATGCGATCTTCCAGTCTGACAGAGGACGCTTGGAGGTGGGGAGTTGAGTAGGCCTCTAAGAGTGAGTGCTTAACCCGTTGAGTATGATACGACCAAATCTGGTTCTGAAACAATTATCCGTTGAGTATGATACGACCAGATCTGGTTCCGCGTTTTTTACACTTCTTTGACGTTCTCATATTTATTCATAATTATCTAATTGTTTTACAAAATGATATTTCAATATTCTATATTCGAAATTTCAATGCAATCATTGTGCAGTTGTTCTTTTTATGATTGGTGTAGTAGTTTCGCAGTTATAGTACTTTAAGGTCGATGTCGCTGAAAATCCTGCAAAAGAGACAGATGCATCCATGAAAATACCCATTTACTCCAAGGGTTAAGGCCCGATTTAATGACCAGCGCTGCTCCAGCATGTGCCCTGCCATCTGGATGGGCAGTAGGGTACATGTTGTAGCCTTGGATTTTAAAAGAATTTCTTTCGGTTGCGTGAGATTCCGATATCAAAACTATGTCTAGCTTGTTCGTGGTGATAATGGCTTTGAGCTCATGGATGTTGGGTGACAGTACATTTATGTTCCAGGTGGCTATGCGTAGTGATGCCATTATGTTAATTTGTTGATAACGGTTGTTAATAGACCTAATAAGGTCGTAATTTGTTGTAAGAGTGAGTCTATTTTTTCACTTTGTTTTATGATTAGATGTTCTATAGTAGAATGTTGTTGAGTGCTGCTGTCTTTCGCAGGTGCTTCTGAAGTGGTTTCGCGATGGCGCCGTAGTGTTGCGTCGAGATAGGTTCCTTCTGTATGACGTTGGGATTGATTCGGTATCTGAGGATGTGGATCTATAGCAACTTGGAGTCTGTTAGTATTAGCATTGACATTTGGTTTAGGTGCTCTATTGTTGGATTTTGTTTTTCGGGCCAGAATCTCTTTATATACTTGGCACCCTTTATAGTTTGCCGGGTGTTCACAGTAACAGAGGGCGCATCTAGCAGGAGTGTTTCTATCCTTTTTGTTGCAATCTGATGTTTTGTGTCCCTCACCACATTTTACGCATCTGTAGGGCCTCATGCAGTTATTTTTCGAATGCCCGTATTGTTGGCATCTCTGGCATTGAACTATTGTCTTTGGCTTTTTGGGGTCTTCAATTTTAACACTCTGGTGATGGATGTATTTAATATCTTTAACGGATTTGTTATTGATACCTGGTTCAATATTTACGAAGAATGTTGAGGTGGGTATTTTGTCAGGACCGTATCGAGCATTGATGATCTCTCCTCGGACTTTGTTCCCTGTTTTTTCAATTTCCTCGATAATGGTGTCATGTGGAGTGGTGTGGTGGAGATTTCTGATGACAATCCTATAGCTTCTTGTGTCCTTTCTGGTAAAGGTGTGTCCAATTAGTCCTTTCTGCCTTATAAGGTCTATTATATTTTTGTATGTATCCGTTGAGTCTGCCATTATGCGAAGCAAGTTTTTGTTTACGATTCTGTATTTGAAATCAGAGGAGTTGGTGGTGGATTCAATTAGTTTCGTTAGTTCGTTAAGGTCATCTATCCCATATAGTATGATTGGAGGAGGTTTATTTTTAGGTTTAGGGTTGGTACTGGGGGAATCCTCTGCCTGGTCAATCTGTAGTCCTGCGAAACGATTTACAGTTGGGGTTGAGGTGGGTGATAAAGAGTCTTGCCTAGTTTTGCGTTTCTTTGTTGTAGGCACGCGTTGCCATGGTGGGGCTAGTTGCTCAATGTCTGTCATTAGAGAACTCTCTGGCTGTTGTTGGTTGGTTTGTACTGTTGCCTCAGATAATGTTGATGAAGTTCCATGGAAGGAGCTTGATCTCGGTCTTGCTACAAATAGGCCTTTATGGAAATATTGTTGAGTGTAGACCTTGTCGCTGTTGTCTTGTGATATGGTTTGGTTTTGGTTATTTTTATCATTCATTGTTGTTCCCACGAGTGGGTCGAAATAGATTGTCGCTCACAGGGTGACGCCCATTCCTGCAAGAAGGCTCTGTACAACGATGTCAACCTGGTCCATCGAGGTTGGCGTTCTTAACTGGTTGACCCACCAGCCACTCATCCCTTGGCACGTTTCCCACCGTAGGATTGGGGTAGTTTTTGTAGAGGTTGTCTTCCTCGCAGCCCGGGCGGTTAAGCCAAGGCCCCCGTTCCTGCGAAACATGACCACAGGGCGGTATGAGCGGTTTTTCTGTCAGGGATTTCCTTCCCTTAGCTGGTTGTTTCCTGTTTTGAGGCGCCGGAGGACCGCCTTTCGCCCGCTCCCTGTCTGCTATGACCGGAGTCACATTGCCCAGGCCTCGCGACGGGGACGCCAGGGAGTCGGACTTGATGGTAGTGTTGCTGGTCGATCGCAACCTGGCATTTCGTGGCATTTTATAGAGACATACTTTCCAGCAGAGTATGCCCCACCACGACCCTACCAACCCTTTGGGGCCCGATATTCGTATAGTGATAAAATTTTGTCTTTCAAAAATTGGACACAGATTACATGTTTCATGCTATACAAAATGTGAAATGATATTGCTCAGTTTCCGTCTTGCAGGATGTGCACGTTAAAGGAGTGCATGGAAAGGAATTGCATGGTTTCAATCGGTTAAGAGACAAAGTAACGGTAATAGTAAAGTTACCGTTGTGCGTGGCCCCGTTGGCGTCGGGTCGCATGGCGGTCGCTTGGGCTCGAGAGGCTCGAAAGGCTCGCAAGGCTCGGAGGGCTCGTTGGGCTCGTGGGCCGCGGCGGGCGGCGGCGGGGTCACGAGCCGAGGGCGTCGGCGTCCGCGGCCGCGGCGCTGCTGCGGCCCGCGAGGCCCGCAAGGCCCGCACCGCGGGGAACGCACCACCATCCGGCCAGGGCCCTACGCATTCTGAAAAACACAAAAAAAAAACTAATTATTTTAAGTTAACTTTACGAGCCCCAGTGCCGCCCTTAAAAGGGGTAACTTTTGCAGAAAGTTCTTCATACTAAAGTTCTTTTTTAAACATTCTAAAGAAATAGAGGAAACCAATGAAAAGAGCCAACTCTACTCTCCATCTGATAAGGTAGGCTTTACAACATCTGTCAATGGAGGTGTTTATATTTATATTTACAAGACATAAGGGAGATATATTCTTGAGCATGGCTATCAGCTCTGGAACCCCTACTTATGCAAAGATGTAGATGACCTGGAAAAGGTGCATCGAAAGGCAACCAAAATGCCAGCGGGCCTGAAGAATTACTTTGACTACTCTCAAACAAAAAAGTCAAATTGGAGACCTGATTGAGACATATCAAATTCTCACAAATTATTACAAAATATCTGGGCTAACAAATATTTACAAATTCAACATCAACATAAATCTGCGAGATCACACCAAATAAGCTAATCTTATCCTCTTAAGATCGTTCTTCAAAATAGAGTGGTGGACTTGGGAAATAGACTACCAATTGAAGTGATTAGTGCAAGTTCTGTCAATAAATTTAAAAACAGACTCGATTTGTACCTAAAAACTTGTTAATATTGTTTATGACTAGCTTTACTAGGTCTGATCTAGACGTATAAGCAAAGCTGCCTGTCCAGAATAAATAATAATAATAATAATAATACTCCAAGTAAGAAAAATTACTTAGTTGAAGGTTCTGCTTCAAAAAGGCTTCAACTCCATTTTTATGGGGTTTTCACTTTCTGAGCCCTCGGTGCTCTCCATGCAAAACGACATGATTCGAGCGATAAAGTCACGGATCCACAATTTAAATTAATCTGTAACCTTAATAAGGGGTACCACATGAAAACATCACATTGCATAATCAAAATAAATAGTATAATTACACATGTTATATTAGAATAGTTAGATAAAGGTCTAGATAAAGTATCAGTTTGATTTAATAATCTTCTGTATCTTATGACAAATACGTAGCAATATTAATAATTGATAAAAATGAGCCAAAAAGCCTCTACCTAATGACTTTCAGATTACGATTTGTAAAATAACAAATCCCAGTGTCAATTTAAAAATCATTCAGTTAATGGATCTTCTGAAGGGGTTGTAAATCTTTCAAAATTCACTAGTTTTATCAATAAGATTCAGGGAAAATTTTCAGCAGCCAATAAAAACCCATCTAGTGTTTATTTTCATAATTTAGTAAAATAATTATATAATTAAAAAGGTTTAAAAGTTGTTTACAGTATTCTTTAATTGTGACTTAGGGATTAACGAAAGATTTTTTAATTTTATATCACTATAGTGATTATGATGATATCCAAAGGAAAAGCCTTTTTGAGATTTTCAACAAATTTCGTCCATGGATTTCTTGCTACATAGAACATATTGGGCCTTTGGCTATAAAAACATATTCTTTTTATTTTTTTCCATGAATTGCTAGGAAGTCCTGAGACTTATAGAAACAGAATAATTAAAAAACAGAAGTGATCACCTCTCAAGGCTTTTAAATTATTTTTTCACTCTAAATTCATCAACTGAATGGTTAATTAAATGGCAAAACTCCACTTTTTACAAAAACTTTTCAAAATTTTTAATTCTCAATCAATTTTTCATCTATCTCACTTTCTATCTATGTATATATACCTATATAATTTAGCATCTGGTCAACTTCCAGTGACAAGTAGAAGTGATATTAGCATTCTGACAAATGATTCTGCTTTAAATTGTACTTAGATAGGGGGCTACATACAATTTAAAGCAGAATCATTTGTCAGAACGCTAATATCACTTTTACCTTTGATTGAGAATTAAACATTTTGAAAAGTTTTTTCAAAAAGTGGAGCTATGCCATTTAATTGAACCTTCAGTTGGTGAATTTAAAGTTAAAAAATAATTCAAAATCCTTGAGTGGTGATCACTTCTGTGTTTAGAATATTATGTTTCTATAAGTCTCAGGACTTCCAAGCGATTCATGGGGAAAAAAATAAAAAGTGTGATGTTTGCACATCAAAGATGTAAAACATCGCGCCTATGCGATGTATTATATTCTTTGATTATAATTAATTGCGTTTGTAAATACTTCTACATTTTGTTTTATTACGCGAATTCCTCAATTGAACATTTTTACTGCTATTGTTGAAACCTACGTAGTTGTTACGACATAACGACTATGATAAGTTAGGTGATGTTTTCATCTTCAGAATTTTGTAAGCGGAGTTTTTAGTAAAAAGTAGGAGAAATCCAATGAATAACACAACAGGAACTAAATACGTGTATGCGTATTTTTATAGTTACACTTGTGCAGCACATTGATAACGGTAGATACAAAACATACAATTATAGAAATTTCCGCGGCAGATGTTGCCAATTTTTTAATGAGAATTTTTCCTGCCTATAATATATACCTATAATATATAAGACGTCGTATTTCTGCGATGATCATTTATTTTTCGTAACTACAACTTATACGGCGAGTCATTAGCCTTGCCAAGGTTTTTTTCATTCAGCAAATCCAGTTTGGTCTACTAAATTATTTATCTAGTTGCCATTAAATGTTTACTGGCAGAAACGAGTCAATAAACCTTCAGTTTTTTAACATCCTAATTCAAAATATTATTTACGTACCTAGAAATGTGGACATACACTACTGTGAAAAAGTCTTCGAACAGTTACCCACAAAATAAACGAGGTATCGTATTTTTGAAAGTAACTAAGTGAGCCCATTCCTTTTTTTTGTCGGGCTTGTTCATTCATCGAAGGAGTCATAAAACTTTATTAGACATTTCTGCAACCTACCAGGGTTGGGAAACAATTAGAAGAGTGGAAAATGGTTAAATTTTCACAAAATGCCGTTCTCGTCTTTACCTGATTACACATATTAAGTTTTAATATATGTAGGTTCTGCCAAGATGCAGAGGAAACTCCCCTGCATCTCATGTGCGAGTGTGGCCCGCCGATGCGTAAAAGATACACCTATTTGGGTGGTCCATTACCTCCAACCTGAGGAGGTAAAACAATCTGGCGCCAAAAGCCTGTTGCGGTTCTTAAATGACACGAGGCTTAGGGCAGAACACAATAGATCAGCATTGGTCGCAGTGTTACAAGACTCATAAAGGCCTTAGAAAAGCCCCAAACAACTAATAAATAACTTTTAATAAGTGTGTCGTGTGTAGCAAACACTCCGTGTGTTTACCCTTCTTCTTATTTTTACACGACTGCCCAACCAAAAAGGAGTGTAATATTCGGAGTTCATCTATAAATGTTTTCCGCTTCTTTATTCTACGATAACTTCTAAACGCTTGAACCGATTCGGAAACGTGTGGTATTGTTAGAATCGTTATGTCATTCCGAGTATCATCCTTTAGTTCTCGTAGAAGTACACATGTAGCGAAATAAATGTGAAAATAAATTGTAATAATCGACTTTATTACCATATTATTCAATGGTTAATCTTATCGTTTGGATTTTTACAAAGTACGTCATTAAGTGTTTACTGTTTACTAGTGTTTGACTAAAATGTCATAAGGAATTCTTTTGTACAAATATATATATTGTCCCATAAATGAAGTTCCGACGTTTTTCAATTAGCCCTTTGGGATCTGAAATTTTATTCTATTACTAGCTGTACCCGGCCACGCGTTGCTGTGGCTTATTATGTTGCTGTTGTTACGTTCAACGGATAGCGGCCCCATTTCCGTAAAAATATTATACTAACAAGTAAATATATTAAAAAGAATAAAAAACACGACTACCGGTGCAGAAATTGAACTATTGTATTTATATATTTTTTTATAACGGTTTCTTTTATAAAACATTTGCGGTTTATGTATTTGTCCATAAATATACATGTATATTTCCGGATTATACCTACTCAATCAGACCTTTCATTCGACACTAAACACGATACATTTATGTTAATTTATTGACATTTGGACATTTAGACAACTACTTACTACTTGATATTTGGATAATTGAGGTACCTTACATCACAAGGGATGGCATAACGATTCTAACAATACCACACACTTCTAAATCGGTTCAAACGTTTAGAATTTATGCTGGAATATAGAAACTGAAAACATACTTAGATGAACCCTGAACACATTACACTCCTTTTTTGTTGGGCAGACGCGTAAATGAGTAAAATGAGTCGTTACAAAAAGCTTCAACAATCGCCGCAATGGCCCAGTAAATTTCTATCGAACCGAACGGTACCTCGCGATTGTTGAATAAACATGACAATATTCACCAACCTGTTTTGAAAACCCCAGTAGGAGGATTAAATAACGGCGTAAAGAGCCATTAGCATAAATTCGCGGCCATCAATCAGGAGCAGCGCCATCAAAGAGACGGCCACAAGACGCGCAACACAAAACAATCGAATCTGTGTCGACTCAGATAAGACGTCTGTTTAGTTACATACATAGACAAAGACGCTTGTATATACATATATGCGGACATGCTGCTATTCTGTAACGTAAAACAGGCGAATCGCTTTTTTTCGATTCTTGACGCTGCCCAAACCACATCATTAATAAAAATTAAAGTTCAGTTACACTGAGAAAAATATAACGACGGAAATACATATGTTTTAACAAGGATTACGTATATAACGCGGACTGTAGTCCATACGTATGAATTAACATGACGCGTAACGAAGTTGCCGTGATGGTAGTTACCGTGTCGTAATGTTAAAACATATTGTTATTTCATTACGTCGTGACCTTGGGATCTCGCTTCTAACATGACAGCATGTAGTAGTATAGGTACGTACGGTTATAGTCGGACATATGAATCATGTTGAAACTGCAGAATCCTGTTATTTACGAATACACCGTAGGGAAAATGTTGATACATATAAAGTAATGGAGTTTCAACAAAATTCATTATAATTCAACAAAATTACTATTGAAACATTGTTATTCCGTATAAAATCGTAATAGCAAAATGGTAATGTAAGAAGCAATACAATATTTTTCTCAGTGTAGTTCATTAATAGTGGCATCATTCGGAAAAGATTGTGGCATCATTCGGCCATGGCAAGAGTTGAAATCGGTCCACTAGACTCTCACTAGAGAACGCTAGTCATACTTCAATATCGAAATATTAGACTTAGATATTTGAAATTCGGTACACAGATGCCTTCTTGGACCGAAATCACGTTGTGAAAATTTCGTTGGAATATCTCGTATACAAGCGACGCAAATAATATTTAAATTCCACAATATTTAAGAAAATGCTACGAATTGGCGTGCGAGGGGAGGTTGGGTTGGGGGGGGGGGGGGGGATTGTCAAGGGGGTTTGTCTACTTGCCGGGAAAAACTTAGGAGGATACAACCATTTTCTCAGTGTGAGAGTCTTCATTTTTTAGGCGTGAGTTAGTTGCTAGCTTTAGTTACTCTCCAGTAATAGATAAAGTGTTGGTAGTTCGGTGCGGAAAAAGGGAGACACTGCGGATGCGATTTGGTCGGGAGCAGCCCGCAGCGCAGCGCAAAGCCGACGAGATGGCTTTTGCTAACTTCGGCCTGTGGCCCAGGCGAACGCAGACTGGTGCGGCTGCAGCTACCGCCGCACAGTAAACCCGCTGAAAGGACATAAGATTTCAAGATATGATTTACCATAATGACATACATGCGATTCCGTCGGACGATTCAGATGACAAGCGGTTTGCAGGGTGCTACTAAATTTTGAAAATTCTAATATTAAGGGGAGAGTCAATGGGGCTCAAAGCATTGATTATAGAGTATATTAGATTTGGATAGACATATTAGATAGACGCCGTACCACGATTTGGCACTTGAAGGTGTCAACTACAACGGAGAAACGCGTCACATTAGGAAGTTTTAACGATAATTGATCGTTCTGTTTCCCGTGAGGTGAGCGTAGAAGACTTAGGGACAAAATAGTCTACTCTCTAGTTACGCCACTCGCCTGTAAGACATCAACGCCTTACCGCGAGAAACCGGGTGTGCACACAGCGGGCCGACACTCGCGACCTTACTTCCAGTTACGGCCAGATTTCTCCGCCCCCCCGACTCGTTACGTCTTCACCCTTACGTAGCGGTGATTCGGTGTCTACAGAATATATCGCGAACCACGGCGTCCGTTGCCCGGCAGTTCACCCGGTATCGGGTAGGCGATTGGTCGTTTCTAGGGCCGTTGACGTAGGGTTAACAAATACCCACGCTCTATAGGAAACAAAGCCGTTCCCAGACTCCCCCGGTTATCAGTCGGAATGCACAGTCGATTGGCTGACGCCGTACGATGCGCAAACCATCCAAGAACGCTAGAAAGACGATTCCCAGAGGAACTGGCCCGCGGGCATAGAGTCCTAACCGGGCTCGCACTTCTGCGTGGAGACTACCGGATGGGTGCTGACCTGTGAGTTGGGCCGACCCTAACAAATGGGTCATAATGGTCCAACTGCACTGGGTCCATTAGCTCAGCTCCCACCACGATTTAGTTAGTAGCTAGGATTTCACTACGGAACGCAACTTATAGATGACACATAGTTCCAAACATTTCTCTGATGAAATGTGTCTTATTATATTTCATATGGCGGCATTCATGGTATAACGACCATTTTGCTTCTACCATTCTTTTGAAATCGCGCTTGACAAATATATATTTTTTGTTTTTTTTTTTTGGGAGATTGTAATAGAAAAAAACACAAAAATTATAAATAGGTATAGATTCGCCACATTTTAAACATTAACTTGGTACGTATCACCAATATAGTTTGAAGTTGTTTAACCTTATAGATTCTAAGAAAAATGCTAATTACAAAAGGGAGATGATTTCAGAATTTATTTATTTTTATTTAAAAAAATCAAAACATTGAAATTTGGCATCGTAACACGAATAATTGAGACATTTAGTACAAGATTCATAATTTTATTATTATTTAAATGCACGCAGAATTAAAGTAAATTTGATTGCAAAATGACAGTTTTTCACCCTTTGAGAGCCCAATGGGCGAAACGACAGTGCGCGGCGCGACCCAGTTCAACGGCTGGGTCACTGTGACGTCACCATAGCCGCCGCAGTCAGCCAACCCCGCGACAGGGAGAGTTTTCCTACGGAATACATACTCTTACATCCATAGCGCCTGTATCCCAACGAGGGTCATGGCGATTTAGAAGGCGCCTCCCCGCGACTTTTCTTTATATTACTTACATATTACCTATAAGGATGTCAAAGATGGCACAGACGTGAAGTTTGGCGATGGAAACTTTGATCACTATTCGAAGGTCATATTTCAAGAGGTTTTCATTGAAACGATTTGCAGTTATTATATGTCAGTCGTATTTATATTTATATGTCAGTTGTTATATGTTATATGGTGTCGGTGTAGGGCGGTGTCTACAACATGCGAACCCGTAATTCCAGGCTGGTATAACGATATGTGATCGTTCTTTTGGCCGTGGGATGAGGGTAAAAGAATTAGAGACAAGATAATCTACTGTCTAGCTCCGTCAATAAGCTCGTTAGAGGCCATACGGCGAGGCGCCGGGAAAGGTAACCAGCTGGCAGCCTCGCCCCCTAACTGCCAGTTTTGGTAGGTTATCTCTATCTAGAATTAACCTTCAGGTTACCTCCGTCCTCCCGACTAGTTACAGGTCCCTAGTTACTCGCTAACGCGATCTCTACCTGTTGTAATTACAACAGTAATTCAGTTTGAATTTATCGCAGACCAGGGCGTCCTTTGCCCGTAGTGCCACACGGGATCGGGTGGCCCAAGGTCATTTCAAGAGTGGCATGACAACATGTCAACATCCACCCCCGCTGCTATAGGAGACTTCCATAGTCTCCAGACTCCTTCGGAAATTAGTCAGAGTGCACAACCGATTGGCGTCGCCGAACGGTGCGCAAACCGTCCAGTAGCGCCGGGATGCAATCCCACCAGGAGAAACCGGTCCACCAGCTGTGAGGCCTGAGACGCGAGAGTCTTACCCGGGGTAGCCTTACGCGCGTGGAGGCTTCTGAATAGGAGCTGAATCGTGAGTTGAGCCGATCCGAGAACAAAATGGATCGTATGGCTCAAGCTGCACGAAACCATTCGCTACCAGTTGTTATATGTCAGTTTGGTCGATTATAAATTATTGGTGACGCAACAAAAATAATAATTGTCATTCAGGGTTATGGCAGTCAATTGAGGAGGGCATTGCCAGTCGCCGACCGGTATTGACCCATATTATGGAAATATCTATAGAATATCTATAGGAATATCTATAGGACAGAAATATCTAAATATCTTAAATAGCATATAGAAATATCTATAGAATATCTATAGGAATATCTATAGGAATATCTATAGGAATATATTATGGAAATATCTATAGAATATCTATAGGATATTTTTAGAATCCTATAGAAATATCTAAATATCTTAAATATCCTATAGAAATATCTATAGGATATTTTTACCTGTAGTTTCAGTATTACATGTCGATAACGAGGCCTAAAACTGCCGTTTATAATGGATGCCGTTAATATCATCAGAACAACTTTAAGCAACAATAGCATACCAATACATTCTTTAATATCCACTCCAAATACTCCCCCGATTTCCGTTTACTGTTTTTTTTTTAGTGGAAAATATGTTTTCAGTGTAACCGTATATCATGTTGGGCAAAATTTATTCGGCTAACGATTGACGATTGAATACGTTAATCGCGATTGACGACTACCGATTGATTTGGTTAATCGTCAATCGGCGACTAACGATTGATTAGTCGTCAATCGTTAGTCACGTATGACGATTAAACGTTTGCGATTGATATTCTCGACAGAGGTCAACTTGCGTTTATCTTCGGTCGGTCCGGTCGGTCAGAAGCAGCCTCGCCCCCTGTCTGTTAGTTTGGGAGGATATCTCCGTCTGGAATTAACCTTCAGGATACCTCCTACCTTATGACTGGTTACAGGATCGAGGTCGATTGCGCGGTCCTCTCCCTTATAAAGCGGTGATACGTGTCTACCGAATCTATCGTGGGCCACGTCATCCGACATAACCAGGTCAATCAATCAGCGGGCTGACACTCGCACCCTTACTTCCAGTTGCAACCAGATTACTCCGGTCTCCCGACTGGCTACAGGTTTCAGGTCGCTTGCCCGGTCCTGTCCCGTAAGTAGCGGTGATTCTGTGTCTACCGACCGACCGACCGACCGACCGACCGAAGAGAATGAATTGTCGGGCGCAAATGAAGAGCAAGTTAGTCGCGATTGACGATTGACGATTGACGATTAACGATTAATTGAGTTTTAGTCGCGATTACTTCAATCGTGATTAACGTTAGTCGCGACTAAATCAATCGTGATTGATTAGTCGATTAAAATATGCAATCGATTAACCCAACACTGCCGTATATTTAGTATGGCTGTCTACTTATTCTATATTCCACATTGTTGTTTTTCTGAATAAACGAAAATTAAATTTAATTATAACAATAAAATAATTAAAATAATCAATATAAAAGCTAAATCATAAAACTAAGAACTAAAATAATAAAAAAATAAAACCACTTTATTTAGTACTTATTTTTGGGAAACCGTTTCCGATCCGTTAAAATATAAAACGGATGGCTAATGAGCAGAGTATCTCCTTGAAGTATTTCTTAAATTTATCAGTCTCTAAACCTTTAATATGATTAGGGAGAAGATGGTACAATGTAATGCTGAGGCAAACGTAGCTCTTTTTACACGACTGCCCAACAAAAAAGGAGTGTAATGTGTTCAGGGTTCATCTATGTATGTTTTCCGTTTCTTTATTCCACCAAACTTGTAAACGCTTGAACCGATTTGGAAATGTGTGGTATTTTTAGAATCGTTGTGCCATCCAGAGTGTCATAGGGGTGTCATGTCGAGTGTCATGTCGAGTGTCGTACCTTAACCAAATATCAAAAGGGTTGCTGTCTAAATGTCCAAATGTCTAAATGTCAAAATATTTACATAAATATATCGTGTTTAGTTTCAAATGAAGGAAATATACATGTTTCTATATGGATAATTACATATAATTATTTTTTTTATAATAAGTATTTATAAAAAAAATAATTATAAATACAATAGTTCACTTTTCGTACGGCAGTCGTGTTTATTATACACACCCGGTTTGCAGTGGTATACACATCGAATCTGTTTAGCATCTTACTTATTCGATCTGCCACGCCCTTAACGTATGGTAAGAATGCTCTTGATCTGCTTGGTTTCTGAGTTTCAAAATCCCATTGTGCTATCCAAAGAACAATTCTACTTTCCTCGCATGATCCGGGAAGCCATTGAAATAAGAAGAACCCCGAACTTTAACAGAGACGACGGTTACAAACTCTCTTCTACGTGGAACCCTCTTCTTAAAATGTTCCCGCCGCCGAACGCCGAACGCAAAGACGTAAAACAGGATACAGTGAGTGTTGTGTGCAAGACGGATTTTCAAAATTCCCGCGCTCCGAGCCCAGCCCCCCACCACCGTTATAACCTACGCAGTGGCGGAAGCGGTACGCGGCCTACCCGCAAAACAACGGATTGACAGCTCTTCAGTCTACCCTGGACAACGGCGGCTGCAACGTCACCAAAACGTCGGGTGCTACAAATTTCACGCGGTAAATTCGTTTTCTATCCTATTTATAATGCAATACTAAATAAGTATTACTGACCGTCTACACTGGACAACGCCGGTTGCAACACTGTCTAAACGTCTGGTGCAACAAAATTCATGCGGTAAATTCGTATATAAACCTTTTAATAATATCAAACAGACGCGATAGTCTTCGACTAGTGAATATCTAAAAATATTCCAACAATTTCCCTAATTGCACAACGTAAGTAATAAGTATGCTTAGAATGTGATATACTCAGAGAATTTGAAAATCGACATAAAAAACTAAAAAGAATTTAAATACTTATTTCACGATTTAGATTAGACGAATTCATTACATTTTTTCTGACTGAACATTTATGGCAGCCCTAGAGGTCTAGGTATTATAGATCGGCCGCACGCGTCGGGAGGAAGCGGGACGGGGGAGGGGCGAGAAGAGGAAAGAGAGAGTGCGAGAGGGAGGGCGGGAGTAAGGAGGCCGACAAAGTGCAACGACCCAGTTGCGCGAAACTGAGCTCGGCGAATGCGGGACCTACAATTGGGCCACCGATTCTTTGTTTATGTTTCTAAACTGGGACGTTGTTATGTTGCCGGTGTTGCTGCACCGGAAAGGACGTGGGGGGGGGGGGGAGCCTGAAATACTCTCTCTGTAAACATACATTCGTTCGTTTCTTTGTCATGCTGCGTGAGACACAAGACAGCCTACAGGTTTCTTTGTTTGTTAAAATGCCGTTTTCATTGTGTAGCCTTTGTCTGGATGCATCTTATTAATGACCGTACCGATGTCGATGTTTTCCATCACTCCATCCCGTGGCATAACTCGTTTACTCGCTACTCGAATGCCAGAAAATTCATGTTCAAAACATAAACATCAAAATCCTAATAAAACTTCGTATAACAAATAGCTAGTTTTTTTTATTTTCCTGTCTATAAGAAATTGTAAAACAATACTTTTAATACAAGCAAAATGTACATATTTTTATGAGATTAAATAGTTTGTTTGTTTGTTTCTCCTCTTTAGTGTGGAATTTCACAACGGGCAGGTTTATTATAGTATATGCGAATTCTTTATTTATTTACCTATATGGTACTGTAAATAGCAGACCTTACGGATTAAAACACAATCAAAATAACTCACTACTGGATCTTCTTAACCCAGTATGAGTGTTAAATCTTGCAGACAGCTCTGCTCGGAATAATGACCTGGGGCTTTTCCCGTCTGTACCTTCGTTTTTTTCCTTATAAGTGATATTGTGTTTCAGTGACTATATGTTTTACGAGAGAATGAGAAAGGCGAACCTACTCGTAGAATGATTGAGTATAGTTTCACTCTCGCGCAGAGGGATCCGTACCTTATTAAACTTACCTTAATTTATCAAAAACTATGAGAGTAACAGATTAATTTTTCCTGTAATAATTATCAACTGTTACATCAATGAAAAATTTGATTCGGATCGCAGACTTTGGCACATTTTTTTCTCGTTGAAATGTTGTATACGTTTATACGCTTTGGTACGGTTTCCTAAACATCACAATTAATGGAATCCCGACCTGGGCTAAGCCCACCTGGTCATTAACCTATTTCGCGCGAGCTGCCTCCGTATGGATTGGTCCAAATTTAGGCGATGACCTAGTTCCTAGTTAGGTAGGTAGGTATCTCTTTTCGCGGTTGTTCGAGCAATCTCTTTGTTTGTCAACAAAGTGTTTTAAAGTGACCATACTACGCATCTTCCAAAATCAAGAAAATACAATTTCAATTTTCCTACTCGTCTTTTTAATTAGGAAACAAGTCGTATACAAGTCGTCTTGAGGCACTATCTCATCGTTCGTGAATCTATTATATAAAACAAGCTCTCATATGATTTTATTTTGAGCAGTCAACGGAAACCAACTAAAACAAATAAGACAAATTAATCACCAATACAAGGAAACACCAAACTTTAGACTAAACAGAAAGATCCAAAATATAATCAATTAGGCAACATAGTTATAAATTAGGAATATAGGCAGGCATTAGGAATAGAATAGAATAGAATAACTTTATTGTGCTGTAAAAACAATACTTAATGAATATTACATTGTTTTTATAAAAAAAGACAATGTATGCACTATCGCTATAGCGATATCTTACAGTCAACCAATCCATACATGAATATAGGAAGGCATAAATTAGGAATATAATAATAAAGGCAACATTTACTATTCACTGCCCTCATACACGTTTGTTTGTTTCTACTCTTAATTGTAAAATTTCACAATGGGCGGGTTATTGTCATTAGACAATCTCTTACAACCAACCCTATTATGGTATGTTTATATCTATATACATAAAGTGTTTTTATGTATATACATATTTCTAGATCCTCGAATTAAATGACACGCTTATTTTATTTCTGAACGTCTACAGACAAGAATAATACATTGTTCCATCTTTTGATTCTATGAGTTTATCTCTTGTAAAGAAAGGCTAATGAAATCCAGAATCCTTGTTGGTACTATTACTGTCATATTTTTTTTTTATTCAATTCATTTGGATGGACTGTTGTGTAGATGACACATGAACAAGTAAATATATTAAAATGAATAAAAACCACGACTACCGTTATAGAAAGTGAACAATTATTTTTATTACGGTTTTTTTTTATGAAACATTTGTACAAGTTGTTTATGTATTTATCCATATAGATACATGTATATTTCCGGAATGTACTTAATCAGATCTTTCATTTGACACTTAACGCGATATATTTATAATATGTTAATTTATTGACATTTAGACAACTACTTACTTGGTATTTGGACAGTTTTGATGTACCATATAGCACTCGGAATGACATAGCGATTCTAAAAAAAGCACACACTTCTCAATCGGTTCAAGCGTTTAGAAGTTACGGTGTACTAAAGAAACGGAAAATATACATAGATTAAAGCTGAACACATTACACTACACTACTAAAAAGGAAGAATAGATTAAGAATAGAACGAAAAATAGGTAATGAAACGATAAAAATCCTTTCGTTTTCCTATATTTACATATTGCACCTCCGATCAAATACTGTAATAACTTGAAAAAAATCAGTTACGATGTTTCTTTATAAAAATTATCGCCGTTTCTCATTTTACACTCCCCAAAATATGTTATAACTGTCAGTTCACTATTTCGTCAATGGCACTATTGAAGTAACAGTTATGATTGCTTTCGGGAGTATAAAATGAGAAATGGCGATATTTTTTATAAAGAAACACTATAATTGGAATTTTTCAAGTTATTACTCTATTTGATCGGAGGTGCAATATGTCAAGAAAGAATATGAAAAATAAGTAAGGTATATTTAGGCCAGCGAACTTTATCATTCAAATAGTCATCAGTCTTTTAGTGTGTTTTTTTACAAAGTAGGTCTTTAATTGGATGCTTTACTGGTAGATGTAAAATTTTCTGAGGAACTCTGTTGTAGAAGTGTATACACTGTCTATAACAGAAGTTCAGACCGTTTTTAATCGGAACTTGGGAACTGAACGCTTAATTCTAATTCAGGTATTTTATTATGAACGTGTCCATGTGTCCAGAAATACAAGTACCTAGGAGGCTTGACGAATGAAGAATGAGATAAGTCCGAAGACAAAATGTAAAGAACAAACCAATAGCAAGGACCTTAACCTTCCTAAAAGATTGAGATTGGTTAGATTGAACTGGCTATATTTTCCCAGTTCTTCTATATGGCATGGAATCTTAGACACTAGCGGAATGCTCTTGTAAAAAGATTTGAAACTGGGCACTGAAGTCTGCCTAAGATTTCGTGGACTGATAAAGTTTGCAAAGAATTGATAGTCCAAAGAATGGGAAAGAATTGGATCTGTTCACGGCGATTGAACGATGAAAATTGAAATAATACGGCCACGTTATGGGAGGGAGTAAATGCCACCTTCTGCAACTGATTATCCAGAGCCACAAGACAGAGAGGCCCAGGGAAATAGCGATTTCTTAGCTGAATAATTTGAGACAATGGTTTGGAAGGAGTGCAAAGTCCTTGTTTCGGAAAGCAGTATCTAAAGTTGAGATAGCTATGATGATAGCCAAGAAGGAAATTGAAGAAGGTAAGATATATAATTAAAAGACGTGTTAAAAATGTATACAAAACCATTAATAAATAGTAACTATGTAGGATTAAATGGAAAAAGAAGTAACAGTGAAACTATGGCGGTAATGATAAAAACAATGTTCGTCTAGAGAAAGATATTCATCACTGTTCATATTAAATTGTATGGTAACGTAGTGCATGCTATATTATTATGATTTCAGAGACTTTGTACACGCATGCCTAAATGTGAAATTAGAAGGTTTCAATTTGGTTAAATTATTCAACTTTTGAAATACCATACTTTAACAATACAACAATGGCTGTGTGACAATGTTCCCGTTACGAGAATGCCGCTCATTGTCTCAGAAATAGCTGTAACGCATTGACATGCTAGCCAAGGTGAATTATGGAAAAAATCTGGAGCTCAATTTAGAAAACTCCATTGCGAGTGAGACCCTTTGATAAACATCTGTAAAAGACATAATATGCTCGTGGAAAGAAAGTCACAGAAATAAATAGGAGGAAATAAACTTATTTGAGAAACCTACAAGTCAAACTTACGCGAAATCCACTTTTTGTGGATATTTATCCTCGAGGCAAAATGCACTTTAGACCGTTATCTACCAATATGTAAATAAACTTAATAATTCGATATATTGGTGCAAAACTGAGACTACGAAATGATGTTATTCGCGTGTACATGGTGCTGACCCTACAATACAAGGTCACTAGTTTTATGTGCTAAAATGATAAGGTTTATTGCAGCGTTGACACCAGCTGTATCGACAAGAATGCTGTAATTTTTTATTATATTCACGACATCGATATTATGACATGCTCGATGCCCATACATTTAGTAAGATCTTGAGTAGACAATGCTATTAGGAAAAAAAGGACCAGATTCTATGGACTATTTATTTTATTATACAATTACACACGTGAACGAACGACTGTACAAACCGTAAATGAACAATGGCAATAGATAAACGAATGGTAAAAACAAAGCGTTATATCATACCATTGCTTTGTGAATAAAAAAAAACAATATGACTTTGCTAATATTATTTTAAAGAGGGAACCAGCTGCAGAGCTAAATCTCTTAGTATACTTCATGTGTGTATTTAATTTAGATAAAAGATTCAAAATGTTTGCATAAGGTCAATCTTTCTTCGGAAATTCTATCTATTCAATCTTTCAATCTTAAATCATGTGTCAACTAAGAAGGCGCAAGAAGACAATCGGAGTCAACTACAAAGGCTCCGAATCCAAAAACGCAGTAGGTAACCATAACCTTTCCTTAATATTGTACCTACAATTTACTCAACAATCCCACTACGCCATCTTATAAATAATCTAATATGACAAAGGGAATCATGGTCTCGCGCTCCAATCAATCCGCATAACACCCTTTATTTCCCCAAACAGATTCTACGGTCATGCTGCTTAATTATAGAATTAGCTGTTCCAAATGACATTTGCTAGTATTGTACCTAGTACTTTCACTCATACAAAAAAAAACTCTTTTAAACTCCCTGTATTGTTACCAATTAAAAAATCGTATGTAAAGTTTCTCAACATTATTTCTGCCACATTTAAATAGTTTTAATGTAATTTGACATTCATTTGACTTCATGTTTTAACATGTTTTCAGCTGTTCTTGTAGTTTAATGTAAATTTTCGGGGCTAGAATACTAAAATGTCTAAATGTGGTCTTGGTTTTTGTTGCATGTATATATTTATGTTATCTCTCATTGCAATATTATGTTCCGTAATTTTATGCATTTGCTCATTTTGTAGACTATAAATAATAACTATTTTAGCGTATTACTTGACTGACGTTCAACAGTCTCAACTCTCCAAACAGTTCGTTTGTAGGGTACCTACAGGATGGTTTAGCAATTATTCTCAAGAGCGCTTTCTGGGCACTCACAAATAGAGTAGGAGCGCTAACAGTAGCTCTTCCTCATCGCAGAATGTATCCAATAATACCTTAAACTAAAGCGTAATAAATAATTCTAAACATTTTCGACGCATTGTTGGTTTTATTTGAAATAAAATGGAGTGTGAACCTTTGTACGTCTCTTCAGAGTGCATCAAGAATGTAGTATAGCTTCTGCATTATATATTTTTAAAAATTTGCAAATGTGGTAAAATTGAAACCGAAAACGATATGACATCATTAATTGTTGTTACTAGTATTGAATGTGCCAAAAATAAAAATCACCGATGAATGAAGCAAAGCTTGCCAACATACGTCTTCCTCTTCTTCTTCTTGTAGTGCCGTCTCCTACCGGAGGTTGGCAATCATCCTGCTGATTTCCGTCTTGGACATAGCCGCACGGGAGAATGCGCCAGTGCTAAGCTGGAACCACTGGCGTAAATTTTGCAGCCATGATGTCATTGGCCGCCCAGGCCTCCTCTTGCCTTGAAGTTTCCCTTACGTTATTATTTGCAGGGTTTGTGCATTATTTGGCAGCAGTATTCAAGCTTGCGTTTCTTTATGATTTTCGGTACCCTTGTGCCTTCTTTATTTAGTCTTTGAAGGACTGTTGTATTTCGAACCTTCTGGACCCACTATATTTTGAACGTTTTCCGATACACCCACATCTCAAATCTCAAACGCTTTAAGGCGCTTGGCCATCCTTTCTGTGAGTGTCCAGGCCTCAGCTTCATATAGAAGAGGACAGAGAATACCTATTATTTCGCTATACGCGTACGTAGATTGATCCAATCCCAATCCTACTTTGAGGCTTGAGCCAATCCACGCGTACGTGGATTGGCTCAAATTACGGTCACAGAGGATTTTCTCCATTTTACGAAAGGCGCTACGCTACGGGCGTGCTCAATTCGGCATTTAATTTCCAGACTGGAAATTAATTTGACAATATAAATAATATAATTTACTAATATTAAGTATCGTCAGTATCCTTATATTCTCAATAGGGATGGGTATACAGTGTAATCGGTATACGCCAAGTAGTAGTTTTTCGTTTATGATACGCGCCGCTGCTGCCGTATCCCTTTACGGTTCGGGTCGTGAGTCGGTGGCGCAATGCATCGTGCAGTCACGTCCGACTGCTCCACTTCTTGCAGCTTCCGCAATAATAAACGTAGACGGGAATATTCGACCGATTCGCTCTCCGGCGGCTATATTTCAATCAGCAGATGGACGCTGACAGAACTGGCCCTTAAAGCCAGAAACACACACATCAGAAACGACGAAAGTCGAAAATGTTTACCCACGTTAACTAAGCAGGGCTACCGCCCTAAACATCACATTGTATAAAGAAAATAAAGAATAATTACAAATAATTTTACTACAAAAGTTATAAGTATAGTTAAATAAAAGTCTAAAGTTTCATGTCTAAAGTATCATGTAAGTAAAGTTTAATTAATTAGTGTTCTGTATATAATAAGAAATACTTAAGCAAAGAAAAACTATAAAAAGAAGCCAAAATGACAATATTGACTTTCAGATTCCGACTTTTTAAATAACATATCCTCTAAATGAGCTGAAAATCAGCAAAAAGAAGAAACCCGAAAAACCATTTTCACCATTCTGACTCTTAACCATTCTGAATTTTAGTAATAAACTACTTAGAGTTAAATAATTTTTAAATGTATCTTTATAGCTATTATTGCGATCAGCACAGGAAAAGCTTATTTAGTATTTCTATCGAATTTCGTCCATGAATTTCGCACTACATTGTAATATACAAAGTATTTTCATATCGTACCTTGGACCTTTGGATACCTATCTATATATTATAATTTATAGCAGAATCATTTGTAAAAAAAAACTAATATTGTTCCCCTTACGGGAAGAGCCTTTTTCTGTCTTTAGGCCTGACACACAAAATACGTATTCTAAAAAGGTGGGGAAACGATTAAACTATAGGGAAGGTGCTCGTAATTTAAGGTCATGCAGTAAAATTATATTTTTTTAAAAATACTCACCAAATGGCAAATTAACATTATACATCATGTCCATTTCAATAGGAAAAAACAGACCTGTGCCACATACACCGTTTAATACACTACTAAGGAATTATTAGCATTGCCAGAGATAGCGAGAATATAGACATACAATGCGATAAGGAATAACAACACGACAAAGGAAGAAATCGGTCATTAAAAAAAAGAGAAACAATAATAATTTTATCTTATACATATAAAGTCTTTAACCCAGATCGACCCACCTACATACATGTGTGTATTTAACTAGGTGTCTATCTGAATTTATAATTATATTTTTGGCTGCAGGCTCTACACATGTGTACGTGTGTATTTCTGTAAAGGCTATTTTCAAATCCTCGTTATGTTCTCCAATAAAGAAAGTAAAATAAACAAGTAAATATAATAAAAAGAATAAAAAACACGACTGCCATTACAGAAAGTGAATAATTGTATTTATATTTTTTTTAATTACGGTTTTATTGGAATCTTTTCGGTTTATGTAGTTATCCATATAGATACATGTATATTTCCGGAATGCGCTCAAATCAGATCTTTCATTTGACACGATATATTTATGTTAATTTATCGACATTTTGACATTTAGACGACTATTTACTTGATATTTGGGAGTAAATAGTTGGGTACTATGTGACACTCGGCATGACATAACGATTGTAACAATATCACTCACCGAAGACTATCGCGGTTGTTTGACATTATAAATAGGATAGAAAACGAATTTACCGCGTGAAATTTTGTAGGACCCGACGTTTCGGTGACGTTGCAGCCGCCGTTGTCTAGGGTAGACTGAAGAGCTGTCAGTCCGTTGTTTTGCGGGTAGGCCGCAAACCGCTGCCGCCACTGCGTAGGTTATATGGCTTCCCGGATCATGCGAGGAAAGTAGAATTGTTCCTTGGATAGAACAATGGGATTTTGAAACTGCATCCAGTGGTTACTTCCGCTATCCAATATATGTTCGCAGATCGCCGATTTTTCTCGCTGAACGTTTTTAACAGCTTTGATGTGTTCTGTCAGTCGCGTGGCTATGGTCGCGTTCTATCCAAGGAACAATTCTACTTTCCTCGCATGATCCGGGAAGCCATTGAAATAAGAAGAACTCCGAACTTCAATAGAGATGACGGCTACAAACTCTCTTCTACGTGGAACCCTCTTCTTAAAATGTTCCCGCCGCCGAACCCCTAACGCAAAGACGTAAAACAGGATACAGTGAGTGTTGTGTGCAAGACGGATTTTAAAAATTCCCGCACTCCGAGCCCGGCCCCCCACCACCGTTATAACCTACGCAGTGGCGGCAGCGGTTTGCGGCCTACCCGTAAAACAACGGACTGACAGCTCTTCAGTCTACCCTAGACAACGGCGGCTGCAACGTCACCGAAACGTCGGGTCCTACAAAATTTCACGCGGTAAATTCGTTTTCTATCCTATTTATAATATCACTCACTTTTAAATTAGTTCAAATGTTTAGAAGCTACTTTAGACAACGACTTACTTAATATTTAGACAGTTAAGGTACTCTATGACAATTGGGATGGTCCTACAGGTTTTAGTCCTGGCGGCCGCGAAGAAAAAGAACGAAAAAAATAAATTGTCAAATGATGACTGTCATAACAGAACTAACACGTATTACGGCGAATTTATTTATTTATTTATTTATTCGTTACCTAAACATTCAAATGCAATAGCACAAAAGAAATATAATGTACAATTCAGAAAATACCGCTATATGCTTCTAAATTTAGGCATACATCTGTCTGTGCCCAGGCCAAATTGTGCATAAATTATATATTAAAGTGCATAAAATTATTCCTAATGTGCCAAATTATATCGAAGACGCTGCTTTCTCCTAATAGCAAGGGGTCGTTGCACATACCCTATGACGAACGATTCTAATAATACCACACACTTCTATATCGGTTCAGAACGTTTAGAAGTTATGGTGGAATAAAGAAACGGAAAACATACATAGATAAACCCTGAACACATTACACTTCTTTTTCGTTGGGCAGTCGTGTAAAAATAAACGGTCAGCCAGTTTTTGCCAAAAACTGGAGAGGAACAGTCAGTCAGAAGAAGAAATTTTCTACGAAAATTATCTCCACTCCGGAGAGATAACATTCCGGTTCTGCTCGGTACAAATCAAATTGAGACTAAAACGTAAACAAAAAGCAGCGATCGCAGCGGCTCAGTTTTGTTTATCAAATAACGATAACAATATAAAAATACAACGTTGTTAGCATTTCAAGATTTGAGACGAAGTAATTGCCATCAACGAAAAAAAAAATACGTACGAAATTATGGTTTTGGCGAAATATTGCTGTGCATCAGTTTCCTTTACAGTGTGTCACTTACTCAGTCGTGTGCTTTTTACGAACTTTAATATCGTTCAGTCACTCATGAAATTCTGTTTGTTTTTTTTTTCCCACTGAAAACACAGCCAGGGAAGGTCATCAGCTTACAAGTGTAATTAGCGTTAAATTACCTTTTGAGCTACGTCTTATTTGAGTCTGTTGAATTTCGTGATAAGTGCGCAGTGACAACGGCGACGGGCGAATGAGGTTATCGGCATTGATATGAGGGCATTTACTCAAGTGTCAAGTTCAAAGTTGATTGAGAGAGGTGGATCACAAAATATACTGAGACATGCAGAAGTGCACGCATACTCATAATACGATTGGGATGCACACGACCACTTTGTTAGCCAAGTCCTCGAATTGTTTGCTGTCAACAAAAAGAATTGATTATAGCCATTATTGTAGCTGTTGTGTATGTTGCAAAATTAGTAATTTATTGATAAGTGTCTAGTTATTGCAGATGTTATTAAAATTATTTACCGTCGCGGATAAATTAACATTGCGGAGTGCCATTGTTGCAAGTTTACTCATATCACGAAGAAAAAATTTTACATTTCTGGAGGAAAACCATTATTCGATTTTACCGATTTTATTTTAATTGAATAATACTTCATTATGGGTAGCACAATCATTAATAATATAGTAGTTTTTCTTTCCTCTATTAATACTCATACAGTGTGCAATTCTTTATTTATTTTATTTATTTATCCATAACATCATTAACAAATAATTAAGTGTGAATTAACAAGTAATTAAGTACTAAGTAACGAGTAAAAAAACTAGTTGTAAAGTAAAAAATGAGTAGGTAAAGTGTGTAACTAAATGAGTTAAAAAGGACAGGTCCATGTGAATTTTAGTGGTGTTTGAAGATCCAAGAGAGTGGTCACGTGCAGCCGTATCTTAAAAAGATATAATATTGATAATAATATAATAGTAATATTTATTATTATTAAAAGATAATTATAATATAATAATAAATGTACAGCATTATACTAACATATTACCTACTACATGTATAGTTAATATGCATGCGTACATACATACATGCATGCAAGCATTCAAATAAACAAAAAAAAACAAACAAACAAACATACATACATACATACATGCATGCATGCATGCATACAAATAAACAAAAAAAAACAAACAAACAAACATACATACATACATACAAATACATACATACATACATACAAATACATAGGTACATACATACATTCATACATACATACATACATAATTTTTTTTATTTTTTTTATTTAAGAATTAATTACTATGAAACATTGATTAGCTTATAAAAAAAAACAGGAACCGAATGGCAAAACCTTAACCTTTTGCTTATTTGTTTCTGTCACCCAACTGGGACTAGCCCGTTTTAGGGTGGACATACATACATACATACATATAGCTCGGTGGCACAGTGGTTAGGTCGCCTGCTCTTATATTGTAGGGTTCCGGGTTCGATTCCCGGCTCCGTTACCATTTTCCGTTATGATAAAATTAACGGAATTGCATTTTGAATTCTGTCGATCAAATGCAATAGCAACACACATATTACGAGCATGTTACAAGCTCACATTCATATAAACACTTCATAGTAGGGTTGATTGTAAGAGATTGTCGTATGTCAGTAAACCCGCCCATTGTGAAATGCCACAATAAAGAGTACAATCACTGTTTGTTTCACAAACACACATACCTACATACTTTAATTATAAATACATGGTTTAACGCAAATACCAAAAACAACAATACTAATGATAATAAATACAATGGGTGACATGTCAACAAGATAATAATAACATAAAAAAAAAAAAAAATGCAATACATATTTACACATTCTGCTAGTTTTTTTTTATTCGGTCGATAAAAACACAACCAAAATAAAAGGTATAATTATAAATATTTCAACAATGTTTTATGTAATTACAGTTTTCTGCAATAATGTTTTCAATAATACGTGGAGGTATAACGAAAAAAGGAGCCGATTTTTAAAATAAAATCTCTATGACAGATTTTTTAAGTTAAAAAGTTTATATTTTTCTAAAACACCCTAAAGATCTCTCATTAGTTTTTCAAACTAAAATTTAAAAAAACAATAAAACGAAATTAAAAATACTCTGAAAGGTTTTCAATTAATTTAAAATGTTCTTCGACTTGACTCGACTTCAGATCAAAAAAAGTTTCGTTTGCCAACAAAATAGGTGATAATACGATCCAAGCAAAAGCATTTTTTACCTTTTCAATGATTTTCACCAAGTAGATACTCATAGTATTTAGGTGTTTAAACAAAATGAGACTTTTCAATTAAACTTATATAATACATTCATCTACTTCATATCTACCCATCCCTATATAATTTAAAAGACAATGGGCAAAAATGTTTGGGCGCAGCGTCCACTCTCCAATAACAATAGCGTATTTACCATTGGAAAGATCTAATTATCTAGAATGTTTATGACTACTACAACTTACCTCAATTATGAGCCGTTTTGGAGTTTCGAAGTTTCGGGGTTTCATAATATTCTTAAATATGTCTAATTACACAAAAACCCCAATGCCAATTATTTGTTTAAATACATTATTTGCAGTGAAGATCCATAAAATATAGTATATTATGATGTACACTCCCACCACACCACGTTCGACAGCTGATCTTAGCATATTACATACTTCAGTAAACAGAGCGGTAACGAAATCATGAGACACATTACAGAGTTCAAGCAACATATTACAGTATTTTACCTCTAGGTATATACTGCTGACAAACTCGAGCATTCTTAGGGATATATAGTTTGTACTCAAACAGCGTATGTACTTTATTGTTTCGGGTATTCTGCGTCGATTTTCGTTTAAACAGTTATTAAAAATACAACGCATGGATGTGTTAGAGATATCAGGTAATTGGCCATATTTAAATAGGATATAACTCAGAACTGCCCATAATTGAGATCAGTCGTTTTAGTAATACATGTTCTACATAAATAGATTTTTACATTGGACTTACAGCTATTGGAAAAGTGGGCGCAAAATGCCCATTCTATTTTTATTTTAGAATTTAAAGTTATAGGATCCTACTAATATTATAAACGCGAAAGTTTGTATGTATGTATGGATGTTTGTTACTCTTTCACGCAAAAACTACTGAATGGATTTTGATGAAACTTTACAATAATATAGCTTACACATCAGAATAACACATAAGCTATAATTTATAAAGATATATAGTTTTCTATCATCATTATCACAATTTTCCATCACCACGCGAGTGAAACCGCGGGGCGCAGCTAGTTCGTAATATTTCTGTAATTGTGATCCTACGAAGTAATGTTTATCCGTCCAATATTACGCACGAGCAGATAATAATATCGCTAAAATTGACATAACTGTTTTAATTGTTTATTTTTTAATGAGCTGTTGAGGAATTTTCAATGGAGAAAAGAGTCTCACCACTATTGCTCTCGATATTCTGCAGCACTAGCACTTAGAAGAATCAAAGTTTGTTGGAAGCTCACTCGCACGCACGGTCACTAAACGAGTCGTATTCGGAAGGAAAGACGCGGTAAGTTTGGTCCGATAACTCGTGGCTATTGGCACGCTTGGGCGAAGTGGTCGTCGCGCGTCGCGGCGTCGTTCGTCGGGCGTCGCGCGCTCGTGAATGAGTGCTTCGAGCACTTCGATTCGATTAAGAGTCGAGCGAGCCGCCCAACAGAGCGCCAAAGCCAATAGCGAATGACCTGAAAAACAAAACAAAACAAAAAAGGCCGCGCGTCGTTATCAATAACGGAGCGTGGTGTCGCGACATCATGACTGCTGCAAAACAAACGCCAGACCATCTACGCAGCGCGGGCGGTCGGATCGCGAACACGAGTGCGATAAAAGCGCGATAAGACAAGCTCACAAACGCGTCTTGCTTTCCGCATTTTTTGACGAACGCCACATTTTGCGCGTTGAATGAAATCGAAGACAATCGAGGTTATTGGATGCGATACAAATTCGATTCTCGCGCCTAGATACGTATATATAGCACAGTGTAACAAGTAATAACAAACCAGTTCCCACGGTCTCGTACTTCGGTCAGCCTCTGACAGTTTTTTCGTGTCATAATAATGATTTCTATTCTTACTCTTTCTGTGTCCATGGTGCAAGACTCTGCAACGATCTCTCGGCAAATATACGAAACTCGCCCTCTTTACCATCATTTGAAACTCATCTTAAGGATTAATACCTTTCTAAGAAGTAACCAGTTCTTCCCTTTCTCTCCTCTTCCTCTTCCAATTTCCTCTCCTCGGGAATTTTTAGTTTTAAATACCTTTAAGTACTGGTCTGTATTTTATGCAGACCAACGTGACTAGTTTGCAGATCAACGTGATTAGTTTAGTTGTAAGACATTGGCAGAAATTAGAAAGAAATTGCCATGTGGCAATAAGCTCGCTTTTTTGTATAATAATTAAGTGCGAATAAAGAGTATTAAAATAATAAGTATGCAAAAAAAATAAAATTATTGAAAAATATACTAAAAAGAATAAAAAACACGACTGCCGTTACAGAAAGTGAAATATTGTATTTATAATTATATTTATTACGGTTTTTTAACTGCTGGAATGCTAATACCACCGATCGGTGGTTTTCCGTTGCGACAACTCGCGAGCGGTCGATCTCCGTATTTATTCAATTATGTAATTATATGCCAAAAAAAGTCGCCTTCATTGAATTAGCTACTATTATACATTAGAATTTTAATGCGTGCAATAACACCCCCTACAATTTTTTTCGAGGGTTGAAAACATGCCGTCGTGAGTTTCATTCCCATGGCTAGCTTTACAAGGGTTAATGAAATATTTGTGGTTTGTGTATTTATCCATATATATCGACACCTTAGAGGTAAAACTGAATAAGTGACATATAGGGCTAAAATGCGTTTTTTACATAAGTGTACTCGTATTTATATTCTTTACAAGAGGAAATTATGAATACGTGTGTAAGTCCAGTAATTTCGGACTTTTTTTTTCATTATTTGTTTAAGTACCTAATGACGAAAATTTATCGTAGAGGTAAAACTGAACACGCGCTTATTTAATTTTACCTCCACTTTGTCTGCATCAAAAAAAATGTTCAACTCCACGAGAGGAAAAACTGAAACTATCGTATAAAGTTTTACCTCTCAGCTGTCTCCTCACTACAAGTATTTTATTCACCTGTCATATACGAGTACTTGCCAGTGACAGCATTGACGCGTGCCGAAAGTGAGGTTATTTTTTACAAGTGGTTATAAATTTTGCATTACTGTTTATTTCGCGGTGTAACTCAACTTTGTGTATATATGGAAACTTTGCCATGAGTAATAGAACAAAATTATTGCTCCGGATTGCTTTGACTACACAACTCGAAGATGATGAAAGGGTGAGTTCATTTTTTAAGTCGATGTTTACTTATCTTATGTATCTTATGTATCGTATGCTTCTTTTTGTCTGTGTTATCAATTATTTGTTAGTGCTTTTCTCGTAAATAACGGAATGTTTAGCACTAAACGGTTAGTTAGTCAGTGCTGTATGATTGATTACGTACAACATTCTCCTTTATAATGTTTTCTCGCATATTGTTTCAGTACCGACCGGAACTAACATACCAACAAGTGACACAATTGGAGGCCATTCGGTCAATCCCCAGAGTGAGTGACCGTCCGATGGAAGGCAATGGACTCATCAATCAGGAAAACGTTAGTACATTAATTAAGTGATGTTGTACCGTACCTATCTGTAACAGTAACAGTATGCCTGTTTGTCAGTGCTTGGCGAATTTGTAAAGCATTCTCTTTCATAATGTTGTCCCCTATATTATTTTAGTGTCAACTGGGAGAAACATATCAAAATGTGACACAATTGGAGACCATTCTACCAATCCCCGGAGTGAGTGACCGTCCGATGGATGGCAATGAATTCATCAATCTCGAAAACGTTAGTACATTAATTAAGTAAACGTGTACCTATCTGTAATAACACCAGTGTGCTTGATTGTCAGTGCTGTTTGATTGATTACGTACAACATACTCCTTTATAATGTTTTCTCGCATATTGTTTCAGTACCGACCGGAACTAACATACCAACACGTGACACAATTGGAGGCCATTCGGTCAATCCCTAGAGTGAGTGACCGTCCGATGGAAGCCAATGGACTCATCAATCCCGAAAACGTTAGTACATTAATTAGGTGAACGTGTAACTATCCGTAGTAGAAACAGTGTGTCGGATTATTAGTACTGGGTCATTACGTACAACATTCTCCTTTATGATGTTTTCCCACATATTGTTTCAGTACCGACCGGAACTAACAAACCAAAGTATGACACAATCGGTGGCCACTCCACCAATCGCCGGACCGAGTGATCTTATGGAAAGCGATGGGCTCATCTATATCGAAAACGTTAGTACGAGTAAATTAATTAGGTCTACCTGTACATATCTGTAATAGCAACAGCAACAGTGCACCTGATTGTCAGTGCCCAGTTATACGTACCACATTCTCCTTTTTAATGTTTACTCGCATATTGTTTCAGTACCGACCGGAACTAACAAACCAAATTGTGACACAATTGGAGGCCATTCCACCAATCGCCGGACCGAGTGATTGTCAGATGGAGCGTGATCTGAGAGAGCAAGCATGTGTGATAAAAACCATATTAGTTAATTACTCAGATAGCGCAGACGAGACTTCTTCCGATGATATAGTGATGGATCAGTCTTTTCAGGTACAAAGTAAAACTGATTCTGAAGATGAAAGGATCGATAAAGAAAAGGTTAGAGTTCCAACACGCTGGAGAACGAAAAACCCTTCTACATGGAAGACTAATTTGATCAAAGTACAACGGTCTAAATGTTTACCATACCATAACAAAAAAAAGCAGTGTGCTGCTAAACTGCCAAAGTACACAAACTGTGCGAATTGTAGGTACAATTGTAGCACAAATTTTAATGAATATGAAAGAAAAGAAATATGCAAATTTTTTTGGGCGCTGGGTGATAACAACAGACAAAAAGACTTTTTATTAAAACATATAGATTTGCTTACACCAAAGCGTCGTAAAGTTGATGCATCAAGTGAGTCTGCGAGATCTATTTCTAAAGTTTACTATCTACAAAGTGTCAAGGGTCGTTTCAGAGTGTGTTTGAATTTTTTCAAAAATACACTATGTATTTCACATGGTCCCATAGAGACAGCAATTTTTGGCAAAGATCCATCCACCGGTCTATTTGGAGGTGAGGACAAAAGAGGAAGGAAAGAACCGGGTAACAAAACGTCAGCAGAACAATTGACGTTGGTAAAGGAGCATATTGAGAGCTTCCCTGCTATGGAATCCCATTATGTAAGGAAAAAAAAAAAATATCTAGACTCTAAACTTTCTATATTGAAGATGTATGAGCTGTACACAGAACTGTGTAAAGAGAGAAACGTGAGACAGGTCAGTGAATTTACATACAGATGTACATTTTGTACATCGTACAATTTATCATTTTTTAAACCTAAAAAGGACCAGTGCCCCACATGCAACAAGTACAGTTGTGCAGAAGATGAGCGCAAAGAAGATCTCCAAGAGGAATACGCTTTGCACAAAAGACGTAAAGATGATTGCAATGAGGCAATGGCTACTGACAAGCTAAGAAGCAGGAACAGTGATATCTTTGTGACGGCCAGTTTCGACTTACAAAGTGTTCTTCAAATACCTTCCTCGGGCGAGTCACAGTTTTACTATACAAGAAAAATTTGTGTATACAACCTTACCATATATGAAGGGGAAGGAAAAAACGCATATTGCTATACATGGAACGAAATGAATGGCAAAAGAGGCAGTAATGAAATAGGCTCAATTCTTCTCATGTATATTAAACAATTACCAACCTCAGTGACTGAAATTTCACTGTTCTCGGACACATACGGTGGTCAGAAACGTAACCAAATGGTCGCAGCAGTTCTTTTGCATGCTGTGCAACATACTCATCTTGAGAAAATTGAACTGAAGTTTTTGGAGTCTGGCCATTCCCACATGGATGCAGATAGTATGCATGCTGCGATAGAGTATGAGAAGCGATATCGGTCAGTCTTTATGATGAAAGATTGGTTGGAAATTTTTAAAAATGCACGGTCCAAGCGCAGTAACCTTAGACAGCCAAAATCTAAACGAGGTGAGTCAAAAGAACCCTATAAAGTGGTTGAATTAAAATTTAGCGACTTTAAAGATTTGAAAAGCCTAGCTTCAACTACAATAAAAAATAGGAATAAAGATGAAAACGGTGAAATGGTATCCTGGCTGAACATAAAATGCCTAAAGTTTGAAAAAGCATCGCCTCAAATTCTGTTTTATAGATATGACCACCATTCTGCCTATAAAAAGATTGAAGTGTCTAGGAACAGTCGCAATTCTAAGCAAAACAACCTGAATAATAATGATGCTGAGCTGAAACAGGTCTACAGAAAAATGTTGCCTATTTCGAACGCTAAGAAAGGAGACTTGATGAAGCTTTGCCGTAGTGGACTGATACCACAGGAGCTTCATTCCTGGTATGAGTCATTACCGGCTACTGACATTATCGATCGTCTACCAGAACCAACTTCTGATGAAGAATGTGATAGTGATTAAGTTTAATAATGTAACTTTTGTCAATTAAAATACTGTTAATTATAACTTGAATTGTTTTCATTGTTCCTTTGTAAGTACTCTTAAACAGTTCTCTCATTTTAGAAGAAAAAATGAACAGGTACATTTGATTTTTTTGTCACTTAACTAAAACTAAATGTATATTTTTGTAATACAGGTTTGAAAGGTCATTATCATTCTTAAATTGTACCAAAAATTCAGCTATAATGTGTAATTAGTTCATTTTCTATGGGAAATAACACAGGCTAAAATAGTTTTTTCGCAATTACTCCAAATTAGTAAATTGTTACTTATTCAGTTTTACCTTTAAGGTGTCGATATGTAGGTAGATGTTTACTTCCGAAGTGTACCTACTTAATCAGACAAATTGAAATCGAAGCGAATACGTCACGAGTCGTAAGGGCTCTGATATGACCGCCAGATGTCCGCTACTCGGGCCCAAACGTTCGAAAAATACGGCAGTCTTCACCTGCACGTAACGCTAACCAACGGCGTTCGTCTACATGTACCCCTCTGCCCACATTCCTCGCACCCTCTTCCCGCAGTGCCCTGTAGCTCGAGAGTAAACCTACTGTTTGGTATACTGTGCTAAATGCGGATCCTCTTTCGCTCGTCGCGACCCAACACCACCTCAAGATTGCTTACAGCGGGTACGTACTTCGGACCACTGGTGGTTCTGCCTTACACTCTGTGTATAGAGTGAAAAGGAAGGTACAAACTTGAATTATATTGGTCAGCACTTCGGTACTGACCAATACTGACGTCATGCCTGAGCACCTGTTTTCGTTTTATAGGTGAGTCCAAGATGGTGAGTGATACTTAATTAACCCTAAACTCATAAGCATACTGTTACATACACCCTCATGTAACGAAATCATCTGAGCGCGCTGTGGATTTTTTTTAAAACGGTTACCGTTTAGAGTTTAAACCGCTGATCGTGTCTGATAAATCGTCCACTGATAAATCACCACTGAACTGCTATCAGTGGTTTAACTACTGAACTAACTTTCCGAACTCAGGTTCCTCTTGCACAAGTGCGCAATCGCGCGATCGCTCGATCTTGTGATCGATCGCTCGAGCATGCGATCAAGCGATCGTGTAATAAAAACACAAGTTTTTTTTAATTACAGTTACACGTCACAACACAACGAACAAGCAAAAATTAAGAGAGTCACATTAGTCTAATCAGCGAAAACCTCCATTGTCTAGTGCGTATATTTCGCATACATAATATTATTGTGCAAAAATCCACAGTCACCTTTGTTGTGCCGTTCGCATCGTTGTTGGTTGTTCGGCGACTAGCAGTCTATATTTTTTTCTGTTGTTCGAGACTCAAAACATGTTTTATGTAATTTCACTTTGCGGTGTTTTCTGCCGTGGCGGCGCGCTTCACCGATAGGTCTTCTTGCGCCAGCACCGTCTTCTAGCTCCACCGTTTGAATGACAATTAATATATGTAGAATGCTCGCTCTACACATTTGCCAATGTTGGGCCACATCGCTAAGGTCGGCATCACGAAAAAATGTATAGGAAAGAGCGAGAGATACAGAGCAATGGCACATAACGTTGGCCAATGTGTCGAGCGGGCATCATATGTACAGATGGGGCGAAAAAGTCGCACGTGCGGAAGGATTATTGTGTTGATAGCATTTGGCTTTTGCGTCGCTCGTTCTTGCTGCATGTCACTGCTCGTATACGCGTTTCGCGCGGCTCGTGTGCGTGTTTACATAATATTATTGATATATTATCATTTTTAAATCTGTTTCAAGTGTGTTGAAGTTTCTTTTGGCGACAGCTACACACTGTAAATATAAGTTACTTCTTGAATGAAGAGGGAAACGACGGGGATATCGGATGTCGCGCTCGCACAGTCGCGGCTCACTTCAAAACAGCTGGAGTGTACGAAGTGAATATCAAATTGAAGCAGCCCGCGACACAAAAGGATTGAAAATCGCTATTGTAGCATGGTTGCGTTTGTTTGCGTTACGCAAGTGGCGTTATTCCGCGTTATCGTATCACGGCGCAGCTGTTCTCGAATCTGGGCCGTGGCAGACGTCTGTGAAGCCGGCGGCACTCATGACCCATGCTATTTTTAGATTTCAAAATGTCTGTCTGATTTAATTTTACATAATATATTACTAATTTAGACGAACTGAATCAAATAGCATCAAATTAAAATGTCGGCTGTATGTCTATCTGTTTGTATGTCAGCTGAGATCTTCGAAACCAATGGACCTAATTATATGGATTTTCAACTCTAAATATTAGGCTAACATGTCAAAAAGATGATACTCAATTATTAATAGGTTACTATTATCTAGGCTACTCCATTCTTCTTCTTCTTTATTCCGTAGCCGGCGATTAGGGAGGGGGTCGCCCTCGAAGCCAATACGCTGCGCTGTCAGTGCCACTGTATCTCGTACTCCATTCACGATTCGTTTCTATTGTTGATGATTTTTTGCGACGCCTCGAGCGTTGATAGCCGATACTCGTTGATTCCTTAAGTCGTCTTTGATTATAGGTCGTTTCTTCGGCGCTGAACGCTGAATTATCAGACGGTCTCGCCAAAGAAGTCTACGCGGCAAGCGATTATCGTTCATTCAGCAAACATGGCCGAACCATCCTAGTCGACGTTTTTGTATGTCCCCTTCGATCGGTGTTTGCTGATCGCATCTTTCTCTAATGGTCTCGTTTCGAAGTCGGTCGTGGAGTGAGACACCGAGAATCTGCCTCAAGCATCGCATTATACTAGGCTACTCCATTACTAGGCTAACTTCTCAAAAATACTGCATTACAAAGAGTTGTATCACTGCCAAAAGTACAATATTACCTCGCAAACCATCAACAATGTGAAAAACCAAATCCCGAGAATAAGGAGCAAGTTCGCCCAGATGCATTTCATGTATTCATATTTCACGTATTCTACTTTATAATAAAATTATGAGTTCTGAAATGGCAAATATATTTAGCAGCAAAATAAATAGCATAAGCAAAAATAAACATTTAGATGTCTGGTTAGATATATAAGAAACAGAGAAAATTGTATAATATATTTATATGTAATAACATGCATTATTATTATAAAATCGAAGACTATCGCGGTTGTTTGACATTATAGATAGGATAGAAAACGAATTTACCGCGTGAAATTTGTAGCACCCGACGTTTCGGTGACGTTGCAGCCGCCGTTGTCCAGGGTAGACTGGACCTAACCTAACAACCTAACAGTCTACCCTGGACAACGGCGGCTGCAACGTCACCGAAACGTCGGGTGCTACAAATTTCACGCGGTAAATTCGTTTTCTATCCTATTTATAATGCATTATTATTATTTTGCAAAAATATGGTATTATTATTTTTGTTATTATCTAATTAAATCTTATTGTGAAATCTTATTTAAAATTATGTTCCATGAATTCCATGATCTTTCCAAATTATTGCTCTAATAAAATAATATTATATATATTTTTTTAGACTTTTTATGAATAACACCGCTTACTTGACGCCTCAGGAGTCTATGTTTCAAATTTCAACGTTTAGCCCGTGCCAGCGAGGCACATTTTTGAACTTTTGAACATTTGAACATTTTTGATCATTTTTGGACATTTTAAAAATATTTTAAAGTTTTTATGAATCACGCCGTTTATGTGACCCCTCAGAATTCTATGCTTCAAATTTCAAGTTAATCGGTTAAGCCGTTTAGCCTGGAGGTCGGTGAACATTGATATATAGAAATTCAAAACTATTTTATTTATTTATTTTATAATTATCGATTATCCTTAAATATTTTAATTGTTAATAGGCTCAAAAGGCCCTTATGCTGTAATCAGCATAAGGGCCTTTTGACCTAATGGTAACCATACCGCTCTGAACAACTATTTTCAGACTTCGTTCGAAAATCGAAGTTCTTGACACCTGACAATTATACTATATACCGTCAATCCTAACGCACTACCGCGGTAACGACATTATTAGATTATAGTGGATCAATTAAAGTGGATCACCACGACAAGTCAACGCACTCGGCAAGCAGAGCCCAAACCGAACAAGACTCACTCACAGCGACATTATATTTTTCTAACACCAAAAAAATCAACTACTCTATTTAGGGAACTACCCTACTATACTTAATTGTCTATTGACGTGCAGCATATGTACATATATTGACGTTAAGCAAAAACGTTTTAATTTGATTTTTCAACCATCAGGACGCATGTGTGCCGCCAGCTTCACAGAGGTTTGTGGCCGCACGCAGCAGCTCGCACGTGTGACGGTGGTTGCCAGCTGGATGGAGTGTTGGCCCACCAGGCAAGAGGCAGGCCAACGCGGCGAAAAGCCGCCTGCATGTCACCAGAACGAATTAATTATTATATGCGGCATTTTATTTATTACAGATGCGAAGATGATGACGAGCAGATGCGACGGAGAAGGCGAGAATTGAACCCCCGCAAAGAGCGATTTGTCATAAATGGTGTAATTAACTGGAGATGGATCAAGGAGTTAAAAGCATCCCCACCACTGCAAATTATCTACGCTAGAGTTTGGATATGTGCGATAAAGACCTTAAATTCTAGCATTAACACCCTGCTTAGAAATCTGTATACATTAGAAGTTAGAAAAGCATACTAGCAATAGTTCATACCGGGTCATCGGAGCCCTTTTTAGCACAGAGCGAATCTTTAAGAGCTAAGTCTACTCCGAATTTGAACCTAACTTGGCTATATAATGAGCGCGATAATTTATTTCCATTTCATTTTCAAACTATTTTGTTTTCTACTGTTAGATTTAATTATTTTTTAACGGCTACAATAATCGCGATTTTGATGTTCGTTCATACACATACATACATACATACATACAAACATACATAACTCGAAATCGAAAACACAATCGAAAATTAAATATGTATAAATAACTATTTATAAGTTTTGAAGACGATAAACTAAACTTGAAACTTGAAACTTACAATGTAACAATTTTAAATGAAATGATTATACATTGTAATTCCTTTTCTAAATTTTACATATATTTTTTTTTAATTTTACAATTTTAAATATTATTATTATTGTGATTTGATATTTTAAAAGGATATTTTAATTTAAATTTTAATCGTTAAATTACACTAATTTTATTTCTTATCCTTTTAATTAAAGTTATTTCTCATGCTTTCAATTATTATTACCTGTTTCTCTTTTTTTATTTTTTGGATTTTAAATTTATTTTTTATAAGAACTTTTTCTTGAGTTTTATTTGGTTACATAATGGGATTTAATATAACTAATATTTACATATATATATATGTATATATTATTTATATATAACATATAAATAATATTTTGACTTAGTCGATTTGTTATTGTCTTATTTAGGTTTAAATTTTCTGTAAGTTCTTTAAATTTGTAATTGCACAACTTGGTTTTTAATTTAATTCGAATATTTTAGTATATATGTTTCTACAATCTGTAAAGATTTTTGAAAATAAACTGAACTTGAACTTGAACATACATACATACATACATACATACATACATACATACATACATACATAAAACATACATACATACGTACATCGTACCTAGTAGTTGTTGGTTTGTTGTAGATGGCTGGCACCTTTGTGGTAAAAAAAACCGCAAATCAACAAACACTAGTCGTTCCAGTTTTAGCAGACAACACCCATTCAACAAAAACTGGGTTTGATTCTCTATTAATGCGATTTGTAACGATTCATTTTCAGATTTTTCCTTGTCTCCTTGTTTTAACTACTATTCTACTAAGAAAAATGTAAGAAAAGTGTATGCGCTGACGACATTTGGAAGCCGTTCGTTTTTAGCGTCTAAAATAAGTTGATATAGATTTTTTCAAAAAAACACCATTTTCACAGTTACAAAATTGAACGTCTACCAAAAGTCGCAAGTGCATGTAATTGTTAATGTTTGCCGAAAGCAAACTTTTTACACGACTGCCCAATAATGAGCGTTATGTGCAGAGTTCATCTGTGTATGTTTTCCGTTTCTTTATTTCACCATAACTTCTAAACGCTTGAACCGAATTAAAATATAATAGTTCCCTTTCTGTAACGGCAGTCCTGTTTTTTATTATTTTTAATAAATAAGTACTTGTTGTATATTATTTAGGATCAAAGTAATACGCGACACTGCTACATATTTAAAAATTATGGGACGGCCAAAATCGTTTCAAATCCCCTTAAAGGTTTCCATCGTTAGAGGTAAAACCCCATACAATGTTGGCAACTCGACGATCAGTCTCCACTGACAAGTTGTGCAAGATCGCGACTGCGCATGAGCACATGGGACTAATAGCCTATTACGGACACAAATCTTTCACGACCTAACCGGCAATACAATAAGGATACCGCTCTGTTGCTCAAGCCGGTGAAATTATTATCGAGTTGAAAGATAAGAGTGGCAGGTCATATTATGGTGAAGAAACCAGTCTGGTAAAAATATATTGTAAATGGTAATCTGGTACCGCCCACCAAAACTGCTGAAAAACGCAAATGGGTAATGTTATTAAGGCGACATGATACCTGGGAACGACCATATCTGAAGAATTTTAGTTTTATGAGTTTTTTGAAAAATATAAGCAATAATTTCAAAAAGTTTCTAAGTGAATCCCTCGATAAGGAACCAATTTAAAATTTGGACTCAAAAAAGTTGCTCATTGCCTTGGACATTAAGGCTTTAAACTGATTTCGAAAACTTTCAGGCGCGTTTACTCCTACAATGTGACTTGAACGTTTGGTGAGTGTGTTTTATTATAATATCATAATATTGACTGGTTAATTCTCTAGGGCAGCACTTAGCCACATTTTTTATTTAGGCCCTAAATTAATGACAATTAATTAAAACGTGAGAGCGCTCTGGGAGTTACGCTAAATATGCTTTGCCATTAACATCCTTTTACCACAACTACGTAAAGATAGTTATTCTGTGCTAGCGCTGCGATAGAGCATTTAGTATGCGCCTAGTAGCCGGCGCGAGCAGACGTAAAATCTGCGCTTGACGTTTCGTCAGCGCTGGATTTTTATTGGTCAAACCCTACAAAATTGACCCCGCCTATTTTTTCGAGTGTACGCCCATTTCGGATATTTTTCTGAGGTCTCATGTCGCCTTAAAACGATAGTCTCACCTGAAGATACAGTCTTGATACAATCTGAACTTACACAATTTAACAAAAAAAATATTTAAAAAAATCACTTGGTTTAAATGGTGACCTTTAAATTGGTTGCAAATAAAGCGAAACATTTAATTATTTTATTTATTTAGGTACATAGGATTAGGTATACAGTTCATTCATAGGTCATGTAATCTTATAATAATTATATAAATTATTTAATAATTAATATAGGGAGGTTTAACACATCTTACATGACCTTTACTGCCAATAGCACATCTAACTAGGCGATAATTTGGCCCGTCTCTAGATGTGCATATTTTTATGAAATTTTAAGAAATGAAGTGTTTTTTTTTAAATAAATTATTTGGACCCACCACCTGTATATATACATAAATATACCAATTTTATAAAAATATAGCTATGTAATAAATATATACATTTATAGTTGCAATTTAATAAAATTTAATTAAGAAAAATAGATAAGTGATACTAAATAAATTGTCGTGCGTTGCAAAGAAGTTGATCAGATTTTACATATCCCTTGTTTTTTTTTGATTTTACGATCCCCTCCCAGCCCGCGACGCGAAGCTTGACAAGCATGCTTGATCGTCTAGAGAGCCCATTACTCAGTTTTACGAATTGTAGTGTAAATATGCAACTAATTGACCGATGGATCGAGCAGCTTTCACAACCTTTTTTTTGGCAACAGATTTAAAATGCCAGCGTTACCGGTTTGCTAAGAAAGAAACTCGTCGGTGAAGATATTACACTGTTTTCATCAGCAGCAAAAGTCGACCACTCTACAACTTCAAGCGGTAACATCCGTTTTAATTATTCTATAATGTTAAACAATCGCGATAGTCTTCTATTTCCTATCATAAAAGTAGAACATCTCTTGAAAATCCGAAGCGACGTTACAGTCAACTTCACGTAGTTGCTTCAAAATTCTTATTCCTAACAGCAAGGAACTTTGTGGATATATGTAAAGTCCGCTTTATACATAGTTCGCGCGTTTGAAGGAGATGGATCTCAAATTAGCTTCAACTGCGTTCCTCATGTTGTGCGCAATAGCGCACTGTAATTATGAATATATTAAAAGTAAAAACCAAATTATATCATCCATTCATTATTTAATATTCAAACCAACTGAGCTTTTTTCGAGTAGGATTGTTTACTTTACTTTTGTAATTTCTGTAACTAGATAGCAAGGGATTCCCTTTTTTCAAAATTTCTACATGTTTTTTCATCATGGCGCTAACGACGCGTCGTGATTTTAATATTTTTTCATATAATCTTTACGATTTACACCCCAAAAAATGTGTTCGGTTTAGTAATATTCAAGAAATTGCAGCATCCAGTTTACGGTAATTTTGTAGGATATCTCAGCAACATTTTATGAATTGTCTTCTACTGTTAGTGCTACCTATCCGCTCTGTTTAGATGTTTTCCATGTTATATTTCGTTTTTAAATATTATTTCAGGCAATTACGAATTATTATTGATTTGATTTAGATATTATAGGCAAACCAGTGAAATAATGACATATTTTTATAAGAAATTACAAAATTAGCAGATAAGTAAATTTGTCAATCTGTTGTAATAACAGGTAATTGTGAGAGACATAATTTTACGCATTATCACCATAAATGTACCACCACAATTTCGGACAATAAATATATTTCTATTTCTATTTCATATTAATTAGGAACAGACACGACTACACACCGACGCACAGTGGTTCCGATAGTATGGGAGAATCGGTCAAAAATAGATAACAGGAGTTTTTGTTTTATATTAACCTGTATATAAATAAAACGTATTATAAGGACTCTTAAAAACATATATCACGATTTATCGTGAATAAATTAATATAATAAATCAATTATTCAGGCATTTATTATATTAATTATCAGGTCAATATTTTAGTTCCACAGTTTTATAGATCCAAAATTAATAAAAATAATTAAACATAATGTTGTTAATTAAAGAACACTTAAAACTACGTCGCTAAAACTAGATATTGGTTTTCTCAGTAATGGCCGCATGCTACTTATTAGAGGGTCTGACCTTAACAGTAACCTATTTAACAAATCTTGGTTTGTAGCTTACCTAGAAATTTTTCGATTGTTCCTAAGCCTAAACGATTTGACGTCTTCATTTTTCACCTCTGCACCTTCTTCTGTCAACTGTCCTATAGGTAAAATTGCATGGCAGACAACTTGTGCGCCAATGTATGAGTACATTGTGTACCTAAGCTGACATATGTACCACGGGTACTCCTTGACGATTTCTTTGGCTGTTTGCAAGGCGAATTATTCGAAGGCCTGGATATTTATTTCGTAACCAGATGATATGGTTCTCAGCATCAATCTACACCTCTCTATAATGCCTTGGTTGATGTCTGTTATTTCGGCAGACAGCGACAGGTTGACGAAAAATCTTCGAGCCGTAATACCATCATTGGAATTTCCGCCTCCCTGTTTTGGCTTGTCTACAATCAGCCCCTTTTTTTTTTAATTCGACCTGTACACGTTATTTTTTTGCTTTAAGCTGCGACTTCTCGTCTTGTCCTGTACGCCATTTTTGGAAATCTATTCGGTAGGACACGTGAAGGAAAAATTCGAAAAATCGAATCCAGGCATGCAGTGGCGATAATCCAAATTTCAATCTTTCTTCTGTTACTGCTCTTTTCAGTGATCCGTCGATATCGTTCATTTGTTTTGCGGTAGAGCTACAAATATAACATATTAATGATGATGAGGTGCCCGTTATTGCATTGCACACTTTGCCTTCAACCATTGTCTAATGGATCGGTTTTTTTTTTGTGGTGGTACTAGTAGTCTTGAGGCAGGCGTAATGTCAAAGCATTGATTTTATAGTGTAAATCATAGTGTAAAATCTATAAAATCAATGTTTTTATTAATTACACTATACTTATATTAATTACACTATTAATTACACTATAAAATCAATGGTCAAAGTATTCGTAGCTATCCAACCACTCCTTATATTGTTGTAAGAAAAAAGATTCATTTCGCCCACAATAAAACCATTTTCTTAAAATCGTCTTAGATAAAGGGAGCATTTTATCAAGATGTTATCTTCAAAATTGGAAGCTCTTTTAAAGCCTGTATATGTATCCCTGTATTTAGATACATTTGCGGTTTTCTTAGCCTGACGCGAAATGTGGAATATGTCAAGGCGCTTTGTTTACCGACTCGATCTTGTAATAATGCCGATTTCACTCATTATGAAATATATAAAAATAGTATTTTTTTTCAAACTCTCGGCAATTTCCGCACTCAATGATATTAATGCTCGAAAAGAGAATTAAATATGCTACCTTATTAGATATAAAATATTAGGGGCAATTATGTGCCGCAAAACTTAACTCTAGTTTAAAATAGTAATATCGCCACTTTTAACATGTTATCGTTAACATGATTAAACTGTTTTTATAAAAAAAATAAACATATTACAGTTACAAAACAAATATATAAATAATTCTCATATCTTGTTCTTGGATAATCATATGCAATAGATTTTCGGAGCCCCATAAAATCCTGGGAATGTGGACAGACAAAAAACCTAATTACCGCGCGTTTTCACGCAGGAGAATGTACAAATTTGAGTGCTCATAATGAAGTGACGACACTGATGATTGTAAGATATTTATATACTAAAATGTAGAATTGCCATTTGGAAATATAATGCAATTATCGAAATGGGAATAGGACACAGTCAATATTTTCATCCATGACATATGGGCGAGACCACCGCGCGATCTTGTAACAATACTGATTTCACACAGTATAAACTATATTTGAAAATATATTTTTTTTTCAAACTTCCGCAAACTTTCGCACTCAATGATATATATGCTCGAAAAGAGGACGTCATAAGCTACAGCATAAAATATAAAATATCGGGGCTATCATGGGCCGCAAAACTTAGCTCTAGTTTAAAATAGCAATTTCGCCACTTTTAACATGGTATCCCTAACATAATAAAACCCATTTTATGAAAATAATAAACATATTACAGTTACAAAACAAATATACAAGCAATGCTCGTACCTGGTTCTTGGATATTCATTACACAATGGATTTTCGAAGCCCTATAGAATTTTGGGAATGACGATATTAATAAAACCTTATTACCGCGCGCTTTTCAGTTAATAGTCTGCGCATGAGAAAGTGCAACTTTGAGTGATTGTAATAAATTACGCCACTAATAATTGTGTGATATTTATATACTAAAATGCAGACCTGTCATTTGGGAACATAATGTAACTATTAAAATAGGGATAGAAAAAAGTCGACATTTTGATTTATGACCTATGGGAGGAACCACCGTGCGACGCTGCCGACAGTCAACTGAGCAACGCGCGAGTGTGGAGACTATGCGCGTTCGCACTAAAGTTCGCGCTTCGCGGTCCCTTTGTCGCGGGACAGAAAACCGACAAAAATCGAGGAACAGGGCGCGAAGCCCCGAAGAATATGCGAAACGGCTCCACACTACGCGTTCGCGCACCTTCGCGGCTTCGCGCGCGATTCGTCGACTAAGTGTAGAGCGGCCATAATAACAATCAGGTCAGTTGTTCTGAGAAAATCCTCATTTGACACGTCCGCAGATTCATTGAATGGTCATTGTCGATATTATATATAGCTTTTACAATTCTCTTTACGTGTACTTATCCATTTTTTTCATTATAACTGTGTGGTTAAATTTAGTTGTCTAATAGTCACCTAAACGATTCGATATGTTATAATGTACGACATAGAGACAATTATATATTGTAGGCGCTATCCAATTTCTGGGTAAAAAAACTTTAGAAATGACACATACGATTGCGAGATTGTTGAGTATTACTAATAATTCATGGAACTGACAACCTTCAGTGATTCGGATCAGGGATAATGCTGACGTCACAACTGATATGTGTCCTATTTCCGTAACTTGAAATTGGCTTGTTTACTACAGTTTCGCGAACTGCGTGTATCACAGGCGACTTTACTGCGTACATCTCTAATAAAGTGGAACAAACATTGAACATAATACATACGTATATATTCGGCTCGATTGCGTTTCTTCGTAAACTAAAATCGGAAATTAGTCCGTGTGAACGAGACAGGGGCAATACACTAGAGCGGAGTGTGAGATGACCGGTTGTCACTTTTTCGCATTAAAACTGCCCGCAAAGGTCAAATCTTACACCACACGAAATATGCTCGAATTTATTCGGACGAGTATAAGTTCGACAGGTAGTATTTATCGACGATCGTTTATTTCATATTCCGCTCTAACGTATTGCTCTGTCTCATTTGCTTGAACTAATTTTATTTAGAGTTCACAAAAAAACGCAATCGGGCCCATTATCTATGTATGTAACAAATTATTCCAATTTTCTACGGGGAGCATTGAGACTGGGCGGTGGGCAGAAAAGGAGAAGGGGGAGAGGGGATGCCTAAATAGAAAATAAATACATATTTTCACAGACATATTCATACAATTTTAGAAAAAAGCAGATTTGTATACTTCAATCAGATCTACTTAACTATACACAGAGTTGGATTTTTGAAAAACAACATTTAAAAGAGGCTTAAATAGAAAATTTATACATATTTTCAGACATATCCATACAATTTTAGAAAAAAACGGATTTGTATACTTTAATCAGATCTACTCAAGTTGTACATAAGATCTACTCAACTATACAGAGATGGATTTTTGAAAAACAACATTTAAAAGAGGGGGTGCTTAAATAGAAAATTAATACATATTTTCAGAGACAGTAGCTTATCTTAGAACAAATTTGAAATCGAAGCGAATACGTCACGAGTCGTAAGGACTAGGATATGGCCGCCAGATGTCTGCTACTCGGCCCACGCGGATTTGCAAACGTTCGAAAAAGTCATCAGCCTTTACCTGCGCGTAACGCTAACCAAAGGCGTTCGTCGAGACGTACCCCTCTGCCCACACTCCTCGCACCTTCTTCTCGCAATGCCCTGTCGCTCGAGAGAAAGTCTACTTTTGTCTCAGTAAACTGTGACAAAGTACACTAGAAAAAAACAGCTGTCAATCTGACCAGCTTTCAGTCACTCGTCGTCACTCGTCTCATAGATTTGACGTTTTATTTATATTTTATCTGTGTTTCAATTGCTTTAAACTCGAAAAAGTTTTAACCTCTTGAGAGCTACAATCGCCTTTATTGACGAAACAAGTACCTATTTACGATCAGTATTTGCGTCCCTTAACTTTCGTTCAAATCTACGAAAGGTCAACGTGTCTAGAGGCCGTCTAAGAGTCTAGCTAAAGCAATCACTCTCAAAAAATCCACAAAGATAACGTATGACAGCACATGTAAGTATGTAGGTACTTCAAAGTTACACAAGGTGATAGAAGTGTGTGTTGATAGACAGTGACACTACACTTAGAGATGTATTGACGTCACGTAAACTTTATTTAGATGGCTTTTGAGACTATATGATACACGCATACATTCACTTTATAACTTTCGGTACATGCACGAAATAACTTTTCGCTGTATGTTCGCTGCGAGGGAAAAGGCTAAATATGTACTCGTAAAGGCCTAATATGTACTCGTAAAGGCTAAATATGTACTCGTAAAGGCTAAATATGTACTCGTTAAACAATAAGAATAAATTTATTTCCGAAAGTAATATTCAAAATGGTAATTTACAGTCTGCCTAACTAGGCCGAATCCCATACCAAAGTAGACTCGACTAGGTTACTTGTAAGTTTTGTATTGTACGCACACTTATCGAAGTATTATAACTGAGAAAAAGAAAAAAGAAAAAAATAATCAAATAAATCTAATAACTCTAATAAATAGGTATTATGTTTTTTAAGAGTTATTTTAATGATATCTTATGCTAACTTCATAATCATGTTTAAAATAATAATAATAATAAAATACAATAAAATTAAAATTGAAATGATAATCAGTAAATAGAGAAAAATAGCATAGGGTAATAATTTAAATTTAATTTGCTTTGGAGAATCATCGTACCCTAAATTCCTTAATTAAGTTATGAAGAATTAACTGTAAAAGCTGCTTCATCTTGCACCATGACAACGCCAGTTTCCACACGGACAGACAGACAAACATTTTTTTGTAGGCGAAAACATAGAACTCATGAGCCATCCTCCAGACTGTCCCGACTTGGCCCCTTGTGACTTTCCAAAAATTAAGAACCAATTACGCAGTCAAAGATTTTCGTCACCAAAAGAGGTTGTCGAAGAACATAAAAAACACGTTCCCGAGGTCACCACGGAGGAGTGGAATAAATGTTATAAAAATTGGTATATAGGTACAAAAAAGGTATTAACGCTCAGGGAGAATATTTTGTGACGCAATAAATTGATTTTTGGCCATTCGCTGTTTTTTTTGATTCCGGAAACTTTTAGTGTGGCCCTTTTATTAGTATCGCTTTGTGTTATAACTATTTATATTTATATTTTCTACACAAGGAAATGGGTTTATGAAACAAAATAGATTTTATTTGATTTTTTATAATGAAATAGCAACGGTTTGCAGTTATTTTTATATACAAACAATATTAAAATGACACCTTCAATACATAAATAAACACCGTGATTCTGTAAGTATTATCTTAAATTTAGGAAATGATTTTGAAATATTTTTTTCCTCAGTAACGAAGGTCTAGAAATGAAAAATCCGACGAACTTGCTAAGACGGGAGCAAAGGGAACGTTATACGGCCCTGAACCTTGATGTTGCGTACCAAAAAGCCTTGCAAACCTAATGCTCAAACAAATATGTTTAGAACAATCCGTCAACCACTGGAACAACACGGCAGGGTTGAATCAATCCAAAGCGCTAATTAAGGCCTACGACCCTAAGACGGCCCCTGATGCCTTATCGCTAAATAGGAACAATCTACGCATACTGGTGAAGTCGCTCACGGGGCATTGTAGCCTCAACAAACACATGTACAACCTCAAGCTCCGAGACACAAAAATGTGCAGGTTCTGCCAAGGGGTAGAGGAAACTCCCCTGCACCTCATGTGAGAGTGTGTCCCGCTGATGCGTAAAAGATACATCCACTTGGGTGGTCATTACCTCCAACCTGAGGAGGTAAAACAATCTGGCGCCAAAAGCCTGTTGCGGTTCTTAAATGACACGAGGCTTAGCGCAGAAGCCTCCAAGCCTTTTAAAGCAGGATTCATAGCTCCATAAAATCGAATCGAAAAAGAGGGGTTCTTGATGGCATCGGCGTAGCATCTCTCGACAGAAATCTACTCGACGTTGATTATAATCGGCAGGTAGCAGTGCCTGCACTCTTTGCACATGATGCGGATGCAAATTATTTCGATTCAGTATACGGTGTACTGTACTTCTTGCGACACCAGTGCGTCTAGAAATACGGCGAACACTATAGTGCAGGGATCTTCTTCTACTTCGACCAACAACGATTTTGCACCTGACACTTACCGAAATCTCTAAATAAGAGCCCGTTCACACAGCGTTTCGTTTTAAAGGTCCATTTTTTCGGATACGTTTTTATTCGTCGATAGCGTATGTAATTGTATGAGCGAGTTCACACACACATCAGTATTCCGGATCCAGTAGAAAATATCGTTCCGACAAAATCAGCTATTCCGTTTTGTCATCAAAAACTGGATGTAGGAACGGTAAAAAAAATATCCGTATCTATAGATGTATGGAGAAATATGAGTGCCTTCACACATGTCCCGGGTCGTTATTTTTGCCGTATACTGTATCCTGTATGGCGGTTGGTTGGTTATTTTTGCAAGTAGAATGTCGGTGGTGTAATGATCGGCAGAGAACGAAACCGACAGCATATGCTGTGTGAACATCACCTCCAGTAGCGACGGATCCGTTAAAAACGGTCCTGTAGATACGGGGCCTCTGTGTGAACGGGGTCTAACACCTATGATTTACAGTCGAGGCTTCTATGATCCGAGCATACTAATTCGTTATTCAGATAAGGTGGTGAGATATAGCCTGGGAAGTTTTATGTGCTTTTGTCGAGTCAATAAACGCCAAGCACGTGGGTGTTTGTTTACATTGTGAGAGTATGCGCTATGCCAACGCTCCGACCTACTTAGGAGATGTGGATGAACTCGTCATACGCTACGGATGCAACTATGCGGCCGCTTCCTCACTATCTATGCAGCGATGATTGAATTTTATTTAATTGAAGTGTAACCAACTGACCAATAAAGGGTTACAATGCAGGATGCAGAGATGAGATATCCCTAAATAGAAACAGATTATCGCATTTAACATGTGGCTTTAATGCAGTTGTAATGCAGAATATGTAGACATGTCTGAGATGTGGGATCTATTAAAATGCGAAAATTGACTGGCATTCGCATGGCATTGTATCGTCAAATTTTCGACTAGATGTAACACCATTTTATATAATGTTATAGATAACAATAACGCGATCCTGACGCATTGTAACGTGGAATGCCCAGTATTAATGATGCCACTTCCAGGTGAAATGTCTTGTCGTCAGTAGTCCAGAAAACCCTCTTGTATCGCAAGTTCTTATACAGCATAGTCCAGTCGATACATAATTATATAATGGTCGACAATAACACGTCATACAATCGATAACAACACGGCTACATTTTAGGAAGACAACCGACGGCTTCAGGCGTTTTGGCAGTCACGACTATTCCAAACGATCTTCTACATCAAAGTCTCTAAATCGACTACGAAAAGTAGAAAAAAAATAATAATAAGGAGGACCCCGAACATCAATAGAGAGGACAATGATTTAAAACTATCTAGTACGTGGAACCCTCTTCACAAAATGTTTTTCACGCCCATCGCCGAGCGCAAAGACGCGAAACAAGTTGCAGTATTGTGAGCACGGCGGATTTTAGAAATTCGCGCGCGCTAACCCGCTAACCCCCTAAGATTCTGGTCTCGGTACACAATAGATACATTAAAGAAAACTTTGTGGCCGCGGCTAAAAAGTGTACTATTCTCCCGGCTGATTTGGGTCTCCGCGGCGACAAGAAAATATTTGTCAATGATCATCTGACCCTGGACAACAAGATGCTTCTCAATAAAGTAAAAGGCCTGGCCAAGGAACGGGGGTTTGCTTACACTTGGGTAAAAGGATGCAAGATATTTACGCGGAAAAGTGCTACTTCCAATGTACTGATTATAAACTCGGAGTCGGATCTGAAAAAGATTTCGTAAATTTAGAACTTTTATTATTGTTTTCTAATTTTTCTATTTCCTCTTTTTTTTGTAATGAATGTAAGTCTCGCTCAAAAAGTCTAAGAAACTTTGGTTTGCTCCCACTCTGGTGTGCCAATCTTGGTGCGCATGCGCATAGCTCTCACACCTTATTTAAGCCGTCGTTCCATCTCGTTCAGATGGTCATTTGCTATCTCGCTTTATGTCTGTTTTTTATTATATTGCACTATTTACGATTTACTCAACACTACCACGTTCTCATCAATTCATTATTATGGTGCTCATTCGACATTGCATTGCCTATTATTCATTTGCTAATATTAAGATATAACAATGTATAACATTTACTATCAGAATGTTCGTGGCTTACGAACGAAAACCTCAGCTGTTTACCGAAACGTATCCTTGAATAGTTATGATATTATTTGTTTGACTGAAACTTGGCTATTGGAGGGTATAAGAAGTAGTGAACTATTTGACGATCGTTATGTCGTATTTAGACGTGATAGGGATTATGATAAAACGTGCGAAACAAAGGGAGGCGGTGTGTTGTTAGCTGTTCGTCGGGAGATTATGGCCGAGGCCCGCAGTGACTGGTGTTCGATTGCCGAAGATTTGTGGGTAACATTAACGCTTCATTGCCAGAGGCCGAGGGTAGCTTATAAGTTGCATTTGTGCGTTGTATACATTTGTGACGAAAACACAGGTAATTCTATGTCAGAACAGTTACAATACTTCTCTGATAATATGTCAGACATTGTATTGAAAAACCCATGCGATAAATTTTTAATTTTTGGTGACTTTAACATGCGAAACCTAACTTGGAATGTGTCTGACGACAACTCTTTTTATATTGCCGATAATATTCAGGGCACTGTGCAACAAAACCTTTTTGATGATCTCAACCTTTGTAATTTATCACAATACAACAATATTCTAAACTCTAACAACAGAATACTTGACTTAATTTTTTCCAATAATGATATCACAGTTGCCCCGTGTCGACACCCTTTGTCTAAAATAGACGCAGCACACCACCCAGCTCTTTGTATTTCTGCCGATTTTGTTCAACTACACAAGCTAAAACCCTGTCCCTATTTAAAGTATTCATATCATAGCGGTGACTATGACATCATCAAATCTAAACTTGAAGTTATTAACTGGCAACAGGAAATACACAACAAATCACTTGAGGATGCCGTATCTTTCTTTTATACCACTTTATACGATCTTAGGACAAGTCATGTACCCTCTAAAACAGTTACATCTTCACATAAATACCCTCCTTGGTTTAAAAAACCGCTTATCAAAATGTTAAAAGAGAAACACAAATATCACAAAAAGCACAAAATTTACGGTAACTGTGCTGACCTTCAATCCTTTGTCACTTTGAGGGATCGTGCTAAGACACTCGAAAAAGAGATGTTTAACGAGTATATATCTAGCATTGAATCTAGTATCACTAAAAACCCTAAAGCATTTTGGTCATATGTTAAAACTAAAAATCAAAACAATTCTTATCCTGCCATATTAAGTCTTGGCGATCGCTCGTCTGATTCTGGGAATGGTATATGCAATATGTTTAGTGAATACTTTCACTCCACTTTTTCATACAGTGACGCTAATCACACCCCGGATACTCCTGATAACGACACGACAACAACTGATATAGCGAACATTGAATTTAAATCTTCAGAGGTCTGTAAACTGTTAGAGTCTCTGGATTTGAACAAATCTGCCGGTCCAGACAGTATCCCACCATTATTTATTGTCAAATGCGCTAAGAGTATCTCAGCTCCGCTTACCCTACTTTTTAGGCGATCCGTTTCTGAGGGTGTTATGCCTTCGATCTGGAAGTCTGCGTATATAACACCTATTCACAAAAAGGGACCTAGAAACCTGGTTGAAAACTATAGGCCTATCTCCAAACTATGTCTGTTTGCTAAAGTGCTAGAAAAGGTTGTCTATAACCAGTTATACTCTACTCTAAAACATACATTCTGCTCACAGCAGCATGGTTTTTTAAGAGGAAGGTCTACGACATCTAACCTGGTTGTTTGTAGCGATTATATATCTGAGCATATGTCCATACCTTCTCAAGTTGATGTCATCTATACCGATTATAGCAAATGTTTCGATAGAATTGATCATACAGTACTTTTATCCAAACTCCGATTAGTAGGAATTCGTGGAAACTTGTACAGGTGGTTCACGTCCTACATACAGAACAGGTGCCAGACTGTAGCTCTCAACGGATACACGTCATCACCAATGCAAATCCCTTCTGGAGTACCCCAAGGATCCCTATTGGGACCGCTCCTGTTTAACATCGTTGTCAATGATGTATCTTCGTGCTTCAAATTCTGCGAAGTAATCCTATACGCTGACGACATGAAGATACTCTGTCCGATTAACTCACAAGAAAGTGCACAGCGTTTGCAAGAAGATCTCAATCGTTTTGACCGTTTCTGTTTGTTGAACAAATTGGACTTAAATGTATCCAAATGTTATTTATGTTCCTTCACTCGCAAGCCACAACCTCTTCTTTTTTCTTATACACTTAAGAATATCAATATTACTAGAGTAAACTCAATCCGTGATTTAGGTATAATCTTTGACACTAAATTACTCTTTGATGAGCACATCAATAGTGTCATCAGCAAAGCATCAAGAACATTAGGTTTTGTTCTGCGTTTATCATCTGAGTTTAAATCTATTAAAACCATTAAAATTCTTTATTGTGCATATGTACGTAGTCACTTGGAATATGCATCACAAATCTGGAACCCCAGCTATAACACTTACATTACCCGCATTGAGCGAATTCAGAGACGTTTTGTACGACACCTACAATTTAAAGTAAAAAAATTCTTTCCAGACTACACTAAACGTTGTCATAAATTTCACCTCTTACCTTTAGCCACAAGACGCCATATTGCAGATGTCGCCTACCTATTGAAGATAGCAAATGGCTCAGTTGACTGCCCGGATTTATTGGAGAAGGTTGGGTTGAGGGTCTCTGCTGATCCGATCAGAAGACCATGCACCCTGTTTATCCCCAGAGCTAACACCAATTACAGGCTAAACAGTTATCTATTGAGAGCAAGCCAAAGTTTCAATGATGTAGCTACCCAATATGACATTGACTTATTTAATATGTCAGTCCAGCAGCTCAAGAAGTTACTGGCTGACGCCTTCTTTGGCTAATCCTTTGTTCTATTTTGTTTAGTTTTTTCTTAGTCTACTTGTTTTTCTTTTTTTTCTCCCCCTTTTATATATCTATTCATACATTTTTACTTGTGGAACCTTGTAATTGGCCTTATATACATATTAATTTGTAATAACCGTATACCTAGCTGTAAGATTCCTAAAAATAATAAAATAAAATAAAATAAAAAATAAACCGTTATAATCTGCATAGTAACAGCAGCAGTTTGCGGCCTACCCGCAGAACAACAACGGATGACGATCGACAGCTCTCCTGTCTACGGTGGTTGAAAAATCGCCGAAACGTCGGGTGCTGCAAACTTCTCGCAATAAATCCGTTTATAATCTTGTTTATAAGAATGAAGAGTTTAAAAATAGGGTTCGAGACTGTTAAAAATAGCAGCCACGAGAGCGGTAAATTTCGAAAATAGCAGGATGTTCGTTATTATAATAATAATAACTAGATGCTTTTGTTACACGCTTTTGGAAGGTGACGAAAAATTAAGGTCGAAATCGACCAGTCGATTGCGATCGACCTGTTGACCACCGCCCAGCATAACAACACATCATCTTGATTTTTAGTTTCATGAATTTGATTACTTCTTCTGGGTTCCTAGTTTTATTAAATACCGCTTTCCTAATTTTTATTCTGTCACTAAATCTCTCACCGTCATTCAATTTAAGTGTAAACGTCCCACGCGTCCAGCACCAGCTCAAATCAATTATATTGAACGAGTGGGTGTCTCGAAAAAAGAAAGTCACACCGCGTGGGCGACGGACCCAAACACTAATCCACCCAAGATTTAATCAGAATGGGGTACCCAGTACCCGTCACTTAAACGGCTGCAGCATCCGAGTGGTTTCCGCTCAATTACCAATTTAGATAACTTGGCAGCTGGGATGATCGAACGAGTCAACCGCTCATTTCAAATCAAATGGCTATAGGAATGTATTTTTTAGGATGAGCAAATGGATGTTCGAGTATCAGAACGGAGCTGGATTTTTAAAGGGAGCAATTCTAACCGCGACTCTCTTTTCGATTTTCATCAATGCCATGCCATCGTCAATCAAGTTCGTTGTTATGCGCTCGACAGAAAAATCGGCTGTGGGCTCGATTGCGTTTCTTCGTGAACTAAAACTAAAATTAGTCCAAGCGAACGAGACAGAGCAATACGTTAGAGCAGAATATGAAACGAGCGATCATCGATAAATACTACCTATTGAACTTATACTCGTCCGAATAAATTCGAGCATATTTCGTGCGGTGTAAGATTTGACCTTGGCGCGCAGTTTTAATGCGAAAAAGTGACAACCGGTCATCTCACACTCCGCTCTAGCGTATTGCCCCGTCTCGTTCACACGGACTAATTTCCGATTTTAGTTCAAGAAGAAACGCAATCGAGCCCTGTGTCACCTCGAGACTTCCCCGGCGAGTAGCCAATGACTAATTTTATCTGAATATTAATTTCATAAATAAAATCGACGAGCGACGGACGAACCCGTTTGGGTTCTAATCCAATCCACCCGAAGCGTTAATATTCGATTAATGTATGACGAAATTTAAATATTATTAGTGTAGGTATTATATGAGAGACTCCAAAATCTCACAATATGATTTCGGTCCAACAAGGCATTTGTGTACCAAATTTCAAAGTCGAATATTTCGAGATTGAAATATGACTAGTGCGCTTCCTGGTGGACCTATTTCAACCTCAACCTTTTTAACAGTTGCCATGACCAAATGATGCCTGCAAGCCAAATTTCAGCGTAATCGGATTAAGCGTTTGGGCGCTTTCGAGGAGGAATACACACGCACACAGACAGACGCACAGACATACTTCAATCTGGAAATGGTCTTAATCGTCTCAGAGGGGCTCAAAAAGGATATTTCCGTCTTCACCTCGACGCGATTTTTTTTGCGCGTTCACAACACATTCCCTCCTCGTCGGTTAGTGGATCAGAGAAGGAAATCGCCAGTGAAATAAACGCTAGTGAAATAGTACGGATACAATTTTATATTTGGCAATAAAATTTGAAAATACATTTAAAGGTGCATATAACCTAATAATAATATTTTTTTTTATTTCTATTTGTACATACAAATCGGCGAGCTTATCGCCAAACTACAATATCCAATAGCTAATCTACAAAAAATGGTACAGTAGCGCGTTGCATAAAGCTTACAAAAAAAATGAATAATTACATTTTAAACCTAAACAAATAGCAGATAAAAATAGTTTGAAATTCTCTTTAAAGTGAGTTAATTGAATTTTAAACCAAGTTGAATCTAAGAATAATATAATCTAGGGTTTATACCACAAAGAATTATAGATGGTTTTAACTCAGTTTTTCGTGCAGTGCAATCTCCGTTAAAATACAAACTCCTACTATTCGAAAACATTTTATAAAAAATAAAAAAGATGCATTAAAATAAAAAAAACATATTAAAAAAGAAAACAACAGTGTACTCTTATATTATTTCGTCACTAAAACGAATTTCATTTCCAACATTTTATAATGTACGGTTTAGTTTTAAAGGCCTGGTTTCAGCAAACGACTATACAAATTTTAACAATAACTTTCAAAAAATCAATTTTCAAAAGGTGCCAACATCGACGCTCAAAATCAACAAATGAATAATTTAGCAATCAATCCACAAAAATAGATGCACTTACCAACAATATTTTATTGTGTGGATTCTTCCACACACTGCTGAAATCATGTGCTTCTGCATGTTATTCATTTCTCCACAAGAAATGTTCTCACCTGAAAAGATAGAAACGCAAAAATAAATAAAATATCCAAATATGAAAACCGTGAATACACAAGTTTAGTTTATCAATGTTTTGTTACTTAGCGTAATCAGCGCAGGCTATTTTAAGACATACTAAATTATAAGTATACAAAAAATATACATTTCTTTCTTCAACAAGATGAAAAACGAAATGGCGTATTTTTCACTTTTTTAAATTCTATTTTGTGTTTGGGATATATGGGGCAGTATGTACAAGGACACTTGCTACTGCCTCGAAAGAAAGATTTCTTTACTATTTTATAATAATAAGAGTATTATGTTTAATTCAAGAAGATCTTCTGCACAATTAAAACATTTTATATCCAAGGATTACTGTGTTTCATTTTATTTTATTTCTTCAATATTATTTATGATATTATTACATTTAAAAAATGTGTTAAGTAAATGTAATTTTATTTCGTTCAATCGCACAGTCTTCGGCAATAATGTATTAAATATTAAATATTAAATAATCTTAGAAATAACGTATTATATCATCACGTATGTACAGCCTTAACTAAAAGTATTAGGGACCCTTATATTTTTATAAAATTTAGGCAATTATCCCTTGGAATCAGTTGGAGGTATCTTTTGAGGATAATTTAGATAACAGGCAAGATTTTATTGGGCTGTAAAATACCTGGTCAAAACAAACCCGCAAATCGTTGTTTATTTCGCAGGACCCCAGTTTGCCGTCTTTGCTCGTTGTGGACAAGCACGTGTATCAGTGTTATGTGTATTTTTTATCCATTTGAAGTTAACCCTATTTGATGTAATAATCCGAAAAGAACTGACTTAGTGTGCATCAACGAGTACGAATCCAGATGTTAAACGAACAAAGCCAGTGAAAATTGTTAAACTTATAAAATGTTCGCGCTATGCCGTACAATCTACCATCAAACGCTTCTAGGAAACAGGCATTATGACAATACACAAAGAACAGGTCGGAAAAGGATTACTTCGGAACGTAAGGGCCGGATATTGATTCGAGAGCCTTTGAAAGATCCGAAGAAAACTTGCGATATACATATACGAATAGTGTAAACAACCTTGCCTATACCGTGGTTTTCTTTATCGTATTTTGGGTGGCTTGAAGACACGACAAGTTTTACTTTCCAGAGCTCTGGCTTGGTCCATAATAAAATTAAAAAAACCTATCAAGAATGCATAGTAAATGCATAGGCAATAGGGACATTCGGGCTTAAAAAGAGATGAGCACGTATTAAATGCGAAAATTATCATTCCGGGGGTGAGATTGCACAACACTACAGCTCACTAAACGGCAAGAAACACAATTATTTTACATGAATAAGTGTAGGTATGTTTGCCGACCATAGATAGAGGTTGGATACTTTTTTAACCCATTAAATGCCGACGTTTTGCAACAAACTGCATATGGGAGCCACCATACAAATGGTATACTATGCAATATTTTGTATTTAGCGCTGAAACAATGAGAGGTATAGTTACTGTTATTTTTTTGAGCTCTGTGCATTATAGAATGCTTCAAAATATATCAAAGCGTTTAGTTCGGTACACAATTTTGTAAGTATTTTCAAAGGTTTTGTTTTGTTGCAGATAAGATTTTCTGTTTTTTTTTTCATAGAAGATACGTTTTTCTGTTTATTCTTCTTTCTGAGGTTTTCCTTTTCGCAACCTTTATGGCAAAAGAAGATTGAATTGGCTAATCCCTCATATATTCAACAAAATTCCTCTAAATTTAAAAACTTATAAAAAATGTACAAAAAAAATATAAAAAATAGTTAGCTTTAAAATAAGTGAAAGTGAAACACACGTGTAAATGATACGAATAGGATTCATATTTTATTTTATTAGCATTAAGTACGTTCATCTTTTTATGTAAATATTATCAAGGGGGTGGCTTTCTGTGCCGACTAATACTTACTAATGTAGCAGATAATGCAGCAGATACATTATAATATGGTCAAAATGGCCACTAAAGTTGCACTGAAAGTCACCCTATCATAATTTCCAGCGGATAAGCCTTAGGCTTTGCAAAGCCTTAGGCTTTACAAAGCTGTATTTAAATAAAATGGGTATTAAAAAAAATATATATTGTGTTACAAGTGAAGATTTCTAAGTTATTCGATAACAAAAAAAAAGTGAAATCATACTTTCATTATCTGAAAGTTGCTGTGATAACTGAGTAATGTTTTACACTACTTAAAAATAAAACAACTATTGTTCTACAACCTTTTTTATTTATGATGTCAACCAATAATAATATCTTCTATTCTAGACGTCAACAGATACTTCCTTTAAATTTAAACGGAAGACCTACGCAATATTACGTACTCGGCACTCAAACCACCTGCCAACTAAGCAATATTGCGTATTTGGCATTCAATGTGTTAAAAAAGGGTGTATAGTACCGTATTAGTATGTAATCTAAGTAATATTAGTATTCTCTCAGTTCAATCCAAGGCTAGCCTATGAAGGTAAGATATCGTTGTACATCTTTTCCATGAATTCTTTTCTATTTCTAACAAAGGCATCAGAAAATGGTATTTGTTATGCCAGATTTATAATTCTGACAAATAAAAAAAACAAATACAAAACGCTTAAATCGGTGCTATTCCGAATACCTGGTCGAGTGATCAAAGCATACCAAAATCAGCCACTGTCTAGTACCAATAAATTTAATTAAAAGATCTTGACAATTTCTTTGACGCTCCGAGCAAATTAAATTATGCAAGCGACGAAGGATTCAATATTCGCGGCCACGACGAGCTATTTCTGGGTTCTTGTTATAATCATGAACTTGTTACAAGGCGAATAGTGGGCGACACGCGCTCTTCGTGACTTTAAAGTAACTAATGGGTTCGGCCGCTTATGGCGACTCTCTCACAACTTAAAAAGTTTTGAAAAAATATATGTTAAAGCACAATGGCTAATTTAAAATTCAAATAACTTTTAAACAAGCTAATTTCATAATAAACCTATAAACAAAGAAACATGAATGGACTCTTAACGAGATTTAAACTACGTAATAAAATAATAGTAATATTTGTTAGTCAGGCGTGTAAATAGCATCAAGAAAAGCAAAGAGGGGTCTTAATCGGAAATTATTGGAAAATAATAATAATAATTAAGAAATAAAGGTAAGCAATTTAATATGAGAATTTCAAAGACATTTTTGAAAAAAAAAAGTCCCATATCCATGTCCCAATAATATGACACATATGTCCAGTCCTTAAAGGGTTAAGCCTGAGACAAAAAAGCCTTTAGAGTAGGGTATGAAAGACGTTACCTTGATGTGTGGATACTAAAAGAGTATCTATCACCTATGGGGCCATACATACCTACGTAAGGCATTTTTAAGACATTCTTGATTCCACCAGTGTAAAAAAGAGTAACATTCCAATAACCCCCTCCCACCCCTCCCCCAGACAATGTCATGTAACTTTTTGTTTTTAAAGAATGGGTATAAAATAGATGAGACTAAACATTCTGAGGACATTACCTACAACTTGAGACCTGAATAAGTTATTAGTAAAAACACAGTTTTAAAAACAAACCTTTATAAAAAAAATGTCCAGAGCCAACCCTGGGCGCAGCAACCCTGTTACATGAAAATTAGAACATGCTATCATAATTGAATGCGTATACAAAATTTCGTGACTGTGCTGTTTGCCGTTGAGGAGTCCCCTCGTCGGGAGCCAACCCTGGACTCAGCAGCCATGTGGAAATGACACTTATAACGGGCTATCATAATTGAATGCGTATACAACATTTTGTGTCTGTATTGTTGACCGTTGAGGAGTCCCCTCGTCGGAAGCCAACCCTGGGCTCAGCAGTCATGTCATGATGAAACTTATAACGGGCTATCAATTGAATGCGTATACAAAATTTCGTGTCTGTGCAGTTGATCGTTGAGGAGTGCCCTCGTCCGGAGCCAATCGTCGTTTAGTAGCGTCCCTAGCCCCGTTGACACCGGTTCTCCTCGTTGTTACCGAAGTTAAGCAGCGGCGGGCGCGGTCAATACTGGGATGGGTGACCGCGCCCGGGTGAGTGTTTTACTGCGTGATGCTACAAATGTCCACCTAGAAGATGGTGCCAATAGGCAACGAGGCGGGTTCCACAAAAATACATGCCTAGTGGGTAAAAAAAAAAACTGGGTGCAGACTCAGGTCATGCTCACCATAAAAAAGCATTGTCATCGGAACTGAACCAACATGTAAAATTTTAACTTCATAGAATAAGAAGAAGTGGTTCCAATTCTACTTGCAAGATTTCACCTAAACATACTGACGAACATTGCAAGGTAAATAAAAGCTTGTAAAAATGTATTGGGTCCATCCCTTCTAAATTTAAAGAGACGCTAAGAAGCGGGAAAAAAACAAAAGGATAGGCGTAAAACGTTTGAACCAAATTATAATTTATTTGCCATGAAATAAAAGCTTAGATAGAGTAGAAATATTTAAGTAAACGCTCATTCCTGGTAAACATATATTTCGAGAAGCTTTGATAGATATTCATTTATTGTAGATATGTGCTCACAACTGATACCTCACCGCCTTAACTCACGATGTTAGTTTCTACAAATCTTTGATCACAGTTTCTACAAATCTTTAAGCAAAAATCTCCAGAACCTTCAAGCCACTGAAAGTCGCAAACGTTTTTTTTTTGTAAACAAACTTGTTAGGAATGTTTGGATGTCGTATATATTATATTTGGTGCGTCGGGCGGAGCACAGTGGATCAGACATTAAAAACGATAAAAATAATTTTATGACAACATTTATTTCGAAACAGTTGTAAATATAATACTATCCCTAAATTATATTTGGAATATATTAGGTGTTGCTACATAGCCTATTTTTCAAATAAAAAAAAAGACCCAGACTACTAAATTCGATCATCTTATCTTTGCTAAATCTAAAAGAAAATCGCGTCGGTTTTTTAAAAAAAATAGTTTTTATGATGGTTTAAAAAAACTAATCCAACTTACTGACAAATAGGTCTTTTTGATTTGTTTAAAAAAAACTAATCTGACCTACCAAAATGTAGGTGTTTTGACACTTCTTTAAATGCCTATGTCTCTTTTATTTATTGAGTCTGACAAAAGATAATTGCAGTTTCGGATAATTGCAGGTTATGTTAACAAATCAAAAATGTAGAACTGGTAGCAATCATAATAAATACCTTATTTTTTTCATGGATCTTAATATTTTCAAGAAACAAATTATATTTGAAACAATGTTGTGCGTCTTCTTCTTCTTTCAAAAGTCAGCCAGTCAGCCATGCACGACTGACCAAATTCTCTTTTCTGTTATGTTTTTTTCCAGTAAAAAAATCGCCGAAATTCAGACTTTGGGATTCCAATGCAAAAGTAATAGTATATGGTCCTTACCTATGTCATTGCTGTTTTTTAAACTGATCGACCACTGACCACTTTGAACTCGGATTTCCTCGGTTTGACTTGGAAATTCAAATTAAATCATTTTTTATACATCAGTTATTAATTTGTCATCCGTTTGTTATTGCAAAAATATTTTCGTGTGTGAAATCATGCAAAAGTTGAACATTCGCGCTATTTTCGAATATGTTACATTACATGTTCATGCATTACAGGTCCTGTGCCGGTGTTACATTACACGTTCATGCGGTCTGGCAAACTACGGAAAAGGCGCCCCATCGACATAGCTACTAAATGTAATCATTTACCAATGGCCTACATACTGAGAAAAATATTGGGTTGTTTCTTACATTACCATTTATTGTTATTACGGTTTTATACAGAAGAACGACGTTTCAATCGCTATTTTCTTGAATTAAGGAATTTTGTTGAAACCTCATTATTCCATTAGATGTATCAACATTTTTCCGTAAGGTTAATACGGAAGTAACAGTATACTGTAGTTTCAACATGATTCATGTGTCCGACTATAACGGGAATGGAAGCGAGATTCCAAGGTCGTGAAGTAATTAGATAACATTATGTTTTATCATTACGGCACGGTAACTACCGTCACCCCAACTTCGTTAAGCGTCATGTTAATTCATTCGTATGGATCACAGTCCGAGTTATATACGTAATCCTTGTTGAAGCATGCGTATTTCTGTATATTACATTGTTACATTTTTCTCAGTGCACCTACAACAAAATTCGTAAAATTGCATTTTGCCACTTTTGTGATCAAAGGCTCCATTGTGCGGCGGGTACGACGATCGGTCGAAGTTTGCGTTTTTCCTTCAGCTCTCTGGTTATTAATAGCGTAGCACCGGGATGGCATACGTACAGATCTGGATCAATGCCCGTTTCCCCATACGTAGTAAACATACGAGATATGTGTCGCCATATGTATCGGTTTCGTGCAGCTTGGGCCATAAGATCCATTGTGTTTTCGGGTCCGTCCAACTCACGATTCGGCTATTATTCAGTAGCCTACTCGTGTAGAGGACTACCTTGGGAAGGACTCTCGCGTCTCAGGCCTCGCGGCTGGTGGATCGGGTTTTCCCTGGAGTAACGCCTCCCGGCGCTACTTGAAAGTTTGCGCATTGTGCGGTGTCAGCCAATCGGTTGTGCACTGAAGGAGTGTGGAGACTATAGAAATATACTTACCCCTAAGCAGCATGGGTGGATGTTGACCTGTCGTCAACGATACTTGGAAATACCAAGATCCGGAATGCAGATCCGGGCAAAAGATGCCAATGGCCCGTTGTAGTCGACAACCCAAGTTGTGGAAAGCTGCAGAATGAAGATTACCACCTACCCTTCCCGCAGCTGTCAACCCTCAACACACACCAGGACCTACAAGAGACGAATATCAAGACAATCCAGGCGGTATATTTTTGGAAAGACGTTTTATAACCTGGCCCGGACACGTTAACTAACTAACTAGCACAAAATAACTTGTGTTGTATTTTGAAATGTATTATTATTCCAAATAAATTATTATTTAATGCAAATAGTCTCAAGAAATGATTTATGAGCATCAACAATCTTTAAAATATGTAATTGTATGACAATTGTCAAGTTCTAAATTCATTACTAAAAAGAACTAAAAGGCATTTTAAACTGGCTTTATTTTTAAAAAGTTCTGTAGTTTATAGCCGTTCCAATGATAGGCTATATGTAACAGAAAACATTCAGCATTTAATCAAAATAAGAGATAATGCTTTGTCAGGGCTGAACACCGACTCTAATAAAGAAACCGATTAAAAATGCAGTCAACGCATGCATTAACAATTAATTGCAGAATACAATAAAAGCTATTGTGTGCTATTACTGCCACAAACAAAAAAGTTATGACGACTTAAACGCAAACAAATTCGGGTAATAAATACAAAATAAAAAATACCGTGGCTTTTAGGACATCTTGCGGTGTCGACTACAACGGGCGAGCCCGTCACCACAGGACGTTTTAACGATTAGTCGTTCTGTCGCCCTGCAGTGAACGTAGAAGACGTTGGACAGTACAATCCTACGTCCAGCTACGTCACAACCCGTGAGAGTCCAACGCCTTACCGCGAGTGAGCCAGGAATAAACCCGGCGGGCTCGAGATACTCGCGCCCTCACTTCCAATTGTGACCAGATTTCTCCGGTCTCTCGATTGGTTCCGAGTTCGAGGTCGCTTGCGCGGTCCTCTCCCTTACGAAACGGTGAAACGGTGTGCACCGAATCTATCGCGGACCAAGGCGTCCTTTGCCCGACTCTGAACCGGGATCGGATGGACAATGGTCATTTCAAGAGCAGTCGCCGTAAGGTAGACAACCACCCCCGCTCTATAGGAAACAATACAGTTCCCAGACTCCCCCGATTGTTAGTCGGAGAGCACAGTCGATTGGCTTGCGCCGCTCGGTGCGTAGACCGTCCAGGAGCGCCAGAGGTTTGATTCCCAGGGGAGACTGGTTGACCCAGTGTCCTACCCAGGTTCGCACCCCATGCGTGGAGGCCAACGGATGGGTGTTGACCCGTGAGTGTGACCGACCCTGAACACATGGGTCTTCGTGGCCACCTCATCATGGGCCCAAGGACATATGGTCTATGTGTAAAAGCTAGCAAATGAACCCCCCAATCCCCCTCAAAAATTGTGTCGGGTTATCTGCCAAACACTCTATAGATGGCCAAAAAATTGACATTAGTTTGGGCCTCAATGCGCACGTGAATTTCGCCGTCTCGGAAGACTACCAAATCGTTCTATGGAGTTGCGCAATCAAAACCATATATATTATTTAACACCCGTGATAGTGGAGTAATTTATTTTGATAAGGATTCTTATTTTATTGCTAATGTCTTCGACAAACACTCCCTACTTATTTTTCTTACTTTTTAGAGACATACAAGCAGTTATTGTAGCTTAAATATAAAAGTTAGATATATACGCTGTCGTCGGTTTTTGTATAGCCGTCTTTAAGAGCCTTATTACAAAATAGCGTAGGTATTCTTTTAAAATGAGTTGAAAAAATGAACGCATTTTTTTTTGGATGTAACTATAAAAGATAGGATAAATAAATAAATAAATAAATAAATAACTATTCAACCCTGGGAGAAAACCGCGGCACTGAGCGCTCTTCTCTTGCGCAAGCAAATATATACACAATTTCTAATTGTTTTTTGCAGTGTTTTCTCCTTTCTAATGACAATAATTTATATTATGTCGTATTGCTAAAAGAGTGAACTTTAATATAGTATAAGTATTATATAAGAATCTTATTTTATTTCTGAGAAAATTAGAATGATACAGGAAGATTTTTTTTAATTTTGTGTAATTGTAAGTAATGTATACCTTGGATATGTGGTCAAAAAACGAAAAAATAAAGCCGTAGTGTACATCAAGAATACATGACGGACATAAAAAAAAATAGTATACGGTTTTCGTTGTAGTGATATTACTGTATTAAGGAGCTCAAAGTTTGCCTTGCGAGCGTTTTACGAATAACGACTTTCGGAAAATGGGCTGAATAAGTAAATAATATTCGTTATATCTAAAATTAAAGGCCGCTATGGTCAACATCAAGAAATGGTCCAGGTAATTCAGTAATTAAAGTTTGTAGAAATCTCTTCATTTCTTGGAATTAGAACACCAAAAATCCACTTTTCTTGCCTTTCTGGAAAAAATATGTGATAGGGCTCTTAAGGCTAATGTTTTTTGTCGTATATTGTTTTCACATCAATCAAACACATATATCAAACTGTTTCTTCAGCGCACGCCGATAAAGCAACTCACCAGCTTATTTTTTTCCGACTTGATTTACAAATATCGTGATTTCTTATTGGAAACCAATATTTTTCACAATAAAATGGAGTTTTCCATTAGTGGAAGAATGATTGAAATCGGATAAGTATTTTTGGAGATTACCCCCCACATACAAATTTACAAACTTACAAACATACAGACTTACAAACTTGCAAACATTACTTCTTTATAATATTAGTATAGATATTATAAATAAAGCTATTTATGGCAGGCGGCATTTAAAAATCCTCAAAACTTAAGCCCCAAAGCCCCTATAAAAAGCCCCAAATCATAAAATACTATAATACTGTAATTTCTAGAACTATGCATACATTAATGGGTTTTTGAGAGCGCTAAATTTAATTAATCGTGATTTTATTTTCAAGGTCTATTTTAAATGTGCATCGTTTAGTATAACAATGATTAATTTGCATCATAATAACATTTGGAATAAGACAGACCCGTTAGATGCCGGTTATAACATAACTCTAATAAGGAAATTAATGATAAAGAGCTATGAAGATTGCTATAGTCATTTTTATAACAGCCGCGAACTTGCCTGAATCGGTCAGGGGACTTTTATTTTCCTCGTCATTTGATCGTCCGAGTGATATTTAATTTTTACTTTACCGGCCTACCAACCGTCGAGAAGGAAAAGTATTGTGAATGCGTATTTTTTTTTCTTCGGGAATAGGACGGAAATATCCCTTTTGAGCCCCTATAATACGATTAATACCATTTCCAGATTGAAGTCTGTCTGTGGATCAGTCTGTGTGTCTGTATTCCACCGCGATAGCGCCCAAACGTTTAGCCCGATTGAGCTGGAATTTTGCATGCAGGCATCATTTGGTCATGTCAAGAGTTAAAAGGTTGCAAGACTTGAAATTGTGGTTGAAATCGGTCCACCAGAGGGCGTGCTAGTCATACTTCAATCTCGAACTATTTGACTTGGAGACTTGAAATTCGGTACACAGATGTCTTGTCGGACCAAAATCACGTTGCGAAATTTTAATTCGAATATCTCATATACAATTGACACAAAGCCACCCTTCATTTCACGTCACCCTTTAGCTCAATCGGATGAAGCGTTTGGGCGCTATCGTGGAGGAATACACACACTTACACGCGCTCGCACGCACATCCGCACAAGCGCACGCACGCACGCACGCACGCATACACACACGTGCGCGCAGCCAGACTTAATTCTGGAAATGGTCTTAATTGTCTCGAAGAGAGAGGGTGAAGGGGGGGGGGGGGGGGTAAAATTAATATATCCGTTTTCATCTCAAAAAAATGCGCGTTCACAATACTTTTCCTCCTCGTTGGTTGGTAGGCCGGTAAAGGCCACCTTTGTACATTTTATTCAAAGTAAAATGTAGTTTGGTTCGGCCCAGGAATTGTAAAATTTCACACTAAAAGTTAAATTTATATACTTGGTCATTAACATTCAACTGTTCACTGACTTGCTCACGTTTTGACAAAAAAAAACACCACCGGTGACCATACTCGTACAATTGTCCTATAATGATTATGTGTCGTAACGTGGTCATTTTAGCGGGCGCGCGATAACCTCGCGATGACTTATGGAGCCAAAAGATACGATGTGCTACTTCTACGCACTATTTTGCGTGGTTATCGGAGTGTAAATATCAACGAATTAGTGATGGCGAAAGGTACCGTATTTGACAGTATACTTTATCTTGCCGTCCGCGCGTCCCCGATATCAATCGTATGTCACCCATCTCATCTGTTATCTGTCATCGTAGGAAACAACAATATTTTCATCGAGACTTTTCCTTTGAGAGTATTTGACGTCTGTAACGACCGCTGAATGACTGAATGAAACCGGGTTTACTAAATTTATTAATACAAATATGCATGGACAACATTATGGGTTACTCCAATTTGCTATCCAAAATAAAATCACAAGTAAATTTTGCTCAAACAAATATAAACTAAAATAGTTACCAAAAAATATAAATACATTATTACACACCAATTACACATACAGATACAATTCATTTATTATTATTTAACATTATAGTAAAAAGAAAATGATAGAAAACTAAAACAAAAAAGACAATAGTATGTTTGATCATTGTAAAACGTTACTATTACATTTTTTTAAATCCGCAAGCTGCCATAGAAAACATTCATGTCACTGGTCTTTTCTAATAGTTGATTCAGTAGCGCGGCAGCTACGTTAACAATGCCTATAGGCATTTTCCGTCGTTCTACAGATCTGCGCGTAGTCCTTTCGGCCGATCACCATATATATATTATATAAATATATAATATCCATGACTAAAAAGATTAATTATTAGGTAACAAGAGGGATTTGACGAAAAACAATGTTGTTAGTATTTTTTTACATAATCGACCAAAAAGTTGCGGCGCAGTTTTTTGCGCGCGAAGGCTGGCTTCCGACCGGTTAAGGGATGAAGTTTTCCCTTCAAGGGATGAAGTTTTCCCTTCAAGTTTTCGCTTCGACCGGTTAAGGGTAGTTTTTAAGCCTTCTGGGCACAACTAGAGTAGTCAACTACAACGGGCGAACCCGTCACCTCAGGAAGTTTTAACGAAATGTACGTTCTGTCTCCCGTGAGATGAGCGCAGAAGACTTAGACAAAAGAATCCACCGTCAAGCTCCGCCACCTGCCCGTCAGAGGCCAACGCCTTACGGCGAGGCACCGGGAAAGGTACCCAGCGGGCAGCCTCGCCCACTGACTAATATAATAATAATAATAATAAAAAACTCTTTATTTCACAATAAAAAAGGCGAGCTTATTGCCTTGCGGCAATGTCTATCAGCTAACCTATACCAGTTTTGACTACCAGTTTTGGCAGGATTTCTCCGTCTGGAATTAACCTTCAGGATACCTCCGTCCTCCCGACTGGTTACGGGTCCGAACTCACTTCCACGACATCTACCTGTTGTATTACAGCGATAATTTAGTTTGAATTTTTGCGGACCTGGGCGTTCTTTGCCCGTAGTGCCACACGGGATCGTGTGGCCCAAGGTCATTTCAAAAGTGGCATGACAACAGGTCAATATCCACCCCTGCTGCTTAAGAAACAGTATATTACCATAGTCTCCAGACCCCTTCAGAAATCAGTCAGAATGCACAGCCGATTGGCTACGCCGACCGGTGCGCAAACAGTCCAGTGGTGCCGGTATGCAGTCCCGCCGGGAGAAACCGATCCACCAGCTCTGAGGCCTGAGACACGAGAGTCTTACCCGGGGTAGCCTTCCATTCGAGGCTTCTGAATAGGAGCTGAGTCGTGAGTTGAGCCGATCCGAGAACAAAATGGATCTTGTGGCCTAAGCTTCTGGGCACAAACCACCGCCACCGCCTTCTGGGCACAAACAAACAAATTTCTTCTAGTATTGCAGGGATGTCTGTTTGGTGTTATAACAATTTGCAGCTATGTATCAATAATATAAATGACCGCCGAGCAATGTACCTACGTTCTGGGCCCAACCTTATAGGCTAACCACACCCAGAAGGAATTTGCTGGGGTATATCTGTAGGTACCCAGGGTTGTAACCTATACTTTATGGTATAGATGCCTCACAAATTCTTTTGGCCCTTTTAGACCTGCATCATCGACGACTTCTCATTGGACTCCAAATAATACAATTTCCTTGTAGCTCACTTCTAATGAGTGTATGAAACAGCACGCGAGACGGTATTAACAAAATCAAACATTTATAAGGATCATTTTTGTCAACGAATCACAGCGGTTATTATGGATTAGTTTTGGGTAAAATATACCCTTGTGTGTTTGAAAATATTCTTTCTTTCTTTCAAGCATTTGAATGTAATAAAACTATCCTTGATCCTCGACGTGAGACCTCGTACGCGACAAAAATTCGAATTAGCGTTTTTTTTGTTATTTTTGTAAAATCATGCCAGGATCGTTCACGTTTTGAGGGCTCAAATTGCTTAGTTTACTTGTAATTCTCATTGCAGTAGTATCTCGTAGGTATGTCTTCATGATTTTATCCGGTGATATTTAATCGCTGCCGTTATATAATCGCCAGAACGCAACAACCCGTATCACGTAGGTATGTTCAAGTACAATAACAAAAAAAACCCGAATTCTACAAAGCGTACGTGATAGCGACGTCAAATTGTTCTTCAAAACTAAAAACAAAAGAAAGGTAATAAACGGGTCTCTTGTGTAAAAAAATGTCTGGTATATTGTAAACAAGTATTTTTATTAGAAAATGTAATGAAAATAACCTAACGATTTTTACCTATTTTTTTGGATAATGACCCAAAGGTAGGGCAGGGCGGTTAAAAAGAATAAAAAACACGACGGACGTTACAGAAAGTGAACTATTGTATTTACAATTATTTTTATTACTTTTTTTTATGAAATACTTGTGGTTTATGTGTAATAGATAAATGTATACTTCCGGAATTTACTTAATCAGACCTTTCATTTGACAGTAAACATTATATATTTATGTAAATTTGTTGACATTTGGACATTTAGACAACTACTTACTTGATATTTGGACAGCTAAGGTACCCTATGACACTCGGGATGACATAACGATTTTAACAATACCACACACTTCTATAACGGTTCAAGCGTTTAGAAGTTACGGTGAAGAAAGAAACGGAAAACATACATATATGAACTCTGAACACATTACACTCTTTTTTTGTTGAGCAGTCGTGTAAATAGAACTACTAGCATGAGAAAGCTTTTGATCTATTGGAAATGCCCCATTGAGTCATGGTTGTTCCACAGTGAAACTTAGTAATACCATAGTATAAACAGAACTACCAGTGTGACAACGCCTTCAGGGTCAAGATCTAATTGAAATGCCGCCGCAGTCAGGGTTGCGCGAGCGGTACTTAGGTATTAATACTAATCGCGAATAGCTTCCATGGCGTAAAGAAGTCGCGAGTTCACCGTTTCACTAGGCGCTAAGTGAGAGTGGATTCACCCTCCCGCTCGTCGCCGCCCACCTCAGGATTGCCCTAAGCGGTGACACTCGTTGTTACACTAAGTGCGGAACCCCTTCCGCTTACGTACGAACCCGCCAGAGCGGGTACGTACTTCGGACCACTGGTGGTTCTGCTTAGTAATGTGTTCAATATTACACTTCTTTTTTGTCGGACAGTCGTGTAAAAAAACATGTCGAGAGCGAAGATATTCATTTTTTTCCATGTCCTGAAAAGTTTGTTTGTTGGCATTTACGAGGTCTCACATATAGAGCGACGATATACATAAATACACGGATCTAGAAAATAGTATATACGGCAGTCATAGAGTTCAGTCATATGGCCTCACTAGGTAAAGTTCAGTAGGTCTCATTCGCAGAGGTACGGGTCTGACAGAGAAGTGCTAACACAACTGTCCTAACAGCAAGTCGGTCGCTAAGCCAACGGGGTCACGCATTTTTATTATTTATTGTTGTGGATCCAATGAGCAAACGGTAAACGAAAAATCTAAAAGTAATCAGCTGTAATAAATTACCTCCATGTTTAAACAATTGATTTAAAAAACAAGAAAATTAACATTGCGAGTCGCATGAAGTAGCCGCAATTCGCAGAAAACGGTGCTCTAGTATGTAAGGTCTCTCCAATTAATTAATAAACATTTCAATATAAAACGAACGTAACTTAGAGACGACGGGGATGACCTAATTACAATGAGTGGAATTGAAAGAGGAGAAGCCATTTCAATACGATATTACGATTGATATTATATTACATTCAGAGGTATTTCGAGGAGCCGATAATAAATACTCGAGGGTAGAATCGCTTAATAAATGTAGAACATTCTGCCCTATGATGTTTCAGCACCTAGCTTTTTGCTAAATGTCGCTATCGCTATAACCAAAACGGTATGATGTATACGTCACTCAAATTCGTTATAATTCCGCCGGGATTTTAGACAAAGCGAGAAAAAGACGGCGCTCTACTCGCCCGCCTCAGGAAAGAAAGAGATAGAAGTCTGTTTTAAACTCGCGGAGATTCATGAAGATTAGTTGGAGTCGAATTAACTTTAAGCTATTTGATTAATTCGCCAAAATTATCCACAAGCACGAATAATTCGAATGAGAAAGTCGATTTTATCGACTTTGGATTGCCTCGACCAAACAGGTAGACTGTTCTATTAGGTAGCGATACAATCCATTGAATTTCGGGAATTACATTTCGAATATATTCGTAAATATACATGTATAAGTGGGTACATAAACCACAAATATTTCATAAAAATCGCAATAAAAATAATTATAAATACAACAGTTCACAGGTAACGGCAGTCGTGTTTTTTATTCTTTTTTAATATATTGACTTGTTAAAAATAATATTTTATTGTAAAGTTCACGACACGGTACCTATACGCCCAGCAACTATATAACGATTGTGCGAACGTGCTCGAGCTCTGCGCTGCATCGTTCTCTAACTTCAACCTCCCAGACAAAACCATTTTCGTATGCGGCGATAAATTCACATTTTTAACTTCAATCACAAAATTCATGTAAAAACACATTTACGTTAAAATTTAAATAATTAGCCGAAACTCATCGAATTCGACGGCCTTTTTATTGATCGTAATATTTAAAAAATAAACGGAAATAAACTTATTATTTATGTACAAATAATATTTGTTTGGATTAATTCGATTACGTTGCGCTGTCTTGATTTGCGCCCATTTGATCTACGATCAGGAATGTCCCCAAGGTCTTGGAGAAAACGGACTGGAACAATCGAAGAGAGACGCGGACGTGACAAGACATGTGACAGAAAGTAAACAAAAAGTTTCGTGCCAATTCATCGTATTCAGTTATTTCCAAGTTGGAAAGCATGAGTTCCATCTCAGTTGGATGCCTTGAAGTTGAAGTTTGAGGGTTGGATGTTCTGCGCCTCTTTGTTTGGTCGTAAATTAACCTTTCAGAAGCCAGTCAATCCACGCAAAATTTTCGCCCTCGAAAATTTGTTTGTAGAAGGTGTGTGCAATCATACTATTACCGGTGGCTTATTCAATGGCATGCTTTTAGCGTAGTGGAGGGAGAAATAACCCTCCCATAATAATAAGAGAATAATATGATAATTGCATAAATACAGATATAATTCGGACAATACGAAAAACACTGATCGGCGGGCTTGGCCACCCAGGGGTTAAGTTGTTTTGCCTTTCTAGTTGCGAGTATTCTTCATCGAGCCTTGTTACAGCTGTATTTTGGCGTTGGCTAGCTCTTTCTCGCCTTCCAGTAAGGCTTTTTCTGAGGGGTTTAAGCTTTTTCTCATTATGAGCCATTAAAATCGATGGTAAAGGCCCAACAGCCCAATATCACCGGTAGTTTTAAATATTGCCCAAAATTACACAACGTTGACACAATGTCAATGCAGTTTAGCAATCGTCCGTTAGAGGGCTACCTGTTTATAGTTCAAAAAGGTCACGCTGTAATCCAGCAGATGGCGGGGTGTATACATTTGGGTGAGGTGTGTAAAAATAGCTATCGGTCTATAGACGTGTCATCAAAAAAAAAAAAAAAAGTCATTAAAATAAAAAAAATAAAAACTTATAAGGTAAGAGCACCAGTAGATGACCATTTAAGGGCCAGAATTTTGAATTTTTAATGCTTACCCTTTATTTTTATCTGAATTCATTGAGTGAATATTTAGATATGTTTGCTGATGTGTGTTTATTAAACACACATACTTTTTTTGCTTGTACAGTTATGCAAAAAAATAATAAAAAATAAATACTTTTTCAAAAAAAATTGTTAGTAATTGACCATCTAAAAAATACAAAAATCTAGTAGAAGACCATATTTTGTATCAGTACTTGACCATCTAGATAGTTAAGTTTAAATGGGGTTTAAGTTGTTAAATAAGAGGCACATTTATTAATACTTAGTGTTTTATTTCAAACAGAGCATATGAAGAAAGAACAGAGCATATTAGAAGTTACATAAAGAAATGTATCTCTGGAACATCGAAGACATCCCTCGTTGAGCTGATCTTTTTTGGCTCAGCTTTTAAAGCAATTACTAGGTACTGCTTCCCACGGGTAGTCAAGCTCGTCTTTACGTTCCGGCCATTTCCACAATCGACCATTCACTTCCATCGATGAGATTGTAGCTGTTTCCTTAATCGCTTTTAGTACTTTTCCGGGGTAAAATTTATTTTCGTACTGAAATATGACAAATTCACCACCAACTCTTTGAGGGGGCTTCAGAACCGCAACGTTAGATTCTTGGTAATGGTCAGGCTCAGTTTCCGACTCCTTTACACTTTCTCCTAGAGAATCCTCAGCATCTGAGTCAGAACTTGAACAGAAGTGGAGATTTTTGTTCACCCACTTTATTTTTGCAATCTATATTTTTTCTAGAGCCTTGACACGCTTTAATGACTCTTTTTCTTCTTTCTTTCGTTGTTTTTCAGCAGCTTTTTCTACTTTTATCCGTTCAAGATCTTCTTTTTGCTTCAACTTCCTTTGTAAATATTCCTGGTAACTTTTACCCAAAACAATAGAAGGCATTCTTTCTTTTGAACGTGGTTTAGGTGTGTCCCTTTTGATACTAGTTTTGTAAAAGAAATGCTTCTTAAATGGACTTGATACATTAGCAGGTGCAGGATCGGAAGAAGTTTCAGCAATACCGTTGACACCGGAATTTAATTCGTCAGCAACAGCGTTGATTGATGGTTCTGGTATCGTTTCTAGCAGACCGTCAGGAACTAAGCTGATTGCTCCAGTACAGTTTCAAGCAGACCGCCACCGACACTAATGGCTGACGGTCTCGACAGCAACTCAAGCAGATTCTTTGCAGTGATGACTGACGGAAGTCATCTAAGTACAAAATAAAAAAAATAGCTTTTATTGGCAGGTTATAACTGACACTAGAGGTGGTCAACTACTAAAAAGAAGTCCGCTACAATTTATTGAATAGTTGACCGCCCCGGTCAATTATTAGAAAATCAAGATAAATTTGAGTCAGTAGTGGACCACCCTGCCTGTCAGCTCCACGTGAATATTTTCATATTTTAAAATACCACTTTACCCAAACAAATCCTTAACAAATAACAAAATAAAAACACTTACCATCAACAATGTTATTAGTCGCTATTAATCGCTCTCAAATCTATCACAATCCTTATGGATATCAGCAAGATAAACCCAGATAAACAGCTTACGGCGCGTCACTCTACAAACAACTGACCGCCATTTTGAATATTAACTAGTAGCAGACGCGCAGTTTGCACTGATAGATGGACAGATGGCAGCACTTGTTAGTTAACATGGAATCAATTTAAGAATATGTCCCAAATTCTTATTTTATCAACTTTAGTGTGAAATGGTCAACTACAGGTACATGGTCAATTACCGGTGCTCTTACCTTACCGCCATCTACTGGATCTTAGCGCGGCCGCATAAAAAGTTTGCGCGGAGATCCAGTAGATGGCGCTATAATTTTGTATTTTTCTATTTTAATGACTTTTTTTCTTTTTTGATGACACATCTACAGACCGATAGCTTTTTTTAGACACCTCAATCAAATGTTTACACCTAGCCGTTCTTTCAATATGGCCGTTTAACACGCCAATAACACGTTTCAAATTAATATATAGATGCTGGAAGGAACTGTATTTAGCAACGACTGACTAATAACGACGTAACATTCTACTCGTATATATCATTACCGCGATACATCAATTTATTACGCACGTTATCAAAGTATGTGTAGGCAATTTAAACGAAATATACGAGCGACAGACGCTAAAATCAATATCAAGGGGCATACCGACATACCGAACGCTACATTAGCAGCAATCATATCAAAATGTGAATAAACAACTGTGTTTATTTAGCATCCACGGTCACCTCCGATATTGACATTGACAAAGGTATTGGCAGACAAATTATGATAACTGATGGATATTGATTTCAACGGGTTTAGTCGATTTGATGGAGGTGGTAGGTGGAATAAACTCCCCGCGATCATAAAGACTGCGCAATGCCACATTTCATACCAAACTCGACGACTCCAGTTAACATTTTTCCTCTAATATTACAGGTTTTAAAGTCTGGGGTCGGTAAATATTTAGGACAAAAGAGCCAATGATCAGTTTTTAGACTGTTAACCTTAAAAAATCTTATGTCAGGGATCTGTCAGATATTTTAAGTCTTGTGGGAAAACGGCTTACGGCAACAGACTCGGTATGGTATAAAATAGAATAGAATATCGGCGTAATCTGAGTAACCTCGAACAGCCATGGACGTTGCCTAGCAAGTAATACTCATAATTTGTGCCTATCCTTCAGGAGTATATAGGGAAACGTTCCACTTTCGATTTTGAACGTGTTTAAAATGTTCTCAACATAACAGTACCTGCACGTTTCCTATTCTGGGCATGTAAATAAAAATAGCGTGTAAGAGGCATAGATTGTTGACAGTGTCCAATCGTATTTATCGTCCGGTCACTGTTCAGCGTAACTCGGTTAAAATAAAAGCAGCTTGGACACAATAACCGCTTGAAAATTTCTTTCACGTCGGGGTTCAACACGGAGCAGCTAACCAGGGGTTCAACGTTTCGTTTACATGCGAAAACGAGCCGCTTGTGTAAAACGGGACTCACTCGGAATAATTTATTATATTATGCCGTCATTTGTTAGTTTTCGTCGTTTTACGTCGTCACTCTTTCGTTTGCATGCTTCTAAGTACCGGGTGGGGCGGAATAAAAAGCGATTTAAAGCGCGGGAATCGTGTTATGTCGTTGGGAGAAGGAAGGGATGCTGTCGGCCATGTTTCACGCACGTATGCGTTCAGTAGCAATGGAGCGGTGGACCCTCAGCATCGCGCGTCAAAAGCATTTAATCAAAACGGTCATTCTTATGAGCAAACGGCATTATGCTTTCCGCAACGATGTTAAAGTTAATCGTAATCCACCGGTGCCGTCTGCCTGTGTGGTTGAAAAGTGAGTGAAGAAATTTATGGAGACTTCAACAACGAAAAGAAAGAAGCATGGGAGACCTAAATCAGTGCGTACGCCCGAAAACATCGAGCGTGCAAAAACTGCGGTCGAAAGATGCGCTCAGCGTCGTCGTGTCGTTCAGCTCGCCGATATGACACTACCCTTATGATTTCAAAGAAGACACAGGCGGATTTTATACAACCTACATATTCAGCTGTACAAATACAAATCCTCCAGGCTCTTAAACACGGATCTGTGGAGAATTTTTAGATTTAATTACTCACGACAAGGACATTGTAAACCTTTTATGGGTGAGTGACAAATCCCACTTTTATTTGTCCGGTTACGCCAATAAGCAGAACTTCATTTAAGTGGCGTGAATCCTAGACAACTGCATCAGGAACCTCTTCACCACTGTTTTTATCTATGATTATAGAGTTCTTCTATTTCGAAGATGCTCGTAGCAATGCTGTGGCAGTGACTTAACAAAGATAAGTAGGATTGTTGGAAAACTTTTTTTTGTACCACATCCCACAACGAGGAGAGATTCCCAACGACGGAGAACACTCACTGCCCATACAGCGAGAGTAAAGACGAATATCGTTAATGGTTTATTTCCAAATCACACGATCTCTCGAACTGGGGATATCGCATGGCCGCCTTCGTTTACCAGACCCCACAACGTGCTACTTTTTCTTGTGGATACTTTAAATAGTAAGTCTTTCAACATAACCGACCACACGGTTGGAGACCTGATAGAACGGATCCACCGGAAAGTAGCTAAAATCTACTGGCAACGCTGCGGGGTGTAATGAATAACTTTAGGGCTCAGCTGGAAGAATGTGTACAACTGTACGGACGTCATCTTAGCGGAGTTATTTTTAATAATTAGTTTCTTTAATGCTTTTATTGGCAGATTGAAATGGTAGAAAAAAAATTGCCTTGATTTATTTTACAGCTTTTTCAAAATCGCTCTTTATTCTGGCCCACCCTGTATCTATCCATATTGAATATATTATTTTTTCGCTGAGACAGTCAATTTATAGAAAAAACATAATTATTATCTAATTTATGCAAACGATTCGACGATAGCGTTGGTGGATGTGTTATAAGACTCATGTAAGAAAATTACGCAAAAAAACGAGTTGCAATAAAATTTTGACATTGAACCTTTAGTCCAGTTAAAGTAGCATTTTACCTTGCAAAAGGTCGGGTAGTTCGAAGGGAAATGAATTCATGCCATCTTGTCACCTTGGAACGTGCAAAGACATTTCTGGAGGAAAATGTAACATCCAGTTGTTCCACCACGGCTCGATAGACCTTTCTGAAACGTCGAGGGAACTACCCTTGTAAGCCAGTGGGGCCCTCGCCACTTATCTACCAGATTTGTACGGATTCTCCGCCCTCTAATCTGGTTCGAGATTGAACGTCGCTCCCGCGGCTCTAAAACGCGGAGTCCCGACATCTACTAGATTGTTAAGGTTGATTATAAGATTTTTCCGTATAAACATAAACTCGCCCATTGGAAAATTTTACAATAAAGAGTAGTAACAATTGTAAGCGCAAAGATTCGTTGTGGACTTGTGGTGTCTTTTGCCCGACTAATTGCTCGAGATCGGGTGCCAACGCGTCATTTCTATGGATGGATAGGTGACATGAGGTCAGCCTCAATAGTACGTTGTCATGTTTCCAGAATCCTCCGGTTTTTTTCCGGTTGGGCAGCCGTAGCTAGTGCAATCACCTACATCTGCAGGTTACAACCGCAGGCAGCGTTTCCTGAGACTTTAGGCACTAGTGCCCTACCCGTCTTACCCTACAGTTGCTTACTAGGCTGCTGAATTCAACAGGCAGACGAGCTGTGAAGACGATTCTCGCTCTGGCCGGTATTACACCACTGAATAATACGTAGAGGCAATTATTTTAGAAGACAGATGAAGCACGATAAAACATCTTGCCGAGACGCTAAAGATTTAATATGGTAACATTCAATTAATTCTATTGTTGACGATCACTTTAAAATATTTTAAAAGTTTTTTTAGGCTGTTTTATGCAGTTTTTGAATATATAATACATACATCACTTGGACGGCTTTCTTAAGCAATCCAAATGATTAAAGAAAAATATTATTTGTTTTGTCATATCATGTTTTGTATCTAAGGCCAGCATATTTTTTTTTCTTTAAAAATGCTCGAAAAACTATCAAAAAAAAGTAAATCGGTAAAACATTGAAAATAGAATAGAATAACTTTATTGTGCTATAAAAACATAAGGTAATGAATATTTCGCTGGTTTTATAAAAAAGACAATTTATGCACAAATGTCGGACTTATCGCTATAGCGATATCTTACAGTCAACCATTTGTTTATAATTGACTGAAAATATATGTTTCTAATTGATTTGAATATTTTTTTGCAATAAAATAGGTACATTATATTTCCGAGATAGTTCTATTCTTACAAGATTCTTTTCAAAAACATTTATTGAAATAGATTTATATTTTCTTCGACATGGATGTTTTTTCTTATATTACGATGGCAATAATTATGTATAAATATTATTATTTCATATGTTTATATGATTCGGACACATGTAGTTTGGCCAGTGACTGGGAGCTATGGCCCATGTAAATCAAATGGATCATAGACAAATTTATTATGCTACATTTTTCGATAGATCTCAAAAATTAGCGGCGATCGAAAATTGTTGTTAGACGACACCGGGGATTTCTACTTTTTTCACCGCGGAAATGGAGATGGGGATGGAGATGCAAATTCACAAACTCTAGCTACGTCCTGAATATTACGAAACAATCTTAATATATGATTACGCAATCTTAGATTACATTGGCAGGAAAATTTGGTGTGTTTAATTGCGCCGCGCCATTGATCGGAAAGGGATATGACGTCACATCTGTGGCGACAATTCTCGGCCGGTTCCATTATTTGAATGCGTGAAGGTCGAGTTGTGGTTTCTTTCATTTCCAGTTGCGAGGGTTCAACGCTTCAATTACGGCGACCACGCCGAGGAAAGAGTGCAAAAAACGACGCGCCCAAACGTGGGTGAGCGACCGGCCGACCGCGCTGCGATACCATTTCAAGTGTTGTACCTACGTACGAGTAGGTACAGCAGGCAGCGAGCACATTTTGACGTGAAATCCTCTGTAACTCGGTTTGATACAAAATCAGTTCTATAACCAGGTGAAAAAATTTGATGCAACGAAAATCTACACAGGGAGTGAGAACAAGATGAGAGAGCGGGTGAGCAGGTGACAAGGTGAGCGGTTTAGCGAGTGAGCAGGTGAGCGGGTGAGCGGGTGAGCGGGAGAGCGCGGGAGCGGGAGAGCGCGAGAGCGGGAGAGCGGGATTTAAACGAACGAGATCTCGAAACAATCTACGTTCGGTGAGTCATACATTTGATTGTATTTGCTTTCTCTCTTGGTTGCTTGCTTGTTTGTGTGATTTTTCTTTCTAAAATTGGCGTTAACTTGTGGGAAAATAAAAGATATCATAGCTTATATACGTAGGTATACTATCCTTCATAAACTTTTCATCTATCGTATCTGTAATTTTGCCTGCGGATTCCTCGTATTTCGGCCCAATTAATTGGAAATTGATACTAAAAGCGTAAGGTACTTGCTAAATTTACTTTCTCTCTTTCTCTTTCTTATCATGGTATTTCCCTCATCTTTCTCTTCTGAAAGACGATTCTGTTGACGTCCCTCTGGAGGCAAGAAGTGGACGAAGATAGGCATGGAAAGAAGGAGACAGGAGAGAACGAATAGAGACCGTAAGTGAAAATCGAAGCTTTGAATATTCCTCTGACCATAAAGAGCATCGGGAAATCAAACTGCGTTTTATTTTTATTTTAACACACTTTGAAATGGGTTTTACTGCTATATATTCATTCTATTCCTAAAATAAATAGGTCAAAAACTTCATTAAGATATAATCTAAATTACTCACTTCAATAAACAAGTACCTGTCGATAAAAATATTATCGTGATATTGCTAGTACTATTTTTAGAATTGTAATAATAGAGTGAATAATAGGCTGTATTATGTTCCTTTTTAGTGTTTTCTTAAGGTGACTGACATTGTAATTATTATTATGTGAGCTGTGGGTGAGGGTTGGGTCTTTTATATCGTAATGAACCACTACAATGATGTAGAAATAGATTTTTAGTATTAACATTCCATGATCGGTATTTTTTGGCCCGGGTTAAACGTTTTTTCATCATTTTCTGAGTTACAAATTGTTTTTTCCTCGGTCTTTTGTGGCCAACTTCCAGAAGCCTTTTCCATAATCCAATAAATTCCTTCGAAGGAATGCGCTTATCTTTCTTGGATTTATTTTGATATTTTGGAGTAGTTTCCGTTTGCCCCCACATTTTCACATATGTTTGTCCCAATTAATTCGAACAGTATAATATATCCTATTAAATATGGCTAATTACCTACATATACCCCCTAGCCCCTAGGACACCTAACACATTCAGGCATTTTATTTTTATTAACTATTTAAACGAAAACAGTCGCAGAATACCCGAAACGATAAACTACATACGCTGTGGGAGTACACACTATATATTCCTAAGAATACTCGACTTTGCCAGCAGTATATGGAGAAAAATACTACTGAACTCTGTAATGTGTCTTCATGATTTCATTCCCGCTCTGTTTCCTGACGTATGTAATATGCTAAGGTAGCTGCTCAACATGGTGTGCCCAGTGACCGTACATCATAAAATACTCTCTTATGGATATTCACTGCAAACGAAATATTTTAAATAAATAATTGCCATGGGGGTTTTGGTATAATTATCCATATTTAAGATGATTCCGAATATCAAAACTCCGAAACGACTCATAATTAAGGTAAGTTGTAATAGTCATAAATATTATAGATAAATAGATCTTTCCAATGATAAATACGTTATTGTTATTAAAGAGGTGGGCCCAGCGTGCATACATTTTTGCCCATTGTCCTTTCATTTAATTATACCGAGAAATTTGCGGACTCCCGCGACCTCTTCCGACTGCTGTTAGCGAACAACAATACAGGGTATTACGACATCATCCCTCGCATAATATGTCGTCGGTATAATGATAATCACAGTGACAATTGTATTGTCATATTTAATGACAGCCTCCAGCAATTCAAATTCAATATTCTAAAACTTTTGAAAGACAAACAGATGTTTTCTTTATTAACACGCTTTTATTAGGTCGACCTGTATGTAACTAACTATGTAATGGAATTTAAGGTAACTAATTTAACCATCTTCCAAGGATCGTAGCGTCATGAAAATTGGCAGCTGTATGTAGTTCTGATGACAATACAATAATATGGTACTGTCGAACTGATCTGATGATGGAGTCGGAAGATATGAACTGGAACTTCATGATGGAACATCGTATCATAGCTGTGTTTGGACTTGTTAGAAAAGTCTTGGAATGAACTTTGACCACGATTAGGTTTTAAGGTCTGATGATGAAGCCGGAAGATAGGCACTGGCATTCCATGATGGAATATCGTATTATAGCCGTGTTTGGACTTGTTAGAAAGGTCTTGTAATGAACTTTGAACACGATTAAGTGTTTTTACGTGCTTTTATAAAAGCGTGTTTTTAGTGTTTTTTTGAAACTATTAATTTATTTTGTCTTTAATGTTGAATATCTTATGTTACATTTATTTATTTACCTAATAAATAATGATTAGGATATATTATAACTACCTAAATATATAATACGTAAATTGTATAAATAGGATAAAAAACGAATTTACCACGTGAATTGTGTAGCACCCGACGTTCCGCCGACGTTGCAGCCGCTACAAAATTCACGCGGTAAATTCGTTTTTTATCTTATTTATAATGTCAAACAACCGCGATAGTCTCCGACGTTAACTGTATATTCGAATTATCGAAACATTAATAAAATTATATAAATTTAACTTAATATAACTAGCACTTAATGTCGATGTTTTGTTTGAATATCAATAAATTTAATAAATAAATAAAATCTCGCAGAATAAGGTTCTTCTTACTCTTGATTCTGTTTGGCTTTCCCTTTTAGAACTCCATCGTAGAAACCTTCACTTTGTGCAATCACTAATGCTACGGCCAAAACACTGACTATTCAATTAATTCCTGCATAAGCGTACAATACCGTCCACAAACAGCTCGCGTATTCATATCATGTTTAAAAACAGTTTCGGTGCGTTATTTGTGGAATTGCCACCCCACTTAATCGGAAATCCGAGCTCATTAGTGAAAATTCCACGCGTGCTGTAAAAACTAGAGTCAACGTCCCGACGCCCATTAAATGAATTATAAATGTACTGACACTGATGTACAGCAAAAATGACCGAGCAAGACGGAACCGCTCACAGGGGGCTAAGGTGACGATGATTCACCGATCATTCAATTTTTAATCAGGTTTATGTTCAATCGCCCCAGTAATGTATTGGCCGATAATTAAAGCGCCCACGTCGCAGTAACCTGTAGGAAATATCTTGGAATAATGACTCCTTGAAGCTACTAGGGTTGTCGACTACAGCGGGCGAGCCCGTCACCTCAGGAAGCTTTAACGATTAGTCGTTCTATCTCCCTGGAGTGAGCGCAGAAGACTTGGACAAAACAGTCCACCGTCTAGCTCCGCCACAAACCCGTAAGAGGCCAACGCCTTAACCGCGAGATAGCCAGGAGTGTTACCCGGCGGGCTTACACTCACGCCCTTACTCCCAATTGTGACCAGATTACTCCGGTCTCTCGATTGGTTACGAGTTCGAGGTCGCTTGTGCGGTCCTCTCCCTTACGAAGCGGTGAAACGGTGTATACCGAATCTATCGCGGACCACAGCGTCCTTTGCCCGGCTGTTCACCCAGGATCGGATGGCCGATGGTCGTTTCAAGAGCAGTCACCGTAAGGTCCGCAACCACCCCCGCTCTATAGGAAACAGTACTGCTCCCAGACTCCCCCGACTGTTAGTCAGAGTTTTGGATATCTCCGGTGCATTCGACAACGCGTGGTGGCCGATGCTTATATGCAAGCTTCGCGCCTGCCTGTGCCCGAACAATTTGTTGAAAGTAGTGAGGAGCTACTTTTCAGACAGATCTGTCACTCTGAGGTACGGCCCGACCAGCGTCACCAAAACCCCGACCATGGGCTGTCCACAGGGGTCAGTGTTGGGTCCTAGCCTTTGGAACATTCTCTTTGATGATTTCCTCGGTCTACCTTACCCGGAGGAGTGCACCGTCAGCGCTTATGCAGACGACGCTCTTCTCCTGGTGGGCGGCAGGAGTCGCGCAGAGGTCGAGAGAAGGGTGGCTGACTCGCTGGACCTGATCCTCGGATGGGGTCAGCGAAACAGACTCACCTTCTCTCCGACGAAAACTCAGGCGCTTCTCCTGAAGGGACATCTTAAGCGGAACCCTGTCATCAGGATGAACGGTCGCCCGGTATCCTTCCCGGCCACCGTTCGATACCTGGGGGTGACGCTTACGGCTTCCCTTTCCTTTCTTTCGCACGCAAAGATTACAGCCGAAAAATCCCGGGATCTATTCTTTGCGCTCCGCGGAGTGAGTCGGGCCGACTGGGGAATTCGTTTCCCGGCGGTCATGACTATCTATAAGGGCGTCTTCGTCCCGCGTGCGACTTATGCCGCACGCGCTTGGATGGAGTCTGCTGTTCCTGAGGCGACGCGTGTCGCGCTGCTGCGCGGACAGCGCATCCCTCTCGTGGCCCTGACCGGGGCGTACAGAACGACGTCCACTCTTGCGTTACCCGTCATCGCTGGCGTTCTGCCGATTGACCTGGAGATTCTGGAGCGTGCAGCGTTGTCGCGGTACCGCCGGGGCGAGCCGGTAGTCCTTCATGGCCTGTCGATCGACCCGGTGGCGCACCGAGCTGGGGAGTTTGCCCGCCTGATTCGGGTGGAGTCCTTGCGTGTCTGGCAGGCTAGATGGGACGCCGGGGGTACGGGCCGCCTCACCCATTGCTTTTTCCCGTCCGTCGCAGTGCGGATGGCAAATTCGTTTCTGCGGTTCGACCACCATACCACGCAGCTGGTTGGGGGCCACGGAGAGTTCAGAGCCAAACTATTTGACTTTGTATGAAATCGAAGACTATCGCGGTTGTTTGACATTATAAATAGGATAGAAAACGAATTTACCGCGTGAAATTTGTAGGACCCGACGTTTCGGTGACGTTGCAGCCGCCGTTGTCAAGGGTAAACTGAAGAGCTGTCAGTCCGTTGTTTTGCGGGTAGGCCGCAACACATCAAAGCTGTTAAAAACGTTCAGCGAGAAAAATCGGCGATCTGCGAACATATATTGGATAGCGGAAGTAACCACTGGATGCAGTTTCAAAATCCCATTGTTCTATCGAAGGAACAATTCTACTTTCCTCGCATGATCCGGGAAGCCATTGAAATAAGAAGAACTCCGAACTTCAATAGAGATGACGGCTACAAACTCTCTTCTACGTGGAACCCTCTTCTTAAAATGTTCCCGCCGCCGAACGCCGAACGCAAAGACGTAAAACAGGATACAGTGAGTGTTGTGTGCAAGACGGATTTTAAAAATTCCCGCGCTCCGAGCCCGGCCCCCCACCACCGTTATAACCTACGCAGTGGCGGCAGCGGTTTGCGGCCTACCCGCAAAACAACGGACTGACAGCTCTTCAGTTTACCCTTGACAACGGCGGCTGCAACGTCACCGAAACGTCGGGTCCTACAAATTTCACGCGGTAAATTCGTTTTCTATCCTATTTATAATATTTGACTTTGGACTTGCCGATGACCCCCGATGCGCCTGTGGGTATGGTCGCCAGACTGCGGAACACGTAATTTGGTCTTGCCCAATTCTAGCGGCTGCACGGGGGAAATTGATGGATGCAGTGGGCGCGTGCGTTGGGCGCTCTCCGATTTGGTACCCGGATCTGGTCAGTTGTAGGAGCTGCCTCCAGTCGTTTGGCGAGCTTGTGGAGCACTGGGTGGCTTCTTGGGAAAGCATGAGGCCTCGGGATACCCCCCAGGGGGTACCCTCTTCCTTGGTGGCGTGATTCGGCGGCTACTTCCAGCCCGAAGTGCCCGTCTTTGTGCCCGTCTCTTTGCCGCCCCGAAGGGCGTTTCGTTCTTTGCAGGATCCAGGGATTCCTCCCCCCCGTGGCTGCTCCGAGACCTGCCCACGGACCGTGCGCCTCCACCATCATCATTTCTGGAGCGTCCTCTACCCCGCTTACCGGCCCTAAATTTGTTATTTGTTGTTTTATTTTTTTTTATTTTGTGAATATGGTAAATTTAGTATTATTTTTGTAAATTTTTACTTTGTAAATTCTTTTATTATTATAAATAAATGGGTTCTCGGGGCGGTACGGGGGGGGGTGGTTTACCCTATTTCACCCCCTGCGCGTTCTACCCTTCTGGTACGCGCAGGGTTGTCGTAGCACGACATCCCGGGCAGACAAGACGACCCTCGTCGTTATAACTGCCCGGGCGGTGGGCGGGGTTTGCTGCCCTCACCTATCGCCTTGAAACTCTAAACTGTTAGTCAGAGTGGCCATCGTGGCCACTCTGACTGACTAACACATGGGTCATCGTGGCCACCTCATCATGGGAGCTAACGGGCCCATGATGAGGTGGCCACGATGACCCATGTGTTCAGGGTCGGTCACACTCACGGGTCAACACCCATCCGATGGCCTCCACGCATGGGGTGCGAACCTGGGTAGGACACTGGGTCAACCAGTCTCCCCTGGGAATCAAACCTCTGGCGCTCCTGGACGGTCTGCGCACCGAGCGGCGCAAGCCAATCGATTGTGCTCTCCGACTAACAATCGGGGGAGTCTGGGAACTGTATTGTTTCCTATAGAGCGGGGGTGGTTGCCTACCTTACGGCGACTGCTCTTGAAATGACCATTGGCCATCCGATCCCGGTTCAGAGTCGGGCAAAGGACGCCTTGGTCCGCGACAGATTCGGTGTACACCATTTCACCGCTTCGTAAGGGAGAGGACCGCGCAAGCGACCTCGAACTTGGAACCAATCGAGAGACCGGAGAAATCTGGTCACAATTGGAAGCAAGGGCGCGAGTGTCGGCCCGCCAGGTAACATTACTGGCTATCTCGCGGTAAAGGCGTTGGTCTCTTGCGGGTTGTGGCGTAGCTAGACGTCGGATTTGTAATGTCCAAAGTCTTCTACGCTCACTGCACGGTCGATAGAACGATGAATCGTTAAAACGTCCTGCGGTGACGGGTTCGCCCGTTATGGTTGACATCTCAATATGTTAGTCAGAGTCTGGAAGCAGCAGAGGGAGCTAACGGGCCCATGATGAGGTGGCCACGATGACCCATGTGTTCAGGGTGGGTCACACTCACGGGTCAACACCCATCCGATGGCCTCCACGCATGGGGTGCGAACCTGGGTAGGACACTGGGTCAACCAGTCTCCCCTGGGAATCAAACCTCTGGCGCTCCTGGACGGTCTGCGCACCGAGCGGCGCAAGCCAATCGATTGTGCTCTCCGACTAACAATCGGGGGAGTCTGGGAACTGTATTGTTTCCTATAGAGCGGGGGTGGTTGCCTACCTTACGGCGACTGCTCTTGAAATGACCATTGGCCATCCGATCCCGGTTCAGAGTCGGGCAAAGGACGCCTTGGTCCGCGACAGATTCGGTGTACACCATTTCACCGCTTCGTAAGGGAGAGGACCGCGCAAGCGACCTCGAACTTGGAACCAATCGAGAGACCGGAGAAATCTGGTCACAATTGGAAGCAAGGGCGCGAGTATCGGCCCGCCAGGTAACATTACTGGCTATCTCGCGGTAAAGGCGTTGGTCTCTTGCGGGTTGTGGCGTAGCTAGACGTCGGATTTGTAATGTCCAAAGTCTTCTAAGCTCACTGCACGGTCGATAGAACGATGAATCGTTAAAACGTCCTGCGGTGACGGGTTCGCCCGTTATGGTTGACATCTCAATATGTTAGTCAGAGTCTGGAAGCAGCAGAGGGAGCTAACGGGCCCATGATGAGGTGGCCACGATGACCCATGTGTTCAGGGTGGGTCACACTCACGGGTCAACACCCATCCGATGGCCTCCACGCATGGGGTGCGAACCTGGGTAGGACACTGGGTCAACCAGTCTCCCCTGGGAATCAAACCTCTGGCGCTCCTGGACGGTCTGCGCACCGAGCGGCGCAAGCCAATCGATTGTGCTCTCCGACTAACAGTCGGGGGAGTCTGGGAACTGTCATCATGGGCCCGTTATCACCTCATCATGGGCCCGTTAGCTCTCCGACTAACAGTCGGGGGAGTCTGGGAACTGTATTGTTTTCTATAGAGCGGGGGTGGTTGCCTACCTTACGGCGACTGCTCTTGAAATGACCATTGGCCATCCGATCCCGGTTCAGAGTCGGGCAAAGAACGCCTTGGTCCGCGACAGATTCGGTGTACACCGTTTCACCGCTTCGTAAGGGAGAGGACCGCGCAAGCGACCTCGAACTCGGAACCAATCGAGAGACCGGAGATATCTGGTCACAATTGGAAGCAAGGGCGCGAGTGTCGGCCCGCCAGGTAACATTACTAGCTATCTTGCGGTAAAGCCGTTGGTCTCTTGCGGGTTGTGGCGTAGCTGGACGTTGGATTTGTTCTGTCCAAAGTCTTCTACGTTCACTGCAGGGCGACAGAACGAGAAAATCGTTAAAACGATTAACGTTAAAACGATAATTCCTTGAAGCAGTCAGGACCGACTGCTTCAAGCTGGGACTGCATAGCGAACTACAGTCTTCTATTCATCGGCATATACGGACTGCTCGAGCAGTCGCGACCGCTTTGAGCGGTCGGCAGTATTTATAATCCTCTTTTTTGGAACCTGTTTGTTCCAAGAGCGCCTTTTCAACAAAATTTGTACATGGCGATTCGGTCTTGTGCCAGACTTCAATATTTTTACTGCGAATATAATTTCGGAATGGATTCCTAATAACAAAATAAAATAAGAATATATCTTAATTTTAGTGCGATATAGCCATAGAGGTATTAGAATAGAGCGCTCTCTATCTAGAGGACTCTCTTGGGTTGCAGTCGCTGACCTCCTCAGCAGGTGTTCATAGAACTGGTATGCGACTGTTGTATTAACAACACGTGCCATGTACAATGTGCCATGTACTGTCATTGTTTATAAATAGCCCACAGAAAATGCAGTAGTCTTCGTGAGATATGCACTGAGAAAAATATAACGACGTAATTACACGGAAATACGCATGTTTCAACGAGGATTACTTTTTTAACTCGGACTGTGGTCTATACGTATGAATTAACATGACGCGTAACAGTGTTAGCGTGACGGTAGTTACCGTGTCGTAATATTTATCTATTTATTTAACAATAAATTACTATTGATGTTGCTTACAAAACATTGATGTTGCTTACAAAAATAACAGGAACACAATGGCCAAAACCTTGACCTTATGCTTATTTGATTCTGTCACCCAACTGGGACTAGCCCGTTCTAGGGTAAACAGGGCTCTAATATTACAATAAATTATGTCAAAGTTTTAGAAAATGCCCATAAAATTAAATTGCCTTAAAATTTAATCATTTAAACAAAATATATCGCAATTTCATTATGAAATCGGCATTAAATAGAACATAACATTTTGTTAAATAATGTGTGACAAATAGAATTGACTTAAAACTAAAATAAGGGCAAAAATAAAGTTATAAGAAAAAAACGAATGAAAATGTCGTAAGTAAAATATAAAATAAGTCTATAATATTTAACATATGGTAAGTAATATATAATAAAAAATATAATAATATCTAGTCAAAATAAGTAAAATTCTTGGTCAAAACAATATAATTAACAACAAGATTATAGATTTTTTGATAATTAGTTCAATGTTAAAATATAATCAACATACATAATGTTAAAACATAATGTTATTTATGTCATATATTTATGTTATATACATTACGTCGCGACCTTCGGATCTTGCTTCTAACATGACAGCATGTAGTAGAATACGTACGGTTATAGTCCGACACATGAATCATGTTGAAACTGCAGTATATGGTTATTTCCGTATTAACCGTAAGGTACATACTTACGTACATACAACCGTAAGGTACAAACTAATAATGGAGTCTCAACAAAATTCCTTGTAATTCAACAATATTACGATTAAAATATCGTTATTCTGTATAAAACCGTAATAACAAAATGGTAATGTAAGAATCAATGCAATATTTTTTTGTGTCTATAGTGTGTATATTTGTGTGTGTATGTTTGTGTGCATATTTAAATTGTGGTAATTTAGAAAAATAAATTAAAAAACCCTACGCCTATCTGTCATTTGCACTACGTGCAATGAGTACCAATCGTCATTTTTTTGTGTTTAATAATATTACGATAAACCAAAATATCGCATTAAATCGGCAAATCGTTTTCGAGTCACAAAACCCGACGGAACAATTATTATATTAAAATGTATTGTCTGTACAATGGCACTTTCACTAAGCGTGATAACAGACTATCGTCCATCAACCGCATTATGGTTATCAATCGACCGCGTTATCAATATGTTTTTGTTACCGGATAAAATTTTGGATTTCTTCTTATCATTAATTTTTGCGGAAATCAATATCTTGCCTAGTCCCGGTGTAATCGACCCCTTATTGTGTCATTGTTTTAAAAAATAAAAATCGGGTTTGAAAGGTGCCTATTGCGATAACACACTGCCTTTTGCGATGTACTGCTGATTGATTGTTTTTTTAAACTTTTATGAGGCCAGGATCTCACTCAAAAAAATCGCTTATGTCACCCCAAGACTTCTCCGGCAAGTAGATAATGACTGGTTTTGATCTGAATATTAATTTCATAAATAAAATCAATGGCCGGCGGACAAACCGTTTAGGTTCCTATAACAAAACCCTCTGGCGGCGCGGTTCGCTTCTCGGCTAGCCTCGGGCGGATCGGCGTAAATATTTGATTAAATTATATGGTGGAATTTAAATATCATTAGAACAGCTCATATATATGAGATATTCGAACTAAAATTTCACAATGTGATTGCGGCTTAACAAGGCATCTGTGTACCAAATTTCAAGTCTCCAAGTCCAATGATTCGAGATTGATATAAGACTATTGCGCCCCAGTGGGGACGATTTCAACCACAATCTTTTCAACTCTTGCCATAACCAAATGATGCCTGCATACCAAATTTCAGTTCAATCAGATTAAGCGTTTGGGCGCTATTGTGAAGATATACACATACACACACACAAACACACACACACACACACACACACACAGACAGACACACAGACTTCAATCTGGAAATGGTCTTAATCGTCTCAGGGGAGCTCAAAATAAATACTACCGTCTTAATCTCGATAAAAAATGTTTGCACGTTCAGAATACTTTCTGTCATCGTCGGCTGGTTGGCCGAGAAAGCAATGAAAGTCATTAAAAATAGTTACAATATTTAAAGATATTACAAACAAACAATTTTCCGATAGAAAGGGTTGACTAAACAGTTTCATTTCGGCATTACCTAATGTGCTTGATGGCCTTTGAGGAGTGATGACCCGAATGAAGAAGCACGTGCAGGTAACCACCACAGACAACTAGTTTGCACAATAAAGATCAAGACGTAGCAGCAAACCGCGGCGGTAACAACTGATCGTTGCAACCGCCAGATTTCGCACAGTGATTCATACTTAAAATTTCAAAAAAGGTGGTTGATACACGGCATCATATACTTTTCCGAATTTCGTCGCGGTTTTAGGTATTGGCAATGAAATAATTGTGGGGTAATTAATTCATTGCATTCGGTTTTCAGTTTCTTGTCTACAATAATCCCGTCTTTCAGGTTCGATTGTCAAATTCTTCTTTTTCTACCTATCATTTTAATTAAACTCGTAAACCACTAAAGCCATTGTGAGATTACTTTCCAACAAAGTTAGACGTAATATTCCCAGTAGTCTAAGGCTTTAATTTTTCATTCTAGCATTCATACACGGTCCGGTGGCGTAGTGGTTAGGTCGCCTGATCCATTGTAAGGTCCCGGGTTCGATTCCCGGCTGGGTCACCATTTTCCGTTGGGATCAAATTAACGGAATTGCATTTTCAACTCTGCCGATGAAATGCAATAACAAGACACATACTTACACACATGTTACATGCACACATACATATAAACACTTCATAGTAGGGTTGGTTGTAAGAGATTGTCATATGTCAATAAATTCGCTCATTGTGAAATTTCACAATAAAGAGTACAAAACAAACAATAATAATAATGGTGTTATGAAGTCTTACATTTTCAGATTATAGCATTTTTAATTCAAAACCCGCCAAAGATGACGAAAAATGACGTAAGCGAAAGTTGTAGGTTAATGTCCTCAAAACTTTGTCCCATTATTTATATATCTAGGACCAGTATTAACGAATTTATGACATTATTTTTTTTTTAAAGCCGCCTTTTTGAACCAAATGACGATTGTTGAGGAATTTTATTATAAAAGTTATATCTTACCGGAAATGTATTTATTGCGGGATTCTATACAATACTTAGGCATTGTAGATATTGCCTTTAGCGCAGTCGGATACCAATTGCCCAGTCTTTTTATAGGATACCTGGCACCTTGTTGGTAATGTATCAGAGCCTATGTCACTAAGACGAGTAGACCTTCGAAAACCACACCTCAGAATGTTTTTATTATCGTTAAAAATGCTATATCTGCAATGGAAACTATATGATCCACCGGGAATATTGCTAAAAGCCTATTCATACATTGCCTAAAAGACTGAGAAATTGTATAAATTTCCTAGGGATTCTACAGAATCTCTAGGTTCTCTATAACATATAGGTACACTGTTCCATAAAAGAGCATCCATTTTTTAAAATCGAAACTTGGCAAGTTAAAGCTTATTTCTATTCGCGTACACATTGGGCCCGATTGCGTTTCTTTGTGAACTGAAACTAAAATTAGTCCAAGCGAACGAGACGGAGCAATACGTTAGAGCGGAATATGAAACGAACGATCGTCGATAAATACCTGTCGATCTTATACTCGTCCGAATAAACTCGAGCATATTTCGTGCGGTTGAAGATTTGACTTGACGGGCAGTTTTAATGCGAAAAAGTGACAACCAGTCATCTCACACTCCGCTCTAGAGTATTGCCCTGTCTCGTTCACACGGAGTAATTTCCGTTTTTAGTTCACGAAGAAACGCAATCGAGCCCATTGTGGCGGTCACTTACTTGTGTGAACTGTGTTAGGTTTTTGCGACCATATATTATTTATATTATTTGTAAAAATAATAGTGGTGTGCCCATGTTTTCTCTTTCGGTATTTAAAGCCATTTCCTTTGTTGTAAGTCCTCAAAACTGGCTGCCAATAGAACAGCCTGATCTTCTCCTAGTCAGATGTTAGACGTTTCAAAATCAACGACTTTTCACCGTTTCCGTACCACTGTGCGCCGGGCGCCGAGATACCGCCTCGCCGGCCTTGTAATAATGACAGATATTAATGAAATAAACAGTTGAGTCAATCTTCTTACCGGTTTACAAACTTATTGTGAATTCAAACAATAATAGCATCCAGCGACTGTTTACCAACCGATCAATGATTAGAAATGTGCTCACTTGCCTAACACGGATAGAAAAAACCAGTCGAGCATTTAATCACACTAATTATTTATTGATAACGATTAATTGCACATTACATAATTACGGAGTAGTTTATTTCGATCTTATTTATCCGCCAGGGCAGAGGTTCCCAAACGTATCCATCGTGGCATCCTTAACCCTTTAAGGACCAAGGGACATATGTGTCCCATAATTTCAAAATAATTTTATAAATTGTCGAATACGAATAATTTATAAATTATATTTTTTCCATGTAATTGAGACATCTGAATCTTAATATTAGCAAAACAAATAAATGATTGTTTAAAAATATACCGCTTTTTTTTAACAATATTACAAGTGATCAACGAACTCTGGTGAGTGATTTTAAATAAACTGGTATTGCGGTAAATAAAATGGCATTGCGACTGATGGAAGTTTTCTCTTAATGTAATATTTACAAAATATGTATGTATTGAATATAATATAATATATTTATTTTTATTCTAAATATATTATAATACGTATGACGTATAAATATACGTATACTATATGTTCGCTCACAAAATGCTCAGTCAGCATAAACTAAGTCAAAATAAATAGACTAAAAACGTATAATCTGTACGTCAATTTTCTTTCGATCTATATTTTAATAGTTTTGAAATTTAACTCGAAAAAAATATATTTCGTTAGTTTTTACTTAACTTCCACGTTATTTTTCAGCGATACCTAACTAGTATAATTATAAAGTTGACAGTCTGCTCTACACTAATGAGTCCAAACATTTTAATCAATTTATTGAATTGTGGCTATAAAAAATAAAACAAGTGAAACATACATTTAAAAAAAAAAAACTTTTTGCTCTAATATCTAAAGTAGGGCGACAACAATTTACTTTATTGCATTCTACGACAGTTACTTATTAAAATATCTTCTTTTTAAAATATATTAAATTAACCATAATGTTCACAATACAGCCGCGCCAAATTTCTCGGTCCCTCACCCATATGGTTAGATCACACGTATTGCATTTATTGAACACTAATGCAATGAAACCATAAAGCGATAGAAATTCCTAATCCTTTAACCACTTTGCGTCGTTTGACAGATCCGCGAGTGCGAGTAACCGTTTCGGCCGTCCCCATATATATTATATAAATATGTAATATACATGATTAACAAGATTAATTACTAGGTAACAAGCGGAAATTCATGAAAAAACGATATTATTAGTATTTATTAACAAAATCGGCCGAAAATTTGCGTCGCAGTTTTTTGCGCGCAAAGGCTGGCTTCCCATGGTTTAAAGGATTTCTATCCCTTTTTGGTTTCAGTGGATTGGTGTTCAATAAATGCAATACGTGTGATCTGAGCATGTGGGCGAGGGACCGAGAAATTTGACGCGCTAAATACATTTATAGCTTAACAGCTCAAGCTTTCAAACTGAGGGATATCCATAATGATATATCTACCAAGACATCCACAGTCATTGTTTGAAAACATGTGGTTTATTGTTGGACAACCGACCCTAAACTGCCGTGCCCTAAGAAGTTTATAGGCGGAATTTGGCGTGCTTAGGGCGTTCGAACTGATCTGATGATGGAGTCGGAAGATATGAACTGGAACTTCATGATGGAACATCGTATCATAGCTGTGTTTGGACTTGTTAGAAAAGTCTTGGAATGAACTTTGACCACGATTAGGTTTTAAGGTCTGATGATGAAGCCGGAAGATAGGCACTGGCATTCCATGATGGAATATCGTATTATAGCCGTGTTTGGACTTGTTAGAAAGGTCTTGTAATGAACTTTGAACACGATTAAGTGTTTTTACGTGCTTTTATAAAAGCGTGTTTTTAGTGTTTTTTTGAAACTATTAATTTATTTTGTCTTTAATGTTGAATATCTTATGTTACATTTATTTATTTACCTAATAAATAATGATTAGGATATATTATAACTACCTAAATATATAATACGTAAATTGTATAAATAGGATAAAAAACGAATTTACCACGTGAATTGTGTAGCACCCGACGTTCCGCCGACGTTGCAGCCGCTACAAAATTCACGCGGTAAATTCGTTTTTTATCTTATTTATAATGTCAAACAACCGCGATAGTCTCCGACGTTAACTGTATATTCGAATTATCGAAACATTAATAAAATTATATAAATTTAACTTAATATAACTAGCACTTAATGTCGATGTTTTGTTTGAATATCAATAAATTTAATAAATAAATAAAATCTCGCAGAATAAGGTTCTTCTTACTCTTGATTCTGTTTGGCTTTCCCTTTTAGAACTCCATCGTAGAAACCTTCACTTTGTGCAATCACTAATGCTACGGCCAAAACACTGACTATTCAATTAATTCCTGCATAAGCGTACAATACCGTCCACAAACAGCTCGCGTATTCATATCATGTTTAAAAACAGTTTCGGTGCGTTATTTGTGGAATTGCCACCCCACTTAATCGGAAATCCGAGCTCATTAGTGAAAATTCCACGCGTGCTGTAAAAACTAGAGTCAACGTCCCGACGCCCATTAAATGAATTATAAATGTACTGACACTGATGTACAGCAAAAATGACCGAGCAAGACGGAACCGCTCACAGGGGGCTAAGGTGACGATGATTCACCGATCATTCAATTTTTAATCAGGTTTATGTTCAATCGCCCCAGTAATGTATTGGCCGATAATTAAAGCGCCCACGTCGCAGTAACCTGTAGGAAATATCTTGGAATAATGACTCCTTGAAGCTACTAGGGTTGTCGACTACAGCGGGCGAGCCCGTCACCTCAGGAAGCTTTAACGATTAGTCGTTCTATCTCCCTGGAGTGAGCGCAGAAGACTTGGACAAAACAGTCCACCGTCTAGCTCCGCCACAAACCCGTAAGAGGCCAACGCCTTAACCGCGAGATAGCCAGGAGTGTTACCCGGCGGGCTTACACTCACGCCCTTACTCCCAATTGTGACCAGATTACTCCGGTCTCTCGATTGGTTACGAGTTCGAGGTCGCTTGTGCGGTCCTCTCCCTTACGAAGCGGTGAAACGGTGTATACCGAATCTATCGCGGACCACAGCGTCCTTTGCCCGGCTGTTCACCCAGGATCGGATGGCCGATGGTCGTTTCAAGAGCAGTCACCGTAAGGTCCGCAACCACCCCCGCTCTATAGGAAACAGTACTGCTCCCAGACTCCCCCGACTGTTAGTCAGAGTTTTGGATATCTCCGGTGCATTCGACAACGCGTGGTGGCCGATGCTTATATGCAAGCTTCGCGCCTGCCTGTGCCCGAACAATTTGTTGAAAGTAGTGAGGAGCTACTTTTCAGACAGATCTGTCACTCTGAGGTACGGCCCGACCAGCGTCACCAAAACCCCGACCATGGGCTGTCCACAGGGGTCAGTGTTGGGTCCTAGCCTTTGGAACATTCTCTTTGATGATTTCCTCGGTCTACCTTACCCGGAGGAGTGCACCGTCAGCGCTTATGCAGACGACGCTCTTCTCCTGGTGGGCGGCAGGAGTCGCGCAGAGGTCGAGAGAAGGGTGGCTGACTCGCTGGACCTGATCCTCGGATGGGGTCAGCGAAACAGACTCACCTTCTCTCCGACGAAAACTCAGGCGCTTCTCCTGAAGGGACATCTTAAGCGGAACCCTGTCATCAGGATGAACGGTCGCCCGGTATCCTTCCCGGCCACCGTTCGATACCTGGGGGTGACGCTTACGGCTTCCCTTTCCTTTCTTTCGCACGCAAAGATTACAGCCGAAAAATCCCGGGATCTATTCTTTGCGCTCCGCGGAGTGAGTCGGGCCGACTGGGGAATTCGTTTCCCGGCGGTCATGACTATCTATAAGGGCGTCTTCGTCCCGCGTGCGACTTATGCCGCACGCGCTTGGATGGAGTCTGCTGTTCCTGAGGCGACGCGTGTCGCGCTGCTGCGCGGACAGCGCATCCCTCTCGTGGCCCTGACCGGGGCGTACAGAACGACGTCCACTCTTGCGTTACCCGTCATCGCTGGCGTTCTGCCGATTGACCTGGAGATTCTGGAGCGTGCAGCGTTGTCGCGGTACCGCCGGGGCGAGCCGGTAGTCCTTCATGGCCTGTCGATCGACCCGGTGGCGCACCGAGCTGGGGAGTTTGCCCGCCTGATTCGGGTGGAGTCCTTGCGTGTCTGGCAGGCTAGATGGGACGCCGGGGGTACGGGCCGCCTCACCCATTGCTTTTTCCCGTCCGTCGCAGTGCGGATGGCAAATTCGTTTCTGCGGTTCGACCACCATACCACGCAGCTGGTTGGGGGCCACGGAGAGTTCAGAGCCAAACTATTTGACTTTGTATGAAATCGAAGACTATCGCGGTTGTTTGACATTATAAATAGGATAGAAAACGAATTTACCGCGTGAAATTTGTAGGACCCGACGTTTCGGTGACGTTGCAGCCGCCGTTGTCAAGGGTAAACTGAAGAGCTGTCAGTCCGTTGTTTTGCGGGTAGGCCGCAACACATCAAAGCTGTTAAAAACGTTCAGCGAGAAAAATCGGCGATCTGCGAACATATATTGGATAGCGGAAGTAACCACTGGATGCAGTTTCAAAATCCCATTGTTCTATCGAAGGAACAATTCTACTTTCCTCGCATGATCCGGGAAGCCATTGAAATAAGAAGAACTCCGAACTTCAATAGAGATGACGGCTACAAACTCTCTTCTACGTGGAACCCTCTTCTTAAAATGTTCCCGCCGCCGAACGCCGAACGCAAAGACGTAAAACAGGATACAGTGAGTGTTGTGTGCAAGACGGATTTTAAAAATTCCCGCGCTCCGAGCCCGGCCCCCCACCACCGTTATAACCTACGCAGTGGCGGCAGCGGTTTGCGGCCTACCCGCAAAACAACGGACTGACAGCTCTTCAGTTTACCCTTGACAACGGCGGCTGCAACGTCACCGAAACGTCGGGTCCTACAAATTTCACGCGGTAAATTCGTTTTCTATCCTATTTATAATATTTGACTTTGGACTTGCCGATGACCCCCGATGCGCCTGTGGGTATGGTCGCCAGACTGCGGAACACGTAATTTGGTCTTGCCCAATTCTAGCGGCTGCACGGGGGAAATTGATGGATGCAGTGGGCGCGTGCGTTGGGCGCTCTCCGATTTGGTACCCGGATCTGGTCAGTTGTAGGAGCTGCCTCCAGTCGTTTGGCGAGCTTGTGGAGCACTGGGTGGCTTCTTGGGAAAGCATGAGGCCTCGGGATACCCCCCAGGGGGTACCCTCTTCCTTGGTGGCGTGATTCGGCGGCTACTTCCAGCCCGAAGTGCCCGTCTTTGTGCCCGTCTCTTTGCCGCCCCGAAGGGCGTTTCGTTCTTTGCAGGATCCAGGGATTCCTCCCCCCCGTGGCTGCTCCGAGACCTGCCCACGGACCGTGCGCCTCCACCATCATCATTTCTGGAGCGTCCTCTACCCCGCTTACCGGCCCTAAATTTGTTATTTGTTGTTTTATTTTTTTTTATTTTGTGAATATGGTAAATTTAGTATTATTTTTGTAAATTTTTACTTTGTAAATTCTTTTATTATTATAAATAAATGGGTTCTCGGGGCGGTACGGGGGGGGGTGGTTTACCCTATTTCACCCCCTGCGCGTTCTACCCTTCTGGTACGCGCAGGGTTGTCGTAGCACGACATCCCGGGCAGACAAGACGACCCTCGTCGTTATAACTGCCCGGGCGGTGGGCGGGGTTTGCTGCCCTCACCTATCGCCTTGAAACTCTAAACTGTTAGTCAGAGTGGCCATCGTGGCCACTCTGACTGACTAACACATGGGTCATCGTGGCCACCTCATCATGGGAGCTAACGGGCCCATGATGAGGTGGCCACGATGACCCATGTGTTCAGGGTCGGTCACACTCACGGGTCAACACCCATCCGATGGCCTCCACGCATGGGGTGCGAACCTGGGTAGGACACTGGGTCAACCAGTCTCCCCTGGGAATCAAACCTCTGGCGCTCCTGGACGGTCTGCGCACCGAGCGGCGCAAGCCAATCGATTGTGCTCTCCGACTAACAATCGGGGGAGTCTGGGAACTGTATTGTTTCCTATAGAGCGGGGGTGGTTGCCTACCTTACGGCGACTGCTCTTGAAATGACCATTGGCCATCCGATCCCGGTTCAGAGTCGGGCAAAGGACGCCTTGGTCCGCGACAGATTCGGTGTACACCATTTCACCGCTTCGTAAGGGAGAGGACCGCGCAAGCGACCTCGAACTTGGAACCAATCGAGAGACCGGAGAAATCTGGTCACAATTGGAAGCAAGGGCGCGAGTGTCGGCCCGCCAGGTAACATTACTGGCTATCTCGCGGTAAAGGCGTTGGTCTCTTGCGGGTTGTGGCGTAGCTAGACGTCGGATTTGTAATGTCCAAAGTCTTCTACGCTCACTGCACGGTCGATAGAACGATGAATCGTTAAAACGTCCTGCGGTGACGGGTTCGCCCGTTATGGTTGACATCTCAATATGTTAGTCAGAGTCTGGAAGCAGCAGAGGGAGCTAACGGGCCCATGATGAGGTGGCCACGATGACCCATGTGTTCAGGGTGGGTCACACTCACGGGTCAACACCCATCCGATGGCCTCCACGCATGGGGTGCGAACCTGGGTAGGACACTGGGTCAACCAGTCTCCCCTGGGAATCAAACCTCTGGCGCTCCTGGACGGTCTGCGCACCGAGCGGCGCAAGCCAATCGATTGTGCTCTCCGACTAACAATCGGGGGAGTCTGGGAACTGTATTGTTTCCTATAGAGCGGGGGTGGTTGCCTACCTTACGGCGACTGCTCTTGAAATGACCATTGGCCATCCGATCCCGGTTCAGAGTCGGGCAAAGGACGCCTTGGTCCGCGACAGATTCGGTGTACACCATTTCACCGCTTCGTAAGGGAGAGGACCGCGCAAGCGACCTCGAACTTGGAACCAATCGAGAGACCGGAGAAATCTGGTCACAATTGGAAGCAAGGGCGCGAGTATCGGCCCGCCAGGTAACATTACTGGCTATCTCGCGGTAAAGGCGTTGGTCTCTTGCGGGTTGTGGCGTAGCTAGACGTCGGATTTGTAATGTCCAAAGTCTTCTACGCTCACTGCACGGTCGATAGAACGATGAATCGTTAAAACGTCCTGCGGTGACGGGTTCGCCCGTTATGGTTGACATCTCAATATGTTAGTCAGAGTCTGGAAGCAGCAGAGGGAGCTAACGGGCCCATGATGAGGTGGCCACGATGACCCATGTGTTCAGGGTGGGTCACACTCACGGGTCAACACCCATCCGATGGCCTCCACGCATGGGGTGCGAACCTGGGTAGGACACTGGGTCAACCAGTCTCCCCTGGGAATCAAACCTCTGGCGCTCCTGGACGGTCTGCGCACCGAGCGGCGCAAGCCAATCGATTGTGCTCTCCGACTAACAGTCGGGGGAGTCTGGGAACTGTCATCATGGGCCCGTTATCACCTCATCATGGGCCCGTTAGCTCTCCGACTAACAGTCGGGGGAGTCTGGGAACTGTATTGTTTTCTATAGAGCGGGGGTGGTTGCCTACCTTACGGCGACTGCTCTTGAAATGACCATTGGCCATCCGATCCCGGTTCAGAGTCGGGCAAAGAACGCCTTGGTCCGCGACAGATTCGGTGTACACCGTTTCACCGCTTCGTAAGGGAGAGGACCGCGCAAGCGACCTCGAACTCGGAACCAATCGAGAGACCGGAGATATCTGGTCACAATTGGAAGCAAGGGCGCGAGTGTCGGCCCGCCAGGTAACATTACTAGCTATCTTGCGGTAAAGCCGTTGGTCTCTTGCGGGTTGTGGCGTAGCTGGACGTTGGATTTGTTCTGTCCAAAGTCTTCTACGTTCACTGCAGGGCGACAGAACGAGAAAATCGTTAAAACGATTAACGTTAAAACGATAATTCCTTGAAGCAGTCAGGACCGACTGCTTCAAGCTGGGACTGCATAGCGAACTACAGTCTTCTATTCATCGGCATATACGGACTGCTCGAGCAGTCGCGACCGCTTTGAGCGGTCGGCAGTATTTATAATCCTCTTTTTTGGAACCTGTTTGTTCCAAGAGCGCCTTTTCAACAAAATTTGTACATGGCGATTCGGTCTTGTGCCAGACTTCAATATTTTTACTGCGAATATAATTTCGGAATGGATTCCTAATAACAAAATAAAATAAGAATATATCTTAATTTTAGTGCGATATAGCCATAGAGGTATTAGAATAGAGCGCTCTCTATCTAGAGGACTCTCTTGGGTTGCAGTCGCTGACCTCCTCAGCAGGTGTTCATAGAACTGGTATGCGACTGTTGTATTAACAACACGTGCCATGTACAATGTGCCATGTACTGTCATTGTTTATAAATAGCCCACAGAAAATGCAGTAGTCTTCGTGAGATATGCACTGAGAAAAATATAACGACGTAATTACACGGAAATACGCATGTTTCAACGAGGATTACTTTTTTAACTCGGACTGTGGTCTATACGTATGAATTAACATGACGCGTAACAGTGTTAGCGTGACGGTAGTTACCGTGTCGTAATATTTATCTATTTATTTAACAATAAATTACTATTGATGTTGCTTACAAAACATTGATGTTGCTTACAAAAATAACAGGAACACAATGGCCAAAACCTTGACCTTATGCTTATTTGATTCTGTCACCCAACTGGGACTAGCCCGTTCTAGGGTAAACAGGGCTCTAATATTACAATAAATTATGTCAAAGTTTTAGAAAATGCCCATAAAATTAAATTGCCTTAAAATTTAATCATTTAAACAAAATATATCGCAATTTCATTATGAAATCGGCATTAAATAGAACATAACATTTTGTTAAATAATGTGTGACAAATAGAATTGACTTAAAACTAAAATAAGGGCAAAAATAAAGTTATAAGAAAAAAACGAATGAAAATGTCGTAAGTAAAATATAAAATAAGTCTATAATATTTAACATATGGTAAGTAATATATAATAAAAAATATAATAATATCTAGTCAAAATAAGTAAAATTCTTGGTCAAAACAATATAATTAACAACAAGATTATAGATTTTTTGATAATTAGTTCAATGTTAAAATATAATCAACATACATAATGTTAAAACATAATGTTATTTATGTCATATATTTATGTTATATACATTACGTCGCGACCTTCGGATCTTGCTTCTAACATGACAGCATGTAGTAGAATACGTACGGTTATAGTCCGACACATGAATCATGTTGAAACTGCAGTATATGGTTATTTCCGTATTAACCGTAAGGTACATACTTACGTACATACAACCGTAAGGTACAAACTAATAATGGAGTCTCAACAAAATTCCTTGTAATTCAACAATATTACGATTAAAATATCGTTATTCTGTATAAAACCGTAATAACAAAATGGTAATGTAAGAATCAATGCAATATTTTTTTGTGTCTATAGTGTGTATATTTGTGTGTGTATGTTTGTGTGCATATTTAAATTGTGGTAATTTAGAAAAATAAATTAAAAAACCCTACGCCTATCTGTCATTTGCACTACGTGCAATGAGTACCAATCGTCATTTTTTTGTGTTTAATAATATTACGATAAACCAAAATATCGCATTAAATCGGCAAATCGTTTTCGAGTCACAAAACCCGACGGAACAATTATTATATTAAAATGTATTGTCTGTACAATGGCACTTTCACTAAGCGTGATAACAGACTATCGTCCATCAACCGCATTATGGTTATCAATCGACCGCGTTATCAATATGTTTTTGTTACCGGATAAAATTTTGGATTTCTTCTTATCATTAATTTTTGCGGAAATCAATATCTTGCCTAGTCCCGGTGTAATCGACCCCTTATTGTGTCATTGTTTTAAAAAATAAAAATCGGGTTTGAAAGGTGCCTATTGCGATAACACACTGCCTTTTGCGATGTACTGCTGATTGATTGTTTTTTTAAACTTTTATGAGGCCAGGATCTCACTCAAAAAAATCGCTTATGTCACCCCAAGACTTCTCCGGCAAGTAGATAATGACTGGTTTTGATCTGAATATTAATTTCATAAATAAAATCAATGGCCGGCGGACAAACCGTTTAGGTTCCTATAACAAAACCCTCTGGCGGCGCGGTTCGCTTCTCGGCTAGCCTCGGGCGGATCGGCGTAAATATTTGATTAAATTATATGGTGGAATTTAAATATCATTAGAACAGCTCATATATATGAGATATTCGAACTAAAATTTCACAATGTGATTGCGGCTTAACAAGGCATCTGTGTACCAAATTTCAAGTCTCCAAGTCCAATGATTCGAGATTGATATAAGACTATTGCGCCCCAGTGGGGACGATTTCAACCACAATCTTTTCAACTCTTGCCATAACCAAATGATGCCTGCATACCAAATTTCAGTTCAATCAGATTAAGCGTTTGGGCGCTATTGTGAAGATATACACATACACACACACAAACACACACACACACACACACACACACAGACAGACACACAGACTTCAATCTGGAAATGGTCTTAATCGTCTCAGGGGAGCTCAAAATAAATACTACCGTCTTAATCTCGATAAAAAATGTTTGCACGTTCAGAATACTTTCTGTCATCGTCGGCTGGTTGGCCGAGAAAGCAATGAAAGTCATTAAAAATAGTTACAATATTTAAAGATATTACAAACAAACAATTTTCCGATAGAAAGGGTTGACTAAACAGTTTCATTTCGGCATTACCTAATGTGCTTGATGGCCTTTGAGGAGTGATGACCCGAATGAAGAAGCACGTGCAGGTAACCACCACAGACAACTAGTTTGCACAATAAAGATCAAGACGTAGCAGCAAACCGCGGCGGTAACAACTGATCGTTGCAACCGCCAGATTTCGCACAGTGATTCATACTTAAAATTTCAAAAAAGGTGGTTGATACACGGCATCATATACTTTTCCGAATTTCGTCGCGGTTTTAGGTATTGGCAATGAAATAATTGTGGGGTAATTAATTCATTGCATTCGGTTTTCAGTTTCTTGTCTACAATAATCCCGTCTTTCAGGTTCGATTGTCAAATTCTTCTTTTTCTACCTATCATTTTAATTAAACTCGTAAACCACTAAAGCCATTGTGAGATTACTTTCCAACAAAGTTAGACGTAATATTCCCAGTAGTCTAAGGCTTTAATTTTTCATTCTAGCATTCATACACGGTCCGGTGGCGTAGTGGTTAGGTCGCCTGATCCATTGTAAGGTCCCGGGTTCGATTCCCGGCTGGGTCACCATTTTCCGTTGGGATCAAATTAACGGAATTGCATTTTCAACTCTGCCGATGAAATGCAATAACAAGACACATACTTACACACATGTTACATGCACACATACATATAAACACTTCATAGTAGGGTTGGTTGTAAGAGATTGTCATATGTCAATAAATTCGCTCATTGTGAAATTTCACAATAAAGAGTACAAAACAAACAATAATAATAATGGTGTTATGAAGTCTTACATTTTCAGATTATAGCATTTTTAATTCAAAACCCGCCAAAGATGACGAAAAATGACGTAAGCGAAAGTTGTAGGTTAATGTCCTCAAAACTTTGTCCCATTATTTATATATCTAGGACCAGTATTAACGAATTTATGACATTATTTTTTTTTTAAAGCCGCCTTTTTGAACCAAATGACGATTGTTGAGGAATTTTATTATAAAAGTTATATCTTACCGGAAATGTATTTATTGCGGGATTCTATACAATACTTAGGCATTGTAGATATTGCCTTTAGCGCAGTCGGATACCAATTGCCCAGTCTTTTTATAGGATACCTGGCACCTTGTTGGTAATGTATCAGAGCCTATGTCACTAAGACGAGTAGACCTTCGAAAACCACACCTCAGAATGTTTTTATTATCGTTAAAAATGCTATATCTGCAATGGAAACTATATGATCCACCGGGAATATTGCTAAAAGCCTATTCATACATTGCCTAAAAGACTGAGAAATTGTATAAATTTCCTAGGGATTCTACAGAATCTCTAGGTTCTCTATAACATATAGGTACACTGTTCCATAAAAGAGCATCCATTTTTTAAAATCGAAACTTGGCAAGTTAAAGCTTATTTCTATTCGCGTACACATTGGGCCCGATTGCGTTTCTTTGTGAACTGAAACTAAAATTAGTCCAAGCGAACGAGACGGAGCAATACGTTAGAGCGGAATATGAAACGAACGATCGTCGATAAATACCTGTCGATCTTATACTCGTCCGAATAAACTCGAGCATATTTCGTGCGGTTGAAGATTTGACTTGACGGGCAGTTTTAATGCGAAAAAGTGACAACCAGTCATCTCACACTCCGCTCTAGAGTATTGCCCTGTCTCGTTCACACGGAGTAATTTCCGTTTTTAGTTCACGAAGAAACGCAATCGAGCCCATTGTGGCGGTCACTTACTTGTGTGAACTGTGTTAGGTTTTTGCGACCATATATTATTTATATTATTTGTAAAAATAATAGTGGTGTGCCCATGTTTTCTCTTTCGGTATTTAAAGCCATTTCCTTTGTTGTAAGTCCTCAAAACTGGCTGCCAATAGAACAGCCTGATCTTCTCCTAGTCAGATGTTAGACGTTTCAAAATCAACGACTTTTCACCGTTTCCGTACCACTGTGCGCCGGGCGCCGAGATACCGCCTCGCCGGCCTTGTAATAATGACAGATATTAATGAAATAAACAGTTGAGTCAATCTTCTTACCGGTTTACAAACTTATTGTGAATTCAAACAATAATAGCATCCAGCGACTGTTTACCAACCGATCAATGATTAGAAATGTGCTCACTTGCCTAACACGGATAGAAAAAACCAGTCGAGCATTTAATCACACTAATTATTTATTGATAACGATTAATTGCACATTACATAATTACGGAGTAGTTTATTTCGATCTTATTTATCCGCCAGGGCAGAGGTTCCCAAACGTATCCATCGTGGCATCCTTAACCCTTTAAGGACCAAGGGACATATGTGTCCCATAATTTCAAAATAATTTTATAAATTGTCGAATACGAATAATTTATAAATTATATTTTTTCCATGTAATTGAGACATCTGAATCTTAATATTAGCAAAACAAATAAATGATTGTTTAAAAATATACCGCTTTTTTTTAACAATATTACAAGTGATCAACGAACTCTGGTGAGTGATTTTAAATAAACTGGTATTGCGGTAAATAAAATGGCATTGCGACTGATGGAAGTTTTCTCTTAATGTAATATTTACAAAATATGTATTATAATATTGAATATAATATAATATATTTATTTTTATTCTAAATATATTATAATACGTATGACGTATAAATATACGTATACTATATGTTCGCTCACAAAATGCTCAGTCAGCATAAACTAAGTCAAAATAAATAGACTAAAAACGTATAATCTGTACGTCAATTTTCTTTCGATCTATATTTTAATAGTTTTGAAATTTAACTCGAAAAAAATATATTTCGTTAGTTTTTACTTAACTTCCACGTTATTTTTCAGCGATACCTAACTAGTATAATTATAAAGTTGACAGTCTGCTCTACACTAATGAGTCCAAACATTTTAATCAATTTATTGAATTGTGGCTATAAAAAATAAAACAAGTGAAACATACATTTAAAAAAAAAAAACTTTTTGCTCTAATATCTAAAGTAGGGCGACAACAATTTACTTTATTGCATTCTACGACAGTTACTTATTAAAATATCTTCTTTTTAAAATATATTAAATTAACCATAATGTTCACAATACAGCCGCGCCAAATTTCTCGGTCCCTCACCCATATGGTTAGATCACACGTATTGCATTTATTGAACACTAATGCAATGAAACCATAAAGCGATAGAAATTCCTAATCCTTTAACCACTTTGCGTCGTTTGACAGATCCGCGAGTGCGAGTAACCGTTTCGGCCGTCCCCATATATATTATATAAATATGTAATATACATGATTAACAAGATTAATTACTAGGTAACAAGCGGAAATTCATGAAAAAACGATATTATTAGTATTTATTAACAAAATCGGCCGAAAATTTGCGTCGCAGTTTTTTGCGCGCAAAGGCTGGCTTCCCATGGTTTAAAGGATTTCTATCCCTTTTTGGTTTCAGTGGATTGGTGTTCAATAAATGCAATACGTGTGATCTGAGCATGTGGGCGAGGGACCGAGAAATTTGACGCGCTAAATACATTTATAGCTTAACAGCTCAAGCTTTCAAACTGAGGGATATCCATAATGATATATCTACCAAGACATCCACAGTCATTGTTTGAAAACATGTGGTTTATTGTTGGACAACCGACCCTAAACTGCCGTGCCCTAAGAAGTTTATAGGCGGAATTTGGCGTGCTTAGGGCGTTCATTCTATCGAGCGGTAGCCTGCTAGCGAAAGAGACAACGCGGAAAGTGAAAACTCGAAGAAAAACGCAAGTTCCGCCGATGAAAGGTCAGCATCGAACGCAGCTAGCTGGCGGCTCAGTACGTAGTTATATGTTGCGTAACACAGCCATTTCACAGCACCGCCACATGTGACAAGAAACTGCTTACAGCGCGATACACTGTATTGGAAATACTAGTCGCAACCACCTAACAAAAGACGAGGCTCGTTGCGGGCATTACGTAAAAAGCGAAGCACTCGTCCGTGTATAATATGCACTAGGGCGCAAAGTAAGGTTGCTAAATTATAACGAGAGGGCGTCACAATTCAATAGGTCTTTTATAAATCCATGAGTGTAGTTTAACTATTTACAAAGACATTTTTATGAAGAATATGTTAACTGCACGATCATTTCATATTAATATCGCATGTATTGATGACAATAAAGTTGAAATTTCACAATGGGCGGGTTTATTATTATTACCGTACGACAATCTTTCCCAACCACCCCTTTTATAAAGTGTTGTATATGTGGGCGTAAAACATGCAGTTGTGTGTCTTCAAGGATGTAGCCGGGGGGGGGGGGGGGGGAAGGCAGGGGACGCATCCCCCCTCCCGATTTTTTTTCAGTAAAAAATAAAGTCGAGAAAAATGGAAATCAGGGAGAATCCGCGACTTATGTACCTTGTCAGGCACATCCAGGGGGGTAGGTGAGATTTAACCCAACGAAGTATTTTCGTTTCATAAAACTGAGGAAAAATACTACAGAATTACGCCGCAAAATAGTCTTGGACGATTAAATAATGTCGGACGAATAAGCCTGAAGATTAAATAATGTCGGACGTTTGGGATATAAGAAAACACTATGTAGATAAAAACAACGCAAATCGAGAGAAATTTGCTGTCCAAATATATTGTACACTTGCCTTTATAGCACTGTCTGGAATACATTTCAATGTTAATTTAATTGTTATGATTTATGCTTGATAATACTCAACAGAGAAAATCATGCGAATTAACCCGCTTGAATAAATGCAACTACTCGCCGTTAAATAGCTGAGTTATATATAGCACAGTGGCAGTGTGATTCGTAGATAGATAGATAGATAGATAGGAAACTGTTTATTGTATATGGTCTCGGGAAGACTTATCATTGCAGAGACAATATTTTACAGTCAACTCATAAATTTTGTTGAGGGAGATTGTCGGACAGCATATAAAGAACATTTACTGACAACATATTGTGCAAAGGACAATGGGAAAAAAATGTATGGGCGCTGGGCCCACCTCTTCAATAACAATAAAGTTTATACCATTGGAAATACTTAATTAAGTAATTTTTTATGACTACTACAACTCACCTCAATTATGAGCCGTTTCAGAGTTTTGAAGTTCGGAATCTTCTTGAATATGGCTATGATATAATCAGCTTCTTGAATATAATCTATATGACACGATACGCCAATGTTACTATGTTTTCAATTATTTAATTAAAACATATTATTTGCAATAAAGATTCATAAAATATAGTATTTAGGATGTACGGTCACTAGGCACACCATGTTATACAGCTGACCTTAGCATATTGCATACGTCTGTAAATAGAGCGGCAATGAAGTTTTGAGACATTACAGAGTTCAAGCAACATATCCCAGTCTTTCCCCTCCATATACTGCCGACAAAATCGACCATTCTTAGGAACATATCGTTTGTTTGTTTGTTTATTTATACTCTTTATTTTGAAAATGTCACAATGGGCGGGTTTATTGTCGTATGACAATCTCTTACAACCAACCCTACTATGACGTCTTATATGCATCTGTGCGTGTAACATGTCTGTACGTGTGTGTTGTTATTGCATTCGATCGACAGAATTGAAAATGCAATTCCATTAATTTGATCCCAACGGAAAATGGTGACCCAGCCGGGAATCGAACCCGGGACCTTACAATGTAAGATCAGGAGACCTAACCACTATGCTACCGTTTGTACTCACACAGCGTATGTACTTTTCTGCGATGGTTTTCGATTAAAAAGGAGCCCTAGGGAATGTCAGGTCAATTAGCCATATTTAATATGATATAACTCAGAAACGGGTCATAATTGTTAACGGTCGTTCTAGTAATAAATGATCTACATAAAGATATTTTCCATTGGTTAATGATTTACTGCTATTGGAAAAGTGGGCTCAAAACGACCTTTCTTTTTTGAAACTAAGACTAAATAATGTTGATAATATCCCCAAGAAGTCAATCTAATGTTTAATACATGTAGTGAAACTACAATAAAATGTCATTTCAGAGAGAGGAGAGGAAAATAAGACTGATAAGGAGAGATCGAGTGATTTTACTGTGACAGGTAATGCTTTTTCAATAACTGAAATAGGAAAGCTTCCTAGCGCTTTAATATCTGAAGGGAGCTGGTTCTATAAGCGGGCTGCATGTGCAGTAAAACAGTAAAAAAAAATAAGTTTTACGAGGTTATCCTACCAAGGTTGTTTTTCTGACTTGATCGGAGTAGAATACGATGACTTCCTAGAAGGTTACATTTCTTCCGTAAACATACAGGTGATGTGTAGATAGGCAGGTTAAAAACCATGCGAAAATGGGTATGTGTCTGCGATCCTGGATTCAGGGCCTCTGAAGGCAGCTGCGTAATTCTGATACGGTCATATTTTCGGAGATCAAAAGTACAATTTTAATTTATTTATTTAGACTTAATTGCTATAAAATATTGATTTTCGCTACAAAAATAACATGATCCGAATGGCAAAACCTTGAGCTTATGCTTATTGGATTATGTCGCCTAACTAGGACTAACCTGCTCTAGGGTGAACAGGGTTCTAGGCTGGACAGGGACAGTACAATAAAAATGTAAACGTAGTAATAAAATGTTCATAATATTAAATTTCCCTTCAAAATGGTCCTAAAAAAATAATCGCAATTTCAATAAAAAAATCGGCATTAAAATTGAACATAAAATAGCGGATGTAGCCGCTCTAATTTATGCAAAAGCGTAAAGGGCTCCCTAGACGATCAAGCATGCTTGTCAAGCATCGCGTCCCGGGCTGGGAGGGGATCGCCAACCGCAGGAATTATGCAAATATATATTTTTAATGTTTACGAAAATGCCTAATTGTGTAGTTTTATACCAGGAAGTCAATCATTCATCAATCAATTACGTCTAATTAACGTGACTCCTTAGTTTAAACTACAAAATTAGGCATTTTAGGTAAATATTACAAAAAAATATTTGCATATATCCTGCGGTTGACGATCACCTCCCAGCCCGGGACGCGATGCGCATGCCTGATCGTCTAGGGAGCCCTTTAGGGTAAGATAAGCAAGCATTCAAGTACGCTGCATATTAGGCGTAAACTATATTAGGCAGTAAAAGGGCTTGTACGGTCTTCTTAACATTTTCTGCGATAAACCCCTGCAACCCTCGAAGGCCATTGCAAGAAAGCCATACGAGCTGACGTGTCGTTTGTGCACTATTTATTCAATAATATTTAATTCCAGATAAAAACTGTCATTTTCGGTGCGTTTTTCCTGTCTGGTCTCTTATAATCAATTTAGAGCCTAGCTGTTTATCAGTTTTATAAAATACAAGCATTATATGCAAGTTTATTACTTTTCCAGCCCACCGACCGACGAGGAGGGAAATTGTTGTGAACGCGCAATAATTTTTTTCCCGGATGACGACGGAAATATCTATGTTATCCCCTCCGAGACGATTAAGATCACTTCCAGATGAAAGTCAGTCTGTCTGTGTGTTAGTCTGTCTGTGTGTATGTATTTCGTCACGATATCGCCCAAGCGCTTAACCCTTCAAGCCCCGCGACCATGATACAAATATCATCGTGCATTTAAATAAAATACAACTGCATACGGAATGACACAAAAAACCCAATCAAATCACTTTTCCTGGACGCGTTCAGTTGACTTCGATATCGAAGTCGCGGGGCTTGTACGATAGATCTGACATTTGGTATGCAAACATCATTTTGTCGCCTTACAATTATAACTTGATAACTCGAAAATTGGCATTTTTGAGATAAGTATAAAGAGAAGAAAAATATCAACTCTTTATTCCCTTAAAACAGATAACTGAAATTCCCCCGCCCTTAGGAGTTAACGGTAGTTGATAAGTTGAAAATCAGCTCCAGCTATAATACTAAAAATCGATATGTAGACTTATCTAGCTGAATGTTGGCAGCACTGTCTGCTATCATAGCGCAAAACTCGATATCCCCGCTTATCTAGGTTAAGGTTAGTATTTAGGTCCACTTATTAGTTTCCACAAATTACAAATGGTGGACGAGTTGAAACATTAAAACGCGTTTATCTCAGAACTACTAAATTCGAGTTATCAAGTTATAATAGTGAGGCGACGATTTGGTCAATTGAAATGATTGTGGTTTAAATCGATCCACCGATGCGCACTTGTCATATATCAATCTCGAAATATTGGACTTATTATAGGCACAGTATAATAACTGTGTTATAGGCTTGAAATTTGGTGAACAGATGCTTCTTGTGCCGAAATCACACTGTGAAATGTTGGCTGGAATATCCTACTACTATATAAACGTGAAAGTTTGTAATAATGTATGTATCGATGTTTGTTACTACTCTTTCACGCAAAAAATACTCAATGGATTTTGATGAAACTTTACAATAATATAGCTTACACATCAGAATAACACATAGGCTATAATTTATAAAGATATATAGTTCTCTATCATCATTATCACAATTTTCCATTACCACGCGGGTGAAACCGCGGGGCGCAGCTAGTCTTATATACAAACTACACTATTAATATTTAAACTCCGCCATACATTTTAAGTACATATTAACGCCATCTGTTGGCGCTTAGCCCAAATCCAAACCGCGCCGCCCGAGGCGTCGCAATGGAACCCAACTGGGTTCGTCAGTCGGCCGAGAGCTCATCGGTTTAATATAATGAAATAAATATTCAAATAAAATCAGACCTTGGCTACTCGACGGGAAAGGCTTGGGGTGACACAACCGATTTTTTTAAAACCGGTAGCATACACACTGCTGAGCCCTTATTTGCGCGACAGCCGACTTGCTAACAACGCAGCACGGCGAGCGCTGCGAAGTGCGAAGATATTTCAGTCTCGCGTCGATTGGTTTGACCCATATTTCCATGGCAGCACGCAAAACCCTTATTAGACGATTGATGGAGCGCTGATTTCGATACGGCATCCTTGACGGCAATTGGTTCAATAACAGTTTTTGATTAGCCGTATGTATGGTCACTGAAATCTTTGTTGCGGCCATTAGCAAGTCTCGATAGCCGCTCAAGCAGACTTCCTCCTTCCTGCGCGGCAAGGTGACCCGACCCAATCACTAGCTGCATGAAGGTATGTAAACTATACAAGTAAATATATTAAAAGGAATAAAAAACACGACTACCGTTACAATAAGTGAACTCCTGTATTTACAATTATTTTTTTACGTTTTTTTAATAAAATATTTGTGGTGTAGGTACCTATGTATTAATCCATATACATAAATATATATATTTGGAAAGCACTCAATCAGACCTTTCATTTGACACTAAACACGATATATTTATGTTAATTAATTGACATTTGGATATTTCGAGACTACTTACATACTTGATATTTGGAGAGTTAATGTACCCTATGACACTTGGGATGACATAACGATTATAACAACACGCCTTACTTCTAAATCGGTGGAATAAAGAAACGGAAAACATAGGTGAACCCTGAACCCATTAAATTCCTTTTTTGTTGGGCAGTCGTGTAAAAACGTTGGCGTTTCTCTTATTTTGTTATTATCAAAATGTACGCATATTATGCTGTTATTAAAAGGTATTTTATCTTATATATTATTTTACATTACGTTATTAGAGAAATGCATTTCTCTGCGCAATTTAAGGGGATTACAGCCTACCATGCGTCGTAAAAAGCTATTAGGATATATGTAAAGGTGTTTCCTCACCGGGAGCATTCGCCTTTAATGTACCATTTTAGATTCGATTTTGAGTATTACGTTATAATACCGTCTCCCTGACTGACGAGCATTCGCCTGTAATGTAACACAAAGATTCGCCTGTGATGCAACAAAGATGGGCATTTCTCAACTCTAGTTATAAGTGGTGCGCATTGATATTACATGTTTTATCAAAATATTACAGATTGTATCATTACACGTTACGCACTGTAATGCTCGGATCTTCTCCCTCACTAATATGTAATGCTCGAATCTGTAAAGGTGGGTATCCATTAGGTTCGCGCACCAACTCTGCTCCGTGCACCTGCAACTGCTCCAGTAGTGGATACGTTGACGCTCCTGGAGCGTGCAACGTTGCACGCTCCACTGATCATAGCACGCTTCGCGGTGAGCGCTCCAAACGGTGGTGGTAAATGCGCGAACACAAATTGGTGCGCAGTGCGTTCGTAGACGCGAGCAAAGTAAGACGTTGATGGGTACGTCTCGCGCATCACGTTCGGTGTCCAGTAAACGAGAATCCATCGCTATGGAGTGGGCCGAGGAGAAATGTCTAGCTCTAATCGAGGAGTACAGAAATTATACAGTGCTGTGGGATCCGAAGGATGAGAAACTTAAAAATACATTCTGGCGATGACATGTTCGCTCAATGTTCGAATGAAAACTGCGGAGCAATCGTTGTTCTTGAGTTGATGCGCGCACCGTCTCTATTTGAGCAGCTGCAGGTGCGCAGAGCAGAGTTGATGCGCGAACGTAATGGAATTCAATTCCATCAAATCGTGAATTCAATACACCGTAATAAGGGTGTGTGCTACAACCTCGTATAGATACTAATTAGTTATTGCAAACAGTGCATAACCAATAGGGCAAAAACCTACATCATTTTTATTGTGGGGGTGTACATTGAAATAATTTCATGGGATGCTATACGCGAAGTCAACACAAATAATAAATTATAATAATTAAAATCAATTAATAGAGTTACGATCTCGCATGGAGGCAATCAAATGCTGTCAACGACCTTGCACGGGACAGCTGGGGCAATCTGAGTCGTCTTTGACAGGTTGACGCGACGATCGAAGTATGTACAATTTGAATAGGTAGCTATTTCGATTGAATTAAATTTTCAAACTCTTGTTTTTTCTCTTCAATTTACTTATATGCAGTTTCGCGCCTACTTTTTTTGCAGGTTTATCAGATAATAACGCAAAATCTGTGGTCAGACGTTCTTGAAATGATACCCAATGCTCTTCGCAGTCAGAATATGTTAAATCTTTTTGCAGGAGGTTGTTGGACATCGTACAACCAACTATCAGATCGCACGATATTCAGTATTTTCAGTATTCAGTATTCAGTTTATTTATTCAGAATATACAATAACAGCATGAATTAGGAATTAAAGCTAATTATCGCATATTAGAATTCGTCAGTTTATATGTAGATATAAAACTATTTAAGCATAAATATTAATTCAACAATAGCATTGACTAAAGTCGGCTTTACACGACAGACAAATATTTTTTTTAAAAAAAATAATAGAGCTGAATCCATGTACATGAGTATACATATAAAATAGATTATTATTATAAGAATATTAATAGTCATCAAGCACTTTATACAAAAAATAATCACACAATTGGAAGTATCGAAACAAAATTGGAAAAAAACAACGTATGTATATGATCAGGTATGTTACATTACACATTGTAATCTACATATTAAATATTAAATTCATAATATTATAATTAAATAATAAAAACTAAAATGAGGTACCTGAAAGTTACATATTAATGTTATTCCCATTTCAAAGAATTGGCATGCTCAAAAAAATCACCCAGCTTATAATGTGTGGATTGCAGCTTTTGTTTTATAAATCTTTTAAACGCCTTTGTTTCCATCTTCCTTGTGGAGAGAGGTAGCTGGTTAAAGAGCTTATAGCTCAAATATCCAAAGGACTTTTGTGTCTGCGTAAGGCGTACTTTAGGCAGGATAACGTCATCATGTCTGCGTGTATTGTGGGAGTGCATATTCTCGTTTACCTCTTGTTCGTTAATATTTGATTTAGCATATAGTAGACATTGTAAAATATATTCAGACGTAAAAGTCAGTATTTTGTACTTAAGAAAATATGGTTCGCAGTGCGTGTCACGGGATACTCCTGCAATTGCTCTCAATGCACTTTTCTGTAAAATGAAAACCCTAGAACTGTCTGTGGCATTCCCCCATATCAGTATACCATAAGTCATTTTAGAATGGAAACAGGCATGATACGCAGTTATTGCAGCGATTTCACCAGCTAAGAATTTAATCTTTTTTATTGCATATATTGCCGAAGAAAGCGCACTACATAGTTCATTAATATGGATGTTCCAGCTAAGATGATGATCGATCATGATACCTAGGAACTTTGTCGATTTGCTTAATTCTAGAGTACTGTTGTTTAGAGTTATATTGAATGGTATAGCAGACGATTTATATTTTGAGGAGAAGTGCATAGTTACGGTTTTTTTTTTGCATTAAGCAAGAGATTATTCTCTGTGAACCATGAACTTGCTAGGTTTAACGCATGATTGGCATTGGTCATTAGGTCGTTAAGATTGTTATCGTGAAACAGGAAACTTGTATCATCCGCATAGAGCAAGGTTTTGGTGTAGGCGGGCAAGCAATTGCCTATATCATTAATGAAAAATAAAAATAATAATGGACCAAGAATCGATCCCTGGGGAACTCCGCAGGTTATCGGTTGAGGTGTAGATCTAAATCCATCTATTTCTACTACCTGTGACCTGCCTGTTAAGTAGGATTTCATCATGTTATTGGCTTTGCCCCGAATCCCATAACTGTTTAATTTATTGAGCAGTATTTCGTGGTCAACCGAATCAAACGCTTTGGATAGATCACAAAAAACTGCCACGGGTTGGGAAGAATTTTCAAAAGTGTCGGTAATGAAATTTACCATCTCCGAAATCGCCGAGGTGGTGGACATGTTCTTCCTAAAACCATATTGATATTTATTTAGTATATCGAATTTATTTGCGAATAGATATAGCCTGTTATATAATTTTTTTTCGAAAATTTTGGAGAAAGCTGGAAGCAGTGAAATTGGCCTGTAATTTTCAGGATCATCAGGTGGACTCGTTTTTCGTGGACATTCGCTGTCTTCAGGTCCGTTATTATCCCGAAATGTTAAATTTACAGACAGGTTTATGAATAGCTGTCTTGCTCACTCGTACCCTCTTACCTATTTCATGTTCTGAAAAGCCAACTTTATGCAGGACCTCTATTTCTGCCCTTTTTGCAACAGTAAGTGGAGGTTTATTTTACCTTTTATATATACAATAATTACACAACAGCTTTGTCTACGGCTAAATCTACGAACCTACTGACAATAACGAAGACGAAGAAGTTTATAACAGCAGTCGATGCAATCAACATGTGAGATGTCCCAACAATCTACGCAAATTATACAATATGTTAAAATACCGAAAATCGGCTACTGGTCTTAGACTTTTGCACACGACTGTAGAATATCCAGTACTGCCTCTCAGTTTGAAAGAAAATACGTCATAAACCCTGCATAGTAAGTGTGTCTATGTTATTAGAAATACAAATATAATTAAGCTGACATTGAAATATTGATTTTTCCGCGTCGCTGAGGCGATTACGCGCAGCCATTTTAATTTGTAGTCATTACGGAACTCACGAGATACGACCCATTGTTTGCCGGTTACAGAGCCGGGAACATTGACTTCCTATCGCATTGGATATATGGTGAAAGGGGTTTTTATATGTTGATAACAGTCTGGGAGATTACGAGCCAAAAAGGAAGTTTTTCCACTTGCCATATAAAAAGAAGTAATTGAGAATGATATCTTGAGAAGTAGTCCGTCGATTTTGAAATAGTATATCCTATGCTAGTAGTACCTACTGAACTCGTATATCCTATATTTTTATTATATTTTTAAGCAATTATGATACTCTACAACTACTTTTTTAAGCAGTTATGATAATTTAAATATTTCCTATTTGTATATCATTTTTTAATTACGATTATGTTATGGTTAACAATTTTATATTATTCGTGTCATTTTCATTCTCATTTTATAGTTTTATATTTTAATTCCTACTTTATTTAATTTTTTTACTAATTTTTATAATTAGGTTTGACTGTCTAACTCTATTTTTTGCACGCTGCCCAGAAAGACATTGTAAATTATTTTAAAATTTTGCATAATGCCAAAATGACCAAGGTGGCACTGGTCATTTTAGCCTGAACATTATACAGGATGGCGGTGTCGACTACAACGGGCGAACCCGTCACCCCAGGCTGGTATAACGATATAGATCATTCTTTCAGGCGTGGGATGAGCGTAGAAGACTTGGGGACAATACAATCTACTGTCTAGTTCACCAGCAACCCGTTAGAGTCCAACGCCTTACGGCGAGGCACCGGGAAAGGTACCCAGCGGGCAGCCTCACCCCCTAACTACCAGATTTGGCAGGATATCTCCGTCTGGAATTAACCTTCAGGAAACCTCCGTCCTCACGACTGGTTACAGGTCCGAAGTCGCTTACGCAACCTTAACCTGTTGTATTACAGCGGTAATTCAGTTTGAATTTATCGCGGACCTGGGCGTTCTTTGCCCGTAATGCCACACGGGAGTGGCCCAAGGTCATTTTAAGAGTGGCATGACATCAGGTGAAACATACACCCCCGCTACTTAGGAAGCAGTGTATTTCCATAGTCTCCAGACCCCTTCAGCCATTAGTCTGAATGCACAACCGATTGGCTTCGCCGACCGGCGCGCGAACCGTCCAGTGACGCCGGGATGCAATCCCGCCGGGAGAAACCGGTCCACCAGCTCTGAGGCCTGAGACACGGGAGTCTTACCCGGGGCAGCCTTTCACTCGAGGAGGTTTCTGAATAGGAGCTTGTAGCGACGCTACAAACCCAACTATAAAGTTTATTTTTATTTTGATTTAATGGCTGGCTGAGAACGAGCCCAGCAATATTATTTCGTTCTATTAAAAAGTGGATACATTCAAATTTTAAAAAACAAATTTTCGAACTGTCATTCTGTACCTTGACAAGAGACGATTCAACTGAAAGAAATTACGCTCGCGTTATCACGTATTATTGTACATTTTTGTAAAGAGAAAAAATATATTTTACACAACAGTTTATCGCGGTTTTTTTACTATCACGTTCTTCGACACACGAAAGAGACGCGAAATTGGTGACCCTGTACGAGGACGCAAGATCGACGGCGCGCCTGAATCGGACTAACGAGCAAGGTCTACAACTCGTCAGACACTCAACGGACCAACAGGACAACCTAAAGATCTTCGCAACCTAAAGAAAATGAATACGGAAGACATTCCTAGCGGCACGGCCGGAAGCAGCAGGCAAGTGCAGGACATCGCTCCGATGAGCATCAACTCGAGGATACCGACGTTCTGGCATCAGGAACCACGGCTATGGTTCGCACACGTGGAGATCCTGCTCGCAACACAGAAATGCAGCGACGCAGATAAATTCAGCTGTGTAATCACACAGTTAGACAGGACGGCGCTGCGGGAGGTAGGAGACTTACTGCTACAACCGCCTACCCACAACAAGTTCGAAGCGATCAAGACCCGATTAATCAGTGTTTTTGGGGAATCAGAGACACAACAGCTGCAAAAATTACTCCATGAGACTGAGCTGGGAAGTGATAAGCCGTCGCAGTTAATGAGACGAATGAAAGGGCTCAACAGAGGGAAGATACCCGATGAGACCATTAAAGCGATGTGGCTCGGTCATCTACCTACGACGATCAGGACGTTTTTGTCGATAAATACTGAGAGCAACCTGGACGTCCTAGCGGACTTAGCTGATCGAATGATGGAATCAACGGCGAGGGAGACGCAAGAAGTGAACCGAGTCGACACGCGGGCGGAAGCACATGACCACATGACCACAATAAAAAAACAGCTCAAGGATCTGGAGGAGCAAATAACAAAGTTGCAGCGGAACAACGCGGGAAACAGCTCGGCAGGGCAAAATGAACAAACCATCTGCTACTTCCACAGACGCTTCGGGGACGCCGCAAGGAGGTGTCAACAGCCGTGCAACTATAAGAAGCAGAGGAATCAGGCGGAAAACTACTAGAGGCGCCGGGGGTAGATCAACTCGGCGCCGACGACACCAACCGCTTATACGTTCGAGACCGCAGCACCAACGCACTCTTCTTGGTTGATACTGGCGCAAATGTCAGCGTCCTTCCAAGAAGGAAATCCGACAACGGCAGAAGAGCGGACCTCAGGCTTCGAGCGGCTAACGGTACTACCATCGCCACATACGGAAGAAAGGAGATGACACTAAACATCGGCCTAGAAAACCCATTGGCGGCCATCTTCATAATTGCGGATGTACAGCAGCCCATCATAGGAGCAGATTTTTTGGCGAAGCACCGACTATTAGTTGACCTATTTCAAAAAAAATTAATCTCGCCAAACTCACGCACGACAGAAGCACGGGCACTATCCATCCAGGCCATCAAACAATTGCCGAATTACCTAAGAATATTCGACGAGTTTCAGAATATTACATCAGCAACATCTCAACCGAGACAACCGAAGCACCAGGTGGAACACCACATTGAAACGGAAGGTCCACCGGTGTTCGCCAGACCGCGGCCACTTAATCCAGAAAGGTACGCAGCGGCAAAGAAGATATTCGACGAAATGATCGCAGCCGGAGTCTGCCGACCGTCGAAGAGCCAATGGGCGAGCCCGCTGCATTTGGTCCCCAAAGCAAATGGAGAATTCCGACCATGTGGAGACTATAGGAGGCTCAACAGTATCACCGTACCAGATCGATATACTATCCCGAGACTACAGGATTTCACGCACTCGCTGGAAAATAGCACCATTTTCACATCGTTAGATTTGGTAAAGGCATACACACAAATACCGGTAAGAAAAGAAGATATGGAAAAGACAGCCATCACCACTCCCTTCGGCCTTTTTGAGATGTGCAGAATGAGCTTCGGACTACGAAACGGAGCACAGACGATGCAGCGTTTTATGGACGAAGTACTGAGGGGCTTACCGTTCATATTCGTGTATATCGACGACATTTTAATAGCCTCAGAAAACGAGGAAGCTCACGCAAGACACTTAAAAGAAACGCTCGGGAGATTAGACGCGCATGGAATCACGATCAACATAGACAAATGCCACGTAGGAAGAACCGAGCTAGACTTCCTAGGATACACCGTGAATGCTACTGGAATACGACCGAAGGCGGACAAGGTAGAGGCGATAAAAAAATACCCGAAACCAGCAGACGTTCAGCAGTTACGGAGATTCCTAGGAATGATCAATTTCTATAGAAATAGCATCCCAAGAGCCGCGCAATATCAAGAAAAATTAAACAAGTTCCTACAAGGAGCAAAAAAGAATGATCGCACGCCAATTCCATGGACAACAGAAACCACAGAAGCATTCGAGAAATGCCGGGACAGCGTTGAAGAAGCGGTAATTTTAGCGCACCCGTCGGCGCATGCACCATTGGCAATAATGACAGATGCATCAAATACCTGCGTAGGAGCGGCATTACATCAAAAGAAAGGTGGAGAATGGGCGCCGTTAGGATTTTATTCGAAGGCAATGTCGCATGCGCAACAAAATTATGCAACTTACGATAGGGAGTTGTTGGCAATCTACCTATCGGTGAGACACTTTCGGAAGATGGTAGAAGGGCGTGAGCTGACGATATTCACGGATCACAAGCCACTAATTCACGCTCTCAAGAAATTGGACGACTCTATTACGGAAACGCCCATGCGAATTCGTCATACGTCATATATTTCGCAATTTGCAAGCACGATAGAGTACCTGCCGGGAAAAGCAAACGTCGTGGCCGACGCGCTCTCGAGGATAGCAGAAATCGACTGCCCAAACACGTTCGACTACGAAGAATTGGCGGCACAACAGGCAGAAGATCCCGAGCTAAAAATGATAAGGCAACAAGAAAATTTAAAATTTGAAAAGAAAGGCGACAAACCAGTATGGTGCGAAGTGTCCACCAAGAAAACAAGGCCATACATCACGCCAGCACTGCGGATAAAAGCAATAAAATTGGTACACGACATCAGTCATCCCGGTATCCGAGCGACAAGAAAAATGGTAGCGGAACGTTATTTTTGGCCAAGGATGAATAAGGAGAGCGCGGAATATGCAAAAACATGCATCGCTTGTCAGCGCGCAAAAATACATAGACATACGCGCGCGCCCATAGGGACATTCATGGAGGCAGGACGTTTGGAACACGTACATATAGACATCGTCGGACCCTTAGGAATAGCAGAAGAGTACCGATACCTCGTAACCATGATCGACAGGGCAACGAAGTGGGTCGAATGTATCCCGGTCAAAGATATAAGCGCAGAAACGGTAGCGCAGGTCTTCTACGAAGGATGGATTGCGCGATTCGGAGCACCGATTCGGATTACCACTGACCAGGGAAGGCAGTTCGAGTCCACATTATTCACAGCTTTGACACAGATACTGGGAGTAAAAAAGATACATACCACAGCGTATCACCCCCAGGCAAATGGGATGATAGAAAGATGGCATAGATCCCTAAAAGCAGCATTAAGAGCGCGACTAAAAACAGCGAATTGGGTGAGAGAATTACCCACCGTATTAATGGGATTACGAGCAGCTATTAAAGAAGACTACGGGATCAGCCCGGCTGAATTACTGTACGGGACAACACTCAGGCTCCCAGGAGATTTTTTTGAAAAACAAACTACAAAAACGATACCAGAAACTGTGCAGCAAATGAGAGAGACATTCGAGGCGCACAGACCGCGAAGAGAACGAGAACACCACAATAACATTTTCGTACATCGGGATCTAAAGGAGGCGACGCACGTATTTGTGAGAGACGACACGGTGAAGAGACCACTGCAAAACCCGTATAGAGGGCCATATAAGGTTTTGAGGCGGCGAGATAAGACATTCGACATTGAACAGGACAGAGCCAAAGTTACCATCTCGATTGATCGTTTAAAACCCTGCTACGGCGTGGCAAGCAGTAACGAGAACGAGCAGGAGACAGACAAGGAGGAGCCCAGGTGGGCAGCGTCCGCGAACAACAACCAACAAGGACCACAGCAATACAAGACCAGATACGGAAGAACGGTTCGACCTCCCGGGCAGTGGCACACGACGACCTGTCGTCCTCCCAAAGGGGGGAATGATGTAGCGACGCTACAAACCCAACTATAAAGTTTATTTTTATTTTGATTTAATGGCTGGCTGAGAACGAGCCCAGCAATATTATTTCGTTCTATTAAAAAGTGGATACATTCAAATTTTAAAAACAAATTTTCGAACTGTCATTCTGTACCTTGACAAGAGACGATTCAACTGAAAGAAATTACGCTCGCGTTATCACGTATTATTGTACATTTTTGTAAAGAGAAAAAATATATTTTACACAACAGTTTATCGCGGTTTTTTTACTATCACGTTCTTCGACACACGAAAGAGACGCGAAAAGCTGAATCGTGAGTTGAGCCGATCCGAGAACAAAATGGATTTCGTGGCCCAAGCTGCACGAAACCGTTCACCACCCCTGAACATTATACAATTATTATTATATAGCTAAAATAACCAATGTAATTGTAATTGGTGATTTTGGCGTGACGGTATTGTAATACTTTCAATTCTTTATATCCAATTCAACTGCATAGGGTATTTTGGTATTTTGGTAAGGAGAATTGAAAAGAAAAAAACACATTGGTCAATGATATTTTAACAAAAAAAAACCGACTCCATTTTTTAAAATAAGTGCAGCAGCAATGTCATGGTGTAACTTAAACGCAATTGAATGCGTATACAAAATTTCGTGTTTGTGCTGAAGACCGTTGAGGAGTTCCTTCGTTGGAAGCCAACCCTAAGTGCCGCAGTCCTGTCTTGGTGAAACTTAGAACGGGCTGTCGTAATTGAATGCATATACAAAAATTCGTGTCTGTGCTGTTGACCGTTGAGGAGTCCCCTCGTCGGGAGCCAACCCTGGTAGAATCAGGTCATGCTTACATTAAAAAATGCATTGTCATCGGAACTCAACCAACATGTCAATTTTCAACTTCATATGATAATATTTGAAGAGTTCCCTCAATTCGTCATGGATCCCATTACCAGATCAGGATTTTGATGAAAATTGGACCAATCTGGAAGTATATCCTTTAAAATAACAAAAGAATTTTCCAAATCGGGTCACAAATGACGGAGTTCTAAGGTAACAAACATTTTTAAAAAATACAACCGAATTGATAACCTCCTCCTTTTTTTGAAGTCGGTTAAAAATCAGGTGGTTTGCTTCAGCTGATTCTACTGCAGTTATCACATTGGCGATTTAGCACAACATTCTCTGTTTCATTCCAAATACGAGTACGACTGTACTTAAATCAAAACACCCGTTTTGGAACATTGGTGGTTTTGGCATGACACCAACGATTTTATCATTTCCGCCATTATCCCTAATCAGCATTCGTATTGATTTAAACTGAACGCGTAAAACCAGTTCAAAGGCATGTCAAACAATGCATACACACTCGTTTGACATAAGAGTTACGTAAAATGCCATTTGCATAGGTCAAACAGCTCGCATATAAAGGTAAATAGTACATAATAATACCTATGCGTATAGGTAAATGTTGCAGGTAAAGCTAGGAGCTTAGTAATCCTAGGCTTAGCCCGATTACACCTAATTTGTGAACGATGCAGTGTGGCAAATTCGTAAAACGGTCATGAAACGATGTTTGTTTGTTTCGACTATTTATTGTGAAATTTCACAATGGGCGGGTTTATTATCATACGACAATCTCTTACAATTAGGTTGGGAATACACGTGCGATTTTTTATATCCGATTGTCGTCCGTTCCCCGCGCCAATCGGATAGAAATCTGATCCGTCGGATCGGATCGGACGTGTATTGAATGTTAAAACAAATGTATGGCAAGAGCGCCTTCCGATTGTCTTATCAGACTATCGGATCCGACAACTGTACAGAAAAATCGGACGTGTATTGCCGGCATTATTCCTGCCATGAAGCGTTTATATTAATTTGTGCATGTAACGCGTTTGTGTGCGACATGGTGTTATATTAGATCGTCAGAATTTCAAATATAATTCCGTTAATTTTATCCCAACGAAAAATGTTGAAACAGCCTAGAATCGAACCATAAGTTTCGGGACTTTTGATAGTGCTCCGCTTTTCTTCGGCCTTGTAAGATCAAGCCACGAGTGCCGACTTTCTCCCCATGAAAGTGAAGCTGTCCAGGGTGGCGGCATTCGCGAGATTATTTTAATTTAATTTAAATTTTATTTTACAGAAAACTTACAGCGTTCTGAATTTAATATTTAAACATATTATGCAAAACTAAGGCCAATTCACAGTTTTCACAAATAAAGTAGGCATATTTAACAGCGCAAAAAAAAGTAGAACTCCGCAGTACTCGTATTTGTTTAATTAAAATGTATATCCGTGGTCTTTGAAGTTATTTGAACATCTTCCGAGGTAAAGTTATATAATCCGGACGGAGAGCCATGCATTGGAGAGCCATGCAGGAGAGACTTTCAGAGATATTATATTGCTTGACCAAATTCAATCCCAGCACCTATCCAATCGCAAGCTTTCTCGATGTGTAAATGCCCAGATAAAGTGCGAATTAATTGTTAATTTTGTGCTTTAACCAATTGGCGCGGGTAATGTTCCTTTTAACCGGGTAAACCTAGGTTTATCCACTTCCCTAACATTACCCGCGACTTATACTTTATGTGGAGCTAACCGCACGCCAATGATGTCGCTTCTTCGCTCGGACTTCAGTCGGTAGAGGGCGACAGTTTCGTTTCAAACGTAGACCTAACAATTCTGTATGGGGCAATTTTTGGAAATTTACTAGAAACTTCTTTACGTAGGAAATACGCATTGTAAAATGTAAAAAAATGTCAAATGTAAATACATTGTAAAAAAATACAAAATGTAAAATAAAAAAACCAAATTTAAAAAAGAACACACAAAAAGTAAAAAAAAACGATCTATCTCGATTCTTTAGGCGCGTCGTCCTCGTAGGTTGGTAGGCCGGTAAATTTAAAACAAGGGTATAAAACTGTCGAGGATTTCCTTTCTATACTTAGGCTAAATTTTGGATTCCCCTAATAATTTAGCAATTTTGACAATAATTTACTGGCAATATAAAAGTTTTTCTCGACACTTCATCACTATGCCAAATTTTTTTAAAAATTTTAGAATGCTTATTTTCAGTGTAAGCGACGTTTTTTAAAATTATATATGACCAAACCTCCAATGGGACTTAGAAATCGATATTAACCTTAAAGCACGATTTGAACCATTCTGAAATAAAGGGGAACCGTGACATTTATAGTATAAGATATACTAATAACAGGTGAACTGTGCTTATTACTAGTCTAACGAATCGATATGCAGACAACCAAAATGTAGACCATTTTGACCTGCAGAACGTACGGCTATGGCAGAGGTCTAATAGTATATAGTGAAAACACTTTTTTTATTTCTAGTAACCCGTTTATTAGTAATTTAAAACCTAATCTGTATATTTTATTGTATAGTTCTGATGAAGACATTTTTTTTGACTATTGAACATTTTGTTTTTAATTTTGACTACATTTTATTCTTTTAATAACACTTGTTTAAGATAATTTTGAAAATATAATTATGACACTTATTGTTTAAAAACAGATTTGACTATTTTAAACTAATTTTTGATTTTAATTTGATTTAATCTATTTCCTAAATGATATGTTACGATTTTTTAAATACCTGTATGTACCTAATATCATTTCTTTTGTTTTTTTCTTTTAATTATAACCAAAAGTGCACGTGTAAAATTATTTCTGGTACGCCTGCCTTAGTACTGGTCTACGTAGGGATCGAGATTCTGCATTCTGTGTTGCTGCTGGTCCAAAAACGAATGTTTTGTAATGCTAGAGGAATGTATATCTCGTGCTAATTTTGAAAAAATGCAATGGTATATGCTGTATTTCTACAATTTCATTTAAAAAAAACATTGCTGTTACAAAATTTCAAGCTGTAAGCTGTTTCCGTGTCAAATCGTAAAACTGTTTCGAGGCTTTACGGTTAAGACCATAGTATATTTGAAAAGATGCCTATCTAACGATTTTCTTTGTAGCAGAATAACACCAATATGACAACCGATCTGCTCTTTATACATATAATTAATTATATAGGCTTACCTTCGAATGAGATCATTACATTTTGTTTTGCTTCCATAATATAATATATTTATCACTCTGTTATTACCTGAAACAAAGAAAATACAACATTAAAATCAATTACTTCACGGTATAACCCATCGAGTCTTTTCACTTAACGAGTAAGATTTATAATAAAGCTAATGTTCCGAATTGTAATTTTTCAAAAATTGTCGGATGCTTATTTTCTGAGTAAACAAATAATAATTAAAATAAGAGAAATTCTAAATGGCGGGCGAAATGAAACTGAGCAAGTTGTTTTACTTGATAAAATATGGTGTTGTTTTATTTTAGATCAGTAAAAGCATTGAATATAGGGTATTAGATTGTTCAAAGCCGTAGTATATTTTGGCAGCTAGTGTAGATGACATCCACGGTTCCAAATATAGAGTAATCTTCTCTTAGGTTCAGTAGCCCAATATATGGCGTTCTAAACATGCGTATGCGGTATCGTATCTTAAAATAAAACTATAATATAATAACGAACGAATATTTAAATTATATCTCTTATTATTATAATGTTATTTATACATTAAGATGTCAATTTAACTAAATAAGTGTCAATTCCTTATAATTAGGCGCTTGACAGCTAAAATAATCTAATAGATGGCATTGTAATATTTGCAATTTATTACTTTGATGTAATCAGCCTTTATAAAAAACGACAGATGGCTCTATAATTTAATGTTACTATTGTTATCATTGGTTAAATAACGGGTTTTTATTATCAAACAGTCCTTTATAAAAAACACATTCAATATAATTGTTATTATAGAGGGCCAAATAAATTGCTATAAGTTTCACCGTACAATGCTATCAGCGCCGCCTGCATGTCGCCGGCTCAGAAGGGTTGCCAAAATATGCTATGGCGTTGAGCAATCTAATACCATATATAATCAATGGTAAAAGCAATGACATGACGCGACGGTTACATACTTGAAGCTGTAATTCCTTTAAGCTATTCGTAGAACCAAGAATCATAACTCTATTTTCTTCTTACATCTACTAAAATATCATGTACGCTCGTAGACACCTAGCAGAAGAAGTTCCGGTGAATAGCGATTTTCATCATCACGATACGAAGAATAAAACCAATCTCCACATAAACCGACAGTGACTAAACAAAGTGCGATACAGTATTATTTACCAAAATTTGTTTTAATACAATAAGATTCCAGAGCAAATGAAAACCCTTGGAGAGGACCAATTTGAAAAGATAATTGTAAATAATTTGGTAAGAAACCCAATTTATGGTATAAGGAAGTTTGAAAATTTTGAGTTTATTTTCCATGTTGATGATTAGTGAAATTTGTAAAGTTTTAAACAAAATGGTATTAAGATAGCTGATATTCAAATTTTTATATAATTTATTATACATCTACTTATTTTTAAAAAAAATACGTAGGAATATTGCTGGATTGACAATAAATTAAATTTTCTTTGATTATTCGACATAGAATTTGCATTTCTATTTTAATATATTATTCTCCCTGACTCTTAAATCGCATTAATATATTTTAATTATTTATATGTAGGTAATATTGAATATAATATTACAGCCATGACAATTATCATGATTGTTATTTTTTTAATAATTAATTTTTAAGCACTTAATTTTGTGACGCATCCAAGTGTAGGAATGCTTATCTACTGGAGTAGTTTATTATATTGTATTGTATTGTATCTATGGCAAACATGACAACAAGCAATAACGATATAATTCTAAAACTTTATTGTCTTTATCATCAATTGTTTCAATTAAATGGGTATGTTGTTTACTTTATTGGGAAATTAGATGAACACTTAAATGTACATGTATGCAAATAAATTGAGCGTCGAAACATGCGAAGCGTGCCACTTCTGTTTATTTATTTTATTTATTTATTTATTCAACAAAATATATAAGAATTATTTTACCACAATGATTCTGTATCAGTCGTAACTAGGCAGGGCCTAGTCCAAGGCAGACACCAAATTTGTAGCAAGTTAAAATATAATTTTATGAAAAAGATGTTTTTTTTTTATTGGTTTCAAACAAATGAATTAAAAAGAACACTAAAAGTGCAATAGATAAAAAACAAACAAAATAATCATTAAAAAATAAAATAAACTGTAAATGATAAAAGTAATCGTAAATAATTATAAAATAAATCCAAGTACAGAATATTAAGTAATAAAAATATAAATTTGAATTCAGTCTTGTATACATACTATAGTACATAGGTAATTTATATTGTCAGAGATGTGAGGGTGTTTAAATTATGTGTGCATGTATATGTAAAATATGTTGTTATTTTTGAAATATCATGAGGATACATTCAGTTTCCGTTCTTACTTTACTAATTAACCACTGCGGAGGCATTCTTTTAAGAAACTTTTTCTAAAATATTAATTAATCTCGGAGCAAGGTAATTTAAATGGTGTTGTCCAAACGATATAGAACCTGTGAATATGTACATTGTAAGACATAATCATAAGTGATTTAAATATTATTAATATTGAACCAACCGATCTATCGCGTTTTTTAAGAAATATTTACTTTTAGAAACTGAGTCATTGTAGCTACACGAATTATTTTTATCACTCAACCTAAAAAATAAATATCCAGACGCTCAATCATATTTTAATTATCAAACGGAGCGGAAATGAGTCAATTCAATGAATAACAAAGAAATAAACAGACTTTGGAAATATAAGGAGACGAATTTACGCCTCAGTAAAACAGGAGATTGAATCGGCTTTATAAATACTTAAATCTGCGTTATGTCGGTCACAATGAGACTCGCGATGAAGAGAGGGGACTTCTCAAATATGCAAATTCCTTGAGAAAACATTAATTTTGCTCACACTATTGAAATCATTTGCCAAGTTAATAACATAGGGAAGAGCTGGGGAATTGCAGCCAATTAAAGGAAAATGTTGATAAAAACAACATTTTTTCACTATGTTATAATTTTTAATTAGGAACTTATATCTCGTTTATTTGACTATCTTTTCATCACAGATTAAATCAACTACAGCCATACATTAAGGTACAATAAATATTTTACAAAAAAAGTCAATCGCTTCAATTACCCATACATGCGGGTAATGAGAGTCCATTTAACGATCATAGGGGCTGTCCACATATTACGTAATCACCGAGCGGGAGGGGGGGTTGGAGCTGAGGCTTACGCTTGATTACGTGAGGGGGGGGGGGGGAGGATGCCCGTCATGATTACGCAATCAACTTTGGTCACCGAATCTCAATTTTTTGTTTAAACCTGCACGGAAATAGCGCAGTGCCGCGACGAAGATAGACGCGCGACGTGCGTAGATACTCCGCGCGTTCGTCTGCGATTGAGTCGCCCGGTGGCCAGGACTGTTCCTGCTTTAGCTGGCAAGCCGGTTGCCACTCTGCGTGGCGGCGGCGCGTCTGCAACTCTGGCCTAGCGCGCCGCTGCATTCTCCCACTCTATCGCGGAAAGATTAATGTGGTCGTGTGGCCTATCAACTATGGCGGATTTACACATGGAGTTTATTAGTACATACGCCAAAGCGTTTTTACTCCTCTCGGGACCGGAGGCACAAAGGCGGGCCCACGAGGAGTGGGGACAGTTTAAAAAGAAATACAAAAAGTGCACGAAGGATCCGGAGTTACGCCTCATTGTGGAAGTCTATAAACTTTTTAAAAACGCTGGGTCCACGATCACCCAAATCAGTCTACGCGACAATTCAGTCATAAAGAACTAAGTTAAGCGATGCTGCTGTTTTGCATTCCATTATAAAACATAACACTGTGTAGAAAACGGCTAAATGCGATAACGTAAAAAAGATGCCAAGAAGAAGAAATAATTCGCCCACATGTAAATTAACGCGTACATAAACTAACATAACGCTTGATCCACATGAGCTTCGGATACACCGAATGCCTTTTTGCAACGCCGAGACGTTGCGTTAGGAGAGACAGGTCTCTCTCCTAACGCAAAGTCTCGGCGTTGCGGTCTTGGTCTAATTTCTCTTTTAGTCAATTAAGTTTTCGACAGCTACTAAACGCGATTTCTACGATTTAAAAAATCATGCTTATCCTTTAAATTGTACCAATTTACCTTTTTAAAATGCTGGTTACAATTCCGAAAAATATGCCTATTTATAGCACAAGTTTCAACAAGTTATAGTACAAGTTTCAATAGTCAATTTTACTGCATTTACCTCAAAACGTGAGAAAGTGAGAGTAGGCGAACAAAACAATCTAAATTGGTTTTGGACCCAAACATGTTTTTTTTAAATCGGCTCGATTCGTTCTATCGATTGGTAAAACTATTTGCTTCTAAAACAATCTATAAACCATAAAAAAATGAGGCAGAAATCACCAATTTCGTTCAAAACGATATATCGCTAGTAAAAAGTGGTTGATTATTTGAAATTAAAATGAATTTCGTTCAAAATTATCTAAATCTCATACTAAATCATAGCCCGTAAAAATGTTTCCTCTCAAAACGGTCTAAATACATTTTTTTGCATTATTAATTGTTTTTGTTTTGATATCCCTAATTTACATATGACAATATTCACATTTGAACATAGCTTCAGTAAAGTGAGTTACTGTGCAAATTGGTTTGGTGCGTATATTCAGCAAGCTAAAAAAACATTTATAAGGTCAAAATTAAAACAAATATATTATAACTAATAAATAAGAATAGGAAATAATGAAAATAGATAAATTAAAGTAGAATACGGAAAATAGATAATCGTGTTAAATTAAATAAAATGGTAAATTGAATAATAAGTAACTAAAATTGAATAATAAGAAATAATCATAAGACTAGGCATGGATGATAAAAAGAATACCCAAGGATAAGAGGTATTATTAGAAACTGTCTTGATGTATCAATTTGTGGATACTTTGTCGAGTGTCATTTTTCAACCAGGAATCAATTTCAGTTTTGAAAGGAGACTTAGGAAAACACAATTTTAGTTCTTCGTCTAGCATATTGAATTTTACTTTCAGGGTCACGATATGTAGTTAAAATATTTAAAAGGTTACGAAGGAATGATTACTGTTGTTTTATTAATTTTTTTTTATTAATTTCATTTCAAAAACGTACTAATTTAAAATAGGACCTTTTAGGCTGGGTTTGTTCGAGGGAGAACAAAATACAGTTTGGCTTTACAGCAAATATAGTTCAGTTTCAAAAAAATTTACATTTTACTGATATTTATATACCATAAAAAAGTATCTCATCTTATAAAGTGAAATTAGACTTCGATCGTTCTTTCCCATAACGTGTCAGTTGTAATTGAATATTTTATTTCGATTACCATTGCGATGTGGTGTTTAGAGTGGTATACCACCTTAACCCTTTAAGGATTATGGGACATATTTTATGAATTATCGAATACGAATAATTTATATATTATATTTTTTCCATGTTATTGACACATCAGAATCTTAATATTAGCGAAAAAAATATTGTTTAAAAATATACAGTATTTTTTTTCTCAAAATACCGCAAATTTTCAACGAACTCTGGTGATTTAAAATAAATAAATAAAATATTTCTGACGACTTTTTCATTTTTATTTTTTTGTGCGTTTTTTAGTATGTGTGATTTCTGAGTTAAATAAAAAATATATCAAATTTTGGAAAAAGTTTTCATTTTGCATCTTTATGGACCACAGGGACACTTATGTCTGATCAATTTATACAAAATTCATTAAACCAATTTTTACAAAACTTGACAGGCATGTTATTTACATCGCCCTGAAACAAGACCTGTTTTATGTATCCAAAAATTTCCATAATCTACCGCAAAGCTTATGGTCCTCTAAGGGTTATTTCAGTGTGGCCGTAGCCCCACGTATACAACGTACGGACTTGACGAAATATGCGGGAGCCCAGCCCACATATTGTATGTATGGAAGTGGAAAAATGGTGTTGTATTTTTTGGTCGCGGGGTGATCGTACGCAACGGCGGGCGGCGCGTATGACCATGACATTGGGGATGGCGGGGCGTGGGGGGCCGGGCGGACGTTTCGACTTGACCTCTTTTATCGATGTTTCAGCCACCGTAATAATATTCAACTACTGCGTCACATCCGGGGCTGGAGATTTTGCGTAGCGGTAAGCTTTTGCCGCGTCTGCACGCAATGTGACGCAGCTTTTAAATTACGCGCCAAACGGACATCTTGGAAATCTCTAGTCAGCACAATTTGCGAGAGCTGAAAAAGAGCGTATACCGTATACCGAGTTAGAACAGTAGCGCACTCTCGGGTGGCAAGGCGTTGCGAGGATAGGGTGCGAGGGAAGTGAGCAAACTCTTATATAGTACAGTTGGCGGTACGCGAGTGGGGGGAGGGGTTGTCGAATTTCTCGAACGTTTGAATATGTGCGTCGGCGGAGTGGCGGCTATCTGGCCATGGCTGTTTGGCAACAGTCGGCGCAGACGACGCGGTGAATCCGGCGGAAACCAGGTTGATGGAGTGTACTTGCCTGATTCTGGCGGAGAGCCTGCGCGTCTGGCAGGACCGGTGGGATGCCGGCGGTACAGGCCGTCTCACCCATAGTTTCTTCCCGTCGGTGTCCGAGCAGATGAAAAATGATTTCCTGCGGCTTGACCGCCAGATCACGCAACTCATTGGGGCCACGGTGAGTTCAAAGCCAAATTATTTGACTTTGAAGTCAGCGACGATCCCTGGTGCCCGTGTGGCTCCGGCCGACAAACCGCAGAACATCATCTGGACATGCCCTAAACTGGATGCCACACGGGCAGTAATGCTGGATGCGGTTGGTGAGTGCGTCGGCAGTCTGCCGATCTGGTATGCGGATCTATTGGGATGTACGGTTTGTTTTCGTGCGTTCCGGGAGTTCGCAGACGACTGGGTGCCCAATTGGGAGGATTTGAGGCAGCGGGGCTTCCCCCCTCTGGGAGAGAGACTGCCCTCTTAACGATGCGGTCCGGGGGCTGCTTCATCGCCCGAAGTCTCACTATCGTATCGTGACGTCCCAACCGCCCCTGTGGGTTCTCCAGGTCTAGATGGCCCCGACGCCGGCGCCCCTGCTGCCGTTTATTGCTGTAAGTTGTGACCGCACATAGCCATTCGGATACACCGCCAGAAATCACCTGCGCTACTTATATAATTAACAAAACCAAATCAAATTATACATAAAATATTATAATAAATATTATACATAAAACATTATCATATATTTAAACGTTAAATGGAATAGTCGTTATTTTTGTTATATTTTGTTAAATTGTATATTTCTATGGAAAATTCTCTGTTATATCGAATTGATGAATGAAATAAATGAATTAATGAAAATCTCTGTATTGCAAAATAAAAATAAGGTACAAGGGCGAACTTATTGCTACATTACAATTATCTTCCAGTCAACCAACATGCTGATGTGAAAAGAAGAATAGGCAAAAATTAAAGTACAGTGTGATACAAAAAAATTAATACGAAATTTTAAATAATAGCAAATATTAGGTATCTAAAACCAAAAGTAAATGAAAAAAAAAAATGAGCACGCCATAATACCGATATACATACATATATTTAAAAAAAAATAAATAAATAAGCTGCCAAATAAGGAAAGGGAGGGGATAACGGAAAGGTTAGAATTTATGATTCATATTTATTATGAAAGGAAGTGCTTTTTTAATGTATGTTTAAAGGTGGACAGCGAGCTATCGCCTCTAATAGTTTGAGGAAGCTGATTCCACATCCGAGCTGCATGTACAGAGAAAGAGTAGGAAAAAAGTGGTTTTGTGTTTTGGGATACGTAGGGTATTATTCTGACTTGAAAGAATTAATGATGTTAAAAGCGTTACTATGATTAATCAGTTTTAAAAATGTTATGTTAATATGCTAGTATATAAGACAAACTTAATTTGTAAAACTGTTTAAATAATGATGTTAGTATGTAAGTAAAATGTAAATATCGTTTTGATGGAATATAAACGGTTTAGGGGGTTGCCGGAGGGGGGTAGAAACCCGGAGAAATTTTCTCTATGTCTCCGTTCGTCCACCCCTCACGCAGAGAAATTTTCTCTATGTCTCCGTTCGTCCACCCCTCACGCACTACCCTTCAGGTACGCGTTAGGTTGTCGTTGCGCGACATCTCTGGCAGATAAAACGACCCATGTCGTTAGAACTGCCCGGGTGGTGGGCGGGGTTTCTCTCCCCGCCTAAGCATATAAAGCCCTTAGGACTCGTGACGTCGCTCGTTTCGATTTCAAGGTCTAAGAGAAGCTACGATCTGTAAGCTGTTGTAGAAGTATTTATTTAAATCTCTGAATTAACTTGGGCGACTACCGACGTGAGCCGCCGTTTTTACAGACTATTGATACAAAACGCTCAAAATTACCTAGCTTGGTAGCTGCCAGTATAAGATGCCGGATTACTGCCAGGGTCGGAGAAGTGCCGGATTATAGATAGAAGGAGTACTGTACTTGGTAGTTCATGCTACTGGCGCCAAATTTAAAAAAAGGAATACCCTATTTTTTTGCATTTTCGCCACGGCGCAATGTAGAACGTTACAACAGATGGATAAACAGTGCATCTCACCGATTGGCTTCCATTTGCATGCTTTGGTACGGAACCCTAAGTAAAGCCTTATTTATTCCGTGGAAACGACCAACTTGCTAATGCGATTGACGTCATAGGCGGCTATCGACACGCGTCGCTCCATTGACTTCGAAAGGCATATCATTTATTTACTGTGCTTTATCCGTTCGCGTGATTATAGCCAGCCTTGCCAACGTCGGTTGACGGGTCCTCATTTTTCTCTTTTCCGCGAATGCAAACTTGTTGTGTAGGGCGTATTGTGGCAGCCGACTTACCATCGCACCGACCGGTGTCAACTTTCCAGGTCGCGGGGGTTACCTATGGCACAAATGTGTAGTCTTTGAACATCGTCGAGCTCTTTTCGCCTGGGCGGTTTAAAGAATATCGTGGGTGTTTAAGGCAGTTAATGGTTCTCTGCTGTGTAGTTATGCCACTAAGACCCGCTCGTTAACTTGGGTCAGCTCAACTCACAGTTCAGCCCCCATCCGGTAGCCTCCTCGTAGAGGGTCGAAGCTGGAAAGGACTCTGTTTCGGTGAGATGCCGAGGTGGATCAGTTCCTCTGAGGAATGTCCTTCGGGCGCTGCTGGGCGGCTTGAGCGTCGTGCGGCGTCAACCAATCGACTATGAAAATTAACGGAATTGCATTTTCAGTTCTGTCGATCGAATGCAATAACAAGACACACACACACATACGTTACACGCACACGTATGTAAATACTTCACAATAGGGTTGGTTGGAAGAGATTGTCGTATGACAATAAACCCGCCCATTGTGAAATGTATAAACAAACTATGCACTCCGGCGAATAACCAGGGGGGGGGGAGGGGGGGGGCTGGAAATGATCCTATACGTTTCCTAAGTAGCGGAGGTGGTTGTTGACCTATTGTCAGCTACTCTTGAAACGACCCGTTGACAACCCGCTCCCTAGTGATAGGCGGGCAATGGACGACACGATCCGCGATAAACGCGAACTGAATTACCGCTAACATCAGGTAGCAAACGACCTTATACTTGTGACCAGAAGCTCTATTCTAGTGTATAGAGAATACATGAAATGTATGAAGAGCCATTGCATCCCTTCAAAGTGACTGTTTGGTGTGGCATTTGCAGTGAAAGAGTGATTGGCCCTTATTTTTTCGAGGACGCCGATGGCACCGCCGTAACCGTAACTAGTGTGCGTTACAGGCAGATGTTAAACGAGTTTTTTGCCGCAAGTTGCTGAATTGGGTCTCGAGCAGTGTTGATTCCAGCAGGACGGAGCAACCGCTCACACAACTCGGGCAACGATGGAGATTTTGAGACCCCAATTTCCGGGCCGAGTGATCTCTCGTTTTGGAAATTTGAACCGGCCGTCCAGATCGCCAGAGCTAACGGCGCCAGACTTTTTCATTTAGGGCTTTTTGAAATCTCGCGTTTACCACAACAAACCACGAACCTTGCAAGTCTTGAAAGCTAACATTGAAGAAGAAATCGCCAATTTGGAACCAGACATTTTTCAAGCAACAATTCAAAATGTCGTAAAACCATTTGAGCGATATAATTTTTTCAAATTAATGTCATCAAGTTTACCCTTTAAATAAACTTTTTATGAAAACAGAGCAATTTTTTTTCCATTTCTAACAAAATGGTAGCCAAATCACATTATGACATTACTTTTGCGCCATCCCGTACAAACTTCACGCGGTAAATTCGATTTTATCCTTTTTAGAACAACTATTACTTTTAGATCGTCAACAACTTATTGCCTTTAGCTTTTAGGTCACTGCAACCGCTATTTAGGTCAATTTTTGGCTGTGCGTCACGAAGGTACTTATTACAATTAGGAAGGTACAATTAAGCCACCAAGCTTCGCGATTAAGGCTATCTATAGTGCTTGAATGCCTCTAATCAGTAGCAATGTCATCAGCGTTCGCGTCGACCGGGACACGAAACTGTTTCAAAAGCCCGTAATTAAGTCATTAAGCTTTATTGGAAATGAATCGCCTTTTAGCTTCGAAAAAGCCTTCGCCGTTGTGTAAGCGGGGATGGATTGTGAGGCACACCACCCTTACTTATCTTAATTGTTTCTATTTATAAGCTGTCGGGAAAATTCCATGGCCTTGATCAATTTAAGAGAATGTAGGCTAATTACATAATATACTCGGGAACAACAAACGCGGGTCACCGACATAAACCTTAATATCTCGGCAACTAACAATGCTAGCTTATTATTGCAATTGCAAATTAATAATGAATATTGAACACCAGAAACGATTCATATAATATTTTTAGTGACAACAGAAACAAAACCAAAAGCAAATGCATTTAATTCGTACTCGTAGTTCGAAGTTCAAAGAATCATTAGATTTGTTTTTAGCCTTTTTGGTGGCATTACTTTACAGCAACGAAAATTTATTTGAGTACTATTAAATAGTCTATAAAATACATTTTATTTGAATACACTAGCATTCTTAGCTTCCGCGATATTGAGGTGTATATTGGTGACCCGGATTCGGTGCTCCCGAGTGTAATATAACGACCACATAAATACACTGAATTACACTAAAAACACAGTATACCAACCAGTATCTTTACCCTCGAGCTACAGAGCAATGCAGGAAGAGGGTGCGAGGAATGAGGCCAAATAGGTACGTCCCGACGAACGTGAATGGTTATCATTACGAGCAGGTAAAGGCTGGCGACCTTTTTGAGCGTTCGGATATTTGAGTAGGCCGAGTAGCGGAACATCTGGCGACCATATCCGAGCCCTTACAAATCGTGACGTATTCGCTTTGATTTCAAAGTTGTTCTAAGACAAGCTACTGTCTGGGGTAAATATACTGTGATAAAAGTGTAAGTATTGTTTTCTTTTGTTGCAGCCAGGGATGAAATCGAAGTCTCATATCACCTTCACGTCAATAACATACGAAATCAGCAATATTAGAACAGACAGTTAAAGACGATTTTTCAGTATAACACGCTCAGTAAAAGACGAAAATTAAGAAAAAGATCCAGGTCCTCAATCGAAAAGATGGTATCTACAAAAATGCAATGTTTTAGTAAAGATACTTTTTCACTCGTCGTTAGTTTTACAGCGTCAGCTCGTAAAAGAAAAACATTTGTAATATCTTCGAGCAACTATATTTGAATAGAAATATGATTAAGTAAGAGGAATCACACACTCTCATATATACACAACTATGACACATACATGTAGATGTACTTACACACACCCATTAAACACACATCACAATCACACATATAAACACACTCATCCTACTCTATCATACACACTCACAAATCGAGAGAACATGATTTATATAATATAATATATAAATATTATTACACAACATCACCCACATAAACTGTATATTATCAGGAGACTATTTTGGCAGTAATATTGTTATATTATTTATTAACTTAAGACCCGAGCGCTGTTTTTCTCTTTTGTTGGAATAAAATAAAATAAAATAAAAATTAATGTGGCTAAGTTTACACGATTTACTGCAATAAAGACATTAAATTCAGTGCCAGATTTCGTCATTCACCTGCTTCATCCCCAAACCTGAAGAGAGAAATCGGCGAATTGCCGATCTCCGAGACGTCGCATCGATCAAGGTTCTGAACCAGGATAACCCATGGAAACTAAGGCGTGAGTAATTGAATAAGTATATTGTCCTAAGTCTTTGTTCATCCCTAAAATAAAAATGTTGAGAAACCCTGCCTTCACAGGGCAAAGACACAGATCCTTCCTGGATAGAACATGCTATGATTATTGCATAAATACACCGACATAATACATCGCAATTTATCGTGTTTGTCCAATTATTAAGCTATAGAAAAGTGACGACATGTGCAAATGTATTGTGTTATCAGTTCCCTGCTAGACAGCGTGAATCGTGATTATCAGCAACAATCAAAATGCTGTTAACTTTATGATGTACATGTCTATAGATATGCACCTATCTACAGATACAAATAAACATTTCTATAACAATAACATTACATTTCTTTTCACTGTTTATAAACGTTCCGCTTTGGAAAATATGTTCCATTCTTTTGGTGCATGCTTTTGCCTGCGGCTTCGCTCACTCTAAATTTGGAAAACAATATCAAGTCATGATTTATGAGTCATATGGGTGTACACAATTTTGTTGCAATAAAATCATACGTTATCACAGACCAAACACACAGAGAAAACATTAAAAATATTTGTAAAAACAAATAAATATATTAAAAATAATAAAAACACGACTACAGAAAGTGAAGTAAAAATAAAATACAAACGAAGCTGCCATGGAATTCACCGACAGGAGTCGGGCCCATCATAATACTATTATTACACTTCTGGGGGGTGAGCGGTGGATTCCGGACTAACGACCGGCTGTGGTAGATTTAGGACAGATGTCTTGCCACATGTGAGCGTTCAACTTACCACCCATTCACTCCCCGAATTCATAATATTTTTTATTACGTATTTTTAAGAAATATTTATGATTTGCACTACTAATAAGGGATAAAATTTCAAAACGCCGCATTTTTTAAACAAAATTTAAAGACTACTTTTTAAAGTATTTTGGTCATAACCGTAAGTAAGGGTTGTATGCAACGTCCTCATAATTCTAAGTCAAATTTATTTCATTTTCTATGACCAGGATTTATGATCTGTAAATTTTGAAAAGGCCGCCATTTTGATTAAAAATGGCGAATTTCTCTCGCCAGCTTTCAAATCTTGGCTTGAGGATAAACTATGTAAAGTAATTTAGTCTTTGGCTAATTGACTCACAGACAGTAATTTTTCAGAAATCATGTGTTAATTTGTTCGTTTGTTCCTTTATTATTGTTTGTTTTTCCTTTACTAGTCTTTATTGTGAAATTTCACAATGGGTGGGTTTATTACCATACGACAATCTCTTACAACCAAGCCTACGATAGAGTGTTTATATGTATGTGTGCGTGTAAGACGTGTGTAAGTGTGTGTCTTGTTATTGTATTCGCTCGACAGAATTGAAATGCAAATCCTTTAATTTTATCCTAACGGAAAATGGTTACCCAGCCGAGAATCAAACCCGGTAACTTATAATGTAAGATCAGTCGACCTAATCACTATGCCATCAAATTTTTAATGTTTTGAAAAATAGTATAAAACGAGTTGAGCTCGTTGCGCCATATTGTTTATTGTTGTTTAGTCGCGAATATTGTTTATTCGCAATATTTTACCTGTTGCTAGAGGCGCAGCAAGCTCATCGCTTGTCAAACTTTTATTTATCAGTCAAGTTTTTTAAATTTACCAAAATAAAACGAATAAAAAAATATTAAAACAAAAGATTTTTTGTTTTTTCCCAAAAATGTCCAACAAAAGTTGCTTAATTGCGCGTACTGATTCACCCACGTCAAGGAGTCAGTAATTTAAAACTCACCTGTATGTCAGGCCGAGAACTTTTCTCCCTATGTATAAGTCACAAAACTGTACCGACAGACTTTAGGTGTGATAGCTTTGCTCAAGACCTATCTAAATTACAAAACATGCGTTCATCAAAATCCCATAGTTTCCAAAAAAAATCTCATAGGTTACAAAAAATATGTTTTTTTTAATGAAAAATAAATCAAATAAAAGCGAATTGTTTGATACATTTTTTAAAGAATTAAATGTAATTAGGGATAGTGTAACTATTTAAGTATATTTTAATGAAAAAAGATACCAATAAAAGGTTTTGTTTTTTAATGAAGAGTCAAAAAATGACGCAAGGCAGCGATTCAATAATTATGCGATTCTACTGTACATATCGTCGCCTTATAACTTGATAACTCAATTATAACTTGATAACTCGAAAATTGGCCTTGAGTTAAGTATGCCAGAAGATACAGAAAATATCAACTCTATATATATACCCTTCTAAACCAGATAAGTGAAATTCCCCCGCCCTTATGAGTTAAAGGTGGTTGATAAATTAAAAATCAGCTCCAGCTATAATACTAAAAATCGATATGTAGACTTATATAGCTGAAAGTTCGCAGCACTGTCTGCTATCGTAGCGTAAGAACTCGATATCTCCACTTATCCAGCTTTAGGTAATTATTTAGGTCCACTTATTAGTTTCCACAAATCAAAAATGTTGAACGAGTTAAAACTTAAAAAAAATTCAAACGCGTTTATCTCAGAACTACTAAATTTGAGTTATCAAGTTATAATTGTAAGGCGACGATATGTTATGTTAATTAGGTGGGTCTTGACCAAATCTATCGCAACCTAAAGTCTGTCGGTACAGTTCTGGGACTCCCTACAGAATAAACCATATTTTCACATAAAACATTTTTTACTGCGAAATGGTAGGTACTTACAAATGGCAACCCTACACGTAGTAGCAGAGTAATGACGTAGGTTATTTATAATAGAGCAGATATAATTTCATAAGGCCTCTCCGCCCACGCGGTGGTAATTTTCAGTATAGACGCAGTGCGGGCGATCGATGCTTTTTTAACAATGGTTCAGTCGGCTACCAATCATGTACGTATTAAAATCAACGTTGTAATTATGCCACCGATCACACCATAATTAGGCTTTGTTGCTAGGTTCCAATTTAGCTGCTTGATCAAGGAGATCGAGTTTCAACTTCCGCACATTAACACCGTGCTCTGAGTCAAGACGTAAACACTAAAATTAATGTGAAAAACTAATAAACTTTGATGATGATGGTTATTAAATGGGTGTTACTAATAAATAAATAACCAAAGAGAATAGCATATATCGGTTAAACTAATTCAAGCAGAGAACTACTTTAAGTAGGATAATACGAGTATGTGGAAGTAAAGGTAGCTTGCGAGTAGCAAAACGATATGTTCTGTCTCGATCATGGTCTATCCGGCATGGTCGGTCTATACCTCCTCACATAAGGCATCTTCTAAAGGGCCTTTCAAAGCCTGATTTTTAACCCTGGATTGCTACCATGATTTTACACAGCCTCATCCCAATGGCGTATTATAAACCAAAACACACAGCCGTACTAACAAGCAGAATCGCTGGTACTGACTGCCATAATCAATGCTGCCACCAAAGTTACGGGGTAGCAGTGGTGCAACGCGCTATACCGGAGTATAAGCGCTATACGCGCTATACCGGAGGAGAAACCTTTGCTTTTTTGTAATTGTATCGCTACAATTCAAACAATTGATTAAAATGTGTTGGCAGTCATTTAGAGCAAACTTTCATCTTAGCATTCATAGCAGTAGTTTGGTAAATGTTCGCTGTAAAATAAAATGGCAGTTATGTTAAAAGTAAACACATTTTTTTCCAAAATACATTTCAAAATCTTATACATCTACAACCAAAGACAATCGACCCGCAGTTCATAGGTTTTTTTGTAGACGGATTTTGACGTAGTTTATGGAGAATTTCATGGAGCAGATTTAATCACACAGAACTTAGACGCAGACGGAGCCAAGGGTTACAGCTTGTATAATCATAAGTTGGTAGTTATATAAATACCTTAGTTATATCCTTTAATTTAAAATTAAAAAATAAGCTATTTTAAAAATATAGCCAATTGAATATACTTGAAAATTCTGAATTAAACAAATAAAATTAATTATTTTTGATGACCTAATCAATCATAAACGGCAGTATGAGACTAAATTTATGAGCATTTTATTCCAAGTAAAATAGCGGCGTGAATTCAAAGTCTGATTTATAAGTAGATTCTACTCACAAGTCGATATTTGTTCGAGAATTCGACCAAAATTACTACTACTTATCAAACTTATTACCTTCAATACTAACAACTGGAGTTGTCCACTACAACGGGCGAACCCGTCACCCCAGGAAGTTTTAACGATATTTGAACGTTCTGTCTCCCGCGAGGAGAGCGTAAAAGACTTGGGACAACAACAATCCACTGTCTACTTAAGCCTTCACACACACACACACACACACACACACACACACACACACACACACACACACACCTTCACACACACATCTTCACACACACACCTTCAATACTAACAGAGTTTAATTAAGTCGAGAAAGACCAGGCTATATATGTACAATTGTATAGTAGGTAGGTATGTTATGCTAAACCGAGTCTGCCCTGCTATGTCCTGTTTTAAATTCTGAACGGACAGCCGTCCACGAGAGAATTCAGCGAACGCATAAATATACTTGACCTTAGCCGGACGGTTCACGGTGTCCGACCCGAGTGTTGTGGTTGCCAGGACCGCGAATGATGTGCCAACGTATGCCCTCGCCGCGTCTCCGGCCGTACCCGACACGTTCCAAACAATCAACGCCCACCCACCCACAAGCATGTAATTCGCCTTCTGGGTTTCCCTGTCTTCATTCTGTATCATTCCATTTATTATAATACGTAAAATTGTATCCAACTAGTGGCTTGAACGGAAACCAGTGGCGTAGTGGTTAAGAAGGTTGAAAGGTTAACGGTTCGATTCCCGGCTGGGTCACCATTATCCGTCTAGATAAAATTGACTGAAACGCATGTCAATGTTGATCGAATGCAATAACAAGACACACACTTTAGCACATGTTACAAGGACACATTTCACTTAACCGCTGGAATGCTATTACCACCGATCGGTGGTTTTTCCGTTGAGACAACTCGCGTGCGGCCGGTCTCCGTATTTATGCAATTATGTAATAATATGCGAAAAAAGTCGCCTTGATTGAATAAGCCACCATTATACATAGTATGCGTCTTTTAACACCTTTGAAAATCTATTCCCACAGAATGATTTTTTTCGTATTCTTTTGGCGTTCATGCTGCAAGACTCTGGAATGGTCCCCCGGTTAACAAAAGGAACTAACCTTCTGTAGAATCCTTTAACCGCCCTACTTATAAGAACGTACGTGATACGTCCGTTATATAATCGCCCGAACGCAACAATCAGTATCACGTACGTTCGAGTACAAAATCAAAAATAAAATAAAAGAACTGAAAACCACAAAGCGTTCGTGATACGTCAATTTTTTTCTACGATTCTAAATACGAAAAGGGTAATAAATTGGTAGATACAGATGTAGATAGATAGATAGAGATTCTTTATTGCACATTAAACAAAAACATACAAAAGGCGGACTTATTGCCTAAAATACAATCTCTTACAGCCAACCTTCGTGGAAGTGTAAAAATTTAGGTGCCAAAAGATAAATTAAAAAATAACAAAAAAAGAAGAAAAACTTATTATATAACAAAAAATAATCAAGTAACAAAAATGCCATTTTTTTAAATAAAATTAGGATTGGAATAATTTGCAAGGAGCGAAGGATAGGAGAGGATGGGATGAGACCTAGGATAACTAGGAATTTAGGGACATGAAAGGCTTTTTAGAGACACTTGAAAGGTAGAAACCGTTGGTGCGTTTCTGATGTCTAGCGGGAGCTGATTCCATAGTCTAGCTGCATGAACAGTGAAGGAATAAGTAAAAAAAGAAGAATTATGAGTTGGAATCGCAATTTTACTATCCTGACTGGAACGGAGTGAAAGACCATGACTTCCTAAGTGATTGAAATTGATTGAAATTGGTCTATTATGTAAAAAAAATTGTCTGGTATGTTGCAAACAAGGATTATTATTAACCGTTGGAATGCCAATACCACCGATCGGTGGTTTTTCCGTTGAGACAACTCGCGGGCGGCCGATCTTCCTAATTTATGCAATTAAGTAATTATATGCGAAAAAAGTCGCCTTCATTGAATAAGCCACTATTATACATTAGTGTGCGTCTACTAACACCCCCTATAAATAAATTTTCAAGGGTTGAAAACATGCCGTCGTGAGTTTCAATCCCATGGCTAGCTTTCTAAGGGATAAACACAAACAATTCATAGTAGGGTTGGTTATAAGGGATTGTCGTATGTTAATAAACCTGTCCAAACAAACAAACCTATACAACAAGCCGAACAAAAATGTTGACCATATATATATTTACAAAAGCTTTTCAATACGATACGGTGAAGCTTATTTTTTAATTATTTTGTTTCTACAAATTGTTCGAAAGTTATAATGGAAAAAGGCACGTTTAGGATTTGGGCTGTGAAATTTTTCTGAAATATATATTTCGTAACAGCAGGAGGGACCGAAGGCGGTCATTGCCGCCAGGATTCAGGCTAGGAAGTTCAACATACGCTGGGGGTGATTAAACTCATCTTTTAGTTGGGTCGAGGGATTAATGGAGGATCGTTTACCGGGATAATCAAATAACGAGTGTTGAAATACGGAATCGACCCTATCCCGCCTATTCCACGGCATCTAGCCTTACAGGTATTCATATTTTAACTCAAACCCTCTTAAACCCTACCACTGTTTACCGTAGACCCCCTTGTCTGTACAATATTGAATTTTAATAAACTTACTAACTTTGAATGTGTTTCTGACAGCTGGCACAGACTGATCCCTTACATAGGGATTTTGGTACATAAAAAATGAAAAACATGTACAATTTTGAATTGTTCATTTCTAAACGTCCACGACCTTAAAGTACGAAGCATTTGTGGAAGCTGCATATAACTGCACATGTAGCAATATCTCGTTTGCTCTAACATGTCACGCGTCTATTATTTTTCACATTTCTCACTCTCTCCTCCCCTCGTTAGTCATGTGCGCTGGCCTCCTCAATCGACTAATGGTGCAATTTGAGTTGAGTTTTGATTTCCTTACATGATACTCATGATACTCATTAGTTTAAAATACTATGTTGTTTTAGAAGATTTTGTTGTTTACACACAATCTGTTTTAGAAGTAATACGACATTTACGGATCGCCTAAATGTTTATGATGACCTGCCTAGATGGGGTCCGCTAACGTGGACACGCATTTACTCCTCGTGCACCCTATTTTTTTTTCTCTCTGTCATGGGCTCCCTGCAATCCAACATCGACCCCTGGGGGTCCATATAGACCACTTTGGGAATCACTATTGTAGAGTCTATATAGAATGAATTCAGCTATTATATTACCAACAATATTAACATGACCTATAAAATTTTGATTATTTAATAATAACGATACGATTATGAATATGAATAAAAGAGTGAGGATGTAGTTCATCATGATCATGACGGCCATTACAACAACATTGCCATCGGTTTTCTTTATCGATTATTTCCAACGGAGCTCATCCAACCGTTCGGAAAAGAAAATGTATTATATTTTTTTCATGGAAATGTATTTGTTGAATAAAAATCTATCATATTATTAGTTCAGAATTTGGATGAAATTTAGAAAAAAACACTGGTAATATGTACTCTCGAACTTACCCATTGTTTAACGTCATACAGTAGATAAAGACATACGCAGACATTGACTCACCTGAAACAAAAGAAATATACATAATTAATAATTATTACAACATTCATTATATATAAATAATATTTTTAGTTTTTTTTTGTATTTTCACAAAAAGCATAAAGAGTTAACAGATAGAAAATAGGTACGCACACACGAATAGGATAATCGATATTAAATACCTATTTAAATATAAATAGCTTTTCCTTCAACTATAACTATTATTATGTAGGATACATTTTATACGCCTATATTATAGTAGGATACATTTTATAGGCCAGTTTTATATCTATAGTTGTTGATTTAAAAACCTGAAGAACTGTACGTTTTTCAATCACTAAATAATAAAAGCATAGATTATGTAGCATAATAGATTGCTCAATGCAGTACCACGATTGGCAGCTAGGATTTTACTACGAAACGCAGTGTGTAGATGGCACTCATAGTTCCAAAAAAATAATAATATTCTATTATGTTCAATATGGCGGTGCGTTCGTGGTATAACAGTTAGCGACGCACTTGAGATGTATAATAGATGAAATAATAATATAATAGCACGCGAATTTTCAAATCATAGATCTTATTATTTTAATATTACTTACAAAAAGACGTCAATTGTTATTTGGTTTCAATACGTAATAATTGCGCACTTTAATATTCAGATAAGACCAATATTCTATCTCTCCGTATTATTTCTGTTTTGATAAGCATATATAAAAAATGCGATAGATGGCACTAATCACCGAATGTTTATTTTTATCCGTGGTTACAAATATTGTTTTTTTAAAAAAAATAATTAATCACTTCTTTATAAAAACATTCATTATCAATGTTATTATGGCCAAATAAATTGCTATTAGTTTCGCCGCTAATGCTATCAGCGCAACCTGCATTTCACCGGCGCAGAAGGGTTCCCAAAATATACTATGGAGTTCAGCAATCTTAATACCATATATAATCATTGATAAAACGAACAAACTATGTGACATCCACGATCTCTGGTCAGATCTAAAAAAGCAACATCACTATAATCAAGGAAAACAATTTTGAAGTCTCTTTTCTTGACATGTTTCTTTTCTTTCAGGAAAGTTTTCGATAAAGGTGACTGCATCGAGGCGAAGAAGCTGCTACCGATGATTATATCGCTTGTTTGAAATTAGAGGGAAAATGGAGAGGTCCTTTCACATTTAAGATTTCCACACCCAGCAGCGACAGACTAGGCTAGACAGAAATAGAAGTAGACGAAATTGGCGCCTAAATTCGAGCGGAAGAGGACAAACATACCAAAGACACAAAAAAGTATCCGTTTAGCCGGTAAACATCCTGCCTGCACCGCGCTAAAATTAATGCGTCAATTTGACCTCCTCCACCGTGGAGCAACGTACAGCTGCTACTGCTGAAAGTAGAGGCTCTCAAACTTCCCATCTAAATGTCAATCAATTTCAATAAAGAAGCTTGGAGAGGAAATGAACAAGATACCAACCAGTTTTCGAAATATTTAAGAAGGGCTCTCCGCGAGATCATCCGTTTATCGCATAATCCAGCCCTAGAAGACACAGGACACTCCCAAATTTATATACGGAGAATTATTTTGGAGACGTTCAATTTAAGAAAAAGGTTCAGGACATTCCTTTTGAGAGCCCAATTCGTTCTATTAAGGACTTTGACGGTATTTAATTTTCTAGTGTTTCATGATATATTTTTTTATTTTTTTTGTTGAGCTATTGACTAAATTCGTTTTTTTTTTATAATTGGAGAAGTATTATTGTATTATAAGATTTGTCTTCGTTCGCGCCATTTATATTGTTGTGATTTTATATTTTTTATTTGACTATTTTACAACTGCCTATCTGTCTTTATATTTAGACTTCCTGTATTTTATTTATACCTACTTAGATGTTTTAGCAGCTCTGATTATTTAAAAAAATATATAAATTTTTATTAATAATTTAATTTTAATTGTTTTTACATTTTAAAAAAATAGTCAATCTACAAAAATGTATTATACACATAATTATGTAAAATCAATTTGACTATACCAAGAGTAGGGATTCTTATCAACTGGATTATTTTATAAACAAAATAAATAAACAAATAAATACGTCCCGCATCATAGTCTTCATAATACCATTCAGTCAGGTTTCCCACCTAAACATAGCACTACCTCTGCCCTAGGTTAAGTGACAGATAAAGCACATAGAGCTATGGATCAAAAATAGCTCATCATTACTTGTTCTCGTGGACTTTCGCAGCGCATTCAATACTATCGAATTCGAACTGCTTGATGCCTGGCTACAAACACTCAATCTCTCTCATACCGCTATTAATTGGTTTCACTCATATAAAGAGCACGGCAGCAGCGTGTAAAACAAAGAAATCCAGTATCAAACTGAGTTAATCTCATGGCGGGGGGTCACACAAGGATCAGTTCTGTCCCCTCTTTTTTTCTTTATATTTATAAATCCCATTTCCAGTAAAGTTCGAGGGCATATTTACCTCTATACGTTCCCTTTCCGCCAGAAACTTCCAATGCCGCGATCGTTGACATAAAATTCTGATCTTCAAGCCATCTATGAATGGTTTTACAATTAATCCCTGTAAGTACCAGAATATTCCTATTGTAGGCAGCCAATTGCTATCAAAATTGGATAAAGCAAACCCCGACCCTATTAAACTTAATGATATAATTATTATTCTCTCGAATGAGTTTAAAGATCTTGGCTTCAACATCGACGTACATCTCTCCTGGCAATCACAAGCTAACAAGGCTAGTCGCAAAATATTCGCAAGCTTCTGTTTACTTTCTACATGTGCTTAAGCGATTCCTCCCTGTGATGCCAAAAGAATCCGTGCGCAATCACTCCTTTTGCCAATACTCGACCATGCGGACGTAGATTACCATAATCTGACTGAAGAACTGTTCGATAAACTTGAACGTTTGCAGATTGGTTGCATTCGGTTTATCTTCTGTCTACGCAAGTAGATATAACCATATGTCTGAATTTAGGATTCAATTAAAGTGGTTGCCCAATTAATAATGGGACGAGACTAGTCCGTTTCGTCTAATTTCGTTTCGATTTTTTGAGATGAGTCTTTAGCATCAGCTGAAAGAGACGAGATTCCGAAGATCGTGACTCAAGGCGAGAGTTTCGGTCTCGAGATTTTCGCCAATCATCTGGCCGAAATAGTTGTTTGATGGTACCAACGATGTTGTATTTCGCCCAATATTTTATTTTATTACCATTTTGGCATTGGCAAGTAAAAATATCATTATAGTCTGTCCCCACGATTTTACCCAAATAATAGTAAACAGACCCGGCGAGGTGACGCACCTTGCTTGCCTGTGCTTATCCAGATTTACTCGTATATTACAGTCGCGACTTCTGTCTTGCCTTTCCGCTAAGTTCAACGATTAAAAAACCAATAATTTCAATCGTTTAGGCACATGCTTCAAATACGCATAACATCGTATGTTAAATTTTATAAAAAAATTATAATGGCAAAATAATAACACCATAGTTGTTAAAATAAAATTCTATATTTAGAAATATAGATACTAAATAGTATAGAAATATACTACATGCACAGAATGCAAAGCACTCTCAGTGTAAACAGCACAATTCAATAAAAATAGATGAACAGTATATAATAATAATTACCCAATGAATGAGTATGCCACAAAAGTCGTTGAGACTTTCGGGTGTCGTTTGAGAATCAGACGAGACGAGACCGATAGAAGCCTAGATTTGTTTTTTTTTCGAGAGGAGACTATATTTCTCACGAGACTTGAGAGTCTCGTCTTGTCTCGTGCCCATAACCATTATTGCACATAGACCAAAGAATAAATGTTCACCTACTTTGGCTCCTTTTCGTATTTCTTTTAGAACTTTTCTAGAACATCATAGAAATCTATAACATCAATATAGAAATCTTTTAGCACTCTTCGAGCCATTATCTTCCCACGGCCTACAACTTTGTTCGGTCTCTGGCAACCTTTTGAAAATCAATTCCCACAGTATAGATTTTTTTCCTTTTCTTTAGGCATGCATACTACAAGACTCTGTTATGGCCTCCCGATTAATAAGAGGGACTCTCCTTCCGTAGATTCCTTTAAATCTTGGCTTAATCAATACTACCTCTCTTAGGTGTATGTATTCAGTTCTATCCCTTATTTTCCTTTGTCCTTACGTTTATCCTTACGTTTTTTTTAATTGTTTCGTATTCTTGTATGTTTATAACTCTGTTATACGCTACCGATATTATACCAAACGTTAGTTGTTGAATGTTGCCAGGTGGGGAAACAAGCTCGCATATTGTGAGCGAATGAAGAGTTGTTATTTTTATTATTTATAAAAAGCGTATAGTTGAGAATCGCTGGTTGACTATACGGGCCGGGTGCAGTGACCTGCTAAACTCGTCATTAAAATTCATCATCATCACGGGAACAACAGCAGCCAACATACAACAGCGTTCAGCAAACAGTGCAAACGTCACAGGTTAATAAGCTAAGTGTCCTCGCAATTGCAATTGCAAGAACAAAGGCGACGAGTAAAGGCGAGTGCAGCTGTGTTATAAATCTACACGTTTCCTGCACGTTATACCGTAAAGAAGAGTAGACGCACTCTCGAGCGACAGGGCATTGCGGGGATAGGAAGCGAGGGAAGTGAGCGGAGGGGTACGTCTACGTTTGAAGATCCGCGTCGGCCGAGTAGCGGACATCTGTCGGCTATATGCGAGCCCTTACGACTCGTGACGTAGCTCACTTCGATTTCAATGTTGTTATGAGAAGCTACTGTCTGATACACTGCGTTTACTACCTTGTCCTATTGCGCTATAACTTGCTGCTATTTTATGTAAGTGTAGGATTTATAATTGTATTCGATCGACAGAATTCAAATGCAATTCCGTGAATTTGATGCCAACAGAAGATGCTGATCCAGACAGGAAACGAACCTGCAACATTACAACGTCAAATCAGGCGACCTAACCACTATGCCAGCGGGCCGTGTAAATGGCTATAATGGTGGTGTTAACTTATGAGCATCCACTTAATAGTTAACTTACCATTAACTAACCCTTTTTTAGTTAAATCGGCGGTATTTACACATAATCCTTTCTCGAATGACGCTCTAACAAACAGCTTAAACCTTATCTAAATCCGTCTGTCTAGGAGCTCTTGAGTTTAGCGCATGTCGCGTCTGACAGACAGGCAGACGCTTTTTGTGAGTTTTGTTATATAATTGTCTAGATTGACTATGTCAATAGTAAAAGATATTTCTTTATTTTTTATTTATTTAAAGTGAAGCACGAGATACACATTCCTGCCTCCCTACAAAATATTAGTGTTTAGACCAGTGGCAAAAAAGAAAACACACTAACTAGGCCTAGGCCTGTACTACAGCAGGCGTACTAGAAAATTATTTGACGTGAAAACGTTCGGTTATAATTTAAATAAAAATCAAACGAAATCAAATAAGGTAAGATTTTTTTATAAATCATCAAATATTTTTTTAGATAAATTGATTAATAGTGAAATTGAAATTAAAGAATAACTTTAAAATAGTCTAAAGTATTTGAAATTAAAAATATCCGATTCATATTTTAAATAATTATCATTAATAAAATATAGTCAAAATTAAAAATAAAATCATTAATTGTCAACAACAAAAAAATCTAATTTATGTCTTTGTCAGAAATATAAAATAAAATATATTAATTTACAAAAAAGGTTTTAAAAAACTAAAAAAAAAATTTTATAATCATCAAGTCTATAAATAAAAACCGAAATCATAACAATAAACTGAAAAACTGATACAAGTCAAACTGATACTGACAAGTTAGTCAAAAAATTACAAATCAAACTAGAAAGTCAAATAATTTATAGCTGTTTTCACGACCTCCATTTATTATGCACATATACCTAGCTCAGCTTCTTAAAAAGGCCATACGTCTGTATAGACCAGAGGTTCTTAAACTTCTTTTTCTCGTAGACCACTTTCAAAATTTTACTGGTATCGGTGGACCCCCTGCTGCTACATTTCTACTATATTTTTCACGCCAACGTAGACCCCCGTCAAGTCTCCCGTGGACCCCTGGGGGTCCACCTGAACAACTTTGGGAATCACTGGTATAGACGTATTAATAGAATATTATCTTCTAATAAGTTGTATGCCCTGGGGCCCAACACAATTAAAATAAAACCATCACTCTAACACCATGGCTGCGAATTCAAAATCGCAAATCAGCCTTTCTACGTTAGTTAGCTAGATTTTAAAAGCATATGAGATGACATAATATTCTTCTACATATACCTAAATGAGTCACGATCGGGCAATTCTCATAGAATTCTGTTAATAGCTTTCAATGACGTGGCGCTTTCCGGGGAAAACCACCCCTTTCCAATAGAAACAAAATGTATTCTCGGAAAAGGGCAACTGCAGGAAAAGTTCGAAATCACAAAGATGCTGCGATAGCTATTTGGCGAAAGGTATGTCGTTAAAAGACGATTTCGAGGCGTTTTTGATGGTTTTTCTTGGAACCGGTGACGAGTTCATTTAAATTAAATAAATCAAACTTTTAGTTCCATTCTTAGTTACCTATATATTTAAAAAGTTAAAAGTATAGTTTATCTTTATAAAAGTAAAAAAATATATATATTAAAAAAGTGTAAACTATCCAGATAAATTAATGAAGTAACTTAAATGCAAAAAAAAAATAATGACGAGGCGAAGATGTTAATATCTGGTGCTGCAGAGATGAATCCATTTAGGTGACGAAGAGTTTGTTTATTGTTTGTTTATACTCTTTATTGTGAAAATGTCACAATAGGCGGGTTTATTGTCATATGACAATCTCTTACAACCAACCCTACTATGACGTGTTATATGTATGTGTGCGTGTAACATGTCTGTAAGTGTGTGTCTTGTTATTGCATTCGATCGACAGAATTGAAAATGCAATTCCGTTAATTTGATCCCAACGGAAAATGGTAACCCAGCCGGGAATCGAACCCGGGACCTCACAATGTAAGATCAGGCCACTATGCCACCGGGCTGTGAAGAGCGCGCCACCGTATATAGTTTACTAACATTGGTGCGCGAGGACGGCTCCACAAACAGACGGTGCGTACGAGCGCGATGATAATAACTGTCGGGCACAAGAATTAGATAGCAAGCTAAGATTGTCAGTTTTACCACGAACCATTTTTACAATATAAGAAATAATTAAAAATTCTTTTTCAGAGAAAGAATTATAATTAACCATGCCTAAAATAAACTAAAAGAGATAGTTAAAAATGAAACGATACCAATGTCAATAAAAAGTAAACTTTATAATACATGCATTCTCCCATGTCTTACTTACGGGTGTCAAACTTGGCCTGCCACGAACAAAAACCACCATAAACTTATAGTATGCCAACGAAACATGGAGCGAAGCATGCTAAACATAAGGCTACAGGACAGGTGGACGACCTCAAAAATAAGGAAAACAACAAAGGTGAACGATGTTTTAAACAAAATTAGAAAACTAAAATGGAACTGGACTGGTCACATCATGAGAACCAACAAAGAAAAATGGACGAAGGACGTAATGGAATGGTATCCTAGAAATGGGAAAAGACAAAAAGGACGTCAAATTAAAAGATGGGAAGATGACTTACCGAAAGGATGGAGAAGGTTGGCTTGGGACAGAGATGAATGGAAGAAAATGGGGGAGACCTATGTCGAAGGACAACCTGACCAAAACACTGGCTGCTGAAGAATAATATTATGATACCTTATTTAAAAATTAGATTAAAAAAATAATAAAATATATTGTTTTACCACTTAGGCAAAATTGTATAATACGGTCAGCGAATAAAGGCTTTTATTATTATTATTATTATCATAAAATAAATCCCGTAGGATATAGAAACGGATAATATTCATACTGCCTAAAATACAAAAAACGTAAAAAAACACTGGACTCTATCCAACATGAGAACATAAACATCATCATGTGGACTCCAGATAACTACGAGTATATTGATTATTTCGAAAGTCTATATTTTAACACGAGTTTCGAAACCACAGTTTAAAAATCTTACTGAAAGTGTACACATTTCTTTTCCTGGCAGTATCTATCACTTCTATTTCAAAATTCACCACTGTGTAAAATAAATGAAACACAATGAATGCTTAGCGATTTTTTTTCGGGTTCTAAGACAAAGAGAAAAGGGTCCTCCAAATCAAAGAAACTGACCCTTTCTTCAGCACGAATCATTGTAACGCATGAATACGACATAATATAATATACGGAGACGATGTTTACTCATTAAAAGAGTGTATTGAACTCGTTAAACGGCCGAGTTGTGAGTTCCGTGAACCTTATGCTATCGCAGGAATCTCGGCGCCGATCATCAATTTTATAGTAGTTATAACTTATGTGAACACAAAAAGTCATTCAAATTATCTTCAATATTTAATTGAAATGTTCAATATTCCATGCAACGTTCCCGGATGTAGTACACTGAGCGTGGTTATCAAACTAAGCGAAATCAATTAATATATACATACAGGTTGAGTTTTTAATTAGTGACATCCTTGAAGTGTGTGAATCGGTACGAGAGATAAAGCAACTTTTGATATAGGTATATACGGGGTGTTATTACTGCACGGGCGTTTTTTTGTGGGTGAGTCAGTACAACGAAGTAAACAACTTTTAATTAAAAAAAATGGAAAAAAAATGAAAAACAAATTTTAAAAAAAATCTTTTTTTTTAATGTTTTTTATTTTATTTTTAAATAGTATGAAAAGCTATGATTACGATGCGCTATCTAGCGGTTGGTAAAATGTCGCTGATTTTGTTATTTACGACTTATTACCTACCGCTAGATGGCGCAGCGCGCTCAAACGCTTCTCAAACCTTTATTTAACAGTCAACTTGTTCAAATTTTGAAATAAAAAAAAAACAAAAAATGTTGTATTTATACTTTGAGTCGATGGTACTCGGAAATAGCATTCCTTACTTACACAGGAAAAATAGAAATAGTAGCTATTATAGTAGAAAATAGATAAGCAAAAGAACTCAGTGCGGAGCTCGTGCTAAAATTTTACAGGAACTGATTAATGAAGATCCAACTGAATTTTGTAATTTAACGTGAATTAGTGAAGATAAATTTAATACAATAGAATAGAATAACTTTATTGTGCTATAAAAATATTACTTAATGAATATTAGACTGGTTTTATAGAAAAAGGCAATTTATGCAGAAATGGCGGACTTATCGCTATAGCGATATCTTACAGTCAACTATTTAATAAGTAGTTTTTTTGAGTAGTAAATTGAATGAGTAAATTCAATGATAGGACTATTGTTGGGACAATAACACCAGGCTTGTAATGGCAAGTACAGATAGTGCATAATTTTTTTAATGTCTTTTTTTATGGGGATTGAACTGTATTTTTAATGTTCAGCATTTACCTGCATAGGTAGCGAATGTGTTGGACCATAAACCATGGAAAGTATGTAAATGTCAGTAACGGGCAATCCTCTCAAAAAAAACTAAATATATGATAAGTACTTACGTTTATGTAGAAAATAAAATTTCTAAAAATTTATAGACTACCAAATAGAAGCCGTTAAGGACCCAAAACATAATAATAAATATTATATAATGTAATATAATTAATGCCAACCCTACATTATCATCCAAATTTATCTATGGATAATAACGGGCATGTATTCTCTTTTGCAACAAAATGTGTTCTTGTTGTGTTCTTGTTGAGGATTCCCGAAAAAAAAATTACGGGAAAGCTCAATGTCACTATAGTCACTATAAATGCGGCTATAGTATAGCAAAATAGAATACATGTATGGGAAGTGCACTTTCTGTAAAATATAGACTACAAATATTTCTGTATACGGTTATAACTGAACGCAACTTACGCACTCTCACATCATACATCTATTCAGAGTAACCAAAGCAGCTATATCGTTGATTATTGCGACGCGGGCTTGCAGGGGAAGCTACTTAACAGAAATAATAAACCGTGCTTCTAATCACTTTACTTTGCATTTGCACTTGCACATATCACCTAACAACAAGATCGTTCACACGTTAAATTTAATAATCACTTAACACTAGCTTAACAATAACAATAATCACTTTACACTTCTTACTGAACAAACTGCAAATTAGTTTTGGTAATTTGACTACACTAATTTTGATATTGCGGAAACGACACAAGCCAAAAGATGATTTAAGACGATTTTGTACGGGGCTGCCGAGTTCTGCCAAAAAAGCAATTATTTCAGCATATTTCTCCCTCTCCCCTTTCTATCTACTAGTCGATTATTAAATATATCCATTCGCTTCTGATAAAATATCATATTACCATAAAGGAAATATCATAAAATATCATATTACCATGTTATCATCATCCAATTCAGCCGAGTTGTTTTTCAATCTCCGGCACATGGTATTATTAACTGCGTGGAAGCCGCAGACGATCGATTGAAAAGCGACGCCCGATAATTGAAGGCAGATGCTCAAGTGTAGACAGGATCGACTCTATCGCGCGCTGGAAACATAACACAAACGACTCCCCAGAGCCATTGATGCGTTTTCCGGCTTCGAGTAGGGTGTAAGTAGGGTGGCGGTGTTGCCAGGAATGAATTTATATCAGTAACGTTATGCTTCAGATCGATGCTCTCTTTATGGATTAAATTCTACAAAAAAAATTATCTTGGAAGCAACATTGGACGGGAGACGGCGTACGATTAGTCCAAGAGGCAACGACAAAAAAGTGCAAGTTTTGTAAAAGCTAATACTTTCGGATCAGACAGTATTTTGGTAATAGAAAGAAAGAAACTAGAAAAGGTGCCATTTTAATTATTACCCCTAAGCGTTTTGAAAAAGCTGAAAATCCACCAGTAGATAGCTTCGCAAAAAATGTAAAAAATATTATTATTTGTACTTTTGTTTTTTTTGCGAAAATCTATTTTTTGTATTGGATAACCTAATAAGAAGAAATAAAAAAAAGATAGTGGATGCAATACAGAACTCGAAACAAATGGTCAGACTGCGTAATAATAGAATGCGTGGTGTCAGCATTACTCCATACATGTCACAAATATAAAGTTCATTATATTGCGCGGCACATGAGACCGATACGTAATAGTTACCGTGTGTGTACTAGAGTTTTTTTATTATGTGCGCACCATTCTGTGAGCACAGCCTTGTGCACCATTCTGTGTGCACTAGAGTTTTTTAAACAAACAAACAAGTAACCTTTTCAATCAGTCCTCGTGTGTGGAGCGGGGTGGGGGATTATGGTTGGCAACGCCGCGGCGGCGTCCGCTTCGAGTGCAAAGTGAAGCGGCACAAGTGCATCGCATCATGTAAGCCCGGAAAAGCAATTTCCAACAGGGCTGCACGGCCATCAACCCAGACGTCTGGTTGGGTTGGGGGGAAACATCGGCGGCGGCGGCGGGGCGGGGATACGGAGGGGGGGGGGCAAGGTCGCTGCACCGCGACGCCCGGGGCCGACGCCCCCGCTCGTACCTCCCCGGACGTCCTTAATCGGCGCCGTCGAAAAAGTCCTTTGTCTGCCCCGTTCTCGCCAGGATTCGAGGAAGTGCAACGCCGGCCATCCGGCAGCCCACTGCAGTATGTTCTACGTCATCGCGCACATAAATCGAATCAAACCCTAAACACCTCTTATCACTTTACTATTCGTGGGTAACTAATTCGGTGATTGCCCGACGTTTCGGCAATGTTGACAAACGGGCAAAAATTGTTATTGAAAGTTGAAAAAATAACGGGTGTTTTTTAGAGGTATAGAACTTTCTGTGGGGTTATGTTATTTCGCTAGTCTATGCCGAAAAACCAGAGACGATGGACGACTTGGAAGCTAATATTTGCCGCGTTATTGCCGATATACGGCCCCAGCTGATCGAAAAAGTGGTAAAAAATTGGACTTCCTTATTACGCTTTATTCGAGCCGTTTGCACCAAATTTTTATATAAATGAAGCTATTTTTATATAAATGAAATGAATTTTTAAGTCTTTATTTTATTTTAGATGAGGCGGCGCAGTTCGTAACGTGTAGCCGCCACAAAATGTCAGGCGGAGCGGTACTGGTACAAACTTTCATCCTTCCTCTTTAAAACGAGACCAAGATGGCAACGCTATGGCAAAACATCGGGAAACCACCAAAATAGATCCACGCAGTAAGAATTCATTTGTTTTGTCAATTATTATAAAACGTATGCGCTCCTATTGCAACCAAAAAAATATTTTACACAGAAAATTCACCGTCCAAAATGATACATTAATTATAACATGCAATAATTGAAAGGAGAAAAATAATAACTTTATTGTACCAAAAACACTAACAACGATAAAGAAAAACTTTAATTTTAAATTACTACAAACGGCGGGTTTATCGATTTACGATTTCTTACAGCCAACCTTGTAATATTGAATAAAAATAACGAATCGAACAGCTTGACTCAGCAACTTAACATACATACATATATGTACATATTCTTACATGTAGAGATACGTATACAAAAAAAAATATTATGTATTGTATAATAACAGATACAAACGAGTAGGTACAGTGATAATACCTACCTATATAAAATGATTAAATATTACACTATAAAGACTGTCCAATCAAAAAAAAGAAGGGAAGGGGGTGGGGGATAGGACATGTTGTTTATTTAAGATTTTGAGAAAGAATATGATTCTTGAATATTTTTATACTACTTGTTTTATTCATGTAATAAAGCGATTTTTCATTAATTTAGAATGCGCGCTATCTTTATCAACAAAGGCCAACAATGATTGTGTTCGGCGATATGACCGGGAAAAAAATGTAGGAAGGTAGGGTTTAATGATTTAACAAAAACGTCCCGATAATCATGTGCCCGATGTCGTGGGGTAAACTACATTCGGCCCCCGATACCGAAATGTTTCCTGACGAATTTCGCGACGGCCACCGCGCCGTCACAACAATGGCGCATGGCGCGGGGACAATAACACCAGGCTTGTAGTACAGATGATGCATCATTTTTTAAAATGTCTTTTTTTATGGGGATCGAACCGTATTTTTAATATTCAGGATGTACCTGCATAGGTAGCGAAAGTGCTGGACCATAAACCATGGAAAGTATGTAAATTTCAGTAACGGGCAATCCTCTCAAAAAATCCAAAAATATAATAAGTAGGTACTTACGTTTATCTAGAAAAAAGGATTTCAAAAAATATATAGACTGCCTAATAGAAGCCGTAAAGGACCCAAAACATAATAATAAATATTATACAATGTGATATAATTAATGCCAACCCTACATAATTATCCACATTTATCTATGGATACGAGCATGTATTCTCTTTCGCAACAAAATGTGTTCTTGTTGAGGATTCCTGAAAAAAAATACGGGAAAGCTCAATGTCACATAAAATGGCTTCATAACCACTGCCTGACAATAAATGCGGCTAAAATATAAGACACAACCTTTGTTCTCCTGCGTTTCCCAAGATCTAACCCTGAAAAACCACTTTTGTGACGCCTAAAAAACCACTTATATGCAAAAAAGACTCAAACGCAATTGCAAAATTCTTCAACATGCGGATAACGTTAAATATCCAGGCATCTGGGCAGGAGTGCCTGTACTAAGTCGGCCCAGAAGGTTCAAAAGCTATTATTAAGAGTGCTTAATAACAAATCTCTTATGTAGTCCAGGGCAGCTATCTACCGAGTTGTTTAAATTACTTGTTATACGGAAAATCTTTGTGAAACAGCTGCTGGTGTGTTTTGATAAAAATATAAATGACGAAGTAAGCTTCAACAAAGAAAAACTACTGATACCTTGGGTAAGAAAAACTTTCGCACAAAGGCAGGCTTGGTACATTGCACCTCGAACGTATAATACACGTGATGATTTAATTGAAGCATTGGAAAATATTGGTACTTTCAAAACTAAACTTAACCAATGGATATTTTTTTATTTTATTTATTTTTTTATTTCAAACCAGTTGATAGGAATTCCTACACTTGGTTATGTTATTAAGGTATAAGGTATGAACGTCGGTATTGCAAGGTATGAACGTTGAACATCCAAGCGCAGATTTTCTAGGTTATATAGAAGAAACAACATTTTCCAATATTTTCAATAAAAATTCATACATAATTTCGTAGAATTTTCATGTGGACAATAGTACTAAATAATCAAACAAATATTGGATAATTTCACAAGTTATCTTATAAAATATAAAAGTAGAAAAAACACAAATACAAACAAATCAGTAATAATAATAATAGTCAATACTTAGTTAGAAGAAAAAAAACGCAATTGTAAAATAGTCAATAATAGAAAGAATAAGGAATAATAATAGTCAAGTAGGCCAATAGAGCTGCGAAAAATTCATATTGTCGAAATCCTCAATGCCATAAATGGGGTTTTTAATCAAAATACCCTGTACCTTTTTCTTAAAGTGAACCTCCCCAAGGCCCCTAATGTGTAATGGAAGTTTGTTGTAGAATAAGTAAGATTGGCAGAGAAAGCTATTCCGAACCTTACTCAGTCGCACCTTAAAATGACGCAAGTCCTCTTTATTTCGCGTATTATGCGAATGAATATTTAAGTTAGTTGAAGTAGTCTCGATATTTTTTCTCGTATACATGATGTTTTGGTATATATACGCGGCGTACAGTCATGATACCAGATTCGATGATGTACTGCTTGCAAGATGTTAGCGAAGATATTGAGAACAGATTTCTAAACGCTCGTTTTGTAGGCGAAAGATTTTTATAACAACTCGGTAGATAGCTGCCCTGGACTACATGAGATATTTGTTAATGGAATGGAACAGAGAAATATCTTACAATTGCATTTTAATTGGTGTAAAATATTATTAAATGAATGAAATATATCAAATAGACATATTACTATCATTGTTTAAATTTGAAATGTCTAATTTTTTTAACTTAAGAAACCAGCATACATACCTAGTATGTGTAAAAGACTGTAAATCACAGGTCTAGTGCAGGCGTAAGTCTAATTCGACGTGTGACTGTCGTGGGGTCGCATGGGTTAGGATGAGCTATTTTGTCCTTTTATTGTGTGACCGTAGTTTTCCTCGTGTGACCGTAGTTTATTATTCAGGGTGATTCAATCTGTCAAAGTACCTAACAGAATATTTTAAAAGGTGATAGACTTACGTCTGAAGCGAACATTTATTTCAACCCATACAAAATTACAGAGATATGGTCACCCAAACATATCGAATTACATGAGCCACGGCCTTATTGATGATACCGCCACAAAATGCTCGAAATATTTTTTATTAAACTTTGAAAGCGACGTGCTTTTTGATTATTTTTATTTTGGGAAACGGTTTCATTTTAACCATTCTATATCTTAGTCATAAGAAAAAGCAGCATTGTGTTGTTTTATTTATATCTTTACATTTTTCTGATACCGAATATAGGCAATATTCGCCGACATTGTATTTTTTTTCTCCTAATTTGAAATAATTAGTTATATTTAATATATTTTTATTTTTCTTTCATAAATGATGAATTGATTGTTTTGATTTTTCAATATAATTATAAAAATAGTCAAGAGGCAGCGACGAAATAGAGCAGCAGTTTTGTAAAAGCTGATACTTTCAGATCTGACAGTATTTTGGCCATAGAATGCTGGGGTAGAGTCAGCAGATCAGACTCCGGGACATCTATGGAGTAATGCTAACACCACGCGTTTTATTGTTAAGCAGTCTGACCATTTGTTTCTTCTTTATCGCATCCGCGGTCTACAGATAAAATTTCAGCTTTTCCAAAACACTTTAAGGGTAATAATTAAAAATTACACCTTTCCTAGTGCGCCAGCGCCAGGTGTCCTTGAATTTGGTCTGCTGACTCTACCTCGGCATTCTATGGTCAAAATACTGTATGATCTGAAAGTATCACTTTTTACAAAACTATTGCAATTTTTTGTCGCTGGCTCCCCAACTATAAATTCATTGCCGAAAAGATATATGCTATTTTAAAAAATAAAGTACTGAGTAAGCACATACAAAATTGAATGTCATAGTTAGGTCACGCGATGTATTCATTTTCTATGCGATGTATTCATTACTATGCGATGTTCCTATTAACTTTTTGGTATTTAAATAATGTAAAAAATATTTTTGTGCGTACCTACGTATAAGTTCTGAAATCGTACTCACATAATATATTTGAATTATTACAAGAAAAAAATAAATAACTTTAACACGCCATACGAGAAATACAATATATTTTTTTGTTCTCATACTTTTTTTTTAGTTTATGGCTACATAAGAACATTCTTTATAACTACCTATTTATGTTTTCTCGTTTAATTTGTTAAATAGTTTGCTAAATAATATAGTAATAATTCAAAAACAATGTCTCATTAAAAATTAAAAAAAAAAATATTTCGTATATTTATCTTGTCCTTTTAAGAACTCGGTCAATATGATGATATGCATATAGAATAATACAACGGTTTCATACAAAAACAAAGGAAATTCTTCGGTAATATTATTGTAGATTCGTCAGCTCACGCTTACAAGCGACTAGACAGACACACGGGAAAACAAGGACAATGAGCAAGCGCACACACGCGACAGTTTTATCTGTATAAATTATAACGGCAATAAAAATTCCTTCGTGACAATAGTGCAATGCAATGCACAATTTATCTCTCGAAAAGTACCGTCGCAATACAATAAAATTGTAGGAGAATGGAAATGTATCGCCCGCTACGCACTAAAATTGTAACTGAAACGACAACATCCTGTCCGACAAGGCGGGCAGACTCCTGTCCACCCTATAACGGGCTAGTCCCAGTTCGGTGACAGAATCAAATAAGCAAATGGTTAAAATTTTGCCATTCGGTTCCTGTTATTTTTGTAAGCAAATCAATGTTTTATAGTAATTAATTCTTAAATAAATAAAATAAATAACAATAAATAAAAAGTTTCAAAATCAAATTCTTTATGTTTATATTCAACGTAAGTAAGTACATTGCATAAATATGCTGAACGTCAAGAGACAATAATAGTACATTATACAGAATGTTTCAAAAGAAAGTTTATATCTGGTGTATCAATATAAAAGTAAGGTTGACGTCTGTCGATAAAATCTTTACTGAATATTAAAATACACAGTGAAGGAATTTACTTCTCAACTGATGTCATCTAAATGTAACACATCACGTTCACGGCAATCATTTAAACAAGAGGCAGGGAAGTCGAATTATTGACATACACTTTGGATTTCAGATATTCCCATAAGAAAAGGTCCATCGCGTATCTATATAGTTGATTACTGTTATATTACTGTCTTTCTATTAATGCTGGTAGTTTACCCAAAATTATTGTTGTACTGTTGTATCGGAAATAAGAACGATTCCCGCTTTTTCCGAATTAAATCATTAAATCAATCATATCGATATATACGTCATACTGTGGTGACCATAATATAATGTTGCGAACTCCAGATGGCTGCGAACCAAATAATATTACAACGTTTTTGAAGTATAGTAATAGTACAACGTATAGGGGAAGGGGGCCCAAAGCGGGCCCCTTAAGAGAAAGGTAATATTATTTTTCATAGGAATGACATACAGAAACTTATTTCTTATCTTGAAAAGCTTGATTTGAGGCTTTCGAACAATGTTCAAGAAATCTAAGCAATTTATGCTTTGTTTTCTTGTAATTCTCGGGACATGGACAGAACGAGCCGGAGCAATCATGTTCGAGGTCTAGCATAAAGATATTATTTATTTTGTATATCTAATAACTTTCGGCACATCCCTCGTATAATAAAAACGAAAGATGGGTAACTGGGTATCAAACAGGTGCTAAAGGACTTGGTCCAAATGCTCTTTGTCCCGCAGGACTAAGGACACTCGACGGGGGAAGGAGGGGGAGGGAGGGGCAGGGGCGCCCGCGTCTGGGGCGCTGACCGGCGCGACGGCGGCGCCCTGGGGGCGACGCCCCCGCCCTGCCGAGAGCGCTCCCGCAGACGACCAGACTCGCTACCTTTTACCTGCTACAGGTATCTTACCTCTCACGCGCTACAAAAGCAGACGAACGAACGAACCGCCGATAATCCGATCTTGCAATTCGGAAATGGCGGGCGGTCTGAGCGCAAATTGGCGGGAATTCAATTTCCAATCTGTAAATGAATGTTCTCCATCGATATATTAGCAAGATATGCCCTCAGATACGAATAAGTTTGCTCCATACCCTCAGCTCGTAAATCAAGTGACAGAGAAAGCAATAAATTGAACAGTATGCGAGAAAATAGCGCGCCAATATGCTTTGCGGCAGCTCTCACACCGGAAACGGTTGGCTGTCTTCCAGCGGACTGAGACCAAACTACTACTGACCGGCTTTCAGTAGTGGTTTTGAAGTGGTCATTTTCGAGCGCGAAAGACCCATCTAGGGGATCATATATCGATGTCTGCATCATGTAAACCCGAAAAACGTCACTTAGTATCACAATTGCAGAAATATTACGAATTATATATGAAATCGAAGACCATCGCGGTTGTTTGACATTATAAAACGGTCCAGTCCACCCTGAACAACGGCGGTTGCAACATCGCGGTAAATTCACGCGATAAATTCGTTTTCAAAACCTTTTCATAACGAATTATATTGTACTTTAATTTATAAACCAATAGGTCAATAAAAGTCTTTCAGTACATTCAGTCTAAAGTCTCATTTCGTTAAACTCCTAAATACTATAAAAATACCTAAGTCGTGAAAAATCATTGAAAAACTTTTAAAATGATTTTGATGGGATCATTTCTCATTCCATTAAAACACTTGTCGACAAACGTAACCTATTCTATACTATTCTAGATGGCAGTAATTCGAAGAACGTTCAAAAAATGAATTGTAACCCAATCGGAGTGTACAGGTTTTCCATTAAAATTCAACCAAATGTCATTATTTTAATTTTTTCCATTGTTATTCCTTTTGCAGATTTTTGTCTGAAAAAGTGATGAAATATGAAAGAGTTTTTACTCTTTTAGTCGCAGATATCCAATTTTTAACTTTGCGACCTCGCCAGAAGTGAGCTAACTTCAGGAATCGCGAAAAACCGCAAAAACATGTCATTACATTTAGTTTTTCGCTTATACTTCACGAATAAAGCATTTTTTGATAACGACTATTCAGTACAAAATTAGAGGAGACAAAATTTCCTACAATTCATATTCACATACTTAATTCCTCCGAAGTACCAAACCGCCGCTAAAGCGCGCCCAAAAATGGTCATTTTATGCCACAAACTCCATAGCGCGGCTCTACCGCACTTTCAAAATGCCATTTTCTGCGTTTTTCTTCAAGTGACAAAAACCATTTTTGAGCGCGCTTTAACGGCGGTTTGTTACATCGGAGAAATTAAGTTATTAGATATGAATTGTAGGAAATTTTATCTACTCTAATTTTGTTTTAAACAGTTGTTATCAAAAAATGCTTTTTTCGTGAAATATAAGCGAAAACAAAATAAAATGCATTTTTTGCAGTTTTCTGCGATTCCTAAAGTTAGCTAACCTCTGGCGAGGTTGCAAAGTTGAAAATCGGATTCAGCGTCCAAAAATACATATAAAACCGTTAATAAAAATACTTCGGGATTTTTTTCCCGAGAAAACCCCCATATACTTGGGACTAATAGTGAATGACGTATCCGTAGAGTAAGGCATGAAATACTGAACAATGACGGAATGGGAAGTATCGGTAAATACAAGACAAACAGTTGGCTGGAAGATGGGGAAGCTGCGCTAAATAGCAATATCGATGGCTTAATTTGCAAAAGTGCCAACTCCATTTGAGGTAACTTTACAGGGGAGTGTTAAAACGTAATAAAATCTTTATTAATACCATTATAGAAATTCCAAAAGTCCCTTTGGTGGCTTTTTAAATAATCTAGTGGAATTTTATGACTAACATTCGATTTTTTTATTAATCTATAAAAAAGTGGAGTTGGTCAATTTCTATAGGAAAAACTAATAATTTACTTTGGAGTTAGCACTTTTTCTAAAGAAATGTATTATAAAAAGAAAACGAAAAGTAAGAAGAAATAGATGATTATTCAGTAAATATTAATATATATTCCATGTTTGTGCATGGCTTAAGATCTTCTTGGTCACTTATTAATATTTATTATAAGATTGTGCACAGCTTAAGGCCTACTTAGTCATGAGGAAGGTTGTCGTAATAAATATGGTAGTCTGTTGCCATAGTTGATTTCAAATCCTGGAGGTCTTGAAATTTCCTTCGTGTAATTTTCAAACGTTGGGAATAGAGTGCAAGCAAATCTTCTGTATTTTTTGCCGAAGTATTGTGGTCTCGGCGTCTTGGCAATAAAGCCCAATCATCGCTTAAATTTAATTTGTATGAAATACAGCCATCTGAAGCATATTTCAACACGCGCAAGTCTGTAACTATGGGGTCACCTTTCTAGAAGCCAGGTCTTATGGATTTATAAAAAAATACAGCATCATATATTTTGTTAAAATCATGACAAATACTTCACGTTGTAGGGTGTGGGTGCCTTTCTGGCATTTTTGCAAATTGTAATGTATTCGGCAGGAACGTTGATTATTTTGTTTTTCAAGTGTCTTTCTACTGTTGTGTAAATAGAATCTGCCTCCATCTGGGTATGGCCCACTTAAAGGTATTTATGTATTATTGTAACATTTTAAAAATTAAGTAAAGTATAGATAGAAATATATTTCGGTTTTGTGCTGTGCACCCGTCACTGTAAAATACTATTGTAACATTATTCGCTGAGACTAGAATATTTTTTGTAATGAAGTGGTCCATGATACTAGCAAATTCTTCCGCGTTAGTACCTCATTCTGTTTCATTCCATAGATAGCAATAGGCATTGCCATTTTTCAAGTTATAAATAGAAAACTTGTGCACACATAATTTTTGTTTGTAATAAAGCCTGAAAATATTAGACCTTGGTGCTAATAACACTGCTTGAACGTCCATTATAAATACCATTAAATCTTCAGCTTTCTTATCGTTTTCTTTCTCGGTACGCGCATCTTCTTTTCTTTTATTATGGGCAGCATAGTCTTCATCTAAAATATATCCGTGTTTCTGCGAAACACTCAATTGACACAGGTCCTCTTTAGGTTTAAATAAAGAAATATTTTCAATGTCTAGTGTGTTGATAAATTTAGCAATAGACATAGGAAAAGCATTATGTCTGTGATTTGCACCAGTCATTGACATAAAAATCGTATAGGGCCTTTTTCGAACTCCATTCTGGTGAAATATATTCTTTACTAGTATCTTTACGACAATGATGAAACTCCATTTTAGGGAGCGACGAAAGGAACTCTTTGAGTTTATCAACGTTATGCTGATGAGGGTTAATTCTAGGCCGTTTGTTAGAAGTAGATTGGGTTGTTTCTGATGAATTTTGTGTAATAACATTTTCTTTATCAGGATTTTCCAATGCCATATCGCAGATCTTCCAATATTTAATGTGTTTGAAAACATAGTCTTACACACTCGATATGTTTGGTCTCCCTTATTTAAGTTATAAATCATGGAGCTGAATGGAGTTATCACATTTACCGTATCGTAGATTATATTATATGGAGTTAGTTGATTTTTGTGCGTTGTTTTTAGAGGACTTCCTTTTAATTTAGGGAGTTGTTTAATTTTTCTGTATATTGATAAGCAAATTTGCTATATTTAGAAACAAAAAACGTTATTTTGATGAAAAGTGGAGTTAGCACATTTGCAGATTAAGCCATCGATATGTAACAGAGCAAGTGAAAACATAATTCTGACCTCTTCAAGCTCATAACCAACTCATTTCCATTTCCATAATTGGCTTAATATCGGTCGATTATTCTCATAAGCCCACTTTTCATGGAGCAGGTGTTCCTTTCCTACTACACATCATGTGTCCCCTGGTATACCAATGGACTGAGGTAAGGGAACTCCTGGCTGGGGCGGTATGATCTAATCTTCTATTGAAACGAAATTAAAGGTCGCATTGACATACTACGTAATACGTAGACAAATAAACAGCCCTTCCGTTTGGTCGGGGTGGGTAAAGAGCCGTATCCACGGCCATTAATTTTCCCAACAAAATACGCAAACGACATGAATGAATGGTATGTCGGAAGAGCTTAAAACGCGTTTTCCCGAAGCGTGGGAGCGCCCACATGTTACATTCGATGCGTCAATGAAAGTAATTTCAAATATTATTATATGTGTGTATTAATGTATTTTCGTACGTATATTACGTATTTTCTATCAAGTATTCAGAATCGCAGTCTTTTAGATGTCTGCAGTTATCTTCAGCAGGCAAGGCTTGTTTGTCTCGGAAAATGGATGAAATACAATACAATACAAAATTACAAATGCGTCAAAACAAGTCGAAATATTTGTCGAGGTGGGATTGTCGCTTTGAAATAGATTATTTTTGATTAATTATCATTCATAATTTTACATTGTATTGATGAATGATGTGACTTTTGTTTATTGTTAAACGGGAGAGGCAAGCTAAGTAGCTTGGATATGGTCCTTGGTGGCAGTTGATGATCATAAATGAGTGTGCAAGAGCGCAGGCTGTAGCTGAGCAAATGTGGATGATGTTTGAGGTGGGCATGAGCGTTGACAGAGCAGCGACAAGTGCGACCAGATAGTCAAGAGTTAGCATCAAAAACGTGCGACAGTTTTGGAAAAGCTGATACTTTCACGTCAGGCAGTATTTTGACCATAGAATTTTATTTTATTTTATTTTATTTTTCTTAAAAACATACAGCATAAAAAAATACGTATAAGCATAATATATATACCAGTAACAAAGCCAATGATGTTTTAAATTATTTGCTATATAAGGATTACAAAATACGCTAAACAATACAATATAAATAAAACCAAAAAGAATTTAAAAGTAACAGTTAAAATCGCTATGTGCGAGTGTATGGATGTTAGTGTGTGTTTGTGTGATGGAGAGCGTGTATGTGTGAGTGTGTGTATATGTGTGTTTGTATGTGTGTGTGCGTGTATGTATGTGTGTGTGGGTGTGTGTATCTGTAGTGCAAATGTGTTTGTGAGTGCTTGTGCATGCTAATTCAATCCGATCTGATAATCAGCTTTTCACGTACCTCCTTAACAAAGGATCGACTATTCTGATGGTTAAATATGTCAATATCGTTAAAGCATACATTGTATGCATGCATAACGCGCGGCAATAACGAATTGGAACCATAGTTAGTGTTGAACCTTGGTACGTAAAAAGTTGAGTGAGCACGTGCGAGTCGGGAAGGCGCTCGTATGCTCACCCTACTCAGGAGGTATGAACTGTCCAACCCAGTATGAACAATTTTATGTAGAAACGACATATCTGATACTACTCGCCGGTCCTCTAATGTCTCTAAACCGTAGCGTTGCAGACCTTCAGCGTACGACAAGCCGTTGGAAAATAAGCGGTAATTTAGATGACGAATAAATCGTTTTTGAATACGCTCAATCCTCAGCTTGTATGTAGCATACTGTGGAGACCAAATATTAGAAGCAAATTCAAGCAGGCTGCGTACGTATGCAACATAAACCGTTGTCAAAGAATGAGTGTTTTTAAGAGGTCTACAAACTCTCATAATAAAACCGAGGGTGCTGTAAGCCCTGTTGACGACTGAATCAATGTGCTTATCCATTAAAAGCTTGCGATCTAAGATGACTCCTAGATCACGCACTCGATCTACTTCCAGAATTTCATCATTGCCAATTGTATATTTAAAGTTAATAATATTGACATTTCGCGAAAATGAGATTTTATGGCACTTAGCTACATTTAAAGAAAGTTTACGCTGTTCACAAAAACGAGTGAAACGAAATGCCGAGGTAGAGTCAGCAGGCCGGATCCCGGGACACCTGGCGCTGTCGTAGTAGGTGTAATTTTGAATTAGTGCCCCCAAAGTGTTTTGGAAAAATCATTAGCAGACAGTGGATTGAAATATGTGACATTAAATTCGATCAATTGTGTAATTTCACCTTGTGACTAATACGACATTGTACTGGTACTAATACCCCTTCTTACTTTAGTCCACTCTTTTAATTTAGTAATCGTCCTGATCTCCGTGTTGCAATTTGTTAGTTAAAGGCAAGCATTTTGTGCTCCATTGCTCTTTGACACTTGTTGCCCACCAATTAATATACTTTTCAGTTAGGTTGACAGTTAGTCACTGAAAATTTTCTCTTCAAGCCAAGAAGTTTGCTGATCAATGTGTGTTTCCAGGCGTTTTCTATTCTTAGATCGACTTCCTTAGTAGTTGTGCCTTGATACAAGATAATCGGTTCTAAATAGGTGTATTCGTGTCTTCGTCCCCGTTCAGATAAATGTTGGGTTAGTTAGAAGGAGTTGTAAATGATTTCTTGTTTTATCGCCATTGATTTATAGACCGCACAATTGAAAGATTATACGGAATTATGGTACATAATTCCATTTTTAATATTTACTAAGTTAAAAAAAACATTTTAACAAGGGTTTAAGAAAGACACACATATTTTTTTTCTGTAAACATAATATATCTACTTGTTTCTAAAAAAAAATACTTAAATTACATACAATTCAATACAATCAACTACTCCAGTAGATAGAGATTCCTACACTTGGATGCGTCACAAAATTAAATGCTAAAAATTTAATTAATTAAAACATAACTATCGTGATAGTTGTCATGGCTGTAATATTATATTCAATATTACCTACATACAAATAATCAAAATATACTAATGTGATAAGAGTCAGGGAGAATAATATATTAAAATAGAAATGCAAATTCTATGTAGAATAATCAAAAAATATATCTTTTATTGTCGATCCAGCAACATGCCTTCGTATTTTTTTTAAATGAATAGATGTATAATAAATTATATGAAAATTAGAATGTCAGCTATCATAATACCATTATGTTTAATTTTCAACTCAGAACTCCCTTATACCATAAATTGGGTTTCTTACCAAATTATTTATAATTATCTTTTTAAAGTGGTCCTCTCCAAAACTTTTCATTTTCTCTGGAATCTTATTATAGAAGGACAAATTTTGGTGAATAAAACTGTATCGCACATCTCAGAATAAAAGCGAAAACTATAATATAATAAGAAGAATATATGAGTTTCTAAAAAAAATACGTTTTACTTAAATCATACCTCATAGTTTTACTTAATCATAATTTGGAAAAGCTGATACTTTCAGATCAGTCAGTATTTTGGCCATAGAATGCCCATGGTACGGTCAGCAGGTAAGATTCTGGGACACCTAGCGCGAGCGTACTATGAAAGTTGCAATTATAATCAGTCCCCCAAAGTGTTTTGGAATAGCTGAAAATTCATCAGTAGATAGTGGATGCAATAAAGAACTCGAAACATATGGTCAGACTGCTTCATAATCGAGCGCGTGGCGTCAGCAATTCTATACAATTATATTGCGCCATTGCGACTATTATATTGTGCGGCACCAGCGATGCGTCATAGACCGATGCGTGACGGCCCGGTGGCATAGTGGTTAGGTCGCCTGATCTTACATTGTGAGGTCCCGGGTTCGATTCCCGGCTGGGTCAACATTTTCTGTTGGGATCAAATTAAGGGAATTGCATTTTCAATTCTGTCGATGGAATGCAATAACAAGACACACTTACACACATGTTACACGCACACATACATATAACACGTCATAGTAGGGTTGGTTGTAAGAGATTATAATATGAAAATAAAACCGCCCATTGTGACATTTCACAATAAAGAGTTTAAACAAACAAACAAACAATATGCATACAGATGCTGACGCCACGCGTTCGATTATGAAGCAGTCTAACCATATGTTTTGAGTTCTTTATTGCATCCACTGCCTACTGATGAATTTTCAGCTTTCCCAAAACACTTCGGGGAACTAATTAGACTTACACCTTTCCTAGTACGCCAGAGCCAGGTGTCCCGGAATCTGGCCTGCTGACTGTACCCTGGCATTCTGTGGCCAAAATAGTGTCTGATCTGAAAGTATAAGCTATACCAACTCATGTACTTTTTTGTCGCTGGCTCTTGTTGGACTATAGCCGGCGTAGCATTTCCCGCAGTTGTTCCGGATTTCTAGGGAAAGAAGCAGCATCACCTGCGATGCTGCTTCATCGCAGGTGATGAAGTTGTAAAGAATTTAGGCATACTCGTGGACGAGACATTTTCTTGGCAAGCACAAGTCAACGAAGTAAGCAGGCGAATATATAATGGCTTTCATAGCCTTCGGAGGTTGCAGAGATTCCTCCCTGTAAGCACTAAGCAAACCATAATTCAAAGTCTGCTTCTGCCGTTACTAGACTATGCCGATGTCGCATATTTGGATCTCACCGAAAACAGACTGGATAAACTTGAGCGCCTACAGAACGTTTGCATAAGGTACATATTCAATCTGAGGAAGTATGACCATGTTTCCGAGTACCGATCAAAATTGCAATGGCTTCGTATACGGGACCGGAGAAATTTGCATATCCTTTCACTTCTATATAATGTCCTACACAACACTACATCTCCCTCCTACCTCAACGAGGCTTTTACCGGATTAGGAAGTCATGGTCTCCCACTTCGTTCAAGTCAGAATAATATCCTACGTATCCCAAAACACAATACCACTTTTTTTTCCTACTCCTTCTCCGTACATGCAGCTCGACTGTGGAATCAGCTTCCTTTAACTATTCGAGGCGCTAGCTCGCTGTTCACCTTTAAGCAATCATTGAAAAAGCACTTCCTTTCACAATAAATATTAATCATAAATTCTAACCTTTCCGTTATCCCCTCCCTTTCCTTACCTTATTTTGGCAGTTTATTTATTTACTTATTTATTTATTTATTTATTTGTTAATATATCAAAATATGTATGTATATACATATACATACATATAATATGTCAAACTCAAAAATTTATTTATATATTTACATTTTACTTTAGATACACACACAATATATATTATATGCTATAATTTCAAATTTAATTTTAGGCTATAATTTGTTGCCTACTCTTCTTTTCACACCAGCATGTAGAGTAGCAATAAGTCCGCCATTGTACCTTATTTTATTGTGCAATAAAGATTTTCATTTCATTTCATTTCATTTATGAAGCGAAGATGATTTTAAACAACCTCAGGTACTTTTAATTATGTTGACGAAGCTCATTTCCAAATCGGCGCCACAACGGCGCGACCAATCGTATGCTTCACTGGCTGAATCGACCCGCACGGCGCCATCCACGAAATAAGCCTTTTTACCGTTGGTTCCGTTACTCGGTCAGTGGTCATTCGAAAATCGGCGACGTTTAGCTCTGTTGCCTTACAATATTAGGCATATCTCGCGTTGCGCAGACGCAGAAACAGCTGCCACTCTCCATTTAGGTCACTGTAGGATCTGCGCTGCTTGTTTTTACCGTTGTGTAGCCGTAATACGATCGAATATAAAATCGAAGACTATCGCGCTTGTTTGACATTATAAATAGGATAGAAAACGAATTTACCGCGTGAAATTTGTAGCACCCGACGTTTCGGTGACGTTGCAGCCGCTGTTGTCCAGGGTAGACTGAAAGAGCTGTCAATCCGTTGTATTGCGGGTAGGCCGCATACCGCTGCCACCACTGCGTAGGTTATAACGGTGGTGGGAGAAGCGGGCTCGGAACGCGAGGTCGAAAGACAGGATACAGTGAGTGTTGTGTGCAAGACGAATTTTCGAAATTCGCGCGCTCCGAGCCCGGCCCCCCACCACCGCGGCACCGTGTCCCAGTATCAAGTAAGTAATTGTCGAAATGATCAAATGTCAATAAATTAACATAAATATATCGTGTTTAGTGTCAAATGAAAGGTCTGATGGAGTACATTCCGGAAATACACTTGTATCTATGGGATAGATACATAAACCACAAATATATTATTGTTACACACAGATTATTGGTTTTCGTCATATCGTCACCCACAGCACAGACAGGCGTAACTCTTTTTTAACAACTCAAGAGAGCGAAAGCAAATTTTTACACGACTGCCCACCAAAAAAGGAGTGTCATCCCGATGTCGTTATGCCATCCCGAGTGCCATAGGGTACTTTAACTGTCCAAATATCAAGTAAATAGTTGTCTAAATGTCCAAATCTTCAAATGCCAATAAAATAACATAAATATATCGTGTTTAGTGTCAAATGAAAGGTCTGATTGAGTACATTCCGGAAATATACTTGTATCTATTGGATAGATACATAAACCACAAATATATCTTAAAAAACAGTAATGAAAATAATTCTAAATACCTTCTGTAGTTCACCTTCTGTAACGGCAGTCGTGTTTTATATATTTTTTTATATATTTACTTGTTAAAACAGTTTTGCTGCCAGATCCCTGGTTGTTTTCTATGCTTGCATAACCGCACAATAGATTATACAGAATATAGGCGGAGTCAAGAGTAAGGATTGCATGTTTCTTGAACCTTTTCTCACTACACGAACTTCGAGGGGGATCCTATTTACCATGTTTGTGCACGTTTAGACCCCCACAAACCAGATGTAGGCACTTAGAATAAACGGAATATCGTTCTTAGATACAGCATCCCTTCGTAAATTTTACTTTCCGTAGGTACACGCTCTACTGATATATGGTGTTTAACAACGGGGTAAAGCTGACTACCAGGACCTTGTTCTTATCCTATAAAAACGTGCTATTTCCACTATCGCTCAGATATCGCAATAGACACTACTGCCAAACTTTACTAGTGAAAACAGTATATTTTGACAATCTCGATAAGTGGAACGTTTTTCCAGAAAGCGACTAGACTTTTTTATATGAATATGAAACACGGTCTCGGAATCATTTGAGATTCTAAAACCACTCGCTAACGAGATCTCAAAATTTGTCCGAGGTTATCGCCCTTAAGATTCATGTTTCTCAAGTAGACACTCAGTTGATCAAGACAATGAGAGTTGTAAGTGGCATATTGAGGTCAACGAACCGTCAAGGAAGACCTTAATGACCTCCTTTCCGATTACCTAAAGTTTTGAAGACCTTTATAGTCAGACATCACCATACGCGTTTAAAAACCCTAGGTAACCCCAGGGTTTCAAACGTGTATAGTGGTCTAACGACCGAGTAGCAACGAAGGTTTGATTGTTTGTTTCTACTTTTAATTGTGAAATTTCACAATGGGCGAGTTTAAATCATACGAAAATCTCTCACAGTCAACCCCTTGTCAACCTACTTGTATAAATAATGTATGCCTACTCCAACCTTACATGGGTTCAACAGTTGGCAGCGTAGAGCACGAAAGTAAGATCTACAGAATACAGAAATATCATAGATAATAGGATATATTAAATACCTCCGACTTTCAAAAATACCAATATTTTTCTAACGGGCGCCAGCGCAAGAACAATCTTTACCGCGAGCGAAGGCGCAGGAAAAAAATGAGTACAATAAAAATCTCTCGATTATTCGGCGGGTGGAATCGTTCAGAAATAGTATATGGAGTGGAATTGAGGACAGCCCTTTAATTGAAATATATCCAATCGTCTGTAACGCGTATAGCAACCCAGAGTGGATAAATCTCCCGAAATATTTTCATGAAATCTGAAAGCCTCCACTTGTACACTTACCCGTCCTCCGGCCGCCTGTCTGCCTTCTGCAGAAATTGAATTTATTTGAGGGTGATAATGCCAAGTAACCGCTACAAGACCTACAAAGGTCGCCGTACGCCTTTAGTTTTACTAACAGAGCTCTATATTTAAAGCCTTATATGCTCTTTAAGGCTTTAGGACATTAGCAATCGTTTAATTTTGTAATTCTGGGTAGCCTTAGATATATACGAGTAGTTTAATGTAACCGAAAATACTATTTAAATTTGACGTTATTATATGTAGCAATATTGGTAAATGACGTTTTTATTATATTTTTGACTTAATCTAGGCTAACTAAAAAGCATGTAAATAAAAATATATAAAAAGTTGCAAGGATAATGCTTTGTTTGAAGTCTATGCACCAAGACGTTCATGAATAAAAGGGTCATTTAACAATTCTGGGAAGAATTTAATCATTTTATTGTAGGTAACCCTAATTATATCTTTAACCGACTTCAAAAAATGGAGGAGGTTATCAATTCGGCTGTATCTTTTTTTTTAATGTTTGTTACCTCAGAACTCTGCTGTTTATGAACCGATTTGAAAAAAACTTTTTTTATTCGAAAGGATATACTTGCAGATTGGTCCTATTTATATCAAAATCCTGATCTGATGATGGGATCCATGAGGAATTGAAGAAACTCCACAAATATTATTATATGAAGTTGAAAATGTACATGTCGATTCAATTGCGATGACAATGTATTTCTTTTTATTGTAAGCATGACCTGATTCTACACCCTGGGTGGTCAACAGCACACACAAAATTTTGTATACTCATTTATTTATTATATCCCGTTCTAAGTTTCACCATGACATGGCTGCTGCACCCAGGGTTGGCTCCCGACGAGGGGACTCCTTAACGGTCAACAGCACAAACACGAAATCTTGTATATGCATTCAATTACGACAGCCCGTTTTAAGTTTCACCATGACAGAACTGCGGCACCCAGGGTTGGCTTCCGACGAGGGAACTCCTCAACGGTCAACAACACAGACACAAAATTTTGTATACGCATTCAATTACGATAGCCCGTTCTAAGTATCACCATGTCATGGCTGCTGCACTTATAATAATTTTTTGAGTGGGTTTTTTTGTAATTTTTTTGTGTATTATCTTATTAAAGCTTATTTAGGCGTTGATCGCCTAAATGGTTTATTAAAAATATATAATCAGGGTTACCTACAATAACATGAACAAATTCTTCCCAAAATTGTTAAATGACCCTTTTATACCTGAACATTCCTTAATGTCCGAAACCTTTATAGTATAGGAATTATGGGCTACTAGGTAATAAGCGCTTAAACAAATTTGATTTATGAGCGATATAAATGCACTTAGAGAAAGTCCTTAAATGTGCTTAAAGCGGGAATTCCTAAATACTTTTTTTATATAATCAGTATGATAAAAAGTGGATACCCATAGACTTTTGAGCGGTAGTGTATATCGAAAAATAAAATTATTACAAATTGATTCTGAGTAGGTATTATTAGTTGGTCAGGGGAGGAGCATAGGGATGAGCCTGATATGTCGTCTACATAGTCTAGGTCTTCATTTTCTATGAAAGTAACGTATGTTTCTTCATATTTCTTCATGGTTCTCTTAAGAATATCACCAAGAACCGCGATGGAGATTAAGGGAGAGAGGATGCATTCGGACTCCAGTTCGTACTAGGAACCGTTCGGTTGCTTGATCTTCGTGGACAACTCGGCATTTGAAGCCTTTATACATCCTCTTCAGCAGGTAAATTTTGTTGCTTTCCTATTATATCAAGTTCGCAGCAAAAAGGTGTTCACGCAGAGCCTGAGAAAACATGGCGCCAGTCTCGTAATTCTTTCTCGCGCTCGTATTTGCTTAATTAGTAACATGGTGGTTATTATTAAAGTGAATAAACAATAGTTAGCCTCTGGTATCTTCTTCTTACAACGATGGTGCAGTCGTGGGAATAAAGCATTATTGTGGTAGCGTTATTATAAAAACGTTGACACCTGCGTCCGCGCTGGCTGCTCTAGAAGTGTATATATCTACGAGAGATGATCGCTAAGTCCCTGTGTATTTCGAAAGCGCACTTCAGTTACCGCCACGTCGAGAAGTGAGACGTCTCTTGGGAGCCTCCAGTCGGCGAGATTAGTCGAAAAATCGTGATTGACATTTGGACATTTTGACAACTACTTACTTGATATTTGGACAGTGTAACATTTCGTCTTTAGATATATATATAGAAACCATAGAAACTATAGAAAAGGTACAAAAGACGACAAAGTTTCAGAATTTCTTTATTATTCTACCGAAACGTTACATTCTGCACGGAAGAAGTCCGTGCAGTTAAAAGAAGATAAAAGATATTGAAAATCAAAAATAAAAGAATATAAAAAGCCTTTAAAGGAAAATCAAATGTAAAATATAATAAAATAGCACAAATTAAAAACAATGTAAAAAATAATAAATAAAACGCTAGTCAGCGGAGAGGGGAGAAACTCAGGGTCGGCTCTCCGTTCTTGCTTCAATTATACAGATAAAACTTACAACTAAAATGATTAAAACATTAAAATACAATAAAATCGATGGTTCAGGTAGGGGAAAGGTTTGAATCTCGCGCGTTGAGCAGCAGTTCCCACGGCGAACACCAGGGCGCTGACGTCTTCCTCGCTCGGCGCGCGGACGATAAGATACTCCGCCACTATCGTACTGGTACGATACGAGACTCGGCAGGAGTAAGTATGAAGAAGCGGGCAGGACCCAAATATCACGCCAGTCGACGGGGCGAGAAGGCGGACGTAGTACGATGTGGCGGTAGTCAATGTCGGCAATCCGCCGCGCAGATCACAACTGCCGCTGTAGCATTAATCCACCGCAGAATAAGGCCGCTGTAGAATTAATCCGCCTCAGAATAAGGCCGTTTTCAAAATCCTCCACGGAGATCCCTGCAGCCGTAGAAAGGCTTCATTACAATATGATCGCGCCAAGGACGAAAACGGATCATCGAAAGGAACAGCGACTATCGCCTCAGTCCAGTCGCTGATTTCCGATACATCATCAAACGATCCAACAAAAGTCACTTCATAGTTCTAACATCGAGCAAACTCACCAGGTAATAGTCCTAAATCACACACAGACTCCCCGGGATCTCGTTCGGAATCAAGTCGGATTCGAAATGACCCAAATTATCTTTTGGCTGGTAGACCGCCAAACTTTTGGCGGGCCCGGCGAGGAAACCCCTTATCGATACGCGCGAGTTTTAAAAATCAAATTCGACATTTGAATTGCGTTATAATAAAATATTAAAATCATGTGATAATAAAATTGATTTTTATTTATAGTGAAAACTATGATGAAATACCCATATTGCACTATCCTTAATTTAAAATCCGGAATCCAAAATGGTAAGGAACCAACGACCTTCGAAAGCTGTCAATCTACATTCCACAATTCCATCAGAGAATAATTAAAATATTCTGAATGTAAATCTATGAGCTAACAAAATAATTAGGAATTATGACCAAAAGACTAATCAAAAACTATAACTAAATAATTAACCACTTTTTGGTCGATATCCCGAACATCGTACAGTCTCCTTTGTTTCTGGCAACGATTCTCATCGAATCATCGCAGGCGTCACTACTCGCTTCTGATTGGTCAGCCGCGCGAAAAAGTCTGAACTGTCAAAAATGAACACGACGCCATCGATCGCTAAAGTGAATGAATATTGTGGAAGGAAATTGTGGAAAAACAAATCGGAAAAAACGCGAAGTGCGTTACAACAGTTAAGGTACCGTGTGACACTCGACATCACATAACGATTCTAACAACACCACATACTTCTAATCAGTTTAAGCGTGTAGAAGTTATGACGGAATAAAGAAACGGAAAACATGCATAGATGAAGTCTGAATAAATTAAACTCCTTTCTTGTTAGGCAGTCGTGTAAACAAATCTATTTTTTTATTTAGGTAAAAACAGTCATACACATTTGTGTGAAAATAATACATAATACAAATGACCTATATTACCAATAATTACTACAAAACATTATAAATAGTAGCAAAGAGAAAATGACAATCAAAATTACACTAATAACTTATTAAACCAAGCAACCAAACCAACTAATGCAAGCAAAAAACAATTTTTTTTTTAAAAACAAATTAAACTATAAGCAACAACAAATCGTCAATTTTTTTCCTAAAACTAACCAACGCTGCAACGTGTCGGAAAATATGTCGAGGTCATTCGAAGCTTTATTATAATGTAAACATGGCCGTCTGAAAAAGGTATTTTTTGCATAGTTCGTGTGAAAAGAGGGTATATAAGATGTGTCTTTTAAACGAGTAGAGGGAGACCGAGTAATTTTAAAAAGAATTTTTCCCAAAAGGGGGGCAGAATTAATATGGTCATTTAAAATTTTATATAGGAAGATATTCTCTAAGAAGGCACGTCTTGCATACAAAAAGTGTACTTTGTGCGTTGTCGCTCTCTCTGCATAATCCGTAGACATGTTACCTGTCCGAAAGTCCAATGATTTTAAGAATCTCTTTTGCAATCCTATCTATATGAACAGCATATTGGGGATTCCAAACTACGCTTCCGAATTCTAGAACGCTACAAACGTATGCATTGTAGAGTACTTTGAAAGTTTTGCCTCTGGTAAAAGGTTTACCTATGCGCAGAAACATTCCAAGTTGTTTGAAAGCCTTAGCTACAAACTTATCAATATGAAGGTTAAAGTGCAGCTTGGAATTTAAGGTAATGCCCAGATCACGAATATTGGTTCTCGAGTCAAGTTTTTACCGGCCATATTGTAGTTGTACATGATTGGATGATGTTTTCTGGTGAATGCTATATTGCATGTATTTGTATTTAAAATTAATTGATTCTTATTACAGTATTGTTCAAATAATAATAAATCTTTCTGTAAGTCTACACAATCTTCAGGACATTTAATAATTGTATATATTTTTGTATCATCCGCGTAAAGCAAGTGATGTGATTTCTTAAAACAGAGTCCAATATCGTTAAGGTATAAGGTAAATAAAAATGGACTGAGCTATGAACTATGAAGCTATGAACTGCCTCTTTCATATTTTCTACTGCCTGCTGCATTTTGTCATTTCGACGTTGCGGACATTGCATTGCATGATATTTATTAACCAACTAGCTGACCCGTGCCCACTTCGTTGGGAGGTAAAACTTTTTACTTGTGATGAAATTATGAGTGTGGTTCGGTTAGTACTGAGTGCTATGATTTATTTCTTGACTGCCAAAAGAAGGGTTATATTTTTACTGCATATGTATGTATGTAGTTGCATGCCAATTTGACTATATTACCGTTATTTGTGAGTGTCTTATCTCTTTAACCATGTATGCAGTAAAAGGGAAATTATATGCAGTAAAAGGGAAAAGTCTTTTGTTTTAAATACTTGAGATGATGAATTTACTTATTTTGATAAGAATTCAAAATTGTTGATAATATGACCAATAAACATGACCTAACGATTTAAATTATTTTTTTAATATAAAATACTACTTTTTGTGACTTAAGTATAAAAGTTACACATATGCTGTCATTGACTTTTTTGTATGCATTATCAAGCTCTACAACTTTTCTTTAGAACTCAATCATATATCTCTCATCGTTAAGGCAGCGTTAGTTAGAAACGTTTTCGTTCGACCGTTTTTTCTCCGACTTACTTTGCAAATCCGACTACCACGAAAAAGTCTTTTGATTTTTCGGATTAATATATAGCCTATGACACTCACAAATAACGTGGCTTTCTATTGGTAAAAGAATTTTCAAAATCGGTTCAGTAGAACCAGAGATTATTTCTTACAACATCACAAATATTACCTTTTTATAATATTAGTATAGATTGGCACAGGCATCAAGCGAATATAGGTTACCTATTGTGCACAATTTTTCATATTATTTACTTATTTAATCAGATGGGATTAGGATATAGCGTATTAGATTGTACACCGCAGTACTACGATTTTTAAAGCAGCCAGAATTTTACTACGAAACGCATCGTGTAGATAGTACTCAAAGTTCCGAAAATTAAAAAAATCTTCTTTCATGTCCAATATGGCAGAGTTCATGGTATGGCGGCGCACTTTAGCTGGTGCTCTAAACTCGCCTTTACGGTATCCTATTTCGAAATAAAATAATAATATACTACAAGAGATGCTCGCTCAGGTCCCTGTGTAGTTCGAGAGCACTCAGCAGTTACCGCCACGTTTAATTAAAGCAATAAAGAGGTGAGACATCTCTTGAGAGCCTCCAGTCAGCGAGATTAGTCGAAAAAACGAGATTAGTCCAAAACTTCCACTTGGCGCTTACAACGATTTCTTCCGACCGCTAATCTACGAAAACAATGTTAGCGTCCGCCCTAATGCTGCCGATAGTCGGATATGCGGATATCGAGTATGCGGTTCCAAAACCTGTGCATCCGTTATATTTACCACCTGCGAAAATTCGACGTGTGTCGGTTTTTTGCAGTTTCTTGAAGTGGCCACGTATAGAAAGGGTACGCGCATTGCCTTCTCGAAGGCAGTGGTACGCGCCATATCAGTCTCTAGGCAGGAAATGGTACGCTGACGTTGCCTGTACAATATAATTGAACATCGGTAACTGCTGTAAGACTGGAACAAGCCACCGCTGACCATTCGTTAATCTCTTACAGGCATCGATCGATATATAAGGCTTAAATATGCCATCAGGTACAAATGAGTTGGGTCATATCCGTTGCGCGTAAAAACATGTGACAAAGAGAGAGAGAGCGACAGCAATACATTGAACAGTATGTGAAAGAATAGTACGACAATATTCGTCGCGGGATCGCTCATACAGGGAAGTACTGGCAAAACTACTACTGGCGGCGATCCGTATTGATTTTGAAGTGGTCGATTTCGCCCGCAAAAGGCCTATTTAGGCCCTTACATATAGATGCTTACAGGTGCCTCGTTTAACCCGTCGGACGCCAACAGAGCCTATAGGCATTTTGCGTCGTTTGACAGATCTGCGTGTAATCGTTTCGGCCGGCCCCCATATATATTACATAAATATATAATATATATGATTAACAAGATTAATTACTATGTAACAAGAGGGATTTCATGAAAAAACAATATTGTTAGTATTTATTTACAAAATCGACTAAAAAGTTGCGGCGCAGTTTCTTGTGCGCGAAGGCTGGCGTTCGACCGGTTATGGCTCGACTGAAACGTAATTTTATGTCTCACCATCCTAAACCCTTTTTCGTAATTTTGCTGTTCCCTCCTTGCCTCTAGCTTACTTTAGTTTTTAGGGTTGGATATAATTTTGCTGTCGCACTTAACAGTTTTTCGCATCGGCTACTTTGTTTTTGTTTGAAGTAAACATCAATGTTATTTCTGGTAGTATTTTGTTCCTGATTTTAACTGATGGGAGTGACAGGTTTTGATGATTGTTCAGAAGTCAGATCCCTGTTATAAATTGTTTTAAACTGAAGATCCGAATAAAAAGATGTTATTAATTGTTTTAAACTGAAGATACCATATATGTATAATCTGTGACCGTCGTTACCATATATGAAGACACTGACGATACTATTATATAGTGTGTGTAATATGGCGACCATGTGTAAGATCATTACCCTCGTAATAGGTAATGATGACACACATAGTCGCCATAGTCAATGATCGATAAAATTGAGGCGTTCACGAGTAATGATTTTGACGCTGAGGTATATATATCCATCTAGCCGTGTTCGGCCATAGCGACTGCATTGTAGATTCTAGTGACTTCTTTAGTCTTCTCAGAGTCCATTGTTCGCAAGCAGTCAAGTGCGCAGGCTATATTATAGTGCACAGGTGGGCGCGCGACCACGGGTGCACTCTCTCTTCCTCCCTCTTCTGAACCCGATGGAACGGAGACCGTTACGACCAGAGAAAAGGTATAAAAAAAAACGCTGAGGTATTCCCGTATTAGAATATGGGGATACTCTATAGATAGAGCCTATATTCTATTTATTTATTTTATTTATTTATTTTATTTATTTTATTTATTTATTTATTTTATTTATTTATTTTTAGGAAAACCAACAGCTAATTATAATTTAACAAAGAGAGGAGTAGGATAACAGAGAGCCAATTAAAGGTTTTCACGTTTAAGTAACGTTGTAGAAACATGTGTGACCTTTCAAATAAAGCTAACGATTAAAAATATATAAAAAAATATTCCACAATTAATGCTAAAGAATTCACTGTTCAGCTGCTGCCTAGCTGAGTTAATACTCGTACAGAATAGATCAAAGTCAAAGCGTTTAATCAAATAATTACAATTGTCACTAGTTCGCCACAGAAATCCATTTTGCCTATAGTTGGTACCAGCAAGAGGAACATGAAGAGCAGGGTTAAATCTATTGGGTTGGAAGGAACACGGAAATTAATTTTATTTAGTAAGTAGCATTGTGAGTGATAAATGAATTATTAAATATAAAACAACAAAATTAGTACGAACAGGGTATGCAGACGATATAGGCGAGCATAGCTGACTAGTGAAAATGCAGTATAGAAAACGGTATCTGACGTGATCATCCTGCGCGTGTGAACGGCGAGTGAGCGAAGCAGCGGTGAAAGCAAGGGTTACAAACATTTTTATACTGAGAAGGAATGAAGCGGGTGTATATAACACTATTTCTAAGCAATTCAATACATACAATACGAAGAAATCAACGGCACTGATAAGCGCGATAGTTTCACAGAGGTACATCTTAAATAGCGATGGGAAGTATACAATAGCATAGAGACAGATTAAGAAACTTTGTTTAAATCAGACACATTGTTGATGATGAACACGGGCGAAGTGTCATTTTTCCGGATATGGATTTTCCCGTATTTCACCCAAACGTACTTGAGCCCTTTCTCGTTCCCGAAGGTTTTCGTCTTGTTTAGCAAGGACTTGGAATCCGCGTTGAGGTGGTCGTTAACATAGATGCGACGAGCAGTCACGGAACACTATGTCGGGGGCCGCGAGGGACTTGCATAATCTCGCTGCTGCCACGAACTCCTCCTTGACATATCGGTTAGTGAAGCTCACGATTATTGATTTGTCGTTGGAGCCATATACTGGAACTCTGTGCAGGTAGTCGATTTGCGTCCTTGGAAGGCTAAAATTGATGACTTTACTAACGGCATCAATTATTGAGAAAAGATTTTCATCTGCACACGCACTGGAACTCCTTTGATTTCCACGTTGTTGAGACGGGGCCTCTGGTCAGCAGCCGACTGCTGAGTTTTAAGTTCAGCGACGTCTTTCTCCAGGACATTGATTAATAACTGCAATCCTTCGATTTTGGAAACCCTTGACTCCATCTCAGTGAACTTTGTACCTAGGTTATCCATCTGATTCCCCATGAAGTCGCAACTAGCTTTCAGCTCTTTTATCTCATTCTTAAAGGTTTTGAAGTCCTCAATCAGCGTCGGCAGTCCAACAAGTTGGCGCTTGATGTCGCGAATTTCCTTGATGATTTCGTCAAACGGCGCTGCTGCTGGCAATGATGCAGGTGACGCCGCTGGCATGGGAGAAAGGCCCCTGCAAGTGGAGCACCTCCAGGCGTTCCGTCTGTCTATACCTAACTTCCTCCAGCCGGTTTTAGATATTTGTGCACAGTCGAAATCGAAATGACTTCGACAAACGCTGCACTGCACTCCATCGTTGAAACTTGAACCGCATGCCACGCATTGCATTTTGAGATCCAAATGATTGCTATCAATGAAACCCTGATATAAGATGATTTCGAGTCAACCGAACTAATGCTCACTGATGACTGAATTACAATAAACTTCAGTGCGTGAATTGCAAACGTCGCAGGCCAAGGCGGTGAAATTCTTATATTTAAATTAATAATTAATAACAAGCGGCGCGTGAATTGCAAACGATGCGGGGCACGGCCGTTTGAAGAAGGTATTCGTATTTGTAGCTACTTTTAACTGATACTTGGATCAGAATACAACTGGACAGCTCTAACTCAATCTGACACTATTGGGGGATAGTCTGTTTATTGCGTTAAATGCGAACAACAATTGACTTCGGTTTAATAGAAAAAATATGTGGCTTCCACAGTTCATTACACTTCCACAGATGCATTTATGGACCCGCCACTTAATGGCAAATGATTGAGTCAAACACTTTACTATTTTATTAGTCTTTTACGAAAGTATACAGGATAGGTTAACACAACAACTGACACAACTGACTGATCACACGCGACTGATAAAGATAAAGAGGACTGATAAAGATAGAAGCTATTGATAAAGAGGTTCTATAGGTAGAGCCTTCAGACGAGCGAAGTTCCAGAGTTTCAGACGAATGCGTAGTGTACCCTATGACGTAGAGTATACTGCAACGGGCTGTCGGACTACGAGTGCTCTGTGCAATCAGCGCGGTCGACGCTCCATCATTATACCGTTAACCCTGTTGACGACTCTTCGCACTGACGACAGATCAGTCGAGGCGCCGCGCCGTCGTCGGTCCGTTCCGTCCATGCTCGGGTCGTGATGTCACTAAGCGTAATCCACGATCCTACACAACAATAATGCTTTAAACATTTCCGATTATTACTGTAATATTAAAGAAAAAAATATTGCGGAGAGCTATCACGAAAATATTTTATTCCGTTAGTTAATTAGCGGTTTATCGACGCGCTATCATCGGGTCTAAAAAAAGTCTATGAACTGCCTCTTTCATCTTTTCTGCTGCCTGCTGCATTTTGTAATGTCGACGTTGTGGACACTTTGAATTGCATGATATTTATTAACCATTTTCAATAAAATTGTCACAGGTATAATACCACCTTATTATATTAGATTGTGTACCGCAGTACTACGATTTGGCAGCTAGAATTGTACTACGAAACGCAACTTGAAGTTCCGAAAATTGATTAATCTTCTCTCGTGATCTCTGAGAGTTGGACTCCCATGACCCCCTATGTCTAATCCGAACTTGTCTCTTGTTATTTCAGTGGGTTATTTCAACCAGTGGGTCGCGACCCCCTGGGGGGTCACGAAAAACCCCGGGGAGTCGCCGGCTATCTAAAAATTAATACCGAAAATATTACAAAATCTTTATGTACATAATATGCAGCTTCGAAAGAGAAACATATTTATTATGTGTATTGCTAGTGCTTTTGCAAAACTTTTGTTGATCTAAGATGGAAACAGTTAGCTACAGCTTCGAAAGTGAAAAACAGTTTAATGTGGTTTTCACGAAATCTTTATTTATTGGATGCTTACAGTTACAGCTGTGAAAGATAAGACAGTCAAAGACGGGTTGTTACACGTCCAATCTAGCATCAGTTTAGTCCGCGACCTTGATCGTGAACTGACTGGTGTACTGACAGAAATTATTAAAATGTATGAAAATCCATCAGTTCAGTCCATCAGTCAACGCAATAAACGATCAGTTTCCGGTCAGTCGGACCAACGTCACAGATTGAACGGATGCCAGATCGAACAAGTAAAGGATGAAAAACACTGGGTTACATAAAGGACGTATTATGTACCCCCTTATTATTCCAACATTTCAAATTATATCGCGCGAGAAAGGATGAAAAACACTGGGTTACATAAAGGACGTATTATGTACCCCCTTATTATTATTCCAACATTTCAAATTATATCGCGGCAGTAATGAGCATTACACCATTATATTTCATCTACTTATACTTACTTGGGTATTATTCCAGTCATAGACCCCCGCAGGAGGTATATCGTAGTTAAAACGCGTATGTGTAGATACGGCATTATTTAATCTTGAGCTATATTATACGTACTTATACGCATATTGCGGCATAGGCTATAAAACGAAATGAGCTTTTGCTTTTCTCCACTCCATAATATTATTACAGCTTACTTTACTACGCTACATGCTGGGAATAATTTCTCCACCTCAATTAATGATTTAACAGGTGACTGGCAAATTATGGTAATAGATAATTATAAATATTAGATAATGCATTAAAATACTGTGAAATATGGTACTAATAACACCGATTGCGACGCATCGCTCTGCGTGTAGGAAAAAACAAGCTGTTGGTTGGTGATATAGTATTTCAGAAAAAACAATAGAATTTCACACATTAGTCATTTAAAGTATCGTACAGAGTGGAGCATGTCACGCAGCCCCGTTCGATGAAAAATCAAAAATAAATCGAAACAAATTAATTTGAGTCGAAACACATACAAAAACTTTAAAAAGTTACAATAAATGTTGAATTATTATGACGCGTAACGATGTTGGCGTGACGGCAGATACTGTGTCGTAATGTTAAAACATAATGTTATTTCACTACGTCGCAACCTTGGGATCCCTCTTCTAACATAACAGCATGTAGTAGTATACGTACGGTTATATTCGGACACATACATCTCGTTGAAACTACAGTATACTCTTATTCAATGTTGATACATATAATCGAGTAATGGAGTTTCAACAACATTCCATGTAATTCAACAAAATTACGATTGAAACATCGTTATTCTGTATAAAACCGTAATAACAAAATGGTAATGTAAGAATCAATGCAATATTTTTCTCAGTGGATAAGTCCAATATTTCGAGATTGAATTACGACTAGTGCGCTCCCTGTTGGACAGATTTCAACCACAACATTTTCAATTCTTGCCATGACAAAATGCCTGTATGCAAAACTTCAGTTCAATTGGATTAAGCGTATGGGCGCATCTTGAAGACACACACAAACAGTCAGACACACATAATAGACTTTAATCTGTAAATGGTCTTAATCGTCTCAGAGGGGCTCAAAATAGATATTTCCGTCATCATCTCGAAATAAAAGCGCGTTCACAATACTTTCCTTCCTCGTCGGATGGCGGGCCGGGAAAGTACAACTGTGTAGGGGGAGGTACCCTAACGCCGGGCGGCACCTAGCGTCGGACACTAATAGTACATATATCGACAAGTCGCGGCGCGATCGATACAAAGACGTAGGAAAAGGAAAAGCGTACGCTTCCCCGCATTCTTTTCACCCGTCTTTGTATCGATCGCGCCGCGATTTGTCGAGATACTATTAGTGCCCGACGCTAGGTGCCGTCCGGCGTTAGGGGACTTCCCCCTAAGGGTTGAGATGAACCTTCAATAAGGAGTCTATAAACTTGCTACATAATAGGGTCGCTGACCCAACGTCAGGAGACGTTATCACTGACGCGCAATCAGAACACTAAATAAATGGGAGTCGATAACCCCTCGTCCTTGACGAGGTCACATACGTGCGCATCTCCCTCCGCATATACATATATACATATACAATTGCGTTCTGTCCTACGCAATATTACGCAACTTAGTTTACCTATCACAGATATTCGGCCTTCATTAAAACAGAAAACACAATGATCAAAATTGACACTAACCGATTGGCTAGTTACTAAGGCAGAGTAACGATGAAAAATTATAAGTCAACTTTTTGAAATTTTTCGTAATTCCATTTTTTTAATTTACTAACTTAAAATATGACCTTTTAGAAAGGGTTTGTTTGAGTGAGAAAAAAAATTTTTGCCTGTAAACCAAATATAATTGAGTTTCTGAAAAAACAGCCGCGGTTCGTAGGTAGTAGTGCGCAGTGACATTGGTACGCGGTAACAGATGGCACTGGCCGCCCGCAACTTTAAGAAAAGTAAATAAAATTATATCAAATAAAAAAAGGTGGACCGATTTCAACCACAATCTTTTCAACTCTTACCATGACCAAATGATGCCTACATGCCAAATTTCAGCTTAATAGGATCAAGCGTTCAGGCGCTATCGTAGAGGAATACACACAAGCAGACTTCAGTCTGAAGATGGTCTTAATCGTTTTGGGGAGAGGGGTCAAAATGTAAACACACTATACTTTTGGTGGTGAACGGTTTCGTACAGCTTGGGCCACGAGATCCATTTTGTTCTCGGATCGATTTAACTTACGATTCAGCTCCTATTCAGAAGCCTCCTCGAGTGGAAGGCTACCCCGGGTAAGACTCCCGTGTCTCAGGCCTTAGAGCTGGTGGACCGGTTTCTCCCAGCGGCATTGCATACCAGCGCCACTGGACGGGTTGCGCACCGGTCGGCGGAGCCAATCGGTTGTGCATTCTGACTAATTGCTGAAGGGGTCTGGAGGCTATGGAAATACACTGTTTCCTAAGCAGCGGGGGTGAATGTTGACCTGTTGTCATGCCACTCTTGAAATGACCTCGATCCCGTGTGGTACTACGGGCAAAGAACGCCCAGGTCCGCGATAAATTCTAACTGAATAACCGCTGTAATACAACAGGTAGAGGTCGCGTAAGCGACTTCGGACTCGTAACCAGTCGTGTGGACGGAGGTATCCTGAAGGTTAATTCCAGACGGAGATATCCTACCAAAACTGGTAGTCAGGGGGCGAGGCTAGCGCTGGGTACCTTTCCCGGTGCCTCGCCGTAAGGCGTTGGCCTCTGACGGGCAGGTGGCGCAGCTTGACGGTGGAATGTTTTGTCATGTCTTCTGCGCTCAACTCACGGGAGACAGAACGATACATTTCGTTAACACTTCCTGAGGTGACGGGTTCGCCCGTTGTAGTTGACAGCTCTAGTTGTACTTTTGGTAGCGAATGGTCTCGTGCAGCTTGAGCCATTCGATCCATTTTGTTCTCGGATCGGTTTAACTCACGATTCAACTCTTATTCAGAAACCTCCTCGTGTGGAAGGCTACTCCGGGTAAAACTCTCGAGTCTTAAGCCTCACGGCTGGTGGATCGGTTCCTCCTGGGGGATTGCCTCCCTGCGCTACTGGACGGTTCGCGCACCGTTCGGCGAAGCCAATCGGTTGTGCACACTGACTAATTGCTAAAGGAATCTGGAGACTATGGAAATATACTGTCTCTTAAGCAGTGGGGGTGGATGTTGACCTATCGTCAACCACTCTTGAAATGACAATTAGGCTTACTGATCCTGAATTCAGAGCCGGGCAAAAGATGCCTTTGGTCCGCGAAAGATTCAAACTGAATCACCACTGAATTTACGGCAGGTAGCGGCCGCATTAGCGACTGCGGTCCCGTAACCAGTCAAGAGGAGGGAGGTATCCTGAAGGTTAATTCCATATGGAGATATCCTACCAAAACTAGTGGCCAGGGGGCGAGGTGGCCCCACTGGGTTACCTTCCTAGTGCCTCGCCGCAAGGCGTTGGACTCTGGCTTTGCTGGACGGTAGGTTTGTACCATCCCAATGTCTTCTACTCTCGTCCCACGGCTGAAAGAACGATCACATGTCGTTATTACAGCCAGGGATGACGGGTTCGCGTGTTGTAGTCGACACCGCCCAACTGTACTTTTATGTATGCTTACGTTGAGCACGCACAAAGCACGTATACATGTTAGCTGCAAACTGGAAGGATTTTAACTGTAACCAGACTGTAAAAACATAAAGAGCAACTTATCTGTCAGCTTTAATGGTTTATTTTAAATTTTCGCTGGACGGCGCTTTAGGCTTAGTACGTGCTCAAATTTTAGGCGAGCATTCAGCGTTCGTGCCATTCTGGACTCAAGACAGTTATTCCAACAGCGCTATTTACTGGTGACGCTCTCTATTTGGCTACCGTTATAACACTTGTTAGTTATGACGAGACAATCATCAATCTCAATGTGCCGCCATCACTGCGCCAGATTGTCCGAACGCCGATAGACAATAAAGAGACTGGAACGGTCGCGAAACGTGAAAGGAAAAATAGTAGTATGCCTAGTATCAGAAGAACGCCGCCATTTTGTTCCTACTACGTCACGCACCATAGACGCTCATACATTTACAACATCCTTGTTTATACTTTCGTCTGCGCCCGACGTCATTGTGACATCATAAGAACATGCCTGTTTTGAATTGTCCTGATAACACGCACCTGGAGATGCAGTGTCTATGTCCTGGTAGTTGTGAATATCGAAGATGGTAGACAAGTTAGCATGTTGACAACAACGTACCTACCTGGCAAAATCACACCATTCGACGATCTTCTTTGGCTAATGTGAACTGAATTTGAAATGTGGCTTGGATATTTTGGAACCTTTGGGTTTTATTAAAAAAGTAGATGAAAAATCGTTGGGTTTTTGTCATTTTCTTAATAACAATAGGTACATACCTACTTGTTTACAATATACCAGACATTTTTTTTACCCAAGAGACTCATTTGTTACCTTAGGAACAATTTGATGTATCACGTACGCTTTGTGGGTTTCGGTTTTTTTGTACTCGAGCCTACTTGAACGTACGTGATACGGGTTGTTGCATTCGGGCGATAATATAGCGGCCGTATCACGTACGTTCGTATAGGTAGGATTACCTACGTTCGATCATTTAATTCGAATATCAACCTAAACGAGCAGGACGATTTTAACGCGCTGTATACTGTGTTGTAGTGTAGTCTATTCCACTAGGACATCAGGTTAAGTATATTTTCAAATTCGTTCAAAAGAAAATAATTTAATGTACAAAGAGGGGAGATAGAGGTAGGTACTTACATAATGGGTTCAATACATTCTAGGACTGTTTTTTTGAAGAATAACCAAGTGGCACCTTCGCTTATGCGGATCAATACTGAGAACGCCCTAACGCCCAAATCGTCGTGGAAAACGCATTAGTACCGTCTTGAAAACCCACATTTCTCTACTTCGTTTGAAAAGCCCCGAAGCCCGCGTCGAAGAGGGTAGTGCGCGATTTTCTACTTGGATGGATACGTCAAGGAAAGCCCCAAAGCTCGCGTCACCTGGCCCAGCCGCCTTACCCACCGCTGCACTGTGGGGTCTGCCGAATCCGAATTGGTACCCAAGTAAGTGGTAATTGCAGCTGGAGCCACAATTTCGAGTACACTCAACAAACAAGCCATGCAGGAGGAGTGGAACCTGACCTATGCAAGGCGGGGCCATGGACCCGGTTCACGAGAATCCCCGCTAAAGGGCAACAGCCCTGCTTTAGACGTCAAGGGCCTTGAACTTCCCGTATTTTTGTTTACAGCGGTGTGGCAGCCGTCGTTATATTAGCTAGATATGCCCTCAGATACAAATAAGTTGGCTCCACATACCCTTTGCTCGTAAATCGTGTGACAGAGATAGTAATAAATTGAACAGTATGCGAGAGAATAACGCACCAATATTCTTCGCGGCAGCTCTCACACCGGAAACGGTCGACTGTCTGCCAGCGAACTGCGACCAAACTACTACTGGCCGGCGTTCTGTAGTGGTTTAGAAGTGGTCATTTTCGAGCGTGAAAGCCCCTATCTAGGGGATCTAGGGGATCATATATCGATGAGGATTAATGACATGAATGAATAAAACTATGTCTATACAGCTATGTATTAGTTTTTAAGACAATGAATGATTTGATTTGATTGAAGAGGATTTAATTAGCTAACGTTATTGTTTTTCTGACTTACTACTTTTCGGCAGGGAAAATAGTGCAATATTTTAGGTTTTCTTTATCATTTTATGCATATATAAGTATGTAAATTTAAAAAAAACACTTGGTTACCTAAGGTTTATTGTTTGATCTGGCTCAAAACAGCGGCAAATTTAGTGTAAACTATGAGTAAGATGAAATGTTATGGGACATATGTGTCCCATAACATCAAAGTAAGTACATTAAAAAAAACACTTGGTTACCTAAGGTTTATTGTTTGATCTGGCTCAAAACAGTGGCAAATTTAGTGTAAACGATGATTAAGATGAAACATACTACTTTTTAACCCTTTAGGGACCATGGAACATATGTGCCCCATAACATCAAAGTATGTAAATTAAAAACAACACTTGGTTACCTAAGGTTTATTGTTTGATCTGGCTCAAAACAGCGGCAAATTTAGTGTAAACGATGAGTAAGATGAAACATACTACTTTTTAACCCTTTAGGGACCATGGAACATACACTACTGTGAAAAAGTCTTCGAATGGTTACCCACAAAATAAACGAGGTGTCGTATTTTTGAAAGTAACTAAGTGAGCCCATTCCATTTTTTTGTCGGGCTTGTTCATTCATCGGAGGAGTCATAAAACTTTATTGGACATCTCTGCAACCTACCCGAGTTGGGAAAAAATTAGAAGAGTGGACAATGGTTAAATTTTCACAAAATGCCGTTCTCGTCTTTACCTGAAAAAGGGGTTGAATTCAATACTAATGTTATTTTTGAGTAGTTGCATATTGAGCACGTCGCAAAACGGTTATTATGAAATAGGTTTTGATTCTCTCTGTGAATATTTAAAAAATATATAATTCGAAATACCGTCATTTAACCCTGCCACGGAAAAGTGTTTATATTGCTGTTGACCAGTAAACTCTTTTAATATATTTTATTAAAATGAATAAAATTAGTGCAATAGATCTACAAAAAAAAATTATTCACCATAAAGAAGGACATTCCGTGCGAAAAATCCAACAACTGACTGGAAAATCTGTTTGTAGAATCTATAATGTGATCAAAAAATTCAAAAATACCGGCCAAATCGAAGACTGTCCGAGGAGTGGAAGACCTAAAAAGATTGACGAATAATCAGAGCACTATTAAGTGGTCTCATACTTGAGGTCAAAAAAAAACTCAAACCGTGATCTGGCCCAGGATCTTAATGAGTCTTGCAGCGTTTTGGTGACCCCATCGGCGGTTCGAAGAGTCCTGCTGAAAAATAATCTTCGAGGGTGTGTGACCAAGCGGAAACTATTACTTCGTGAGAATAATCGTCAGAGACGATTAAAATTTGCCCATGAACATAAAACTTGGACCATGGACAGTGGAAAAAAGTCCTCTGGACAGACAAGTCGAACTTCAATTTTTAGGATTTTATCGCCGCCAATTCGTCCGCAGATGCCACGAAGAACAATATAAAGACAAGTGTTTGGCTGCAACAGTTAAGCACGGGGGAGATTCTGTTATGGTTTATGGGTATTTTTCGGTGAATGGGGTTTGACCCTTGGTCAGAATTCATGAAAGACTGCATTCAGACGGGTACATGAATTACTAAAGCAGTACAGTTGTTGTATTTTTCGCGCTGAATGTCCTTCTTTATGGTGAGTAATATTTTTTTGTCGATCCATTGCACTAATTTTATTCATTTTAATAAAATATATTAAAAGAGTTCACAGGACAACAGCAATATAAACAATTTTCCGCGGCAGGGTTAAACGACTGTATTTCGTTTTTTTTTTTTTTTTTAATATTCGCAGAGAGAATCAAAAACCATTTCACAATAACCGTTTTGCGACGTGCTCAATATGCAACTACTCAAAAATAACATTATTATTAAAAACAACCCCTTTTTCAGGTAAAGACGAGAACGGCATTTTGTGAAAATTTAACCATTTTCCACTCTTCTAATTTTTTCCCAACCCAGGTAGGTTGCAGAGATGTCTAATAAAGTTTTATGACTCCTCCGATGAATGAACAAGCCCGACAAAAAAATGGAATGGGCTCACTTAGTTACTTTCAAAAATACGACACCTCGTTTATTTTGTGGGTAACCGTTCGAAGACTTTTTCACAGTAGTGTATGTGTCCCATAACATCAAAGTATGTATGTAAATTAAAAACAACACTTGGTTACCTAAGGTTTATTGTTTCATCTGGATCAAAACAGCGGCAAATTTAGTGTAAACTATGAGTAAGATGAAACATACTACTTTTTAACCCTTTAAGGACCATGGGACATACGTGTCCCATAACATCAAAGTATGTACATTAAAAAAAACACTTGGTTACCTAAGGTTTATTGTTTGATCCGGCTCAAAACAGCGGCAAATTTAGTGTAAACGATGAGTAAGTTGAAACATACTACTTTTTAACCCTTTAGGGACCATGGAACATATGTGTCCCATAACATCAAAGTATGTAAATTAAAAACAACACATGGTTACCTAAGGTTTATTGTTTCATCCGGCTCAAAACAGCGGCAAATTTAGTGTAAACGATGAGTAAGATGAAACATACTACTTTTTAACCCTTTAAGGACCATGGGACATATGTGTCCCATAACATCAAAGTCATTTTATAAATTATCGAATACGAATAATTTATAGATTACATTTTTACATTTTATTGAGACATCAGAGACTTAAAATCAGCAAAAAAAAATGTTTAAAAATATATCGTTTTTTTTAAATATCGCAACAATGAGCTCTGCTGATAAACAATAAAGAAATAAAATATTTATGGCGATTTTCAATTCGATTTTTTTTATTTAGTACGTTTTGTAGTACGTATGATGGCTGAGTTAAATAAAAAAATAATCTAATTTTGGAAAAAGTTTTAACTGCATCTTTATGGACCTCAGGGAAATTTATGTCCCATCAATGTATACAAAATCTATTGAAACAATTTTCACTAAACTTGACATAGGTAACATGTTATTTACATCGCCCTTTAAAGAGCTTACTAGGCGATCAAGCATGCTGGTCAAGCTTCGCGTCGCGGGCTGGGAGGGGATCGTAAACCGCAGGAAATATGCAAATATTTTTTAAAAATGATTTGCCAAAAATGTTTAATTTTGTAGTTTTATACCAGGGAGTCACGTTAATTAGTCGTAATTGATTTGTTGATTGTTAATTAACGTGACTCCCTGGTATAAAACTACAAAATTAGGCATTTTTTAAATATATTTCTATGCATATTTCCTGCGGTTATATTATTAGACCCACCGTGCATTTGTGTACTGATTTACGGTGTAAACGATATTCTAAACTCATCAACTCAAATTAATTTCTTCCTCGTAACCCTTCCCTTGTTTTGGCAGCATTTTATTTAGCGTCGTTGACGCGGTTATGTGTCAAAATCATACAGGTACAAAGATGGTAATGTATGGAAATCAACTAAACAATAACAAAATCACAGCTGATAAGTGGCACATAGTTGTTTTTATTAAGTTATATGCTGTAGTATGTTCATAAAAGATTTTAATATTAAAAATAGCGGTATTCTAGTTGCAACAGCGCAAAACAGTTAATTCTAGTTGCAACAGAGTAGGTACATTTGGTGTGACACAAAGCGACCCGCGGATACGGTAGGACGACGATGTTTTATCGAACAGCTGACGTTCATAACAAAGAAAGGAATCGACTCGTACGTTTTGCGCAGTTCGAAATCACGCTTTAAGATGATAAAACAATATATTTAAAAACATAATAAACACACAAGAGTATAAAAATAGATGCAAGATTGAAAGATTTCATAATAAGTAGGTATATAACATAGTGGAAATCCGTGTGTTGACATCTTTATGTAGCTACAAAGAATCGGAGCTACAACCTTTATCTTTAGTTATTGAAGCGCTATCCGTGGATATTTTCAAGGGTAATCGTGCCCGTTTGGCAAATGGATATCGGCCGCGTTTAAAAACCACAATAAACAAAGAACGTCGGCGAAATGCGACGATAAAACGGGTTCGCTCACCTTGTATCGCATCCAATGGGCGAATACACAAACACCTCCTCTGTAAATTCCTTCGCAGCACCACATAAATAAAAATAAACGAAATTATTCGCGCTACGACTCGCTTTCACTGGCGGCGGCGCGACACACGACCGGCCCGCATCGCGTTTCGATTTATTTTGAAACGAGAATTCACCCACGAAACGAACGCAGCAATCGCGACGGAACCGAGTCTGCGCCGGAAAAGACGAAACACAACCGTAGAAAGAGACGCACGCCTATTCAGATAGTGTGCGCGGGAAATATGTTATACGAAAACCTCCAGAATCGAGTTCATACAGTGTTTTCTCATCTTGGAAAAAATACACGAAAAATACTAATTCTAAAATACACAGCCAACTTAACTTCTTCTTGGTAGAGTGGCTTCTTAACGAATCGTACTAATTATTTCGAAATAGCTATTATAAAAGTTATTGAATTCACATACCTACCTACTTAGTAAAAGAAAAAAATTAAATGTACCCACCCAATTATTTTTCAAAATTTGTTCATTACAATCACATAATTTGGAACATTTGGATAGTAATCCGGGTTCCGGATTACTGAGATCACCAAATTAGGCAAGGTTTAGAATATACTATATAATCAATGGTTTAGACTTTAGACGAACAAGCCTCAGCTTTTATTTATTCGAATGACTTATTTGCAGAAATCCGTATGACTTTTACAAAACCTTTCTCAATAATCGAGAAAACTTCAGATTAGATTTAGAAGATCGATTCGATGTCTAAGTAGTATAAATTCCCTGAAAGTCTCGGATGCACAGCCCTCCGTCCAGATATAACTCTTTACTCCCAATCTCTGAAGACGGCCCTTATTGTAGAACTAACTGTTCCATGGGAATCAAATATTCCAAAAGACCACAAGTACTAATTAAATAAATACCATGATCTTGCAAATGTAATCACCCGAAACGGTTTCACTGCTTTTCACGCGGTGGAAGTTGGTGTTCGTGGCCTGCTAATCAAATTTCTGTTTCACATCTTTAAAGATTTTGGTGTCTCCAGGAAAATAATCAACTTTTTCCTTAAAAAATACCTAAAACTGCAATTATCACACCTCAAATTCTACGGCTTCGAAGGGGGGGTGAGTCGATGGTAAAGTGAACTCTCACATGTGGCAAAACAGCTGTCCTAAACCTACCACAAGCTGTCGTTAGTCCGGAGTCCACTGCTCACCCCCTAGAAGTGTAATAGTATTATGACGGGCCAGACACTGGTCGGGGAATTCCAAGGCAGCTCCATTTGTATTTTATTGATAGCAGTGAGGGAGAACAAAAATAAATTTGTATAACCTACCTGAGGGAGAAGAAGGAAAATATGGCGGTTTGAGGGACGGACAGTGTTGCCAAATAGCTAGCACATTTTCCAGCCATAATACTGCTAAAATCCAAAAAAACTATTTCCTGTTTTTTATAGTAATATTAATATAGGTGTTAGAGATTTTATCTTATGGGAATACTTTTTTTCGGGTTTTAACAGCATTATGGCTGGAAAATGTGCCCGCCTTCTGGCAGCACTGCGGCAGTCCTGTCCAACTGTGATGGATTTTACCCGATGCTCCCTTGCACAGTGTATTGCAAGCTTGCAGCTACGTCCCTGAAAAGTTTAAACTTTTCAGGGACGTAGCTGCTGCGCCCTCTAGCGGGAAAATGGCAGTGAACATCTTCACCCTTTGGAGTGTACCAATTCATATCATACTTATCAGTATTTCTCCGCAATCCATAGTGCAGTCTTTAATGTTGTTGATCCTGGATTACGTGGATATATACTGTTTAGATGTTAATAAAGCCATATTGGACAAATTTGACAGACTGCAAAATGTATGCATACGTTACATATTTAACTTCCGTAAATTCGACCATCTCATTTAGTACATTCTGTGAAAGAAGGAATTATCCCCCCCCCCCACCCTCTGAGAAGTTGAAGACGTCTTGCACAACTAATAAATCTCTTCTCAGCTGAAGGCAATTGTAACTGACCATCCCATGAAATAATGCTATTGGATATAAATAGAGATAATACCCATATTGACTTTGGTACAAGAATTCTGGGTGCAAGAATTGAGGGTTAATTATAGGAAACATCTGCGCCATGACCTGATCTGCTCTTCAGCGAAGCAAGTGTTTTGGATATTCGTCAGTTGTTCGTAAAACAATGCCTAATATATTTTTACAACACTTTAGAGAAACGTTCCCGAAACCAGCAGCAAAGACCAACTAGAATGGCTGAAGGGACGAACTATGTAACTCCTCATGTACATACAACCTTTGCCCAAAGACAGTTGTATTCCATCGCCTCAATTTTTTTAAATACTTTAGAGGAGTCAGTAAAAAATGTTCAAAATGTACACGATGTAGGTTGTGCAGACTGAAATGGAATTGCTTCATACAATAATTTAAAATATGTGTGTATGTAGGTGTATGTGTATGCATATATGTATGTATGTATGTTTGAATGTGTATATGAGTAGGTATATGTGTATGTAACTAACCCTTTATCTTGTATATTTGTATTAATATGTGTACTATTTTATGCCATTATCTTAGTGTTAGTATTGAAAATAGTGTATTAGTCGAATAACCCTCTATAATCAATGGTACTACTTAAAAAACAAAGGCAGTATATTTCGTATGCCCAGATACAGGCTGTTCGGTCTAGTTGGGCATTCGTCTAGAATGATCATATGGGTTGTGTTCATTTCCTATTGCTTATATAAATAGTTACAAATTATATATGTACGATCGCACTGTTAACTCTCTACCAAGATGTAACAAATAAATAAATAAAATAAAGATGTACCCCTAGGGTACTTCATAAAATGGTGTCATAAAGGAGACGGAGAATAGTGAAATCTTTGAAGTCTTTCAAGTCACAAAGGACGATACCCAGTAGCTTAAGACATTTCGAGACTAATTCGGAGATGTGACTTCAGAAAGTGATAGTTGGGGAGCTAGCGACAAAAAAGTGCAAGAGTTTTAGAAAAGCTGATACTTTCAGAAGAGTATTTTGGCCATAGAATTCCGGGGTACAGTCAGCAGGCCAGATTCAGGAACACCTGGTGCTGGTATACTGAAAAGCTGAAAATTCATCAGTAGATAGTGGATGCAAGAAAGAACTTGAAACATATGGTTAGACTGCTTCATAATCGAACGCGTGGCAGGGCGTCTGCTACGCGTTCGACATCTAATTGAAAAATTCACCATGATTTTTTAATTTATTTATTTAAAATCACCAGTTTGTTGATCATTTGCAATATTAAAAAAAAAATACGCTATATTTTTAAACAAATTTTTTTTTGCTAATATTCTGATGTCACAATAAGAAAAAATATAATTTATAAATTATTCGTATTCAATAATTTATAACATCAAGATCAAGGACGGTACACTTACCGCCATGACAAAGTTCTCGCTGTTATTCGCGAGGTAATTAGTCTCTCAGTGGCTCGTGCCAACAAGGGTTTGACAGTATCCTCCAAACCCCCAATACAGTTTGTGCGGGATGGCTCTAAAGGCAAAAAACATTTAACTACAAAACCTTTCTCAATAATCGAGAAAGCTACAGATTGGATTCTGGAGGTTGATTCGGTCTCTAAGCAGTATAAATTCCCTGAAAGTCTCGGATGCACAGCCCTCCGTCCAGATATAACTCTTTACTCTCTATCTCGGAAGGTGGCTCTTATTGTAGAATTAACTGTTCCATGGGAATCAAATATCCCAAAAGACCACGAGTACAAATTAAATAAATACCATGATCTTGCAAATGCCGTAACCCGGAACGGCTTCAATGTTCACCTTCACGCGGTGGAAGTTGGCGCTCGTGGCCTGCCAGCTAAATCTCTATTTCACCTCTTTAAAGATCTTGGCCTTTCCAGAAAAATAATCAACTCTTTCTTAGAAAAATTATCTAAAACTGCGATTTGCGCATCTCAAATTCTATGGCTTCGAAGGGGGAGTGAATGGGTGGCAAGGTGAACGCTCACATGTGGCAAGACAGCTGTCCTAAACCTACCACAGCCGGTTCGTAAGTCCGGAATACACTGCTCACCCCCCAGAAGTGTAAAAAATAGTATTATGATGGGCCCGACTCCGGTCGGTGAATTCCATGGTAGCTCCGTTTGTATTTATTATTTTGAAGTTATTTATGGGACACATATGTCCCATGGTCCTTAAAGGGTTAACAGAAAATTGATCTACTGTAAAATAGACCTTTCTGGATCTGACGGTCAGTTGTGTCATCTCATTTCAAACGAGTTTAAAATTAGATGACACAACTGATTTAAAAAAAGGAATAGTACGTCTTAAATATAATTTAAATTTGGAATTCCAAACCAAAACCTAATCTATCTATATACATATACGAGTGGTATTACCCGGCGTTGCCCGTGTTATATCTTTTCTCAAATACCAATGTATACCAATTTTCTTGGCGATCGGTTGAGCAGTATAGAAGTTGGTGTGCTGCAGCGCCGTCTAGTTGAAAGTTGCAACAAAGCGGATACATATAAAAACCTTAACCATGAAAAATACATATATATGCCAACTTTCATGGTGATCGGTCAAACGGTTTCGGAGTCTATTAAACTCGGACAGACGGGCATACAGATATACCAACATCCATTTTTATATTATATTATTTTGGCCTGTTTTTAAAATTTAAACTTTGAATGCCTATATCTCGCTTATTTATAGCGACCGACACAATTTTCTTCCAGATTTAGCATTAGAATGAAAAAAATTGGAGAGAGGTTCCTATACTGCAGTTATTCCACTTTTATAACTATGTGATAATACTTACATGTATATATTTTAATTAAAGAGTTTTGAACAATGAAGCACAAATAATTAAAAAGCAGGAATAATTTCACTGTATTACCTTCACAATATTTTGAATTTAGAATAACGCTTGGCCGACTATGACGTTTGTAGGTTTAACATAGCAGCGCCATCTATGGATTACTCAATAGATAACGCCATCTGTTAAAATCGTTTGGAACTAACAGATAATTGCGAATGTCAAATAATAGACATTGCAATAAAATAATATCGCGACTATAAATTAAGACGTAAGCTATCCTATCTTTCAAGTTGGATCAAACTGCACATTGTGTGCAAATTTGATTCAAATCGGTTAAGTAGTTTAGGAGTCCATCGCGGACAAACAACGTGACACGTAATTTATATATATTAAGATATAACAAAGTCGGGTTTGTTCGAACATAACTCGAGAACGGCTGTGCCGATTTTCATGGTTTTTGATTTGTTGTATATGTTTCCGTCCCGAATAGCAGATAACTATTAAAAACATTGGAAAATTAATGAAAAAATAAAATAAAAGAAAAAACATTTTCACATACACAATGTTCATGGGTTTCGTAACTGTCAAACATTTTATGCTCATCCCGTCGATACGGTAAACTCTTCCCTCAAATTAAAGAAAGTATGTAAATAAAGGTTTCGAATTGACAAAATATATCCACAATATTCGGACCACAATAATGACCTAGTTTAATTCAATCATGTCGTGCTGACACGCGATTGATATACTTAATTTTTGTACTTTTATATTTATTTTTGTGTTATTATCTTAATGAAGTAGTGAACTTAATATTTATTTTGTATTCATTGTATTACTTCCATAAAATCATAAATCAGCTAATCTGTAATACGACATTCATTGACCGTTAGGCGGCACGAAGTTCGCCGAGTTAGCTAGTATTATATGGAAGCAATACCGGCTTCCCATTAACCGCTAGAGTGGTAATACTGTTGATCGGTGGTTTTTCCGTTGCGACAACTCGCAGGCGGCCGATTTCCGTATTTATGCAATTATGTAAATATATGCAAAAAAAGTCGCCTTCATAATAAGCCACCATTATACATTAGTATGCGTGCAATAACTATACACTGCAAAGAAATTTTCGAGGGTTGAAAACATGCTGTCGTGAGATTCATTCCCATGGCAAGCTTTCTTAGGGTTAATTAACCCTTCAGGCCTCGGCCCCTTAGACGATTGACAAGTTGCTGTCCCAAAAAAATTTAGTAAAACTTAGTAAAAAAATTGAATTACGACACTGTCTCACCAAAACATCCCAAAAGACCACGAATACAAATTAAATAAATACCATGACCTCGCAAATGCCGTCACCCGGAACGGCTTCACTGTTCACCTTCACGCGGTGGAAGTAGGCGCTCGTGGCCTGCCAGCTAAATCTTTGTTTCACCTTTTTAAAGATCTTGGTCTCTCCAGGCAAATAATCAACTCCTTTCTAGAAAAATTATCTAACACCGCGATTTTTGCATCTCAAATTCTATGGCTTCGAAGGGGGAGTGAATGGGTGGTAAGGTGAACGCTCACATGTGGCAAGACAGCTGTCCTAAACCTACCACCGCCGGTCGTAAGTCCGGAATCCACCCTTCACCTCCGAGAAGTGTAATAATTATATATGATGGGCCCGATTTTTGGTCGGTGAATTCCATGGCAGCTCCGTTTGTATTTTATTTTTTTTATTTTTTATTTATTACTGCCAAATCACTGTATCCATAATTAAAATGAAACATATTAAGATAATAAAATAAAACAAATTAAATTAAAACGGGCCTTCACGCTGAATCGTGTTGTGGCCGATATCGGCCAATCGGGGCCTGAGGGGTTAATAAGCTACTGTTGTTTTGAAATAAACCCCATTTTTTGTCATAATATTGCAAATTCGATTTATGTATTACTAAAAGCGTCCCAGAAATCAAATTTTAAAAAAAAAAACGCAAAAATGACGGACATGGTTTATTTCGAATGATTCAATTCGTTTTCATAAAATATTTGGATAGATTAAATGGTGGATTAGGTGGTCTTCTGCCAGAATTTGGAGGTGTTTCTGATGGCCTTGGCCTTAGCGCCGCCCTTCTTGCGCTCCTGGCCCTCGGCCCCGCCCACCGCCTGCGTGGACGCCGCCCCCGAGCCCGCCCCCTCCTCCCCCTCCGACTGCGCCTTCAGCGTCTTCTTTATGTTTTGAATCTGAGGGGAGAGAGTAGAAACATTTATTAGATAGGCTACTAGTGGCGTTGCCCCAGTTATATCCGACTCAAATACCTATGTATACTAATTTTCATGGCGATCGGTTAAACAGTATAGAAGTTGATGTGCTGCAGCGCCATCTAGCGGCGATTTACAACAAAGTGGATAGCATAAAAACCTTCTCCATGAAAAAATACATATATGTGCTAACTTTCACAGTGATCGGTCAAACGGTGTGGTAGTTTATTAAGCTCAGTGGAGTGGTGTCAACTACAACGGGCGAACCTGTCACCCCAGGCTGGTATAACAATATAAGATCGTTCTTTCAACCTGGAGTGAGCGTAGAGACTTGGAGATGTAGACATTCCACTATCTTGCTCCCCAAATCGCCCATCAGAGTCCAATGCCTTATGCGAGGCATTGAGAAGCACCCAGCGGGCAACCTTGCCCCTACCAGTTATAGCCGGATTTCTCCGGCCTCGCGACTGGTTACGGGTTCAAGGTCGCTTGCGCGGTCCTCTACCTGATGTAATTCAGCAGTAATTCAGTTTGAATTATTTTATTTCAATAGGATACCATATAGTGCGACCAGGGGCGGATCCAAGATTTGAAATTGAGGGGGGCCCTCTGCGCCTCGGGCCACGTTTTAAGATTTTAAAAAATCAAGTTAGAGCCACAGACACAGACCCGAGCCGAGACTTCATACAGAGAACATTAAAACAATAAAGAATATTGAATTTTTTTATTATTATTGTTTTTATTGTCGATTTTACAAAATTAAATCTATTTTTCGTTTACCCTTAGCATACCGATTTATCACGTTATCAATATTAATATTTAAACCCCTATGAACATGTAGAAGCGCAAGTCCGGTAAGACGCTCTTCTGCCGTTCGCGTACGCAGCCACGGTTTTAGGCGGCGCAAGTTGGAAAATGATCTTTCGGCCGTTGCTACACTCACTGGTAACGTCGCTAAAATGTTGAGCATTATATGTACGTATCGCTGGAAACATGTCTTCATCAGTAGCTTTTAATATGTCCAAAACGGTGGTCGGAGTTTCTCCTTTTTCCCTATTTAGACGTAGCCATGTTTCTGTCCATATAGCATACTCTGGCTTCAGACTCACTGCATAGTCATTCAGCGCACGCTCATACACCTGCGATACTTTTTCAATTCTATTTTGAAGATTATTATTAGCCTCTGCCACGTTTGTAGACTCAGTGATAGTTTTCACAATAACCGAGGGCATGAGCAAGCGAAGGTCAAATGTATTCATGACATCATCCGGTAGACGATTCCGCAGGTCATTCACAATTTGGTCCAAAAGGGGTATATAAATGGAAGACCTGAAATATGCCTCTGGTTCTTGATCGGAGGTTGGGTGGTTTGCTCTATAGACGGATCTTCGGGCTGTACGTGGGCTAGTAATTTCTACATCCAGTATCTTGGCCATTTCTTCTGCCCTAAGATATATATTTCTAAAAACAGAATCAACATCTTCTCTCTTTTTTTGTAAAACCGAGAGTACATCTTTAACAGCATTAATGGCAGAAACAGCATCTAGCGTAGGCGATTGCAAAATTCGACTGAGTGCAAGGGTAGTTCCCAAAACATCTCCTAAAGCAAACGTTGCTATAATAAATTCACTGTCGGCGATGCTTTTTATAAGGCCATGTGCCTTGGAGACTGTATCACGACTATTTGTCCATTTGGTAATTTTTTCGAGACTACTGAAAATCTTAGGTAACAATGTGCAAAATTGAATAGTGCCATCGTGTTTCTCTTGCCACCTAGTCTCGCAAAGGCCTGAAAAGGATTTACCAATCATATCACGGAAAACTGCTGTGGCCTTAGCAGACGAATTGGAAAAAGATATAATTTCTTTCATTTTGCTTAGTGTTGCGACAGGCTACAACCTCGTTCGATTTTTTGAGAGAATTGTTTAGGGTATGGTTTAGACAAGGACAGCGTCTTGCATTAAGTGCAGTTTTGCATATTTCCTGAACAGCTCCTTTCATTTCAGACGCCATAACAAAACAATTATCAGTTCCTACGCCTACACATTGGTCCAAATCTAACGAATGTTTCTTACAGAAATCTATGACAATATGAGCGAGGGCTACGCCGGAGAGACGTTTTTCTTCTCCTTGAATGTCTTCAGTACGTATTGACTCGTAACAGTCTATGAAAGCTAGAAAATCTTCCCGGCTAGTGCCCTCGTGCACGTATCGTACAGAAATACTCATTTGCTCTTTATGAGACCCATCAGTAGTTTCGTCAAATATCAATGAAAACCACTTTGCTTGGCGAACCCTTTCAAAAATAATATTTTGTATCTCTTCACCACAGCAGTTTATAAGTGAGTTTTGCGTGGTTTTACTGATGTATGTAGCATTGGCAGCTGAGCTTATATATTTGCAATCACGAAGAACGCGTTACGAGAATTTGAAAGAACATGCTATTTGAATCACGGCTACGAACAGCACCGCATTGCCATCACTCGGCGCCGCTACGACGCGACGGATCACTGATCAGTGATTGGCCCACGATTGGCCTTTCTCACTGATCGCCGTCGAACGACCGCGCCACTGAACGATTAGCGGTAAGCGCCGAATTGAACCGTTCACTTGGTTTCGTTCATTCTTAGATCACTGATCGCCGATCAGTGATTTGACAGTGATCGGCGATCAGTGATCCGCCGTTCGTTCTGGCGAACGCCCGCGCCGGCTGGACGATGACTGATGAGTATAGTAGATCTACTATACGAATAGTAGATGGTCGGAGTTTGTTCTCAAAATTCACTGCAAACCATAGACCCGCAGGCCCTTTTTTATGGAAACTGACACAGTTGGCTACATCACCTACATACAACATTCGTGATGTCAGCCCATCACCGGCTGAGCTAGGTGCCATCCTTGGGGGGGGCCATGGCCCCCTGGGCCCCCCCCCCCTGTATCCGCCCTTGAGTGCGACGCCATACTGCCGTAGCACGAATGCCGCCATATTGAACATGAGAGAAGTTTAATTAATGTTTGGAACTATGAGTGCCATCTACACGTTGCGTTTTATAGTAATATCCTAGCTGCCAAAACGTAGTACTGCACTGAGCAATCAAATACCGAATGTAATCAATGGTTTAAGTTAAAATTTATTTAGTTTTGGTGAATTTTCATTACCAATTGTGGTGTCTGTTAAATGAGCAACAGCCAATCTTGCCGCAGTCAGACCTACTCCACCAGCTTGTCTTCCTATCCAGTTCGTAAGTCCTGCAAACTGTTAACCTGAGGGACCAGTCAAGGAGAGCAGGAGCCATACATGAAATGCACTTATCACATGATCAGTGGAGTCCTCTTCCAATCCAAATCCTCCGCAAACGGGGTCAAAAACTATCCCTCCCAAATATCTACATTTTATTATGTTTGTTCAGCCCTGTAGAAGACACATATTTTGATCAGCCTCGTAGCAGTTCGAGCAATAATAAAAAGTGACTTTAGTGACCAAAGCTTTATCCTATCATCGGCATCGCCCCCCTGCAAAACATTGCAATGTCCTGGCTGATTCAGAACGCCTAAAGATGACAGATGACCCACGACACCCACTTCAAGGACAGAAATCACATCACAATCGCCTCAAATTGCGAAACTCACTAATGAGCCGAAGACATCCACTCCATGGGAGTCAATCATCGAATCGCATAACTCAATGGAGGGCTTCACTTGGCAAGGATGTTAAGGAACAGATAGCAGCGGGGTCCCATCACCCTGCACCGCCTGGCGCAGTCTCAACAGACTGAGGGTGGGTGTGACTAATCTCGTTCGCTGGGGCTACGCAGAGAACCCTATATGCATATGTGGAACGCTGCAGGATGAAGACCACCTCCGATCCTGCCCACATCTGTCAACCTCTATCACACACCAGGATCTACAAGAGGCAAACGATAAGGCTATCCAGGCGGCATATTTTTGGAGAGACTTGTCTTAAAAAGGCCCGGATACGTAAAAAAAAAATATATATTAATTTAGTGACCAAATAAATTTTATTATTACTAAGTGACCAAATTTATAAATATGGTAACCAAAGGATAAAAAAATAATAATATATAAAAATATAGTTACCAAGAACCTTAAATGGAAAAAATGACTTCTTGTGATACTTTTAACAGTTAAAAGAGGAGACATAGAGGCTCTATCGTCTGTCAAAACTCAAAACGATGCAAAGAATTCACGTTCAACACCAGCATTACTAAGAAAAGCCGTGAGGACTGCTTTTACCCTGAGAATACCAGTAGATACATAAGGCGCCCTATATGTATTCTATTCTATATTATATAAAAATGTATAGAGGACTGGGTTAAGTGCTGGCGTAGTTGTATTACAAGCTGGGCTGACCTACTTTGAAGGCGACAAAATAAATGTTGTCAAATAAATTACTTTCTCTGTTTTATTGAACAATTTCGGATACTTGTTACACTTAATGTACAAATGATTATTTTAATGAATCCTACAATAAAAGTTGGGACGTTATTTGTAGCATCAAGTGCAAGTTGTAGTATCGATTCCTGTGAAATGGAGTAGTGTTATGGATTAGTTGATGAACCAACGCTATCAGCAAATCAGGAGTATCCATTCCTTTTGTTCTAAAATGCAGTTTAAAGGTAGATACCTCGTGTTGAACAGTGGCGACGTCATGCAGAGCTTTCTGTCTGTCCGAATTTGCTCTTTGAACTTGAAGATCGACAGCGGCCAGCACAGCATCACATGCAGAGCACCTGAAATTCAAAAAAAGTATTTAAAAATATATTTTAAAAAATCAAGAATTTGTCAAAGTTGAGAGCTGGCTAAATAATAAAGGCGTATGTCAAAAGATTTTCGACAGACAGAACAGACAGAAGCTGGTCCGTGTTGTTACATTTGCGATTGTGGCATTTTGTTGACATTTAATTATTTATCGCTTGCAATTAACCCCTCAAATGAATGGCGATTAGCTCGGGTTGCCTACGGCAAAATGCATATAAATTTATATTTACATTTACATAGAGCGGGGTTTACTATAGAGCTATAGCATTACTATAGAGCGGATTACTATAAAGCGGCGCACATTTACATTTATATTTACATTTATATAAATTTATATACATTTTGCCAAGGCATCCCTTAAGGGACGCCTCACATTTGAGGGGTTAAATGATTAAAATTTATTAGAAATGCTTAATTACCAGTCGGCTAAGGCAGCGGCAACTGCAGTGGCTTCCTCCTTGCGAGCGTCTCTTCCAACCCACCATTCTACTTCAGCAAGAGATCGCTTCTGATCCAGTTTTGCATGGATAATATCTATCGAAATAAATAAATTTGATGAAACATTTCTCAGTTAAAAGGAAAGTTGGGTTGCAGAAAATACGGTATGGTCATTGATTATATATATGAATGGATGTTAGATTGCTCAATGCCGTACTATGATTTGGCAGATATGAATTTACTCATAGTTCCAAACATTGTTCTTAATTCCACTCATAGTTTCAAACATAGATTAATTTTCTTTATGTTCAGTAGCACAATATGGCATTCTAAACAGGCCGTTAAGGTATCCTATCTCGAAATAAAATAATAATATAATACCTAACGAATTTTGAAATCATAGCTCTTGTTATTTTAATATTATTTATATAAAGATGACAATTGTTAATTTGGTATACAAGTTTGTATACATAATAATTAAGAGCTTTATATAGTTCAAATAGACTAGACGGTTCAAGCAGACATTCAAGCAGACGGTCTGTATGTTATGTAATAATCTTTATTTTCACAACGCGCGTATGTACCACTGTGTTTAGGTTAGTTGTAAGACATTGCCATGTGGCAATAAGCTCGCCTTTTTGTATAATAATTAAGTGCAAATAAAGAGTTTATTATTATTATTACTAATAGATGGCCTTCTATTATCACCGTATTATTTTTGATATGTAAACTGCAGAGATATGTAAACTGCATAGATAATTGAATGTTATTATTTCTGATTTCTCTAGCTCTGCTTCGAATAATTTTGTTTATTTTTAACGCAAACGAATATGAATAACGAGAATTAATGACAAAATGAATGCAATTGCATGAACTGAACAAAGAGCACAAAAATTCACCCGACATAAGGATAAGTGTTGCCACATAAAAATATTTTTCACCCATTTCGAATTAACCCCTCAAATGTGAGGCGTCCCTTAAGGGATGCCTTGGCAAAATGAATACAAAATGTATATAAATTTATATAAATGTAAATATAAATGTAAATGTGCGCCGCTTTATAGTAATCCGCTCTATAGTAATGCTATAGCTCTATAGTAAACCCCGCTCTATGTAAATGTAAATGTAAATGTAAATATAAATTTATAAACATTTTGCCGTAGGCAACCCGAGCTAATCGCCATTCATTTGAGGGGTTAATGTCTACTCTTAATGGCCAGACTATACTAAGATGTATTCCTGGAGATATTGACATAAAATCAAAGTAATTGCCCACTTACCAGCGTATATAGCTTCTATTATAAGGTCTTCCAAATCTCTGACATTCTTAATATCTAATTCTTCTAGTAGTTTGCTATAAGGTATGCATTTCTCCTCCGTAGCCAGAGTGACTATTGTCAAGTGCTGTAGTTTCTTGCATTGCACGGGTGACAATTCGATGAATTGTGATTTGTTTTGCAGGTATTCTTTATAAGTGCCGTATGCGAAGAGGTTCAGCGTCTTAAAATGTGAGTCGAATGGGCTATTTTCAAGCTAAAATAAAGAAAAAATATTTAATATATTTACATATTATCATTATATTTAACAATAATTACATGATCATATCGATGTATTTACAGGGCCGTCAAGGTAAATCCGGAAAACTGAATGCAAATACTAAAACTCTTATTACGCAAGCAAAAATTATTCAATATAATCGCCATCAGCTTTTACAACTTGCTCTAGCCTTGGCCGGAACCGACCGCATACAAGTCTCATCTCCTCCATGTCCATGTTAGACATCACCTCAGTAATGGTGGCCCTCAATGCGTCCTTGGTGTTGTGATATTTTGCATTTACCTTAACTTCAACTATGCCCGAAAAGTAATAGTCAAAAGGATTGCAGTCTGGGCTAGACGGTGGCCACAAATCTGGTGACCAGTGGTAGGGCATATTACGGTGAAGCTTGGGTTTTCCTGACTTGTGAGAACAGTCAGGACGCGCCAGCGCTGGCGCGTCCTGCTGGAAGACGTAGTCTCTTCTAGCGGCCACCACATACATCCAGGGTTTCACTACCGTCTCCAAGACGTGAATGTACCCATCGACGTTGATTCTGTGGTATTCATCAAAGAAATGAGGGGGCTAACATTCCCTTCTCAGCTTATGACCCCAAGGATCATTACTGCTGCTGGAAATTCAGTGTGCGTGACTTCTTGCCTGGGTACTTCTGAAGCATCTTGACATAGCTACCTGTCATTTTGCCGACTCCAAACCAATCATTAACCTCCTATAGCGAATTTATGGTACAAAGGGAATCCAGAATCGCTGCCGCTACGGTCTTGTATTGTTCCCGGCTCATCTTCTAGCAAGTTGGAACGTATCTACACCTGTGTGACTCGATATGAACGATGACGATATGAACTAGATGTGAGATAGGATATTCGCAGGTTTATATTCAACGACTGCTAGAGAGCAGCTCAAATACATATTTGGGATTTACCTCAACGGGGAAGAATGACCAATGTAAATTTTATTTTTCAAAATGAGATACTTTTTTTATGAGGTATAAATTTAGGAAAAAAATATTTTTTTCAGAAACTCTACTACATTTGGTTTACAGACAAAAAATATTTTTTCCTTACTCAAACAAACCCTGGCTAAAAAGTCATATTTCAGGTTACTAAATTTTTAAGAGAGAATTACCAAACATTTCAAAAAGTTGACATTGACCGTTCTTTCTCTTTTCTTCATATTGAATATATATGAGCCCTCTAGCAGTCTTCCTAATATACTCGATATCATTTAAGGTCGAGGACCCGGACGAGCCCTACCCGGTGATCAGACGCCATGGATAGTGGATGCACTTGGCTCGCGGCGGAGGGCACAGGAGTAACCCCGCCCCCCTCCTACTAACACCGAGCGCCGCGGAGGGGAGAAATGTTAACATATAGCAAAAACAGAGCCGAAGTCAAGAACGTAATATAAGAGATTAATTTTCAGGTAAAACTCCTATATTATATAGTTGTAGTGCTGGCTCCATTTCTAATGTGGTATTTAGTTCATAATCTGATATTTTATGTATTGTGGTTTTCCCAATTGCATTGATCTTTTTTATTTTATTTTATTTCAAACTAGTTTTTGAAGGTTTAAAAAAAAACAAATTTAAACTACTGACATAGGTATTTATGAATCGTTTAAAAAAAATAACTTAACCTATTGATGTATAGATGTTTGACATTTCTTTAAATGCCTATATCTCTCTTATTTATTGAGTCCGACAAACGATTATTAGTTTCGGAATCAGCCTATCCCAGTTACCCAATCCTAAAAATCAGTTAACCAATCCAAAAAAATCAACAATGTAAAACTGGTAGCAATACCTAATAAATATACAAATAAGTTCTTCGTTGCAGAACTCATCTTCAGCTACCAACTCATCAGCTACCTTAACCTCGTAAGTCCTGACGTTTAAAAATAGTGTTTTAGTTTTGACTTATCGTCTTTTAAAAACCACAAACCTAGAATTGTGATTCAGAGCGGGAACGTTCTTTCGTTCCCGCTCTATTTTTTATTACAGAGACTATACAACAGTCTGTTTTTTATTATGCCTATAGATCATAAGTTAAACTAGGTTTAGTAGATAAAACTTGAAAATATTTTGTACTAAATTTAGGACATTAGGTTTAGTGTGATTTAATATGTCTGAATTGAGTAAACTAATTTGTGCTTTGTATAACACGAAAGGATTTACAGCCCCGGGCGCCATAATAGCGAATACGACAAAAGAAAAATATGACCACCTAACCTCCATTATGTTTTGCATCTCCAACAATTCGCCGAAAACGTAAACACCCGGCGCTTCCAGCACTTGTTTGATCAACTCCGCACACGCTCCGCCTTTCGCCCCTTTCGCCAGCAGGATAAACTGCTCCAAAGGGTGGTGTGAAGAAAATGCAACAGCATTCGCCGCGTCACTCTTGTCGATCGCCATGTCGTTCATTTAAATTGATCGAATTGGCACTCAGGTGATATTCGAACCGATACGCGCTTTATATCACTGGTAAAAGCGTAACGAAAAGAAGTTAAAGCACGAAACTGAAGTTTTTCGAAAATGTAAAATTGTAAAACAAACGATCCGGCGTTAAAATGACAGGTACAAATCTGTTAAGTTTGTGCAAATCTGCTAGCCGGATGGAGATGGGCGATGGCTGAGGGCTGGAAGGAATAGATAAAGTCGACTTATTCGACTTTGATACAAGTCGACTTTTTTCTTTTATTAAATTTTATATACTCTATCCGCTCTGTGGCATTACAATATTTAAGATACTACCTATCTATCTTTCGAATAAATAGAAATAATGTCGTCCACCAGCTTATAATTTATTTTACGGAGGAGCCAACGAATCGATTCAGCAGTCGAGTCACGCGGACGAACTCTTCGGAAGGGGTTATTTTTTGGTTACTAGCAACTCTTGGCTCTAACAGCCAGTAATCAATTTATTCGCAATTCAGTAACAAAAGCATTTTCCGACTATTTCCAACATTTTACGAACACCCCTACCGATAATAATATCTGAGCAATTTTAATTAAATTAGAAACCACTTGATTAACAGATATTTAAATTTTTTAATGATGCGATCGCCATAAAATACTCCCCTTCGAAATTTGAGGAAATCAAATTTTTTAATTACCCAACATCCATAAATAATAAAATGGCGAACAACCCACTTTTTGTGGTATTAGTGAAGTCGTTTGGTCGCATGGGACGTTTTGAATGAATATTTCGTTTTGTCGTTTGGATTCCGGCGGAAATTGCGGGGCGCGAGTCGCCGCTGCGGCGCGACAACTTTTCCAAATCAATGGAAGCGAAATGCGGCGCTGTCTATCTTTGTTTAGTTGAAGAGTTATAGCGTCGTCTCGGGAACCCGTGCATTATTTTCGACTTTGTGTTGTTTATTTGATGTGTAATGTCTTTCGGATCGTAGGAACGGCGCCCGTTGATTGCGGCCAACGATGTGATTTCTGTAAAAGGGTTTTGTTTTTTTAGTGAATCTCTGCAATGTTGTGATTGTTTGCATAGTGTCTCCATCGAAAACATTGATTATGAGTGAATTGCGGATAATTCTTACGTCTGTTCGTTTAGAACGGCTTTGTTTTTGCAAACCGTGAGCAATAAATAACCTATCAGGATGTGTATGCCAACACCTAGCAATGTGTCCGGGTTCGGATACTCGTGGGGCTTTGCTAGCTCTGCAGATATATCGAAGGGCGATGTGGATGCGGTGAACAGTTTGAGTTATACTCTAGGAAATACGGTGAGAAACATTGTTATCGTGCTGTTGCAATCTTATCTTTTATTTCTGTACCGGGCATTCATTAGACTTTCTGGTAAGAATACCATTAGCATTATTGTAGACTGCCTTCGTGCTTCATGATGACGCTGATACAGGATTTGTTGTTTAAAATACTTCAAAATCTAATTTAGATCATTATTAGGAAAATCTTGTGTTCCACTGCATTAAGTACCTACATGAGGTACTAACTACCCGACAAAATGCAGTATAATGTATGGGTTCATCTATGTATGTTTCCCGTTTCTTTATTCCACCATAACTTCTAAACGCTTGAACCGATTTAGAAGTGTGTGGTATTATTAGAATCGTTATGCCGAGTATCATAGGGTATCCTAACTGTCTTAATCTAAGGGTATCCTAATTTAGGAAGTAATTGTCTAAATGTCCAAATATCAATAAATTATTCATAAATATATCGTGTTTAGTTTCAAATGAAAGGTATGGTTGAATATATTCCAGAAATATGCATGTATAATGGATAAATACATAAGCCACAAGTAATTCATAAAAAAATATAAATACAAAAATTCAATTTCAGTAACGTCAGTTGTTTTTTTAATTCTTTTTAATATATTTACTTGTCTGTAGTGTCTTTCATAGGATTTTGATAATGCGAGGCCTAGTAGATTTATTATGTGCCTTCTTTGACGAAATGATATTAACTAATAAAAGAAACTCGATTATTCACATTAATCGAAACCTCCATTGCCTAGATTTTCTATGTATATTTTTTTGTGTAATCTTTGATAATTTTGATCAAAATATCAAAGAAAAACATGATTTCGAATTGTTTGTACATTGTTTATCGGGAAGCCAAATATTTCGTTTCATTAATAAGTTTGTGCGACGACCACCAGATGACGCTAAATAAATGCAGGCTTTTTAATATTTTTTGTTGCATGAAGACTTTTTTTAATTTTGCAAAGCTTTTTGTTTGTAATACTTGTTGAAATCTGAATCTGAAAATGTTGAATCTAGATTTATTAAAATTATTTATCTTTTTTCTTTATAACTTGATAATAAAATCTTTTATCGTTTTCTACTTGATAGGTCTTTTTTCCAGTAATTTTCAGAATTTTTTAGTCCACTACTAATGCAGCTATTTAATCCAAGTTGCTCTTCTTTCTGATCGGTTTGAAGTCCCTCTGGTCTACAATGGGCTGGGACATTTTGAATGTCAGACTATCGGGCAGGTCGGAAACATGGAATGTGAGTTGTCAACCGGACCGGCGCTGGACAGTGCGGTACTACAGGGTGATTTTATATCGCCTTCGCTAAAAACTCGAAACAAACCATGTTACGCTTCGCTCAATTTTTACTATAAGCGATAGCGAATTTACAACGTTGCTTACTAAAGCAGGTGCACGCATGCATGAGCTGTCACACATGCACGCAGCGGCGGCTGTCATTAATCATCAAACATCAAACAATATTGAAAACGGTACTTAACCTAAAATATGGACCTATCGCTGAAAAAATACATTTTTTTATAGTAAATGTTTTTTGTAAAAGCTTTTGTCACAAAACATATAATTATTAATACTTGTACAAAAGTTTTCGTTAGGGTCAGGTTTAAAAAGGTGCGGCAATCTTACGATCTCGCTGGTAGACTGAGCATGTAGTTTAGGGTCTTACGAACTTTTCTACATAAAAATTTTTCGATTGACGTGCGATATAGCGTTGCCAGCATGTATTTTTCATACATCCGCGCGGCGATTTGCGCGAAACGTCAACTTTTTGGTGCACAGAAAATGTTGATTTTCTGCGTTTTCTTGGATCTCGAAAAATTTCTTGGAAATTCGAAAAAAAAAAATCGCCTGCGACGTGTTTAACACAGCCTTAATTTATAGAAGACGAAGCGACGTGTCTAAATTAACACCGCAGGCGATTTTTTTTTTCGAATTTCGCGGCGAAATTCGAAAAAAAAAATCGCCTGCGGCGCTTTAACAAATAAGTAGTACGTGAGAAGAAGGACCCTTTTTTAGCTTTAATCGACGCAATAAAATACGTCTACCCCGTCTAATGGACATTTGAACGTGGAAGCATTTTATTCGACGCTTCATTTTATTTAGGTAGGTACCTACTACTTTTATACTTTTTTTTTTGGATTCCGGTGAGGGGAGGGGGGGGTTGTGAGATAAAATAACCCCTCCCCGCCCCCCGCCCCCCCCGCCATCGACGCTTGTTGGTTTCCGGTGAAGTAATATAATAACCCCCCCCCCCCACCCTCCCTGTTGGTTTCCGACGAGGGTGGGGGGGGGATAGTAATGTAATAACCCCCCCCACCCTCCCCCCCCTGCCGCACCTTTCTAAACCTTAACCTTTCGTTACCTTTCAAGTCGCCGAAATGACTGACAAAATCGCGAAGGACGTTTCGAATAAAAATTACAAAATTGCATGAAAATGGCTGGGGTGCAGTTGAAACGTCCAAGTCATTTATAAAAATTGACGTTTTGCTCGTTCGATTTGTTTCGCTTTAGGGCAGAGGTACCCAAACTTTCTTGACTCATAGACCCCTTGCTGTTTTCCGTAGACCCCTGCCTGAATTTTCCTGAACTTACTAACATTAAAAGTTTCTTGGCAGCTGGAACAGTACTGATCGCCTACATAGGGTTTTTGGCAATGTGTACAGTTGTAAAAAAATATGTACAATTTTTATTTGTTTATTCCTAAGCGTCCACGACCTTAAAGTACGAATCATTTGGGAAAGCCGCACATAAGTGCACATGTAGCACTATCTCGCTTGCTCATACATGTGACGCGTTTATCCTACTCGCTCGCACGGATACCCATTGAAGTGCAATTTTTTCACATATCTCATTCGCACCTTCCCTCGTTAGTCATGTGCGCTGGCCTCTTCAATCGACTAGACATGCAATTTGAGTTGAGTGTTGATTTCCTATTGCTATTATTATAATTTTTAAATACTATGCTGTATACAAAATCTGTTTAAGAAGTGATACAACATTAACGGATCGCCTGAATGCTTATGGTGACCTGCCTAGATGGAGTCCTCTAACTTGGACCCCCATTTATGTACATCTCGTTCACCGCGATTTTTGTTTCTCGCTGTCGTGGACCCCCTGCGAATCGAAATTGACCCCTGGGGGTCCATATAGACCACTTTGGGAATCACTGCTTTAGAGGAACGTAATGACGTCATTTCAACAGTTATAAAATTGTCCGCCAGTTATACTTTGCTAAATCAGCACAAAAGCAAAGTCAATAGAGAATGCTAAAAGTATAAAATCACCCTGCAGGTGCTTCCTAACAACATGCACAATATATAAATGTATATTTATGACTGGCTCTTGCAGGAGCTGTGGCTGACACAAGAGACCTAATGGAGAACTGGACTATTACTTTAAACTGGGAGAGATTTGTATGTTTAGCAGTTCAGATGATTTGAAGCATTCGCCTCCAGCATATTTCGAATGCTTCTGTTATTCGAATGGTCCATTTTTCCAAGCCGTAAAGGAATATGAAAATACCAACCCTCTAACTAATCGGATCTTGGGTTTATAGTGATGCTTTAGACCTTATAGTTAAAAGGCAGACATCTGTCATTTACTTGAATTAAAGAAAAACCAGCTTTTGTGCGCAAAGTGCACATTTAATATTTTAGATGTTTTTTTTGTTCTTTATTTCGTTTGGTCTCAAGAAATTATATTATGAGGTTTTTTTTTTGATGAATAAGTGACATTAATAAGTAAATATATTAAAATGAATAAAAAACCCAACAAGCACAAAACCCATATAAGAAGTGTCGATTATAGCTTTAAGCTGATTAATAGTCATGTAAAGGCGTTCAGATTGACTCTCAGCTATGTAAAGGTGTCGTTTAAAGTAATTTGGCTTATATTACCTTTTGGTCATATAATTTTGTCGTTTATAACCTTTTAGTCAAAAAAGGGTGGTATTATCATCGATATATAATCCACTAGATGGGCCTTTCGCCCTCGAAAATGACCCCTTCAAAAGCACTACTGAAAGCCGACCAGTAGTAGTTTGGTCGCAGTCCGCTGGCAGACAGCCGACCGCTTCCGGTGTGAGAGCTGCCGCGAAGAATATCGGCGCGCTATTCTCTCGCATACTGTTTAATTTATTGCTCTCTCTGTCACATGATTTACGGGCAAAGGGAATGTGGATCCAACTTATTTGTATGTGAGGGCATATCTAGCTAATATATCAATGGGTATAATAGCTATAAACATACTAATTTATAACCATTTTATAACTAACCGCTGTATAGTACTCAAATAAATAACCTTTATAGAACAAACAAAACAAAAGCTTCTACATTACCCTTACTCCACCAAATGCTGTATAACGGTTACAAAACCCACCCTTACACAGATTATAGTCATATTGTTGTCACTGGGACCTCACTTACGCAGCTTATAGTTTTATAAAGGTTATATTAAAGTTGCAGATTTTTTTTCAAATCTTTATAACCTAAAATTTATGTATTATATTTTTAAAGGCATTTCAAGTCATAAAATACACGTATTATAGGTAAGTCCTATTTCAAAGTGTGTGAACGATACCCAGCGAGGGTTCTTTTTACTGCGAAAAATAAAATTAATTTACAGAAAAACTTTAAACCACAATTATGAATTAAAATTGAGTTAAAATATTAATATTTTAAAGGTGCATTAAAATTTTGTTACACATGTTACTTAATATTGTCGATGAAATGATGTCCACAAGAAAATTTGTATTAAACTACAATACAATCATTTTAAAGTCAAAAAAATGCAATATATTAGTAGCCATTAGGAATTATATGTTTGCGGCGGCAAATGATCAAGCAGCTTCCTTTCATTGCCATTCTATATATCATTTTAAGGCATTTCCCGACTAGAACTTGTAATAAAGTATTGATTGGAGACACAATTACAGCGGCTGGCTATATAAGGGTGGCTTATACCACCAAAGGTAGCCGTTATGACTGCTATTCAGCCACTATTCAGCTAAAAGCTGTATAAAATGCGCCTAATCCGGTTATAGAGCAGTCATATGACTGCTATATGACTAGTTCTTGTGACTAAATGCTGTAGTGATAACGTTGCCGTGACCGTTATATAACCAATTTGTGCTACTTGGGAGCTCCGTTTGTTTTTTATTTTAATATTTTATTTATACTGGTAGATGGCTCCCGTCGTTAGAGGTATTGGGATTCAAGATTGAAATGGTTCACAATATCAATTACCCGAATAGTGTTGACATCTCGAGTGTTTGCCGTCTCGGTCATTGATCATGAGCTTCGTTTTACTTTTGATAGGAAGTCCCTTATCCCCGCTTTCTTCAACTATGTCTTGCATAACATTAACTGTTTTTTATTTTGCAGGTATCGCCGGAGACAACGTTGACTGTAATGACACACAAGAGTCCAGTTTTAACACAAGAAAAGGTGGGTGTGTCCCGGGCTGGCACAGGTGGATCTGTAACTACTTCTGTAAATCAAGGTATACCAAGAAGAACAGTTTATCTTGTCAACGATGCCGCTCTTCCAGTTTCCACTTCACATAGAACAATACATCAGAATACCATACAAGGTAAATTTTAAAATATAATTCAAGCTGGCTCTGATGAATTTACATCAGTGGAATTTACTTAGCACCCGAATCTATAGTCGAGTGCTTGAACATTCCTTAAACAAGCATTAGCTAATGCTTAACCGCTGAAATGCTATTACCACCGGTCGGTGGTTTTTTCCATTGCAACAACTCTCGGGCGACCCATCTCCGTATTTATAATTATGTAATTATACGCGAAAAAAGTCACCTTCATTGAATAAGCCACCATTATACATTAGTATGCGTGCACTAACACCCCTATAAGGAAATTTTCGAGGGTTGAAAACATGCCTTCGTGAGTTTTATTTCCAAGGCTAGCTTTCTAAGGGTTAAGCGTCGTTTATTTTCTATAGATAGTCGACTTCTTTATGCAATGCTCAAGCAGTCGGGATTCTTTCCTTTTCGTCACGCAATATGCGTAAAAGTATTAGCCACAAAACGAAGAATATTTCTCTTTTGTAAAATGCTTCTTATTAAATTACTAAAATTTTATATTTTGTGTAAAAAAAGCTTTGCTGTATTTTCATTGGGCTTATTCAGTGTGTTTTTTTTCAAAATATTCGCTGAATTTTCGCATTTTAACTCATTGCCTGTCATTTAAAAAAAGATATACTGCAAAATCGGCTGCCATGTAGACATTTCGCTTTGTCATGTAGACATTTCGATCTAAATCCTGCCATGTCGTTAAAATATACAAAATATCCAATCTAATAGCAAAAGAAGTCAAATTCAAGAATCAAATGCGGAAGGTTAATAAAAATACGAATAAAAAGTAAGAAACGACTCAAAAATACTAAATAGAGGTTTTACACGGGTCGATTTTAGCTGTGGGGCAAGTCATTAGTCGCATCGCCTGTCAAAGCCGAATCGCCACTTTATTTACACGGGTCGATAAATATCTTAGGTGACTAGTTAATTTTGCACCAAAATGTTGACCAGAACAGTCGCACTGCGCACTAGCATGGAAATTATTCCACAAGCCATTATTAAAGAATTATTTAAAGAGAGTAAATTCAAGAAAAGCGGAAGGAAGAGTTGGAAATTCTGGGTACACCAATGGATTTGCAGATGTATAAAAATGGGTGCTTCGTATAACTTATTCCTGAAATTGGCTACAGAAGATCCTGACGATTTTAGGAATTAAAGAGCTACTACTGATACCCGCTTATCAAAATCAATAATCGATTTGAGCGCTGCTAAATGAATATTATTATTCCTGTAATCGTTTTGACGTGGATTCCATAGACATATGTGTTTTTCATAACACTGTAACTGAATATAAATTATTTTATTGATTGTTTCGTTCCTGATATGTGCGTTCTTAACGAGTGCTATTTTATTTACTAGACTAGAAATAGAATCAAATGTTCTACAAGTCCTCGAAGTCTTCCACAGAGAGTTTCTTGCTAGAATCAGCCACAACAGCACCGTGTATAGTAGTACAACCATGAGCGATGTGGACCTGAAGAAATCTCTTTTGCGAGGAGACTATGACAGCATCAGTATGGCTCATGCTGTCGGCCTTCAATGCCATAATGACTAGACAACACTTGGGGACTTTTGCATTTCTCCTGAAATGCACTGGAAGATAATGTTGTATGACCGGATGCTAGAGATGATGAAATTTTATTCAAATATCTCCCAGCATACACTTCCAGACTCCATTAACCTCCCTCGCTGAATATATTCAGAGGATAGTTCATGTCCCCTTTGTAGCAATACCCCTTGCACAGCTAGACATATTCTAGCTGGATGCAAGGCTGCCTTAGATCAAGGACGGTACACTTACCTCCATGACAAAGTCTTTGATGTTATTCGCAAGGTAATTAGCCTCTCAGTGGCTCGTGCCATCAGGGGTCTGACTGTATCCTCGAAACGCCCAATACAGTTCGCGAGGGATGGCTTCTAAACGTAAAAAACATTCCACTACAAAACCTTTGTCAATAATCGAGAAAGCTTCAGATTGGATTCTGGTGGTCGATTCGGTCTCTAAGCAGCATTATATCCCTGACCTTCACTGTTTACCTTCACATGGTTTAAGTTGGTGCTCGTGGCCTGTCAGCCAAACTTTGTTTCACCTCTTTAATGATCTGCTCAAGGAAATAATCAACTCCTTCCTAGAAAAATATCTTAAGTTGCAATTTCTGCATCTTAAATTCTATGGCTTTTGAGTTAGGGTGAATGCTCACAAGTGTCAAGACAGCTGTCCTAAACCTACCGCTGCCGGTCGTTAGTCTGGAGTCAACCCCCCACCCTCAAGAAGTGTTATAGTAGTATTATGATGGGCCCTACTCCTGTAGGTGATTTCCATGGCAGCTCCTTTTGTATTTATTGTAATGTAGCACCTAACCGGTCTTGAGAGTAACTATCAACTCTCTGTTTATCTAGATAATTTTATGGTCCTTACCATTTCAACGATAACTCCAATTTCGTCCTTATATATATTAGCAATGAAGCTTTGGTTCTTCTCAGCAATGTCTGGCATGCGAGGTGCATCCAACGTTGGATTTATTCTGGATACTAAATAAATATTTTTCTTAATTTCAGCCAGCTCATTAGCGGGTAAGTCTTTCATTACACCTTTGGGACCGATGCAGCTAACGGCTGAGGAATGCAATGAGATTCTCATGAAGAGGGCTCTTCAGGCGCAGGGGCTTCCGGTGATCACGACGGATCTCAACCATACTCTCCTCAATGGAGGTAATATGGGAGGTATATGATTCAATCTCCCTTTTTGCTTTTTTGAATGTGATTGCGATTTATGCTAGTTTATCCCTGATGAAATGAGAAACGATCACAAGGTTATACAGATAGTTGATTAAATTGAGGATAATACTGAAACCGGATTTGGGGGACATTATGACCTACAAGCGAGTTTTTATTAATAAGTGGAATATGTTGAATCATTTTAGAGAGAATCTGCTATTTTTCAGAAGCATTCAGTAGTCTTGTATATCCTGTTGTGTAATCTGCCTATATCAAAATGCATGACAGAGATAAATGATGAAATACGAAAGATATTAGTCATTAAAAGATAGACATTTAAAGATTTTAAGGCAGATAGAGTTAGATTAAAGATTTTGACAAATGTTATTGTGGTATTTTTTGGTGAATTTTGCCATGGTTATCTACCGACTCGCGATGTTTATATGATGCTAGTAGCAGTCGTCGCCGCTGAAAAAAAGCGAGCGGTGGAATGAGTAGAAATCTATGCGTTTGGCCCGAATCACTCGCTCGTTTACTCGCCACGCGCGATACTGGTTTAAAAAAGTGTTAGGGTAGTAGGCCAGTGGTCGACTTTTTTGCAGAACTGACTCGCAATGCAGAGATTACCCGAAAGCACAGTATACAGACAGTAGCTCCTCTTATAACAAAATTGAAATCGAAAAGAACCTCACCGCGATTTCTAAGGGCTATCGCAAATCGTGCTGCCGTTAAACAAAATTCGCATAAGGCCGCGATTCTGTTGACCTAAATGTTTAATTCGATCGAGGGGATAGGATGCGACTTCCCTCGCATCCTATCCCCTCGACGCCTCGCAATTTGAGAGTACGCCTACTGCTCTAACTCGGTCTACTGTGCCGAAAGGCAGTGCGAATCCTCATCTTTCTCCCGGTCTCATCTAGCCATTTTTGCCCGAATTTATACAGATCCATCTGTTTAATTGCACGCAAAAAGCTTTGGTCGATTTTGTAAATAAATACTAATAATAGCGTTTTTTTATGAATTCCCTCTCGTTACCTAGTAATAATCTCATTAGTAACGTGTATTGTATATTTATATAATATATATGGGGGCCGGCTGAAATGGCTACGCGCGGATCTGTCGGACGATGCAAAATGCATATAGGCATCGTCGGCGTCCGAGCGGTCGAGGCCGATGAGCGAAATGGCGTTTGTATAATATTGCAGGGATTTTATTGGCAGGTGTGCTGGAGAGCGGGGCGAGCATGGAGGCCGGGCCGCACGGGCAGCCGCCGTCGCCGCTCCCGCAGCAGCAGCAGCAGCAGCAGCAACAGCACCACCACACACACCTGCACCAAGCCATGCAGACCAAGCTGGAGCCCGGCTCGCTGCCGCCCGTCATCAAGATGCACATCAAGAGGAAGGTAAACATCCTTCCGCAACTTTACCGCAGCGGCGCCTTCGAGGACCGATCTATCGGCGGTGACTCCTGCCCGTTTAACTTTGAACGCGCGAAACAAACTGATATTGGTCCTTTTTTTAATAAATTTTAGCCAAATCAAACAGATCTACGATAATAAATTTGACGCCGAAATAAAGTCCACGTCTTAATCTTCAAATCTTAGGAATTACTTATTGACATTCGTACTTTTGTTCGCGCGAAATAAAGTTTTTCATACCCGGTTTTTTAAAAGTTGCCAAAGAGCAATACGTTACGCCGGCGCCTGCCCGACCCGCACGCGAGGCTTGTGCGAAGCATCTGGCATTTAACGAAAAATAAAAACAAAAATAAATTTTGTTCAAAATCAAATTTCTCCACGTTTCAGAACATTTAAAGACAGAACACAAAAAAAAACTGCATCTTGCTCGTCGATACCTCGAGAACGCGTTGCCCGATTTTGAAAATTCTTTCACCAATCTCTTTATTCATCGACGGAAATAGCTGTTTAGATTTTGCGGGTCGTTCGTAAACCGGGTCGTTGCCGTACGAACGGATGACTGTAAAATCACATTTTTGGCCAACTTTGTATAAGCTATCTGAATCAATACGAAAAACACATTATCGGAAGAATTTTTTAATACAGACTGTGCTTTCTTGATTTACAAAATTTAAAGATGAATGACAGCGCTAGCATTTTAAAAAGTAGTATGTTTCATCTTACTACAAGTTTACACTAAATTTGCCGCTGTTTTGATCCAGATTAAACAATAAACCTTAGCTAACCGCTTCCTTTTTAATTTACGTAAATTATATATTTCATTTACATCCTTATGTACTCATAAAACTATAAAGAAAACCCAAAATATTGCAGTATTTCCCCTGCCAAAAGCGGTAAATTAGAAAATAAATAAACAATAAAGCTAATGAAATCCTCTTTTATTCATGGGATCTATATTTTTCATTAACCTCCTAATTTAAACGTAAACTAATAAAGAAGAAAATGAAAATTTTCATTTGCTCAAATCGTTCTTAGCCAAATTAAAAAGCAGAGTTCACACTTGGCCAATAGCACCTAAATTTGTCCCACTAAAATATTTTCATGCAAATTGAGTGGAAAAGGCTACAATTTCAAGTGATTAGTGCAAGCTCTGTCAATCAGTTTAAAAAGAGACTCGATTTTTACCTAAAAACTTAATATTGTTTATTTGATCTTTACTAGATTTGATCTGCTAGATGTATCAGCAAAGCTGTCGTGTCTGTTCAGAATAAATATTATTATTAATAATAATAGAAGCTTTGGTAGTTCATTGATATTCTTTCACCTGTCAAAACTTTTCATACATATTCTGTAAAATACTAATTTAATATGAGATTATTTACCAAGATCTATAGAAAGATTTTTTAACTATTTGATATTTGGTTTTAAAAAAATATGTTGAAATGTTATAATTTTTTCCCGTTTTTGAAAGATTATATTTTTTAAATCTAAACGCGTATCAAAATATCAGCTCTTTAGAGGAGTAGATGTCATTAAAATATATTTAATTACGTTTATTTTTTCTTATAAATATTTCCATTTGAAATAGAACTGTCCTATTTGTCAGGAGCCTGCCGGAGCCGCGGCAGACATCTCCTTCAAAATTTCCAAATTTGCTGGAGAATGATTCTGAAATTCATCCTTAGTATTGATCATTCAGTGACTATTCTAGTTTCTTTATTTTTGTCGTTTGCTTATTTCAGCCAAGCACAAATATGGAGAAAGAGAGACCATACTCATGTGAAGAATGTGGAAAATCATTTTTATTGAAACACCATCTCACTACACATAGTCGTGTACATACAGGTATGATTTAACTAAATATTTAAAATCCTTTTAAGACACTGTTCAAGGGATCAATCATGTAAATAGCATATCGATGGTCATTTAACCCCTCTTATCGCGGGGTAAAAATTCAGCCGTCACTTCTGCGTGTGATAGTTTATATTGGATTTTATATCCAATATTGGATCGCTCACATTCCGCCGTAGGTAGGCTTGCATCCAATGATGGACGGGTCACATCAGTCGGGTTAAGTCAGTTTTACATTGTCAGTTACAGGCGTTAGTGCTGCCGCCGAGAACTAACACACTGTGTACATATAGTCAGTCGTGATTAGTTATTCACGGTGCACGCGCATTATTATAGTCAATGGGGAAAAATAAATTATCAATAGTAGACAAAATTTTAACAAAAAAAAACCGTTTATGGCCTACCTTCTCTGACCTAAGAAGGGTTGCGATCGCATACATTCTTTGTTAAAACTGGCAACAGAGAGCTATAAGACTGTTTTTTTTTTAATATGAAAATTTGTTTAGGACTTGATGCAACATTTAATATTTTAATAACCATTATATATGCAGTTATAAGCACTGATCTGCTGTCTTTATATGTGTATGTTTGTTTGTTTCTACTCTTGATTGTGAAATTTCACAATGGGCAGGTTTATTGTCATATGACAATCTCTTACTACCAACGCTACTTTGATGTGTTTATGTGTATGTGTGCATGTAACATGTGTGTAAGTGTGTGTCTTGTTATTGCATTCGTTCGACAGAATTGAAAATGCAATTCTGCTAATTTGATCTCAATGGAAAATGGTGACCCAGCCGGGGATCGACTCGGGACCTTATAATATACTCGTAATATCAGGCAACCTTACCACTATGCCACCAGGCCGTATGTCCTTTCCCTTTAATGCTCTGTTTGCTATTTCTCCTGCAGTCATAATTACACCTATAGTCAATAACTTAAAGAATCAACTGTCTAAATAATATCGTGTGGCTATAGTGGCGTAGCTAGACGGTGGACTGTTTTGTCCTCAAGTCTTCTGCGCTCACTCCAGGGAGATAGAACGACTAATCGTTAAAACTTCCTGAGGTGACGGGCTCGCCCGTTGTAGTCGACAACCCTAGTTGACTAAATAATATATTTGTTTTATTTCGAGCTTGGTATGTTATCCATGTACCCTGCTTTTTGGGAGAGAGCACTTCAAGAAATACGTACCAATATTTTTTGGTCTCGGATACATATACATATACAGTATACATACATATAGCTCAGACGCGCAATGAGCCACGGAGAGTTATGCTTGGAGTTTATCGAAATGATTGGGTGATCCGAAATGAGAAAATCCACGGAAGAGCCGAGGTCACTGACATAGCTCGTAAAATTAGCAACTAGAAATGGCAATTGGCATGGCAATTTAAAATTAGCAACTTGATATGGTAATGGGCCAGCTTGCAGAACCGACAACTGTTGGGGAAAAAAGGTTCTCAAATGGCGACAATGAAACGGCAGACAGAACCGTAGGATGGCCTGGCCCCCCACAAGATGGACAGATGTCATTGCTATGGTCGCAGGAAGTAGGTAGATGGAGGCGAGATAGGACCGTTCGTCATGGCATTCTATGGGGGAGGCCTATGTCCAACAGTGGACGTCTACCAGATGGTGATTTATACATTGTTGCCATATAAATTCCCCTTTTTTGCCCATTGTATTTATTAATTTATGGTTTTGCATTATAGATGGGGCTCTTCTTTTTCATAACCTAATTATTGTGCTGTTTTTCAGGGGAGCGTCCACACATATGCATTCACTGTGGAAAAGCGTTTGCACACAAACACTGCCTAAACACGCATCTGTTGCTGCATTCGACAGATCGACCGTTTCAATGCCACGAGTGTAAAAAGTCATTTACGCTCAAACATCATCTTCTCACACACTCTAGGGTAAGTCGACTGCTGTAGTCTATTCATTGTTGTGGGCTAGCCCGCCATACTAGGATGTTATAATGACTGTTGCGATCTTGTCATCTGGAAATGAGTCGCATCGACTTTGAAGAAGATGATTCGAAGTCAACTCTGCGGCACTGGTACGCACAACTTAGGTTGTCGCACAATGGACGAATCCATCAACCCGGGGAGTTGTATCTCCCATGGAGTGAACTAAAGAGACTTTAGACAGCCCACTGTCTAATTCCATCGACAAATCTGTGAGAGACCAACGTCTTACAGCGAGACACTAGGAAGAGCAACCAGCAGGCGAACCTCGCTCCCTTACTAGTAGGCTCAACGGATTGCTCCATCTTCCAGTCTGGTTACAGATTTGAAGTCACTTTCTCTGCCTCTACCTGATGTTAGCGGTAATTCAGTTTGAATTTATCACGGATCATGACGCTCTTTGCCCAGCAATATCACATGGGATCGGTTTGCCAACGGGTTGTTTAAAAGGTAGCTGAGATTGGCTCAACAACAACCCACGCCGTTTAGGAAACGTACGTTTCCAGACTCCTGGTTATTTGCCGGAGTGCGCAAACGATTGGCTAACACCGCATATTGCGCAAAGCGCCCAGTTCCACCTGAGATGTTCCCTCGGATAGGAACCTTCGATCTTAATTGTCTACGATTGCAGATAGCTGCAGGCAGAGTCCATTGCAGGTAGCTGCGGCCCTTCCAGGTTAGTCCCTCTTCGAGGAGACTACGGGATGGGAGCTAAACCGTGAGTCAAGCCGACCTAAGAAGACATAGACAGACAATCTGCACGGAAACATTAGAAACCCACTTGTACGCGCAGTCTGCAGATCTACTGCTGTTAGCGGTAAATACTGTGGGCCCTTGGTGCCCTTTGCACTCATTTCACTCTGTATCTGGTGGCCAACGGGCCCTTTCTAATAATAGGTGACATTAGTTAAATAGCCCTACCCCCACTATTTTAGGCAACTTACATTTCCAAACTCCCTTGATAATTCGCCAGTTGCACAGACTTGCACAACTGCCGGAAATCACAACTGCAACTGCAGGATACTACGTAACCAAGATACACCCCTAAGTAAATACCATATAGTAGACGAATTGTGAATAAGCTTTTTAGCTATATAGAGATACTATTAATATTCATCTCTTATTTAACCCATTTCAATTTCCTTTAATCCCTAGATAGCCATTCCCGTGCGGTTTTTTAGCTGTGATGATTCGCGGCTGCCTATATCCATATTTATGCAAATATGTAATTATATGCGGCAAAAGTTGCCTTCATTGAATAAACTGCCATTATACATTAGTAACAAATTTTCGAGGGTCGAAAACATGCCATCGTGAGTTTTATTGCCATGGCTGGCTCTAAGAATTAAAGGGCACAAAAATTGGTAAGATAAAAGGTGTAACTCAATTCCTCAAAAATGTCAGTTACGCCCTTTCAGCTTTCCATCAACGATATAAGCCTAAGTAAAATGTCAATGGATCAACACAATGTATTCAAACTTTTTATGACTATAGCGTTTATTATTATTATTATTATTATTACTTGCATTCAGATAGCCATACTTTCCACTTTGCTTAGAATTGCCCCATCAAATAAAATACCCAGGCACCTGAAAGGACTACATGCTATTGGCTAACTTAGGATCAACATGTCACGAGATTCAATTCTCACGCTCAATAATCTACCAGACTTAGCAGGCTCATCTCCTTTTTCACAACTATGTAAAATCTCGATCTGTTTCTAATATTTTACTTCTTCTCCTATAGTGATAGCCCTTGATAACGATCTTCCAGCAAATATACAAAACTAGCCTTCTTTAGAATCATTCAAGACTCACCTAAAAAAGCATTACTTTTCTATAATTAGCTATTTCTTCCATTCCTCTCTCTTTCCTCTCCAGGTGTGAATTGATCATTAGCGGCGACCACTAATAAGAGTCAAACCTAATCTCTATCATGCCAGTCTATATTGATATTTTTTGTAATTTTAATTAAAATCTTGTAATTTTAGTAATTTTAATTGAAATCTTACTTAATCTTTGCAGGTACATAGTCGAGAACGTCCGTTTGTCTGTGGGGAATGCGGTCGCGGTTTCCCTTTGAAAAGACATCTAGTAACGCACAGTAAATATCACGCCGGCGAGAGGCCTTTTGTCTGCCACGAGTGCGGAGAAAGCTTTGCGCAAAAAGATCATTTGGTAAGAATTTGTTCTAAGTAGGTAAAATGTCTTCTTCTCAAAGCATCACTGGAATCCTCTTTACAAAGTACACGGCGATAGAATCGAGAAAGTCCAAAGGAAATTCACCCGCATGCTGTCGTACAAATGTGGCCTTGGGAATAAGCTAAACAGTTATGAGGATCGGTTGTCTTATTTTGAAATGCTGTCATTAAAGGAACGTAGAATAAGTGCAGACATCTCGTGTCTCTACAAACTTATTAATAACAAACTAGACAGTCCGGCCAGCTTAGCTAAAATTCCAATCCGCGTTCCCCAGAGGCATTCCAGAAATAATAACACATTTGCCAACCTATTACATGCAAATAATTTATCCTATAATAAACCTATAAGTAGGATGTGTCGCGCGTTCGATATGAACTGCCAAGGAAACGACATATTCAATGATACCTTTGCGAACATCAAAAAGTCCATACACTCTAAAACATTAGTGTAATGTAAAAATAAAAATATATATAATATGGAAAAATAAAAATATATGTAGATATGTATGTGTGTGTATATGTATATGTGTATTTGTGTGTATGTATATGTATATGTGGATATGTGTGTATATATTTATGTATGTATGTGTATATGTATGTGTATATGTGTATGTATATATGTATATGTATATGCATGTATATGTATATGTATATATACATATAATATCTAGATTAGAGCCTTATTAACGGATGCATTGTAACAATATTATAGGATAGTAGGTTAGAGCATATTATGTAAGGCACGTTATTAATGAAATGTACCACCTACTATCTGTTTCGTTACAAATAAATAAATAAATAAATAAATAAATAAATAAATAAATCACTACCTCTCATTTGTTGTGTTCTGGATTCTATGCCTCAAGTGAATAATGCAAGATATAATTGAGTCTGTACCCAAGTGTTTTGATATTTAAACATCTCTGCGGACTTCCAAGTGCTATAATAAATAATAAATACAAACGGAGCTGCCATGGAATTCACCGACCGGAGTCGGGCCCATCATAATACTATTTTTTTTTACACTTCTGGGGGGTGAGCAGTGGATTCCGGACTTACGAACCGGCTGTGGTAGGTTTAGGACAGCTGTCTTGCCACATGTGAGCGTGCACCTTACCACCCATTCACTCCCCCTTTGAAGCCATAGAATTTGAGATGTGGAAGTCGCATATTAGATCATTTTTCTGGTAAGGAGTTTATTATTTTCCTAGAGAGACCAAGATCTTTAAAGAGGTGAAGCAGAGATTTGGCTGGCAGGCCACGAGCGCCAACTTCCACCGTGTGAAGGTGAACAGTGAAGCCGTTCCGGGTTACGGTATTTGCAAGATCATGGTATTTATTTAATTTGTCATACAAAAATTATGTATACGTACAACTGTAATGTACTACCATGGGAACAACATAATAAACTATAGTGGATCCAGCAAACATCAACACAAAACAGCGCAACCAACAAATAGTGCCGAACTGAACGTGACTTATGGACAGCGACATTACATATGTCTGGTTCTAAAAATGTACAATATATTACTTCTTACATACTGGACATATTAGTGATTTATCCTAGATCGTTTAGCCACCACTACCACACTTGCAGTGCAACCTTAGGTTCGCCCCAAAAGGAAAAAGTTACTCTCAATTTAGCCCAATTTCTAATAAAGCTAAATTAATTCATTTAATTTTTTGTCATGCAGGTGATGCATTCTCGTTTCCATGGCTCGCTTACACCGTTTGTATGTGGCGATTGCGGGGCGGCGTTTGCTCGAAAGTTCCAGCTCGTGACCCACGGACGGTTACACGGCCGAATGCCGCATTCATGTCCAGTTTGCGCAAAGGAATTCTTGCAGAAAAGGACGCTCGTCGCACATATCAAGTGAGTAAAACTCGTTCTGATTATTTTAGCTTAGTGGTAGAAGAGTCGGATTTTCATGTCGGTATCGTGCCAATTGCATCGCCGTCCCGTTCCTGTAGATTGATTGCCATAATGCAAAGATTAAATTTTTACTATGTATACACTACAATCCGCCGCTTCCAGTAATCCGGCAGTAGCTGGCGTTGGCTTGGTTATTTAGGTGTTTGTTTATAGTTTGTTGGCATTATGTCAGAATAGCTTATTTGAGTGTTTGGTCAAGCTCTTTGGCTTTCTTGACTATGTTAGAGTGGAAGATAAAGCCATGCCACTGTATTATGTAATTTTCTTATTGCAAAATTGTCGATTTAATAATATAATTGAAATATTTCTATTTCCTCAGACTCCACTGCCACAATAGCGATGGTTCCTTTGCTTGCATAGACTGCGGGGAGATATTTAAAGGCAAAGCGGATTTGCAACAGCATCGAAAACTGCACCACCATACTGTGTTGACATCCAAGCAACACATGCAGCAAACGCAGCAACAACAGCAGTCTATAATAGTAACATCTGCCTCACAGCATCTACACGAAGATTTTAAACCCCATATATTGCATGTAAGAGAGTTTTTATATTCCTGCTGATTTGTTTTTATTATAATATCGAGGGCCTCAAGCCTAAAGATAGGTCGTATCTACAAAAAAGCATTTTACAGGAGACATTTTAACCCATTAGTATACAGAGAAAAAATGTTATGTTATGCCTTGTTATAAATAAAGGGTGGGGCATAATGCAATCATTGATTTAGCGGGTGAATTGTGAAAAAAAACAGTTAAGGATAATAGAAAAAGGTTTTTATTTTTGAAAAGTACATATAATGGTATTTTTTTGCTTAATTTTAAAAGTTAGACTGGTCTTCGGTGCAGTTCATAAGGTGCATTGGCCCAGTAGTAAACATTTTGCACGTTTTCTGTATCGCTAAGGTGAAAATACGCTTTGTCGTCGCAATTTTCAAATGTTTTTTAACCCCTCAAATGAATGGCGATTAGCTCGGGTTGCCTACGGCAAAATGTATATAAATTTATATTTACATTTACATTTACATTTACATAGAGCGGGGTTTACTATAGAGCTATAGCATTACTATAGAGCGGATTACTATAAAGCGGCGCACATTTACATTTATATTTACATTTATATAAATTTACAGTAGAGCCTCGATAATCCGTACTCAGGCTAATCCGAACGTCGCTATAATCCGAACTGCATACCCCACCCCACTTCCTCGCCTTCGCCTCGCTGCTATGTTGTTTATTAATTAGTCTGCAGTTACGACTGTCACGTTGCGCGTCCATTCCACGTTTTTCTGCTCTGTACTCGTGCGCGGCGTGTTTTTTGAGGTTATAAAGATGGTTCCAACACCAAAACGCAAACATAAAACTTTGACTATAGCCGAAAAGTGCACCATACTAGACAGTTTAAAGGACGGAGTGTCGGCAACTTCTCTTGCTTGTAAGTATGGCGTTGGAAAATCAACAATTACAGACCTCAAGAAAAATGAGCAAAAATTGAGATCTTTTATAGCTAAAACTGAGAAAGGACCAGGGTTCAGAAAAACTCTAAAATTACCAGAGAATCCAGTGCTAGAAGAAGCACTGTTCACATGGTTTTTAGAACAAAGACGACGCCACATTCCATTGTCTGGTGAGGTCGTAATGGAAAAAGCGAGATTCTTCCATAAAAAACTAACAGGTTCGGATTTTTCTGCAAGTAGAGGATGGCTTGATAATTTTAAAAAACGTCATGGCATACGTCAGCTGAAAGTGTCAGGTGAGAAAGTCTCTAGCAATACGGAAGCTGTTCAACCATTCCAAGAAAAATTCCTAAACGAGATAAAAGAAAAGAACCTTTGCTCTGAACAAATTTACAATGCCGACGAATCAGGATTGTTTTGGAAGGTTCTGCCGGACAAAACTTTAGCCTCTTCTGCTGAAACTAGCGCTCCTGGGTCGAAAGTGTCTAAAGAGCGAATAACTTTTATGCCTTGCGCAAACTCTACAGGGAATCACAAATTACCATTGCTAGTTGTGGGGAAGGCAAAAAAGCCAAGATCTTTTGGATCTGTAAAATTACCAGTGCATTATGAAGGGCAGAGGCGTGCTTGGGTAACCAGAGATATTTTTCTCGAGTGGTTTAGAGGCCATTTTGTTCCTGAAGTCAAACGCCATTTAAAAAAAATGGGACTGCCACAAAAAGCATTGCTACTCTTAGACAATGCCCCTGGACATCCAAATGCTGAAGATTTGACAACAGAAGACGGCAACTTCTCTGTACTGTACATGCCTCCAAATTGTACGCCTTTGATCCAACCTATGGATCAAAACGTAATCCAAAATGTCAAGATAAATTACAAAAAGAAACTCCTGATTCAAATGTTCGTGCAGCAAGAAGCCGATGAGGCTTTAACCTTGCATGATGTTATAAAAAGCGTCACAATTAAAGACGCCATTTTTTCGCTAGCGCAATGTTGGGATCATGTATCATCGTCTCTTATCGAAAAATCTTGGAAGCCTCTTTGGCCTGAAAAAATAAATTCAACAGAAGATAGATCAGAAGAAAATGATGACTTCGACGTAGAAGACGATCTCCCGCTCAGTCTTTTACGTAATCGTGGTTATACAGAAGAAACCATTTCCACTTTCTTGTCCATGAGTGAAGAGGAGAATTGCACAGATCCTATAACTGATGATGAGATCATAACCCAAATAACGCAAGAGAATGACGAGTCTTTAGCTGAAGATTATTTTGCTTCAAATGTCAAGAAAATTACTCATTCACAAGCCATATCATCTTTGAACACTTGCTTGGAGTGGGCTGAAGAAAATGACCTGTCCTTATCGGAAAAGATGATGCTACGTAACTTGAGGGACAAAGCTTTTTTCTGGTCCATCAACAGGACTCGCCAAACTAAAATAGATCAGTTTATGACTAAATAGACAATTTACACCTTACGTATTTTATGGTACCTAATTATTATGTAAATGTACGGTAAGCAACGAGCCGGGCTTTTTATTTGCATTACGACTGTAGTCCTTACGCTGCTTGTAATAAGAGCGTTCCCAAGGTCAATATGTAAAGCCCAGCTCGTTGCTTACTGTACCTCTTAAACTATGTATATAATTAAACACTATTTTAAGAATAAAAATGTTTTTTTTTCTCCTTACATACTATAATCCGAACGCTTCGTGAGTCCGAACAGGGGTTAGTTTTTGCTAGTTCGGATTATCAAGGCTCTACTGTATATACATTTTGTATACATTTTGCCAAGGCATCCGTTAAGGGACGCCTCACATTTGAGGGGTTAAGGATATAGTATTTTGTTTTTCCTTTTTTGTTTAGGTCGATATGGCTGGCAGCAAAGGTCGATTATAGTTTTTGGAAAATCTCATGTCCTATTATTCCAAAAAAAATACACTGTTTTCGCTTCAGTTCCTTCTTTGAGAAAGTTTTATATTTTTCTTTAATTTTATTATTATATTATTATTATTATTATTATTATTATTATATCCGGTTTTGCATAAAGAAAATTATTTAGGCGGTTTTCGAACCGCTTGACATTTTCCGCTTCTACATGTCGTTCCGGCGACCCGTTCCGCGTATCCACAATTCCGTTCGCCGGAAAGCGTTCTTTCGATTTTTGCAAGAGACACGCCTCGATCGGCTCCGACGGACGACCGCGCCGAGATGTCGATCGGCGTCGAAGGTAAAGAAAGTAGGAACGGCCGCAGCGTTCGTTCGGAGTTTTGAGAGTGTCTCTTCAGCGATGACTTTTTGGAGTCGGCCGTCTTCGCAGCTCGGCGCACTTTCTCATTCGACGATATTACCATTTTGACATCGTTCGAGCGCTCGTACGATGACGTTTCTCGTTGTCGTACGCGCGAAAGAGCGGACGGACGTGGGAGCGCTCCGCGAGCGGCCGGAGTCGACGTCGGTGCGACTCGGCAAGAAAGCGCTCGTCCGGAGCGCTGTTTTCCTCACGGCGGCGTCCTCAGGTGCTGGGCGCGGACGGCAGCATGGCCACGCCGGACAAGGGGCGCGGGTCGCCGGGCGGGGGCGGCGAGGGCAGCCCCCCGCCCCCCCCGGGGCCGCCCTTTGCCTGCGCCTCGTGCGGCGGCGCGGCCACCTTCAACACGCGCGAGGCGCTGGCGCTGCACGCGCGCCTGCACGCCGGCGACCGCACGCTGGCCGCCGACCTGTGCGCCCTCACCGCCGCCCTCACGGCCCAGCCGCAGGCCGCCGCCGCCGCCGCCGCCCTCTTCGCGCAGCCCCAGCCCGCCCACGGTAAGCCCCTCCCCCCCCACCTGCCGCCGCCCTCTTCGCGCAGCCCCAGGCCGCCCACGGTAAGCCCCTGCCCCCCCCACTTGCCGCCGCCCTCTTCGCGCAGCCCCAGGCCGCCCACGGTAAGCCCCTGCCCCCCCCACTTGCCGCCGCCCTCTTCGCGCAGCCCCAGGCCGCCCACGGTAAGCCCCTCCCCCCCCACCTGCCGCCGCCCTCTTCGCGCAGCCCCAGGCCGCCCACGGTAAGCCCCTGCCCCCCCCACTTGCCGCCGCCCTCTTCGCGCAGCCCCAGGCCGCCCACGGTAAGCCCCTGCCCCCCCCACTTGCCGCCGCCCTCTTCGCGCAGCCCCAGCCCGCCCACGGTAAGCCCCTCCCCCCCCACCTGCCGCCGCCCTCTTCGCGCAGCCCCAGGCCGCCCACGGTAAGCCCCTGCCCCCCCCACTTGCCGCCGCCCTCTTCGCGCAGCCCCAGGCCGCCCACGGTAAGCCCCTGCCCCCCCCACTTGCCGCCGCCCTCTTCGCGCAGCCCCAGGCCGCCCACGGTAAGCCCCTCCCCCCCCCACCTGCCGCCGCCCTCTTCGCGCAGCCCCAGGCCGCCCACGGTAAGCCCCTGCCCCCCCCACTTGCCGCCGCTCTCTTCGCGCAGCCCCAGGCCGCCCACGGTAAGCCCCTGCCCCCCCCACTTGCCGCCGCCCTCTTCCCGCAGCCCCAGGCCGCCCACGGTAAGCCCCTCCCCCCCCACTTGCCGCCGCCCTCTTCGCGCAGCCCCAGGCCGCCCACGGTAAGCCCCTCCCCCCCCACTTGCCGCCGCCCTCTTCGCGCAGCCCCAGGCCGCCCACGGTAAGCCCCTCCCCCCCCACTTGCCGCCGCCCTCTTCGCGCAGCCCCAGGCCGCCCACGGTAAGCCCCTCCCCCCCCACTTGCCGCCGCCCTCTTCGCGCAGCCCCAGGCCGCCCACGGTAAGCCCCTGCCCCCCCCACTTGCCGCCGCCCTCTTCGCGCAGCCCCAGGCCGCCCACGGTAAGCCCCTCCCCCCCCACTTGCCGCCGCCCTCTTTGCGCAACCCCGGCTGCCCACGGTAAGTCCCTCCCCCTCCCCCCACCGCCTGCCACCGCCGCCTCATGCTCTACGAGTGACGCCGCAGAGCGCATCCTAGTAATTAAACTTAATTCCCGGCGACTTTTCATCAAACGATACACTGCATCACTGACGTTTCTGTATTTATTTAATACTCATATTTTAGCCAAAACGGTTTCTACCGGCCACAGTTTCTATTGGAAAGAATGTGAATTTTATTTTATTTTCCTTTAATTTTACTTTACGAACCGCCTGTCGGTTTCATTTTGAATAACTAATAAAAGTACACCGTTCGATATTTTAAAAAAAATGTTACTTTATTTTAATAGTTTCACATTACGCCGGGTGCGTTTGTGACTTGTGACGCCGGGTGCGTTTGCATTGGTTACTTTTTGAAATAGCTGAATATTCAATCAACGCCGTTGAATAATTAGGCGATCGAATACTTAACCATCCCCCTTTGCAATAGACATGTCTTACTTTTCCTCACTTGAGCTGAGAAGAAAAACTGTATACTTCTCGATTTCGTCGTTTCTCCGGGCTGTGGATATATGCCCTATGCTATCGGCGATCCCGCATCATCTGCCAAACTGCCATAGACAGATACAGCCCCATTGGAAGAGTTGTGCGACAAGGTAACCCACTACCTAGTGATGTCGATATTTTTGAATGACAACTGGCTAACTAAAACACAACTTTCTATGCTCCGACTAAAATTTCTTTCGAATCTCGCTCTTTTGCACAACCGTCGATCAATGTATACTTGCTTGTATTAGGTTATACTAAGTTCCCACTGTTTGTCAATAGATGGCTCCAGCAGTAAGTGCTGGTCGATTTTGACATATCCAAAACGTCATAAACCACACTTAGACATATTATTATATGGTAAACAAACCGTTTTAAGACATTAGTGATTTTGTTTTGGCGTCATATACTTTTGATTGTGTGAAAATGTCTGATTTTGTGCCAAATAATCATCATTTGCGGGAAGTGTTGGTTTTCTTTTATTCAAAAAATACGGTGGCTGAAGCTCATCCAGAGCTCCAAAAAGTTTACGGAGATGCTGCTCTTAGTGAAATAATGTGACGTGATTGGGTCCGTCGCTTCGAAGACGGTGATTTCGATGTTGACAACCGTCCGCTTGAAGGAAGGCCAAAATCCTTCGAAGACGCTATGCCAAACGCAAGAAACTATCACTGGGGAACGTTATCGACTTCAATTGATGCTATTGAGCCGAGCACTGCGCGAAAAACGGCCACAATACGAGCAGAGGCACGAAAAAATGATTCTACAGCATGACAACGCTCGGCCTCACGTTGCCAAACCCCTTAAAACCTACCTGGAAACGCTCAAATGGGAAGTCCTACCCCACCCGCCATATTTCCCAGATACTGCGCCGTCCGATTATTACTTGTTCCGCTCGATGGCACATGGTCTGGCTGATCAGCAGTTCCACTCATATAAAGACATCAAAAAATGGCTTGATTCGTGGATAGCCTCAAAAGATAAACACTTTTACCATAACGGTACATCGTTTTTGCCTATATTTTACAAATAGCTCCATGGATTTCCTTAATTGCATTTTTTTTGTGTATTGGAATAATCAAAATTGGCAATATTTTCCTTTAAAAAATAGTTCAACGGCGTTGTCAAATCACAGTAATGCGTGCAAGCTGATTTATAATAAAAGTGACATCTTAATCTTGACCAACAATTCTTCTCAACTTTCACACATTTTCTGCAATGCAGCACCCACTTAAGGAATAATTTTGGATTATTTACCAGCGTTGTTCAAGCGTAAAAAGATCCATTTGTTGCAGTGGAGGTTTGACACAATAAATATGTCGAGCCAATGTGTTACCATGGTCTAATTAACACACTTCAAAACGAAAAAGCAGATGGCCAACTCGTTATATCGCTTTATCCTATAAACTCCACGATTACAGTGTAATAGTAATTGTAATAAAATTATCGTAATGTCTACAGGTTCTCCGAGTAACATTCATCTTGTATCATCAAACCAAGGCCAAAGCATACACACGCAGGTAAATAATCGTCATTAATAAACCTATCTGCAATCCAATAATTTCTAAAGGAAATATACTACTTAATCTGTAGAGCGCGCAGAGAAAGAGAGAACTTTTTTTATAACATGGTAGACGCATCTGTCTGGTAATTTTAGCTATCGCCCAGGTTCGCTCACATACACCATTGAGGCTAATTTGAGAACTAATTTTTTTTTTGTTACAAGTTGCATCGAACTCTGATTTTTGTTGCCAGTCTAATTAGTATCTGAGACTGGATCTTTCAACATATGACATATCTGGGTCTACCGACTGGGCGTCATTATATACTCTCTTGATGATACAATCGTATTTTATATTATAGTCTTTTACCATATTATTAGATCCACTATGAATTTAAGTACTGATTTACACTTTTCAATATCCTTAAACTTTTAAATAATGTTTTCTTTGTAGTTGAGGTTATTCATTCAATTACCATTTATGCAAGTAATGAAAACATTTTAGCCGCTATATTTATAAAAAACGGATCTTACCGTATGAAATAACAAAATCAGAATAACTCTGTTGTCATCTTTACAAGGTTGAAAGATAATTATCAAACAACGACAAAGGTTATGTAGTTCATATTATTTTTGTATATGTCGTTCTATAAAGGTTTTGTAATCGCTAAATCTCTGAATTTTCGAGTACAGAAATTTTTTGCAGTTTAATGTATGTGGGCGCGTGTGCGCGAATGCGTACTTGCGTGCGTGCGTTCGGGCATGCGTTTTAGTTCGACTTCAGCATTCGGTAAATGGCGGAGTTAATGCGCTGGTTTGTCTTAAAACTAGGCAGGTGAAACTTACGGGGAACTATGCGGTACTCTAATCTAGGGGATCTAGGGGGTACTCCGAGGAAGAGCTCACTCGCGAGATATGGACTGTCTATCCCATAGTAAATTATGTCGCTCACCTTCATCGGAATTTCGCTTCCTTTATCTACCACTTTTTTAAGTATCTTAAAATTTCATTCTGATACAAACGTACCTAATTCCTAGATTACCAATAATTATTTTAAACTTAAACATTATAAATGAGTCATCCCGGGTTTCGCGATAGCAAAATTGCTAAATATTTTACAATAAAAAATAAATCAAATAATGTTTTTTTATAGTAAAATTTTATTTGAATACTGCTATTGCTTGTGCTGCTATTTTATATATATATATATATATTTATAGATATACTGCTTATTATTATATATATTTTATAGATATACTGCTATTTTATTTGAATACCCATGCTAATTCTTGTGTTGATATTGAATAGTAAATTAGTGAAAATTATAATTTTAGAAATAATTATTTAAATAAACAACACAGACACCTGAAAGTAAGCACTTTTCAAAAGTTAAAGGGTATTGGAAAGTGTAAAAATTGTACCAAAATAAATGTATGGTGGGTCTAATAGCATGGCACGGTATGACCCTAGCTGGCATATAACATATTAACATCTTAATTCTCTATGATTATATTATTTATTTATTCTTTCTATAGATTGTGGGACCAAAACCAAAGGTGCACTTCTGCGCAGATTGCGGCAAAGGATTTGCAGCGAAACACGGCTTACAACAACACAATCGAAGGTTAATATCATAAAATATTCCAATAGTTTCCCCTGAAATAGTCCAACATAATAAAATTGCATTTAGGTAAAGCAGCGTGCAAACGGCTTCCGTATCACCTTTTATAATGAAAAATAGTGTTAAGAAACCTGTATTTTTAATTATTGGCTATGCAATTTAAATGCAATTTTAAGAAAGGAAAAAAAAACAACTATTATTCCTTATTGAAACTTACAAACTTACTACATATTGTGACCCAAAAACATGTATTTTTTTCTATATATCATGGATAACTAACTATATCATGAATAACTAATTATCTCACATATGTTGATATCTTTGGCATTGAATGAGATTGTATCGGAATTCCTAGGGTCTTCTATTTGGACTCTTTGGTGGTAGATGCATCTGTGATATCTTTCACTGATTTATTGCTGATGCTAGGTTTACAAAGAATGTAAATGTTGGTTTATTATCTGGGCTATATTCTGCATTGATAATTTCTCTGCAAATTTTCTTGTCGGTTTTTTCAATTTCTTCCACAATTGAATTGTATTGTGCAAATTTCTTGTACCTGTTCGATATTATGGGGGGTATTAAATATCCCTAGAGTACAACTTAAATAAATACTATGATCTCACAAAGGCCATCACCCGGAATGGCTTTACTGATCACCTTAATGCGAAGGAAGTTGGCGCTCGTGGCCTGCCAGCCAAATCTCTGCTTCATCTCTTTAAAGATCTTGGTCTCTCTAGGAAAATAATAAACTCCTTACTAGAAAAATGATCTAATATGCGACTTCCACATCTCAAATTCTATGGCTTCAAAGGGGGAGTGAATGGGTGGTAAGTGAACGCTCACATCACAGCTGACAAAACAGCTGTCCTAAACGTTAGTCCAGAGTCCACCGCTCACCCCCCAGAAGTGTAATAATAGTATTATGATGGGCCCGACTCCAGTTAGAGAATTCCATGGGAGCTTTGTTTGTATTTTCTTTTTTATTGTCATCAAGAGTTAGCCTTGCTTGGTTAGTTATGTGCCGTCCGAAATTCGGCATTGTCGCTCGTTTAGCACCACCCAGAGTCGTGTATGGTACTGGTCAGGTTAAGACCTATAGACGCGAGCAACGACCATCCTTTATATTGACGAGCATATTTTATGATTTTGTACAGACACCCCGAAGGACAGTGTACGGTGCGTGCCCATGTTTGCGGCACCTGCGGTAAGGCTTTCTTCCAAAAGAATCATCTGATGCTTCATCAAAGACAACACATGGATCAAGCCCAGAGACAGCTCAGTCAACAACATCAGCAGGTGATGAAATTCGAGGTAATAATCAGGGTTATTTTTATACAAAAAAAAAAAGACTCCGTGTGCAGCCATAACCGCGTCGTCATAGGCAAATTTTATCCACGGATGTGCTCCTTTAATTTGGACAACAAATGAAAATCACTAGGGACTGAGTTAGGTGAATATAATGCAACATTAAGAATTTTGGAGCAAGCATTTTTGACTGCCGTGAGGGCAAGTTGGGATGGCCCGATGCCAAAATTCTCAATGCCTACTTTCCACGGTGCTTTTCTTTGATTGCTTCTCGCAGTTTGCGAAATAAAAATAGGAGGCATCGGTGATCAATTTCTCTTTCGGCAAGTAGTTGATGTAAAGAATTCCTTAAAAATCCCAGAAGACAGAAGCCATAACTTTGCCTGTGGTTTGAACAAAAAGAAATTTGTGGGTAGGTGCGGGTATGCAAGTTCCATAACTATACCAAATTTCCTGTCTATAGCTTTAAAACTGACCGAGATAATCTATGGTAATATACAGACAGACGGACAACGGAGTCTCAATGATATGGTTCCATTTGTACGCTTTGGTATGGAACCCTAAAAATTACCATTATGTTTTTATTCTTATTTTCCTTATTCACAAAGTAAAATATGTTGCAGAATCAACAGTCACAACAACAACAACAGCAGCAGCAGCAGCAACAACAGCAACAACAGCAACAACAGCAGCAACAACAGCAACAGCAAGTATCCGTATCAGAGATGCCGGAAACTACACACATACAAGTGGTAAGTGGGGGAAGCATTCAATAATTTTTCGATAAATAAAAAAATAGATTGGATTGGATTATATCGTACCATCCCAGCCAGGAGTCAACCTGATCCGGTTCAACGGGGGCACATTATGATTGTGAAATAAGAGCACCTGCCCCACGAAAGTGTTAAACTATCTACAGTATTCTAAAGCAAATGTTGGAAATGAAGGTGACTTAGGAATGAGGGTGATAGGGAGTCGAATGTTGTTTTTAATTTCCTATGTTTCAGAGTAGGTATTCGTTTGTAATCATGTGGTAGGTTTGATTCGCTATTTTGCACAGCATCACCTTTTTTCAGACCACTTTTTTGTAATTCTCAAATTTGTGTGTCCTTCATTTTGTGGAAAAATCAATTTGATTAAACGATTGTCAAATGTATTTGTCTTGTTGTTTCTTTCGCAGGTGACTAATAGATCGGGGCAGGTGATCGGCAACCAGATAATCACGGGCTCGGGGCTCAATCTTGGTCTGGGCCTGTCGGGAGGCGGCCGGCGACTGGTCGGTGGCCAATTGCACATCGTGGGCCGCGACGGCAAGACCATCGGCACGCAGCTGCCCATACAGACCCAGCATCATCATCTTACGCAGCATCACTCCAAACACGGGTGAGTGGTCCTCTAAAGCCTCGTTATACTAACCGCAGTGGCCGATCTACAGAATCAGCGGCGTCTTTACTCACAGTATTATAGAGGAAATGGACTGGAGCCATGGAAACTGTTTCATTGGACTTTCAGACCTGCAGTAGTGTGTGAATTAATATGAACTTATATTACCAATTTCAGAAGTTCATTTATTAGCTATTATAATAGTAATAATAATAATAATAATTAAAAAAAACTTCATTTGCACTAAAAAAGGTACAAAAAGACAAGCTTATTGCCACATGGCAATACCTTACAACTAAACTAATCACATTGCATAGGTACTTGCGTGCAATGTGAAAATAAAGATTATTAGGTTTGTCTGCATAAAATACAAACTACTATATTTAAAACTAAGGATTCCAGAGGAGAGGACATTTTAAGAGGAAAGAGAGAGAAGGGAAGAACTTGTTACTTAGAGTCTTGTACGATTGTAAAGAAGGCGAGTTTCGTATATTTGCTGTGAGATCGTTCCAGAGTCTTGCACCATTGACATAGATATACCAACTAAGATAGACATATTATTTTTTAAATTTGTTGGATGATTTTTTGGAGGTATGGAGTCCATGAAATTCTTGTATGTTTTAATGTAGGTCTAGAAACCATACTCGAACGATTACCTATCATCTTTGCTTCTGCCCATCGAAACCTGGAATACCTCATAAATTGTGAATAAATAAGATACAAACAGTGCTGCCATGAAATTCACTGACCGAAGTCGGGCCGGGGAATAGCATCATAATTCTATTATTACACTTCTGGGGGGTGAGCGATGGATTCCGGACTAACAACCGGCTGTGGTAGGTTTAGGACAGCTGTCTTGCCACATGTTGGCGTTCACCTTAACACCCATTCACCCCACCTTCGAAGCCATAGAATTTGAGATGCGGAAATTGCAGTTTCAGATAATTTTTCCAGGAAGGAATTGATCTTTGAAGAGGTGAAACAGAGATTTGGGTGGCAGGCCACGAGTGCAAACTTCCACCGAAGATGAACAGTGGTATATCGTACTATATGAACAGTGGTATATGATAAATAACAGGATAAGTCTGTAGTTTTCTCGCAATTGGAGTCATATGAGATCTTTTGATTTATGAAGTATTTGCATCCCAAGCTATAATACTTCGTTCTGTTTTCACTCTTTCTCCGTCCACGCAGTTCGATTTTGGAAATTCTTTATTAACCTTTTTGTTTCACCTTTTTAAAGATCTTGGTCTCCAGAAAAATAATCAACTCCTTTCTAGAAAAATTATCTAAAACCGCGATTTCCGCATCTCAAATTCTATGGCTTCGAAGGGGGGGAGTGAATGGGTGGTAAGGTGAACGCTCACATGTGGCAAGACAGCTGTCCTAAACCTACCACAGCCGGTCATTAGTCCGGAATCCACCGTTCACCTCCCAGAAGTGTAATAATTGTATATGATGGGCCCGATTTCGGTCGGTAAATTCCATGGCAGCTCCGTTTGTATTTTATTTACTAGACTGTTTATGGGGTTCAAGATCGCTATACCATTTAGATCTGTTTTTACATGTTGCCATGACATTTTGATTTGAATTTTAAATTTATTTCCGACTCAAGCAATAGAATTGCAATAGAAATACAAATAATGTATTCGTACAACATTGTCCTTGGCACTTAAAAAATGTGAACCAAATGATAGAAAAATCTTTTTGCAAAATTAACCCTCATGCTATACATATCTCTAAACGTGGGTATCCATTAGGTTCGCGTTGCTCTCTCCGCGACGAGCGCTCCAAGCGGTAACGGTAAATGCGCGAACATAAAGTGGTGCTCAGTGCGTTCGTATACGCGAGCGAAGTAAGACGTTAATGGGTATATCTTGCGTATCATGTTTGGTGTCCAGTAAATGCGGATCGATCGCTATGGACAGGGCCGAGGGGAAATGTCTAGCTCTAATCGAGGAGTACAGAAATTATACAGTGCTTTGGGATCCGAAGAATGAGAAATTTAAAAATACATTCTGGTGATGACATGTTCGCTCAACGTTCGAATGAAAACTGCGGAGCACTCGTTGTTCTTGTGTTGATGCTCGCACCGTCTCCATTTGAGCAGTTTCAGATGCGCAAAGCAGAGATGCACGAACCTAATAGATACCAACTTTAAGATAATGAAGAATTGCTTTAAAATAAAAGGCTCCTGTGGCTCGAATGGCAAAGAAATTCACTGGACTTAAATCCCATAAGCTAAAACCAAGATGATAGACAATAATTCAGATTAGATTTCCATACCCATAAATCATTAAAACTTCAAGAATCTCATGGATTCCATGTCCAAAACCTACAAAAAGTCATTGAAACTAGCTGCTGGGGAATAATCCTTATAAATAATCAATAATTTGTTCATGTAGTTTTAGTGGCCAATAAAATACATTTTTGAAAATTATTACACGAGTTCACATTAATTCGCAAACTACTACATCGATGGAAATGTGAATATTTTAAGTTCTCTGATCTGCAAAACGGAGTTGGTTTATTAAAAGTATTATTATTTCAGGGATGGTGGAAACGATGGCAGCGGAGGCAACAGCGGAAATCGAGGCGGCACTGGTTCGCCGCACATCGTCGTCCGACCTTCCGCCCCGCCCAATATCATCAAATATGAGATTGTGCAGGTGCAACCGATCGAATAACACCACACTTTATTTTTTAAGGCTCCTGGCTCCTTTTCGAGGTAATCCAGACTGTTCCGTACTATAAATTTTCACTATGTATTATTATTTTTTTATGTATTTTAATTTCATCTGTTTATTTATTGTGTGAATGCAGTCTGCTATTTCGATTGTTCGGGACATTGAAATGATATTATCAACGGTGGCATAATGGTTAGGTCGCCTGATCTTACATTGTAAAGTTCCGGGTTCGATTCCTGGGTCCCCATTTTTCTTTGGGATAAAATTAACGGAATTGCATTATCAACTCTGTCGGTCGAATGCAATAACAAGACACACACATACACACATGTTACACGCACACATACATATAAACACATCATAGTAGGGTTGGTTGTAAGAGATTGTCATATGATAATAAATCTGCCCATTGTGATTTCACAATAAAGAGGTCTGATCTGTCGCAAGATGAAAACTGCAGTAAAAATAAAAACTTTTTTATTTGGAACATTTAGATACACCTTACGGCTCAGTTCTCTACATAATCATCGCTCCGATTGAGACATTTGTCGTAGCGTGGTACCAACTTTCCAATACCCTCGTCATCGACGATTTTTTCGAATCGCTTTATCCTCGCTGATCAAGATCTTGTTGAGGATCGAGAGGTTGACACTCATTCCTTCCCTGACTGCATGCATCACAAACGTTTGTACGTCCTGCTTCATAGTGCACCATCGCCACATTCTGGTGTCACTCATGAAAGACTAACTGTACACATTACTCCCTGCATTGCGCCCCTCAGCATACAGAAATCGAATGACATCACCCAGTTCACACTTGGCGGGAGACCATTCGAGGCACGTTCTAGTCACAGTATACAGACAGTAGCTTCTTTTAGAATAAAATTGAAGCGAGCGACTCGCAAAGGCTGCAGACATTCAAATGTTCGAGAAATTTGCCAACCTCCACTTGCGCATCACGCCAACTAAAGGTTCGCCAAGACGTATCCCTTTGTGTCCTGTCGCTCGAGAGTGCGCGCATTCTGTTCAGTATACTGTGTTTACATGCTCACAACTGACAACTGCGATCTGATCCGATCAACGAACATACTAGAGACACTCACAACACATCTGCGCACAGCTCATCGGGATTTCACTGTGGTTTTTATTTTGCGACTGATCAGACCTTGAAAAAAAAATAGCGCTCATACATAATACATGCAAACGTAAATGCCGAGCACTCACAGATGCACATATTGTAGATATGTAGCTCTCATGCCAGTGACTCCGATATGAATGTAGATATTTTACAAAGGAAGTATAAATTGAAACTACCCTTGCATGTTCGCAAAGATGTGCGAAATTTCAATGGCAAAACATCACATACTAACATTATATCCATATCTGTAATATTGATGACTCAAAATAAACGATTTTCGTCTTGCCTCAAATTATTTGGTAACGAAATTTGTTAAAGATAATATGTGTAGATTACTCAGTGAGGAGTTCTCTTTCTTAGGGGTTCGAGTGTTAGATTTCATATAGGAAGTTGAGGGATTTATTTCATACGATTCTTATCGGATCAGCTTAGCAAAATAGAGTTCTCCACAATGGGTTATTTAGGATAGTGGATTTATAGAGAAATGGAGCAGCCATTTTTATCCCCTGAATTTTATTTCAGTTTGGTGGAGTATATGCAGTCTAAACCAGTGATTCCCAACGAGACGATAGCCGCATCATGGCTTATCTTTGAAGCAGTTGTCATGTTGTCTCCCCCACCGTCCTCTTCGTCCTCTTCCTCCCGTGTGACCTCCTCAATTATCTCATCTTCTGTCATGAATTGATCATTCTCGTCTTCTTCTCCAGTAAGCCACACCCTTATATCGTCTGCCGTCAGTGTGTTAGCTGGTGAATCCACGAGCTGTTCAGTGGCCGACGTTGCCAGATTTATTTAGATGCATCAACACCGCGAAAAGAATGCCGGATTAGTGGGAGTGCCGGAGAGCTGAGATGCCGGATTACAGAGGTTGTACTGTATAAGGCTGGAACCGATTACGATGTGATTAAATTTTATTTTGTTTTTAATAAAAACATAGAACATAACAATAATAAAATATAAATATAATATCTAACGATAGCAAAGCCAATGATGTTTTAAATTATTTACAATATATGTACCCTTAGAATGCTAGCCATGGAAATAAAACTCACAACGGCGTGTTTTCAACCCTCGAAAATTTCTTTGTAGGGAGTGTTGTGCATTACATAATTGCATAAATACGGAGAACAGCCGCCTGCGAGTTGTTGCAGCGGAAAAACCACCGATTGGTGGTATTAGCATTCCATCGGTTTATAAGGAATACAAAATATGGGTCATAATACAAAAAAGAATTTTAAATTTAGAAGTAACTTCGCTATGTGTGTATGTGGGTGTTGGTTTATGGGTGTTGGTGTGTGTTTGTGCGATAGAGAGCGTATGTGTGTGTGTGTATCTGTAGGGTGTATGTGCATGTGAGAATGCGGAATGCTAACTCAATTCAGGTAAAATAATCTGGTGCCAAAAGCCTGTTGCGGTTCTTAAATGACATGTGGCTTAGCGCAGAACTACAGCAGGTGGCGAACAGAATAGATCAGCAATGGTCGCAGTGTTACAAGGCTCATATAGACCTTAGAAAAGCCCCAAACAACAAATAAAAAATATAAAAACTCAATTCAATCTGATCTCCAGTTTTTTACGTACCTCCTTAACAAAGAACCAACTTCTCTCAAGGTGTTTTATTTAATTTTTTTTAAATTTCACTGAAAGACTACATTGCATGCCTGCATAGAACGTGGCGATATCAAATTTGTACCATAGTTTGGTGCTTCACCTTGATACGAGAAAAGTTAATGGATCGGAAGGGTGCTCGTGTGCTTTACCCTTATCAGAAGATATGGAGTATCTAACCTAGAATGAACTGTTTTATATAAAAGGGACATATCTGATGTTACTCGCCGGTCGAAGATATTGGTGTTTTTCCGATTAATCGGAATCAACGATTCTTGTCCCAATATTCATCGATTATCAGCGGAGTATTATTTAAGTGCACTAAATCTTCTGTGAATCACTGACCCTCAACAATATTGGCCTATTAAATAGCCCATACCCATTTTTTTTTAAATTGCACAATAATATCCACCCTTCCAATTAAGTTCAATAGCATCTGAAACAATTTTCAACACCTGGACTTATCCAGAGTAATAGGCTTTCATCTGATAACTTACATGTGCTATGTTTTTTGATTTCACATTCGATTCATAGTACAGCTTGTCCGTCTGTTTAGGAAAATACGTAAGTAAGTACTGACACTTTGTTTTTTAACCCTTCAGGCCCCGCGACTTCGATATCGCAGTCAACCTGAGGGTTAACTGCGAGTCGCGAGGCCTGAAGGGTTAATAATACTCTAGTATTTTGCATACCTAATTAATGGTTATTTCAAGTACACAACATTTGTCTTATTGGATACTAGCTGTACCCGGCCACACGTTGCTTTGGCTCAGTCTGGCTAAATAGGAACAAAAGAAAAGAGAAAGCACACATTTTCTAATATATATTTCTAGTATATATATATAAAATCAGGCACGCATTCGAATGCAGCATTGTGTTAGAATTTCAAAGCAATCGGTGAACAGTTTCGGAAAATAGACTTTGAAAAAACGAACATTTACATTTTTATTTATTACTCAATAACTACTTTTAGTACAAAGTTCCTCAATAAATGGTTATTGTACAAAATAATGCCACTGGAGGTTCCCAGTTAGTTTTTCCTGTGTACCACTTAAAGAAAGACCTCAAACTCGCGGACCCCTTATGCAGGAATGGGAAATAAAAATGAAATCAGTTTTATTTTAAACATTTATTACCATCAAAATACAGTTCTAATGACGGTGAAAATCAGTTAAATTTGACAAATGTGCACGTTTTTCTTTCGACAACTGTGGTTGCATTTTGGTCAGCTTCAGTCTCAACTCGTTTTTTTTCGAGTTAAAGTCTGTGACGATGTTTATTTTTTAAGTTTGTCATGGCCGACAATCCGCTCTCGCAAAGGTACATCGTGCAAAATACATGTCAGCAATTTTTCGTTAGCGTAATTGTTTTTTACTGATTGACTTATTTTAGTGATGACGAAATATCATAGTGATGAATTAAGAGATTGATGCCCGTTGATGCAACTTTGCGTACCACTGGGGGTACGCGTATTTGGGAAACACTGCACTAGATGGCTACTCCCACCGTCATTCTCAACTCACTCAAGGGTTATAAAGGCAGCAATGAGCAAAATAGGGTTGGGAATCACTGGTCTAAACTGTTACATAGATATTATTTTTTCAGTATTGTCGAAAGTATTTATTTATCGTAGGTGTAATGTAATGGTCTCAACAGCGAATTGGCAGACTGCATTTTTAAATTATTTTTAATAACTACAAATTGTGTCCCGGACTGTTAAAATCAAAACGGCATATATATTTAAAAATCAATATATTATAAAATCTGTAAACATCCCAATTGCGTCAATTTGCCGTGCTCTAAACAGCAGTGTATATATTTCCCGATTTGTATTTTCCAATCGTAAACTAACATAACTGTAAATAATACGAAACTAAGTTTACGATACGTTTAAGTCGGATTATGATTTTGCATATACCTATACAATTTTTTATACGATGTATTTAATGTCTAAGTACAGAAGCGCAGAAACAGTGTGAATAAAATAAGGGTGCTCGGAAAAAACTTTAAAATGTACAGTTTTTTTGTCCCAGTGTGTTTCTGAGTGCGACTTGTAAATAATATTACTTTCGAACGGATTTAATTTTTTTGGAACTTTTGTGACGGTTGTTGCAGCTTAATTGTCATGCGTTAATTACGTTTTAGTGTTAACTATATGAGTAGTTAGCGTAGCCTCGAGGATTGCTTTGACATGTTATATAAAGATACGCTTACGCGTATATTTCGCTTTTTTGTTGTCATAAAACAAAAATCTGTATAGTATTCGCTGAAATAAAATAAGTTTTTTTAACCTGACACACTTTTTCAGTTTTTCAACCCTAAACCACAGTTAAATAATTACTACAGTTGTTCGGCTTCTTTGTGGCGCTCAATACCGCTGCCGCTGTATCACCGCACTCTCCATTCGTCTGCGTTTGGGTTGTTATTACTAGAAAATATAAGCAGGTAAGTACTTAACAAAATGCTGAGCGTGCCTCGCACCCGGTAACGCCCAATTATCCCTATTCCGCCCTGTGAGATATCGCAAAGGGTAATTTTTACAATCCATGAGGCAGCCGATTCTTTAACTTCTTCTGTGCCATGTACTTTGGGAGCTAATGGGCCCTGTTGCAGTTTGGCCTCTAAGACCCATGTGTTCAGGGTCGGTCGGACTCGCGGGTCAACACCCATCCGGCGGCCTCCACGCAGAAGTGCGAGACAGGGTAGGATTCTGGCCTGCGGGCCAGTTTCCTCTAGGAGTCAACCTTGGGCGCTCCTGGACGGTTTGCGCGCTCTGCGGCGTCAGCCAGGCCCTGATGCGAAGAGGAAATGAAATCAAAACAAAACTAATTTAATTGAAATAAAAAAACGTTTGATTTCTAATGGAAATGGAACCAATCATTATTAGTTGTACACATTATAATCACATAAAAATCGAAGCATACTATCATACTTTAAAAAATCATTAAATTTAAAATCACAATTTTCATTGTGTCTTGATATATGCAAAGCTAATAAGCGCACTGGATTTGAGAGGTAAGTTAAGTAGGAGTAGAAAAAAATTCTGGAGATTTCGGTTTGACCAAAAATGTCTTCAGTTTGGGTAACTTTTGTTAAATTTCTTTCCTTTTCTGTTCTCTTCATTTTAGTTTTTTTTAAAGTGCCACTACTATTTTTTTGTCCATGATCTTATCCAAGTTGTACTTTCGATTCTATTTCACACACACACACACAAAATAAAAGAAAATCGAACTAATTATTTCAAATTCTTCTTATTTTTTGCTTATTGAAACAAATGCTGCAATAGGCATAATGCACTCATGCATACGTACGAGACGATCATCGCTAACCGGCCGCTTGACAAACGACGCGCGCAGTGCGCTATCTCGCCCAGTGAAGCATCTTGCGAAATGCCATTGCTTACATTGTAGTATTACTACAAAATGCCATTAGATGGAGTTTTTATAAATAGTTCTGCTAGTTGTACAATATAATATTTAAATATATACCTAAATTATAAGGTATGAACGTTGTTGGTATTACAATGTATGAATGATGAACATCTAAGTGCTAGTTTTCTAAATTATATAGAGGAAACAAGATTTCCCAATATTTTCTATCGAAATTCTTACATAATTTAGTAGAATTTTCATATGGACAATAGTACTAATAATCAAACAGAATTATTGAATAATTTCACAAATTATCATATGGGAAAATATTTTCAAGAAAACTACAAATACAAACAAATTAATAATAATAGTAATAGTCAATAGCTAGAATAAAACACAATTTTATAATAGTCAATAAGAGAAAGAATAAAAAATAACAATAGTCAAGTAAGTCAATCGAGCTGCGAAAAATTTATATTGTCGAAATTCCCAATGGGGTTTTTAATCAAAATACCCTGTACCTTTTTCTTAAAGTGAACCTCCCCAAGGCCCCTGATGTGTAATGGAAGTTTGTTGTAGAATAAGTAAGATTGGCAGAGAAAGCTATTCCGAACCTTACTCAGTCGCACCTTAAAATGACGCAAGTCCTCTTTATTTCGCGTATTATGCGAATGAATATTTGAGTTAGTTGAAGTAGTCTCGATATTTTTTCTTGTATACCTACATGATGTTTAATAATAATAATAACAATAATTCTTTATTGTGAACTGTAAGTAGGTCGTACAAAATGGATAGGTACTATTATATGTGCTATACAGTTTACCAATCAGGCGTACAATACGTATTTTTCTATAATTAAATATGTTCACTTCGCAGTTGAAGGAAAACAAATCCGTAAAGTATTACAATAAAAATATGTTATATTATTTATTTGTCATTATCGTTTAAAAAGTCGTTCACGCTGTAATAGCATTTATTTTTGAGCTAGTGCTTTAATGTCTGTTTGAATCCTGGTTGTTGTATTGATTTGATGTTTTGTGGAATAGCATTTGGTATATATACGCGGCATACAAAGTCATGATACCAGATTCGATGAAGTACTTGTAGGGTGCAAGAGCGGCCAAATTAAAACGAATTATTTACTATGATAATTTTATTGATAATATTAAATAGCAATAATAAGATTAGAAACAATAGAGTAAATACACTTTGCGTAACCGCAAAGATCATTTAATTTACACGATAATGATACGTAACGAGTTACACGTGAGGCAGTTAATGACATTTCCAAATAAGGGAGATTCATATTTTCCAGTGTCTAAAAATTAAAATTAAAATTACATATCACAGAAATAAAATTATAAAATTAATATTTGCTACACGGGAGAGAAAAACTGTGTTATGGTGTTCAATATTGTAGATTTTAGAAAAATTTTCATAAACTTTTTTTATTTTATATCTATAGAAAACACCCATTTGGCACAAATTAATACGAAATGTAGGTAAGACGTATATAAAAGGAGAGAAAGTAACTAAAGTGACTATTCTTAATACTTAATATTATTCGGGATACTTAACGCTACGGTTATTGTAATAAATATAATCAGTGCGGTGAAAAGTATAAAATGTATATAAGATGAGGTGATTTTGTGAGGGGAATTAAGTGAAACTTAGGCCTCGGGTCGGTTAACTGAAGATCTATAAATTAATATGGCACAATCTACTACTAACGTTTCCATGTTGCAAGAAATAAAATATCTACTCTATCAAAATTTAAATTTCTCTTACGATACTGCATTAGTGTTTCCAGAATGCTTTTATTATTTAATAACAATAGAGATATGAAAAAACGATTTAAAGAACATTTTTTTTTAAAATAGATAAAGGCAGTTGATATATTAAATATTTTAGTTATAAATATAAAATAACGGACAGACCAGCCCGCTAGAATCCACGTTATGAATTTTAAAAAATCTAATATGTAATAAAATGGAAAAGAGATTCTAAAGATAGTACTCGAATGACTAAATATGACATTTACTCTGAATGCCAATTTTCTTAGTTTGCTAAAATTTTGGAATTACGCATGAAATCTAAGCGAATATAGCGAAATTCTTTAAAGAATTCCAAAATATAAAGTCAAAAATGTCGGCTTGCAGAATAATCAAAATACTAATTATTGTGAATATAATAACTACAAAATTACTTCTAAACTTATCATGTCGAAAGTGTTTAACATTTTTTGTTATCAATTTAGTAAGGCTAACAGTTTTTAATTCTTCATTTATTATTTATTATTACATAGGATTAAACCATTGTTTCAAAGAGTCATTTTATATCTAGCGTTTATACATTTAGTCAAAAGTTTCATTTTTTATTCAATATTTTTTATAAATTTTGGTCAAAACCAAAATTTGGTACAATCACGCATTCATTCAAATGGGAATATACTTGATCCTAAAATTAGGTCAAAAATATGATCGGTAATGTTTTTGAGAATTATTAATTATCAACTTAGAATTAAATAAAATTGTCATATACTAATACTGAAATAACGACGTTTAAAACTTCTCACAAATCACACGTTCATACTTTTTTTTTAGAAATATAAAAGAGATAGAGATAGGCACATGCAAAACAGACTAGACTGAAAACAGCATAAATTCCATTCTGACGTCGGCCGATTCGTCTTCGCTACGCATCCCATCGCCGAAAGAAAGATCACAGATAGCGTAATTAATAGATTAATAGAAAATAAAATAATACCTACGTCTCGCTCTCCATCTGAATAATCAGAACGGAAAAATCGATACGGCCGTCGGACCGCCGATTGGTCATATTTCGAATCTATCACAAAACTACCCGAGCGGTACGGGACGCACCGCAAACATCAAGAAGCTCGAAGAAGATTATTTTTAAGACATTTTTTTATCGTACAATCGATACGATCGCAAAATCGGTAACGCGACTTTCGAGAGAGAAGAAGCTCGTAGTTTCGAATCACTCAAAAGAATTCCGATAAGTATTGTCATGGATAGGAGAGCACGCTTCGTCGTCGAAGATTCGAGCCGTTTCGAATCTAAAATAAATAAAAATAAAACAATCGCGGAATGTAAAACCGCCGCTCGTAATGACTTTCGATGTCATTTTAACGCTGCGGTGAAATAACGAACGGGCTCAGACGTGCTGAATGTACTCGGGATTGAGGAAGGAGAATCCCATAAACTCGGTCTGGTCGAGGTTCATCATGAAGAGCTTGTCGGTGGGGGTGAGGTCGGTCTTCTCGCTGGTGAACTGCTTGTCGAAGTTGCTGACGTCTTTGCGGTGCTTGATCTTGGGCTTGAAGGGCGGCTGCACGTCGCGCGCCTCGATGCGCGCCCAGTCGATGCGGCGGTAGAAGGCGTGCGTGCGCACGTCCTCCTCGCCGCGCGCGTTGCAGCCCAGCCGCTTGGCCGGGTTCTTGGTCAGCAGCGCCTTGCATACGTCCTTCGCTTCCTGCGGACCGTCCGTTGACCATTATCAAACTAGCTCAAACATTGCTTAACCTACCGCTGGAGAACTACATGTCGAGTCTTTCCTTTCATCTCGTGGATACTATGATCTAAAGCATTAGAGCTGGCACCCCAGTACCTTCGAGAATCGAGACGACCCTGAAAGAACTAAAACTGCATACCTGCGTAAAATTTGCAAACTTCCTTGAATTCCATAATAATGTAAATAATATGAAAAAAATGTAAGACTTTAGCCTTTATTACATTTCATTGTCTTTTCTTTGCTCTAATTATAAATCTGATTAACCTATAAATAAATAAAAACGGAGCTACCGTGGAATCCACCGACTGGAGTCGGGGCCCATCATAATACAGTGAAACCTCTCATAACGAGCATAATTCGTTCCAGACTCTTACTCGTTAAGCGAAACAATTTTTCCCCTACTCGTTATGAGAGGTGCTCGTTATGAGAGTTTTCACTGTACGATTATTACACTTCTGGGGGTTGAGCGGAGGACTCCGGACTAACGAACGACTGTGGTAGTTTTAGGACAGCAGCCATTCTATGGCTTCGAAGGGGGAGTCCCTTCAAAGCCATAGAATTTGAGGTGCGGAAATTGCTGCTTTAGATATTATTAATACGAATGAGTTGATTATTTTCCTAGAGACCAAGAAATGAAACAGAGAAAGAGAGATCTTTAAAGAGGTGAAATAGAGATTTGGCTGGCAGGCCACGAGAGCCAAATTCCACCGCGTAAAGGTGAACAGTGAAGCCATTCCGAATGATTACATTTGCGAGATCATGGTATTTATTTAATTTCTACTTTATTTTGAGATATACGATTCCCATAGAAAGTTTAGATGACTAGAATATGTCGAGCCGTGCAAGGGGTATTGGTACAAAGGGGACATGAAGGGAGGGCTCTGAATAGCTCCAATGAGCTACTGAATGAATACCTCCAATGAAGACTGTGGTCTGGAAGTGTATGAATTAAGAAAGACTATAATTAAAATCTATTTAATATTGAAATATGCATCCAATGGACCCTCGACACAAGTATGTAACAATATTTTTTGACAACACTTTTTAATTAAGGGTTAAGAAAAATAGGAAAAATAAATATACCTTGCTCAATGTCTTCGGATATGATACTCCGTGATCGGTGATGGCAGCAAACAACTCCTCTTCATCTTCTCCATCGAATGGCGGTTGACCGACCAGCATTTCGTACAGGAGCACTCCGTAGGCCCACCAGTCAACCGATTTACCATAAGGCTGAAATATAATAACATAATTTAAGTTCTCAGAGAAGGAATTGTATGCCTGGTGTTATTGTTATTGGAGAAGCAGAAGCAATAATTCCCACGGGTCGATTTAGACATGCCCAGTCAATCAATACATTAGTATGAGCGCACAGATATAGCCGCGCTGCTCTCACCAGAGCTTTTGGTGCTGGCTTTCCATTTTCGTGCAATAATCCCGCTGGGAATGTGTTACCAGAGGCAGCTACGAAACAGATAAAACAAGTGAAAATCCTACAGTTTATAGTTTGTCCATTGCTGTGGGCAAGCCCGTCATCTCAGGATGTTTTAATGACTATTGTCGTTTTGTCACCCTGAAATGAGTTGCAAAGACTTTGAGACGAAGGCGATTTTACTGATTCAGCTCTGGCACAAGCCCGGCAGGGGCCAACCTCAAACCGCAATTCAATGCAGTGGAGCTCCTCGAACCCTGACTACCATATTTGGATGAATTTCTCCATCCTGTAGTCTGGTTGCAGTTCGAAGTCACTTACACGGACCTTATCCGCTCTATTCGTGTTGAAACATTTGAAACATTTTTTAAAATGTGGTCACGGATATTGCATCAGAAATTGAACATTAATTGTTAGTTGAAATCGAAAACTAAGAGAATATGGCAAAGAAAATGGATAAGCAGCCGACTTCAGTATGGAACTAGCGATGAACTATTACAGCAACTGATTACCGAGACTCCAACTTAATTTTGTAAATTAATGCAAATGACAGAAGATAACATTAAGGAGTTATTGACTATTGTTGGGCCAACTATAGCAAAATCGGGTACATTTATGAGAAGTGCATTATCTGCAAAAAGATAATGCACTTCTCATAAATGCTAGATGCAGCTCACACACTCTTTTGCACCTATTCCGAGTATCCAAAGCAGCTATATCATTAATGATAGCGATGCTGCGAGTTGGAGGTAGTACGCGGGTGTGTGGGGGGGAGCTACTTACTTAGCAGTAAAAATAGACCGTGTTTTCTTATCATTTTACTTTTCCCACTTTACAGCGTGCACAAAACCTGCACTTGCTAAACAACATGTAAATTAACCATAATGTGGTGGTATAATTCGGCTCAAATAACCAACGATGTGGTGGAATCCGGTCGAATGCCGACGATATGGCGGAATCCGGTTGAATGCCGACGATGTGCTGGAATCCGGCTCTTTCAATTTCCTATCTCACCGCGCCTGCCACCACACATAATTTTCAGCAGCGGTGTTAATGGCCTACATACAGATTTAACCCCGAGGGTTGTAAGGCCAGCGGTGACGTCGGGCGGCGTTGTCGAATTCCTCTTCTTTGGGCAGTCGAGGTTTGGATAATAAAAAATACTACTCTTCGACGATTATATAAAAAGGCTTTTAAGCAATTAAAATGTTTATTTCCTTTTTTTTAATGTAATTACTTCACTATGTATGATTTTACACTAATTTAGGAAATATTTATTAGACTCGTAGAATATCGGGTCTTATACGGTTTTGAGGATATTTTACTGTGAAAATACCCGAGAACTTCTTTGATGCACTCAACTCGTCGGACATATGATTGACACAAATACATAAGAAAATTACAAGAGAAATCACAATAAAAATAATGTTCACAAATAATATTCTTACACAAATTCGTCCGACGGTTGATGCACTTTACTCGATGAAACTCGAAGACGTGAGATGAAATTCTAATGACTTGCGAGGAAATTCTAATGTCGTTCGATGAAGTTCTCATGAATTGAGATGAAGTTCTAATGACGTTCGAGGAAGATCTGCCGTTATCGGCGGGTGTCCTCCCTTATATAGGGGGCTGCGGCTGGGCCGAGTGGTGGGGGTTGTTTGTGCCCCGCACGCGCGCGGTCGACGGCCGGCGGAATGGCTGTATGCCGTTTGTACAAAGATAATATAATATTACATACTATTTTCTTAAAGTTAAGACTGTACATAAGAACTTAAACTTTAGCTTATATTATCTTATGATTATTTTATACATATATATTTTAATAATCATATCTTATAGTTATGTCCTATTTATGTTAAATTTAAATAATTTTGCAAGTTATGAGCCGATTTAGTTCGGACTTAGACTAAAAATTAAATTAAATTATTTTAAACATAAAGACATTATTATGGCAGCAATTTTCTGGATATTCAGTGATTCAATATCTAAGTTGGCGATTTCAAAAATATGAGTCATCTGTTGGTACCTGCTTGGCTCGAGGGTGTTTACAATTTTTTGAAGGTCGGGTTGTTTTTACGGTCGGCGACAGGACAGCTTAATCCTTACGTTTCTTTGTTCCCATGCGAGGGTTGTTTTTGTGTTAACATATTATTTCGAAATTTTAGCATTTCGCTTGTAAAGATTTCCACTTTTGGTTAAAAATCTCCATTAGCACCCGCTTTTAGTGAGGCTAATCCGGGTGTACCGATAGTGTTTGCGTAGTGCACTTACTGCCCTAAATAATATATATTTGTTGGGGATTTTGATGCGTTGGGAATTTTAGGCATGTCGAAACAATATTGTTGTGATGTTTATCATCATCATGCCTGCCCGAGACTTCATCTTTTCTTCCCGCAACACTTAATATGCACAGCAAGCAGCTGAAGAGGCGCCGTTTTGTTTTAACTATTTTAACTATTGTTGCATATTATTGGAGAGGCTGTTTCAACAATATGCATTTATTTCTCAAACCTGATATATTTTTTGCCTTAGAGAATCAGAGAAGTCGTTGGCAGCAGCAAATTTAAAACAGCCTTCAAATATCTTATTGTTTCACGGAACCTCTAGGAGATACTCCTGTGCTCATACACTCGTACAGTAGAAATAACAGAACCAGATAAGGACAGAGCAGAAGTTTTAAACAGAAGTACTTGCTTACCTGGTACAGGATGATCTCGGGTGCGATGTAATCGGGTGTTCCACAGAAGGTCTTAGTGGTCTTATCTCCATTGATTCCCTCCTTGCACATACCAAAATCGGCAATTTTTATATGTCCATCTTGGTCGAGCAGTACGTTGTCCAGTTTGAGATCACGGTAAATGATCCCGCGGGAGTGCAAGTAGAACAGGCCAATCGCTATTTCGGCCGAATAGAAACTGAAAACAAAATTAAATTACATGAAGCAAAATAGCAAGCAAAATGAGTAAATCTGAGACGGAAACTAACACAGCGACTGGTTCTTTGAATTTTCCGCATTGCTGGATTTGAAACATAAGATCTCCGCCATTTACATACTCCATGACGAAGTAAAGACGATCCTGAAATAGAAAATGAATTTAAAAATGGACTATAATAGCTTTGAAAACCTAGGTTATGTTTGCTGGACAATGGACGTAGTTCTATGATAGCAAAATAATGCTCAGGCAAGCAAAATACCAAAACTCATTAAAGACAATTTGTATTTCATGACGGTGCATGACAAATAATAATACTGGTACTTGGGAATGGGGACGTTTACTCCCATCCCACTAGGGGCGACTTCCTGGGAGATTTGAAATCAACAACGCACCGCCCGAGCGAGCATTCTTACGAAGCTCATTATGTGAGGAGTAAGGAAAATCATAGATCCTTGCGGGCGGCCTTGCGAAATGGCCGACACATTTTCCAGCTATAAATAATGTAAAAAAACGAAAAATTAGTGCTCTCGAAGAGCTTCTAGTTTACATACCATAGTCTGGAAGCAGGAATGCAGCTGAACCAAAAACGGTGGCTTGCTGCTGAGCGCCAGCACTCTTTTCTCGACCATAGTGCATTCCACATCATCATCCTGAATGATGATGTCCTTTTTGAGGATTTTAATAGCGTAGAGCTCATCGGTGCCTTTTCGTTCAGCGAGCATGACCTTGTAAACAACAAGTAAGATTTTATTCAGTATGACTCACTTTAATGAAACTTTGTTATTGATGGTAGATTTGCCAGTTGCCTGGTAGGTATTTGCATTTGACCCTTCACGTGGGGTCAAATGCAAGAACATTGAGATACTTAGGTCTGTTCCTAAGTATCTCAATGTTCTGAGATAATCTATTGTGTTATATAGCCGGTGAGCAAGGCCCACTCATTGTAATAACAATATTTTCCCTTTTTTAATAGGTTTTCTGTACTAATGGGGGATTTGTTGAAAGTCAGTTATAATTGAACAATGGCGTTTCGTGGCTATACATACCATTTTAACCCCATCTGAAATGTCAGATCAGACGATCATTTTCGTCTTTAGTGTACTTCTGCGAGACATAGGGTAGTGACCACTATCACCGAATAATACACATATGGTGTCTGAATGATATACACAACATCGTGCTATGGAGTACCAAAAGAGCTGATCCATTTTACACATTAAAAAACACAAGTTTGATTGGCTTTACACTTCCGAAGGACATACACTTGCGAAGGGGCATAGAAAACTTGACTTAAAATTCCAAGGCAGCAGACAAAGATGCCATGCTTTGAGTCTTAAGAGTGTTATATTTTGTGGCTTTATTTTCTATTTTGGATGTGTGATCTTGGACCACCTGCTTGGCTCTCTTCTCACTTGTTAGGCTGTTAGTTTTAAACCACTGCCTTCAATCGTCTATATAAAATAAGAAAAATAATTACATAGCAAGCTCAACTTCACCGTTTCAACTTGTTTCAACTTGACCATTTTGCTTTTGAATTGTTTAATTGTGACATTGATACGACCATTGCTTTGTTCAAGTTTCTTCAAATTCGGCATGAATCATCATTGTCATTCAATAAGTCATTAAAAACTACATAGGGATTTTTATTGTTTAGTGCGGAATAAAAAAATGGAGAGTGGCATCGAAATAGAGAGTATTTCAAGTAGACAATTAATACATTTTTATAAAAATATACAGGATGATTGGAGGGCATAAATATAGGAAGACTGGAGGGCTGAAATATAGAAAGCCTGGAGGGCTGAAATATAGGAAGACTGGAGGGCTGAAATATAGGAAGACTGGAGGGCTGAAATATAGGAAGACTGGAGGGCTGAAATATAGGAAGACTGGAGGGCTGAAATATAGGAAGACTGGAGGGCTGAAATATAGGAAGACGGGCGATAGGAAGACTGAAGGGATAATAGTATGTAGTCGGACCACCTGCTTGGCTCTCTTCTCACTTGTTAGGCTGTTAGTTTTAAACCACTGCCTTCAATCGTCTATATAAAATAAGAAAAATAATTACATAGCAAGCTCAACTTCACCGTTTCAACTTGTTTCAACTTGACCATTTTGCTTTTGAATTGTTTAATTGTGACATTGATACGACCATTGCTTTGTTAAAGTTTCTTCAAATTCGGCATGAATCATCATTGTCATTCAATAAGTCATTAAAAACTACATAGGGATTTTTATTGTTTAGTGCGGAATAAAAAAATGGAGAGTGGCATCGAAATAGAGAGTATTTCAAGTAGACAATTAATACATTTTTATAAAAATATACAGGATGATTGGAGGGCATAAATATAGGAAGACTGGAGGGCTGAAATATAGAAAGCCTGGAGGGCTGAAATATAGGAAGACTGGAGGGCTGAAATATAGGAAGACTGGAGGGCTGAAATATAGGAAGACTGGAGGGCTGAAATATAGGAAGACTGGAGGGCTGAAATATAGGAAGACTGGAGGGCTGAAATATAGGAAGACGGGCGATAGGAAGACTGAAGGGATAATAGTATGTAGTCCAGTAACCTTGTCATGGTTGTCACCTAAGTTACATCACGTGGAGGGTAGTAAGTTTTGTTTTATTTTTTGTATGGCATGTGCCTGAGATGCAAAATACAAGTTTTCAACTTCGGCAACCCTCCGGAACACTGTTGAATATCTCAAAAAGTGCTAAATTTTTGCACTTTTTTGGATTTATTTATTTTGACCATGAAGGGGTACGTTTTCGTCGAATATTATTGTATGTATTTTAAAACTAGTTTAAATTTGAGATCAAAATGAGCTCGGTATCCTTATAGTTTCCAAGATACAGCTTTTAAAAATTTGGTAAAATCTCCAAATTTGAAATTTTTATGCTAATTTTCATGTTTCATCATATACAATTGTCTTTATATCTTCAATAACCTGTCAGTGATGTAACCATTTATTCAAATTACCATTTTCAAGGAGGTAAGGGAGGAGGGGGAAAGGTGGGATGGATGGAGAAAAGTCACTGTTCACAACCAAATGACTAAAATTGAAATACAAAATTACCACATATTCTTAAAAATAAACAATTTTAGTCGTTTGGTTATGAACATTAACTTCCTTACGCTCATCCCAGCCTCCCCTGCTCTCCCACCTCCTTCAAAATGTTAAATTGAATAAATGTTTGCTTCACTGACTCATGCTAGACAGTTTAGAGAATATATAAAGGCAATATAATTTTTCCATTTATTGCGATTCATTATTATTATTATTTATAATTTTTCTATTTATTACGATATTATATTATTATTATTCAATTTGATTATTTCACCATTTAGTGAATGTTATTTTACCAGCACACTACAGTTACAGTTACATCACACTACACTACACTACAGTTACATCACACTACACACACATTACAGTGTTTATTATTATTAGGTAATTATTAATATTATTTGATGCCTAGCATATTTTAAAATATTTTTTTTAATTAGTCTAAAGTATGCACAAGCCACTGTCTACTTGGTACGCTTGCCTTAGTACGGGCCTAGGCCTAGTAAGGCGGCGTTGATTTGAAAAAAATGTGGTCTGCGGTGCTTTCTATTTTGCTACTATTTACATTTAAGCCTCTAGAGTTAATGTTACAATGTACTGCCGTGAAAATGTGCTTTTCTTTAATAAATAAATAAATAAAATAAATCAATGAAACATTAAAATTGCATAAAATGTTAAGTTTGGAGATATCAGAAACTAATAAAGCTGCCGTGCCTATTCTGGTCGCAAATTGTAGCAAATTTATTTAGTTTAAGAATATATAGAATGGTCTTATTCAAAAACGAGCTTCTCCATGGTCAAAATAGGAAGAAACCGAAAAAAGTGCAAAAAAATACCACTTTTTGAGATATTCAAGTGTTTTGGAGGGCTGCCTTGGTCGAAAAATTTAGATAGAAGCTTAGACCGAAACTTAAGTACAAAATGCGTCCTATTTTTAATGAAACTCATTCAAATATTTAAAAATTAAACTTTTTACAACTTCTATTGTGTATCTACTTCGAATGAAAACAATTTCAAAGACCTTTAAGTGATAGAAAAATTGGTTTTAATAATATAACAAATCGACTGAAATAAAATTCTCAAAATTTCAAGATGACTTATGAAAAAGATTAAGTACCTACATCAATTATCGAAGAAATAAATCGAAGAAGTCTGGTATTGTAATGGTTCTAATACACGCCAGGTCTACTGTTTACAGAACTACTAGTGACATATTACAAAACAAGGAATACCTTTCCGAATGAACCTTTTCCGAGTACCATGATGAAATTAAAGTCGGTAGATCTAATAATATCCTTTGCCGCCATATTATGCGGTACATCCCTGAAAGGAAAAAATAAAAAATATATATATGTTGGCTGTAGCTATTTTGGCAAGGGCGAAAGTCAAACAAGGATGTCTCCTCTCTCTCTCTCTCTTCGCAATTTGACAAAGCCCTCGTGACATGGACAGAACAATCCGAAGCATGATTTTATACGTAATAAAAAACTAAATATAAAAAAAAAAAACAAAATAGGTATATGAAAATAATAAAAAACGAAAATTTAAAATTTTGGTGTGTACGAAGTCGATACCTCAAAAACGGTAAACAGATAGAATTCGAAAACAATAACGCTAATAACATATTCTACAGGTGTTCGGGACCTAACATTTTCATTTCATGGGGGGGGGGGGGCGGGGGATTCTGTGCATCAAACTGAAAAATTGAAAAACATGTCTTTTGATGTACAGAATCAACGCTTGAAAGTATTTTAGGTCCTGAATATCTTGTATATTATGACTAAACATTGAAAATGAAACCGAAATACTGAAAATGAAAACCGAAGAAGAATAAGCAAATCTATTTAATATTCCTTTTCAACGTTCATTATTATGATATATCGTGCTGGTTTCATTGCGACTGTATTCGATAAGGAAGGAAACGCCATAAAGCAATCGAACAATGGTAACATGTCTTTGCATCTCGGTTCTGAAATATTTGAAATACGAGTATACAAACAGCCATTGAACGTAAGTCACACTAAATTCAGTCAGTTTGCTTATAGCGATGCCTACAGCATGCGATTTCATTGATCTATTCGTTTAGAAATATCATTTCAAGAAACCATCTTGTAACTAAAGTGTTTTCCAATTAAGAAAATAGTGTGATCGCTTCTAAATTGTAAATCGAAGAATCTACGTTACTTTAGGGATAAACGTTTAGGGATATACCTTAGTGTTAATCTACTCCTAGGGATTACTTTAAGGATGTTTCTACAGATTTAGGGATACTCCTACTCCTATACCTTAGCGTTAATTCACTATTATACAGCTCGAGGACGTAAATAAAAAAAAAGATAATAAGATGATGACAAGCCAACCTTTCTATTATCTGAGCGAATTCGAGGGTCATGACTTTTCAAACATTATACTACCTATACTAGCTATGGCCGTTGGCCATAGGCCGCCTTCTACGGTCCAGTGGCGTAGCTACTAAGATGCGAGGTGGTGCGGTGCACCAGGGCTCACAGTGCTAGGGGTCCCACGGAGTCTTTGGCTGTTTAACATATTGACAATATTCTACGGTACCATGATTATTTTAAGTAAATCTCAATTTGCTCAAAAGCGTCACCTAGACGGAACTAATATAATTATTTATAAAAACCATGTAACGGAATTTTGTAATACCAATGCGAGCAATGGCGTTTTGCGAACTGCTTCGCTGTGCGAGATAGCGCTATGCGCGCATCGTTTGCCTCTTTCTGGTGTAAAAATGCGATCGTCCAGGATTTCGGATAGCGAAGGGGGGGGGGGGGGGGGGGGAGGGGGATTACTGTAAAATTTAGTATGCTAAATTTGTCTATGGTCCATTTGATTTACATGGGCCAAATACAAATTTAGCATGCCAAATTTTTCAAGATTTTTTTATCAATAAACCTATAGAGAATTAGACAATGTTTGTAAATTTTGAGTAAGAAAAATATATTTTCTAATAACCCCATGAGGAGATTGGCATAAGCAGATGCCATTCTGGTTCCCATTGCTGTCCCTTTAATTTGCAGGTAAAATTTATGCTCAAAAGTGAAAGCGTTATTGCTAGTGAGGTCGAATTCAGCCCCTTGGGGAGGGGAAGAGGGGGGAGGGGTGATTCTTGAAACTTCGTCTATTATCCATTTGATTTACAAGGGCCATAGACAAACTTAGCATGCCATTTTTTTAAAAATTGCCCCTTGTCAGGTGTGGTTAGCGATAATCGTCTCGTATGTACATAAGTATACGAAAATTGTAATTTTAAATTGAATGTATTTATGTTATAAATATAATAGTATGCATCGATTATTAGACAATATTAGAAATAAAACATGTTTTATTTTATTTCAATTAGTTTTGTTTTGATTTAAGGAGATGGGTGACTGGGCCCAATATCCTCTTGACACTAGGGTCTTTGACCACCTAGCTACGCCACTGATACGATTGCTGGACAGAGCGAGCGAACCAAAGATACCCGGAGCCAATTACATGTCGTTTCTAATTAAATTTGGCTGGACGAACGGCGCGCCAGGAATTGTGTAATTCACGTCTGAGCCAAATTGCACCCTCCAATTAAATCATCTCACAATAGCCACTACGTGACCAATGCCCCAATGAGTCACAAAGCGACAAACAGGGGAATATACACACCGTAGAATATATTTAGCCAGTCAACGAAGAGGTCAACTAGGGTACTCGCGATACGCTGTTTAACAATGCAATACACGCGCCAATACAGATGTAGCGGAGCACAATGCCACAGTATACTGTCTGGTATACCAGACAGTAGCGTATCTTAGAACAAAATTGAAAACTAGGCAAGCTACGTCACGAGTCCAAGGGCTCGCATATGACCGCCACATGTCTACTACTTCACCGACGCAAATGTTCAAACCTTCGCTCGCGCATAACGCTAACCTAAGTCGTTCGTCGAGACGTACCCCTCCGCTCAATTCCCTCGCACCATATCCCTGCAATCTCCTATTGCTTGAGACTGCGTCTACTGTTTTCTCGGTATACTGTCACAATACTTAGCAAGCACACCTAAATAAAATATGCGAACCAACCGGTAGAGGACGAGAAGCATCTTACCTAACCGGGATAGCATCTTAAATATATTTTTTTTTACAATAACTATACGCATGTTGGACACAGGGCACAGGACACATGTACGATACGCAAACATTCATACGAAACTAATACATTCAACCGTGGACTCTACAAAAGAATCTAAGTGCTTATCAACAGGTAACTATTTTGGTAGTCTCTGATGACTCTGTCCTCACCATCATCTTTAAAACAACAATTTCTACAATTAACTATACGCATGTTGGAGACAGAATACAGGACTCATGTACACGCATACGAAACCAATACATTCAACCGTTGACTCTAGAAAGGAATGTAGATGCTTATCAACAGGTAACTATTTTGGTAGACTGATGACTGTCCTCACCATCATCTCAAAAATAATAATTCCTACAATTAACTATACGCACATTGGACACAAAATTTGTACAAACATACGAAACCAATGTTTATCAAGAGGTAACTATTTTGGTAGTCTCTGGTGACTCTGTCCTCGCCATTATCTTAAAAACAACAATTTCTACAATTAACTATACGCACGTTGAATACAGAATACAGGAGTAATGTACATACCTACAAAACCAATACATTCAACTGAGCACTCTACAACAGAATCTAGGTGCTTATAAATAACTAACTATTTTGGATAGTTTCTGATGACTTTGTCCTCACCTGTCAACGGAAGCGGCGGGTCTCTTTGCGACGCTGGTAGCGCGCATTTGGGACTTGAGCTGTGCCAGGTCAGCTCCCTCGTCCGGCACTGGCACATTATAGAATTCTCCCTCTTCTTGGGTCAGCAGCTTGAACCAGCCATCTGCTGGGGCCTTCATCAGTTCCGAGATTCCAAACGACATCGAGCCCATGAAGTCGTTGCGGGACGTTCGGTCCCAATCCCATACCTGATAAATTATAAATGAATTTATTATGCTACGGGTTCTTATAATGGGTGTGAGGAAATATTACACAACCCAACTTTTCTTGTAAACTAATGAAGCGAGAGAAACGTGTCTCGGTGCATGGAGACGTATAGGGGACATGCGCATGGGTGATTTTATTATCTGCTGCTGAAAGCATCAGTCGCTGGCAATCGGCCGACGAGTCGATAAGTGAAGAAGTGTAGTCGGAATGTCAGAATGGAAGGACTTTTTAGAAATTGACCTATTTTTTATTATAACAATGAAATATTCAGATAGGTTAAACAATTAAAATTACAATTGATAAAGGCCTATGAAAACTAAATATTACTAAATATTAACCACGAATTTAAACGGAATAAGTTGATATCAACAACAAAATCTGGAATGTCCAATTATCATTCTCAAACAAGTCTAGGCACTCAAATACAAAACTGAATAAGAAAAGAAATTGTGTATTATAAAAAGCTACTTACGAGTAATATACTGTTGGTATGCCCATCATATTTCTCGAATTTCAGGAATTCCGACTAAAATTTCCTGGTATCGGGATCGACATTTTACCTGGGAATTCCCGTGATCGGGAACCCGGGAACGAAACACTAGTTTTAGGTTAGTTTACCATCTTATTTCTTAAATTTCAGGAACTCCCGACTAAAATTTCCCGGGATTGGGATCGAATTTTACGCGGAAATTCACGTGATCGGGAGCCCATAAACGGAACACTAGTTGCAGGTTAGATTGCCATCTTATTTCTCAAATTTCAGGAACTCCCGACTAAAATTTCCAGAACGGGAGCCCAAAAACGGAACACTAGTTGCAGGTTAGATTACCATCCTATTTCTCAAATTTCAGGAACTCCCGACTAAAATTGACCGGGATTGGGATCGAAATTTTACGCGGAAATTCACGTGATCGGGAGCCCAAAAACGGGACACTAGTTGCAGGTTAGATTACCATCTTATACATCAGCTTTCAGAAACTCCTTTCCCGGGATTGGGATCGAATTTTACACGGAAATTCACGTGATCGGGAGCCCAGAAACGGAACACTAGTTGCAGGTTAGATTGCCATCTTATTTCTCAAATTTCAGGAACTCCCGACTAAAATTTCCCGGGATTGGGATCGAAATTTTACGCTAAAATTCACGTGATCGGGAGCCCAGAAACGGAACACTAGTTGCAGGTTAGATTACCATCTTATTTATCAAATTTCAGGAAATCTCGACTAAAATTTACCGGGATTGGGATCAAAATTTTACGCGGAAATTCACGTGGAAAAACACTAGTTTTTCTGGTTTAATGTATTAGGAACCAGATATAGCAAGTCCACTACTCAGCTATTGTATGAATTTATTGCGCACCTCTATGAGAAGTCGTCTGTCCTTATCTTCAGCTCTCAGGTCAAAGGTGAGAGTCTCGTTCCATACCGGGTTGAGGTTGCTGCGGATGGTCTTCGATTTCTTCTTGACGTTGTCTGCATCCGGGATCAGCTTCATCTTGACGTAGGGGTCAGAGAGACCATTCGGGTCCATCGGTATCAGGTTGCGGCCTTGCTTAACTATAAAGACATACATTAATTTAAATATCCTGGCATACAATAAAGACTCAGGCAACGTGTCGGTGATCAGATGATGATAGAGTTTGGGATTGGTTATCAGTAGTCTGACACCCGCAATTGGGTATCCATTTGAAACCTTTGTAAGTGACCACGTGTAGGTATATATTTTCTTGCAAAGTCCTGCAGCCAGCTCACAGCAAATGGTACTTGCGGAATCCATGGTTATTAATGATTCCGAGTAGCTTGGGTGGTGTTGTCAAACTATGTCATCCGACCTGTCCAACTCCTATCTGGTAGTTTCCTCGTAGAGGGACTAACCATATCAGGGCCACTGTGAGCTTCTGCCACGGCTGTAATCCTGCAGTCGGAGGCGGTTGGGATTCGAAGATCGCGAAATCGGGAAATACCTCGGGTGGAGCTAGCCGGTTTGCGTACCAGGCTGTATCAGCCACGCTTACGCAATCCGGCGAAAAACTAATGGGGTTATTTGCATATGTATATTTCCTATGACAGCGGGGGTAGTTGTCGACCTGACGACATCTATTCTAACGATCCGTTGGCCACCGAATCCCGAGTACCTAAACATGGCGGGCAAAAGGCGCCTCGGTTCGCAATATTTTCAAACTAAATTACCCCTTACGTCAGGTAGAGACCGCGCAAGCGACTTCGAATCCCTGATCATACGGGAGGACCGAGAATCAGGCCAAATCTGGTAGTGAGGCCGCGAGGGTTCACTTTCCATTACCTCGCGGTAAGACGTTGGACTCTTGCAGACTGCTGGCGTAGCTTGACTGTGGATCGTGTTGTCCATTAAGTCTTTACGTTTACTTCATGGGACACAGAATGGCTCTATGTCGCTATAACTCCCTAGATCATCTGGTTCGCCCGTAGTAATTACACCCCTCAATGCAGAATCCACGAAGGCCAGGTCTTGCTCATTTCCACCACCGAGTAATGTCCTATGATTGTCTTTCTTTTAGTGGATAATGCTATACAAGCATAGATCACACACTTCGCTGTCTCAATTCCACTCTGCAGCTCCGACCGGTTGCCTCATCCAAGATGCCCAGAGTGTGTAGGTGTCACTTACAACATTTTTTTCTGGAATACTGATGAAGATTCCTGACATTTCTCCCTACAATGGCATTATTAGTACTGGCGGTTCCACAGCGGGATCCAGTGCAATGGTGTTACTGATATACATATAATCGAAAATTTGTCGATACGGCTTTCTTACACGGCGTAATATACAAATTTACGAGTGCACCACAATTAGTCTAGCGAATTCTAGTTTGATCATTATTTATTTATTTATTTATTTATTTATTTAAGAATTAATTACTATAAAACATTGTTTTTGCATATAAAAATAACAGGAACCGAATGGCAAAACCTTAACCTTTTGTTTATTTGATTCTGTCACCAACTGGGACTAGCCCGTTCTAGGATGGACAGGACTCTAATTTTACAATAAATTATGTAAAAGTTTTATTAAAATGCTCATAAAACTAAATTGCCCTAAAAAATTGTTCTCAAAAAAAAAACAATAAAATAGAGCGAGACAATCAGAGAATTTACATAAAACTAAAGTAAAGAGTAAGATAAATCTTTAATACATAAAATAAAAAAGTCAATAAATAGTATTTAATATATGTTAAGAAATTTAAAGAGTAATATAAAATAAAGACAATTCATTGTCAAACCAATATATAACAACAAAATGAATTGGTAATTAGTTGAATGTTAAAATATAATCAACATACATACTATTTAAAATATATTAATAATTTGTGCACCTAAGTTTTATTAAACTATAATTTCTAACATTTGATGTATAAACTATAATTTCTATTATGACTGGTAAAGATATTTTTCCCGTGTATAAATATATATACATATCAAGTATTTTTCTCTCACTCAAACCTTTGCTAAAATGTATTTTTTTTAAGTTAGTAAATTTAAGAAATGGAATTGCCAATAAAACCTAAAAGTTGTCATTAATCTTTATTTCCCGTAACCCTTCATATACTCGTATGTTAAACTCACCCTCGATGCTGAGTTTATTTCCGAGGCAAGTGATGGTCAGCTGAATTCTCCCTCGGCGTTCCGTGTGATCGCATCCGCACAGATTCGGTACGGACTCCTCGCATCGTTTATGCACGTTCATGTCACATGCTAATTCATACAAACAAAATTAATATTATTAATTATCATAATTTACTATTAAATGCATCATTAATAATGACTTAATGAAATCAGCACATGTAAGCTATAGATTAAACATGCAGATTAGCAGCTAGAACATAGGTGCATGCATACAAACAAGTGATGTTACTGTACCTTATTCTTTATCCACATACCGGTTTTCTTGTTACTGTTAGTATTTATAAAGCATCGCTGTCATTGAGACTGTCTCAGAATCCCCTTGTCATCGAAAACATCATCTCATAATATATGTAGTGTATCTCAATGATTTCCAAATCAAAAAAGACAAAAAAAATATCATCCCACTGGGAAGGCACAATCAATGGGTATGTGTTCTAAAACCTCTCGTAGGCGGCGCTAGCGGCGATCGGCCCAAAGAGGTTTGAAGTGAGCGACGCACCGCGGATGGCACATAATATCAAACGTGGCGACTCTCTCAAGTTTGAGAGTCGTTTCTACCTCTCTCAAACTTTGAAAAAATGTCATTTTACAAATTGACTCGAGTAGCAAATTTCTCAGTCATTCGGTACTATGTATGTTGCAAAATTTCAATATTTAGTTTTTTTTAATAAACATAAATAAAATCTGAAGTCATCACCTTTTTGTAATTAGCATTTTTATTACAATCTATGGGGCAAACGTAGAACTATATTGGTAATACGTACCAACTACCAAGTAAATGTAAATGATGTGTGGTCAAAATGAAAAGTTTTGACCACACATTAACGCGTGAACGTAAAATACGATAAACGTGTTAGACGATACGCAGTGTGAAGGATCGAGGGGATTATATGGAATAGTAAAAATAGATTTCAATAATCCATTGTCTTTCATGTTAGGGCGAGAAATTTCTACTCCTTCCTCCCCACTACAAATAAGGCAAAATAGAAATCATACGAGGCATAATTTTATTCTCAATACACTCGTATGTAATGTAAGTTTAATTTAAAACATGTCCCAGTGTGACGAGGGAAAAGGGTTTATATGTACGTGTTTATTGCTTAGTCCCTGTCATTTGCGCAGTCCTTTCGGGAGCATCTTTCTCCCGGTCCAAGCACAGCGGGGTGTCGTGTATTTTAATAAAACGACAGATTATGCTAGAACACCATTCCTCGGAAAGGACGAGTGATAAACTCCCTCGAAGCGCGAGCTAGTAAATTGCAGATAAAATTCTTCAGGGCTGCCGCAAAATTCTCAAGATACTGCAGGAATAATTACAGTCCGCGCGCAAGCTCCGAAAAATCGGGGGTTGGGGAAGCGGACGGATTATTCCGCTCCCGACCGTCCCTTCATACCCTGCACTCTCCCAGTACTGGGGGAGTGCGGGGTATGAAGCGACGGTCGAGAGCGGCGTATATCCGCCCGCTCCCCAGTGCCCGATTCCTCGGAGCTTGCGCGGACAGTAAATGGCTATCTGTTAAACCTCACAACGATTGACCGAAATATATGAAAGACGGTTTAGTAAATGCACTGTGGAGTGTGCACTGCCCATCCAGTATAATGATATATTATCATTCTTTTAACTGTGGGGTAAACGCTATAACAAGACAGTCCACCGTCAAACTACGCCAGCATGCCCGTAATAGTCCAACGCCTTACCACGTGGCACTGGAAAGTGAAACTCAGCGGCAGCCTCACAGTCCAGTCGCAGGTTCGAAGTTACTTGCGCGGCCTTTACCTAATGTTAGCGGTAAATCAACTCGAGCTGTCATCTCCAACGGGCGAACCCGCCACCTCAGAAAGTTTTAACGATATTAGTTTGTTTCTACCCTTTATTGCGAAATTTCACAATGGGCGGGTTTATTGTCATATGATAATTTCTTATAACCAACTCTACTATGACGTGTTTATATGTATGTATGCGTGTAACATGTGTGTACGCATGTCATGTTATTGCATTCGATCGACAGAATTGATAATGCAATTCCGTTAATTAGATCTCAACGGAAAATGGTGACCCAGCCGGGAATCGAACCCGGAACCTTACAACGTAAGATCAGGCGACCTAACCACTACGCCACTATACCACTGTGCCACCGTATATTGATCGTTAATCGTTAATTGAAATGATTGTAATTAGCTAGATTTTCAGTAGCCGAAAAACAAAGTGGCACACAGTGTATAGGAATTATCAATGAGTCGATGAGTAGAAGGCTAAAAATGAAACTGTTTCAAACTTGTATGTTTTGTATGTTCTGTATAAATATCGCAAGTACCTATTTCTATATCAATTTCCTCTCAAGATGATGATAGTGTCAGGAGATGACCATTGTCAGGAGCTTGGAATATCCATAACGATATCTTTAAAAAATATTATGATACCATTCAAATGCCTTAGAGAGGTCACAGAAAACACCAATAATTTGCTGATTTGATAGAAAAATACTTACCGGCAGGTAAGTATTTTTCCATTAGCGAAGAAATCGTATCAATAGTGGCTTGCGGAACCCGAACGGTTTTGTAAAACAGTAGTAAGGATCTCGTACTTTGCAAAGAAACTGCTTAGGTAATCTTTCAAGAAGATTAAAAAATATAATACTGAAGACTGAAACAAAGTTGGACAACAAATCGGGCCTGTCTTTGATTCTGAAGTTAAAGATCCCAGAATAGGATAGAATGACAGAAGATTCTCGACGAAGCTAAGACTCAAACTGAGTTGTAGCGCTGATGATGATGATAGTAAAGTGAAATTTAAAATTTTTCGACAGCCCTGCCTCATTTTAAATGCTTATTTGCTCTCTCCTTTGATGCCATACGCATATGGAGCAAGTCGTGAATATAACTGAGCGCCGTGTTTACGACTAGTCACGTAGTTACAGAGTGATATGCATAATTTTAACGAATTGCAGCTAAAACGAGGCACTAACAAGTTCCGATAAACGCGCGGAGATTAGCTTATTAGAATATCAGAAGTAGTAAACAAAGTTGCTAGGATACAACAAACTGCGCATTGCTAAGCGTTTGATTGCTCAATCGCGAGCGTGAAATTTACGACGCTATCGCGTCTGACGTAAAGTGAATCATTTGAAGACGGCTATAGTGATTTGTGTATCGTAATCAAAGTCAGAAAATAGGCAATGATAGGGCATAAAGGGGACTGAAGAGGAATCAGATCTTTTATGTTTCAAAAATAACAACACTGTTTATAAAACAAGTTTTAGCAGTAATAAAAGTGAATAAATAAAACATAAATGTAATAATTAACCTTTAACTGCCAACGATGGGATGTAAGAGATACTGCCAACCGAATACCCGCGATTTATCTGCGTTCGTTATATGCATCGTTTCGTCTAGTGATGCTACGAATAGTGATTTGGCCGAATATACCGAATACCGAATATTCGGCCACGCTATCGGCCGAAACGCCGAACATTCGACTGCTGAATGTTCGGCGAAAATTTATTGAGAATGAAATCTTCACTGAAAGTTAAGCTTGAAAAACGATTCGAATTTGATGATAGGTTAGGTTAGGTTAGGAACCTAATAGAAGCTCTGTAAATGAGTTGTGATGAGTCTAGTAGTAATAAATCTGATGGTGATTCTTCTCCATTTCATAAAAAAAGAAACACCAATGAAAATGATAAAACGATTGAAATACACGACAGTGTCTGAAACTGTTTTGAGAATGTAGCTACAGATAATATGCAAAATGATGAGGGTGTCGAGAAAATTTCTACTGCACATGAGATTGACCTTTTTTTTGAAAACTGTTCGCCTAGATCGGAAGGCAGACCCTTACAAGTGGTAGTCAGCAATCGCAAAGCAATATCCTAGCCTGACAAAATTCGCAATGATTTATCTATCATCTCCTGGCAGTAGTGTTTATAGTGAAAGACTATTTTCAGAAGCAGGAATTGTTTACGAGGAAAAGCGCAATCGTTTAAAACCAACCAATGCTGAAAAAAACGTTTTCATTTATCTTAACTGACCACTAATAGATTTTAAGTATTGCTGCAATAATAAAATTTGTGTATTCGGTATTCGGCCGAGTAGTACGCAGTATTCGGCTGAATACCGAATATTAAAAAAAGTAGCTGAATAGGCCGAATACTGAATAGTACCGAATATTCGTGACTTCACTAGACTTTTGTCCCATTCAGTACCTTTAGAGGTCCCTGATTATTTTATGTAAGTATATTTTGCGCCAGTGCAGCGGCCACAATGTATTCTGAATAACCTTACAGGTGTCTCACAGACGTCAGATCAATATATATATAATATTCATATAGGGTGTCTCAGAAAGTTTTCCTTTTTATTTATTTTTTCATACAACTTAAAGTGTTTTATACTTAACATTTAAACACCCAAGTAACATGTTTTCAAGACCGAGGTTTTGATATATGCTTTTAGGTCCTAGAATAGTAATTTTCTGGTTTTAAATTTTACCTAAGGTTATACTTAAGTTTTTTACTATGCAAATAACTCCTAGGGCTATTTGTATCAGTTATTCAAAAAGCTAATAACAGTTATTCAAAAAGCTAAATGGGCTTCCAAATGAGTATAATCTAACGTTATCCTTGCTTAGAAATACGACTTAAAAGTTCTGAGAGTTTCTGGTTTAAAAAAGGTTCTCCTTTGGTTATATTTTGGTACTCCACATTGTAAAGCATGGCTAGTTGGTCTTACACGCAACCTAAGAATGACCTATTCAGAACCACATTTCGCTAAGACCCTTAAGCATGATTTAAAACCTTCGTAGGGCTTTTAGATTTTCTCGCTAACCATTCTCAGTCTTTTTTGCTTGAACTAAGACCAATTTTAATTTTCATATACGTTTTGACATTCAATAAGTTCTAGTCTAAACGCGCATTGTGGGTTTTATTTATGCTTTTTGTATTTCTGTAAAACCATTTTGCAACCTTGTGGGCTTCGCGTGTGCATAATCAAAACTAACATTAATTAACATTAATTAACATAATTAATGTTAACATTAATTAACATTAATTATCAACTAAAATATATAGGATGTCCTGGCACAGGATGGTCAGCAGTGGCAATTTCATAATATGCATAATATGGTTAATAAAACGTTCATGCATAGTATGTTTAATAAAAAAAATAGTAGCAAATTCATAATTTGCATAATATGCATATTATGCAAAACTGAGGCCAATTAAAAGTTTTCACAATTAAACAAGACATATTGTTTAAGCGCAAAAAATGGAAAATACAGTTTTTACGTAATATGTTAAATTTTGAGGAAGGGGATAAGATAGCCACATTACGAATTTAAAAGATATATTTACACCATGAGATGAAATACATAATAAGGTAAGATAATAATAAAAAGTACACAATAAAATAATCATACATAAGAATCATTTGAAAAATTTCATAGCATTTAATACTTAAAAATTAAACCATCAACATTCATTTAAACTGGGTTTAATTATTGTTAAATTATAGAAACATTATTGGATTTTTATTTACGAAAAACCACCATTTTTAAATGTGTCAAACGCTTGGCGGACTTAAATCCCGTACGCGTTTGATACCTCCCCTTCTTCAGCTACCGGTGTTCAGTACAGGCTACGTAAGTGTGAAGAAGCGGATGGTGCGCATTTAAACATAGTTGTTTTTCATATATACAAGATCAAGAATTGCTTTATAATCTAACAATAATTTTGGTAGTTTCGTTTATACGTATTTAAAAAGAGACAACTTTCTGAGACACCCTTTATTAAGAGCCTTATTACAAAATAGCGTAGGTATTCTTTTAAAATGAGTTGAAAAAATGAACGCATTTTTTTTTGGATGTAACTATAAAAGATAGGATAAATAAATAAATAAATAAATAAATAACTATTCAACCCTGGGAGAAAACCGCGGCACTGAGCGCTCTTCTCTTGCGCAAGCAAATATATACACAATTTCTAATTGTTTTTTGCAGTGTTTTCTCCTTTCTAATGACAATAATTTATATTATGTCTTATTGCTAAAAGAGTGAACTTTAATATAGTATAAGTATTATATAAGAATCTTATTTTATTTCTGAGAAAATTAGAATGATACAGGAAGATTTTTTTTTAATTTTGTGTAATTGTAAGTAATGTATACCTTGGATATGTGGTCAAAAAACGAAAAAATAAAGCCGTAGTGTACATCAAGAATACATGACGGACATAAAAAAAAATAGTATACGGTTTTCGTTGTAGTGATATTACTGTATTAAGGAGCTCAAAGTTTGCCTTCCGAGCGTTTTACGAATAACGACTTTCGGAAAATGGGCTGAATAAGTAAATAATATTCGTTATATCTAAAATTAAAGGCCGCTATGGTCAACATCAAGAAATGGTCCAGGTAATTCAGTAATTAAAGTTTGTAGAAATCTCTTCATTTCTTGGAATTAGAACGCCAAAAATCCACTTTTCTTGCCTTTCTGGAAAAAATATGTGATAGCGCTCTTAATAAAATATGCAACAGTAACGAGTATCAATGTTTATATCAATATTAGATACAATAACAAGACCTGTTTTCCTTCGATTTCCGGCTAGTATATAGAGGTAACGGAACCCCTAAAAATACAAAATAATTCACAAAGAATGGAGACTTGCGCCATTTATCCTTCTCGGTTGAAAAGATGAACATAATATTCAAGTATTCGGTAATAAAATATTATTTCTAATTAAAAATTATAATTAGGTTTTATTTTTTTATTATTTCTGGTACAATATCTACCTCACTGTATAATTGAAAAATAATCAGTTTTCTATTCAGATTTAAAAAGATGTAACTCGAAATTAAGATTTGTTTGTCAGACGTCACCTCAGTAGTCAAACCACGTCAGTAGATAAAAGTTAAAAAACCACACGTAAAAAATAAATATACAAGAACGGACACACAATCTGGAACAATTCCAACGAATGATCTATTTACTCGATCAAAGCAATGGTACCTACGTTAGAAAAACAGTTTAGTTAATTAAAAAAATATTGAACGACTTCGAAGATGAAATAAATACTTTATCATCTATCACCATCAATCAGCAACATTTAATGTCTCATGTCTTATTCTGTTCTAAGAAAATCTCATCACAAAACGTTCTCGACGTCATTCATTAAGCCCCCTATCTAACTTTTTTACGTCGGAAACTTTAATGGATTAAGATCATTAGTAGCGACCACATAAAAAACTAACTCAAACTTTGTTAAAGAAGCGTTTGTACAGAAGCAGAAGGTCGCATGACGCTGCGAATATATGGCGAGCACGCATACCTACTCCACACAAAGGGCACCCATGTTGGGTCGAAATTCGCTAAGGTCAACAGTATCCCTTTCACTCGGAGCTATCCACTTAAAATACAATGACTAATCGCAATGTGACGTGATATGGTATACGGCCAAACGAGACGCGGAAAAAACAGTCTAATTTATAAAGTCGATGTAAACATACGTGGACTGCGAAAAAGCCTTCAGTTCAGTTAATTAATTTCAGTATTTTTCTTTCCCGGACCATCAACAGTAGCGTCCGTAGCCCCGTTGACACCGGTTCTCCTCGTTGTTACCGAGGTTAAGCAGCGGCGGGCGCGGTCAATACTGGGATGGCTGACCGCCTGAGTGTTTGACTGCGTGATGCTACAAATGCCCACCTAGAAGATGGTGCCAATAGACAATAAGGCGGGTCCCACAAAAAAGCATATGCTTTGTGAGAAAAAAAACCGACGAGGAGAGATAGTATTGCGAACGCGTTAAAAAACCGAGATGTAGGCAGAAATATCCCTTTTGACCCCCCGAGAGGAATAAGACCATTTCCAGAGTGGTACATAATGTATATCTGTCTGTCTTTCTCCACGAAATCGCTCAAACGCTTAATCAGATTGGCATGCAGGCATCATTTTTGTCATGGCAAGAATTAAAAAGATGAAAAGTCTACCAGTAATATCTAGCAATATCGAATTATTGGAATTAGGAACTTGAAATGCCTTGGTACACAGATGCATTGTTGGGTTCGGCTCGTAGGGTCTACCATGCCGCCATTAGGCATGCCAAGACGGAGTCGTGGAGGCGGTGGGTTACCGAGATAGGTAACGCCAATCCGTGGGACATGAAGAAGGCAATCCACAAAAACACCAAAAGCGCTGATGATTTTCTCTCGAACATCGTGGATGGCAACTCTGCCCCCACCCTCGATACTGAGGGGTCGCTTTCGGCGCTCCTGAATATACTCTGTCCCTCGGATCAGCCCGCCCGGGATGATTTGCATCATGCGCAGATTAGGCGGCTTTCTGTCGTCGACTCGCGCGTTCCCGATGTCTCGGATGTAACTGCGGAGGAACTTGATCGGATCATAGGCTCTATGTCGACCCGTAAGGCGCCAGGGATCGATCTCTTCACGGCGAGCATCATCAAGCGCGTCTGGGAGTTCGCCAGATGGGAGGTAACTGTTCTAATGCAGAAATGCATTAACGACGGCTACTTTCCCACCTGTTGGAAGGTTGGTCTCCTGCGTGTAATTCCCAAGGGTAACGACAAACCTCGGTCGGATCCGAAAGCTTACAGGCCCATCACACTTCTGCCCATTTTAGGCAAAGTGCTCGAGGTGCTCGTGCGCGATCGGCTTGATGCGACTCTCTCACCTCAGAGCGACCGGCAGTTTGGCTTTACCCGCGGGAGGTCCACTGAGGATGCCATCCTATTTGCGAAGGAATGGGTTCGCGCGTTTGACGGACAATACGTCGTCGGGGTTTTCCTCGACATCTCGGGTGCCTTCGACAACGCTTGGTGGCCGATGATTGTGAGCAAGCTTCGTCTCAGACAGTGCCCGAACAACATCCTTAGGATAATCCGAAGCTATTTTTCAGACAGGTCCGTTATTATTAAGTATGGGCCCTCGTCAGCAAGCAAGGTTCCTTCTATGGGGTGTCCGCAGGGGTCGGTGTTGGGTCCCTGTCTGTGGAATATTCTTTTTGACGATATGCTCGGGCTGCCATACCCGGAGGGTTGCACCGTCAGCGCATACGCTGACGCCGCCCTCCTCCTGGTGGGCGGCAAGAGTCGTGCCGAGGTTGAGAGAAGGGCGGCCTGTTCGATTGACCTGATTCTCGATTGGGGAAAGCGCAACAGGCTTTCTTTCTCTCCAGCCAAGTCGCAAGCCTTATTGTTAAAGGGGCGTCTCCAGCGTAATCCGCTTATCCGGGTTGGAGGACGTCCTGTGGCTTTTCCGCAGTCCGTTCGCTACCTGGGGGTCTCGTTGTCGGCGTCCCTGTCGCATCTTTTACACGCGAAAACCGTGGCTACGAAATCGCGAGATCTTTTCCTCGCCATTCGTCGCTCCAGCAGGGCCGAGTGGGGCATCCGCTCCCCGGCCGTAAGACTGCTCTACAAGAGTGTTTTTGTCCCGCAGGTGGCTTATGCCGCGCGTGCTTGGGCGTGGCCATCCATATCGGAGGCCATGTGCGTTGTCCTGCTGCGTGGCCAGCGTCTCCCGCTTGTGGCGATTACTGGCGCATACCGGACGACCTCTACTCTCGCTCTTCCCGTCCTCGCTGGAGTTTTGCCGATCGATCTGGAGGTTCTGGAGCGGGCAGCCGTGTCATGGATTCGACGGGGGGTGCCGGTAGACTACTTTAGTCTGTCGGTGGACCCGGCGTCCTCCACGTTGGTGGGCTGGTCCCGTCGTATTCGGGCGGAGAGTCTGCGCGTCTGGCAGGAGCGGTGGGATGGCGGCGGCACGGGCCGCCTTACCCATAGTTTCTTCCCGTCGGTGTCCGAGCGGATGAAAAACGAGGATTTTCTGCGGCTTGACCACCATGTCACTCAGCTCATTGGAGGTCACGGTGAGTTCAAAGCCAAGTTATTTGACCTTGGGCTCAACGACGATCCCTGGTGCTCGTGTGGCACTGGTCGCCAGACGGCCGAACACATCGTTTGGACATGTCCCAAGCTCGACGCCGCACGGGCGGAAATGTTGTGTGTGGTTGGTTCGTGCGTCGGCAGTCTGCCGGTTTGGTATGCGGACTTGGTAAGTTGTAGGGTTTGCTTTGCTGCGTTTCGCGAGTTTGTGGATCACTGGGTGTCCCTCTGGGAGGATATGAGGCAGAGGGGCTATCCTCCTCCGGGGGAGGGCCCCCCCTCTTAGCGGTGCGAGCCGGGGGCTGCTTCATCATCCGAAGTCGCCCGTATTGTATCGTCCCTAATCGCCCTTGTGGGTGCGTGCCCTTTCACAGGATCCCGGTCGTCGACGTCTCCGACGGCGCCCCTGCCGTTTGCTGCCCGTTTTTTTTTTTTCTTTTTCTTTTTTCGACATGCCGCATGGAGCATGACTTCCACCGCCTCATCATTGCAATTAAAATAATAATATATTATACTATGTAAAAAATTAAATATCTTACCGCTTAGTCTCCTAGTTTAGTTTAGTAATTAAGTAATTAATTGTAATAATTTTGAATTTTAAATAAACGGTTTACGGGGTGCCGGCGGGGGCTGAAGCCCGGAGAATCCCTCATAAGGTCTCCGTTCGCTCAACCCTCACGCGCTACCCTTCCGGCACGCGTGAGGTTGTCGTTGCATGACATCCTGGGCAGATAAAACGACCCACGTCGTTAGAACTGCCCGGGTGGTGGGCGGGGTTTTCAGCCCTCGCCTATCGCCGCGTAAATATTGAATAGATGCATTGTTGGGCGAAAATTACTTTGTGAAATTTTGTTTGGAATATCTCATATACAAGCTACACTAGTAATATTTAAATTCCGCAATACATTTTTAACAAGTCCGTTGGCTGAGGACCAAGTGAAGAGATAAGTAGCATTGGAAATATCTCTTTTCAGGGTTGACTAGTCTGGAGCGTTGATAATAACAATGGCATCGTCAGCTATATGAATAGTTCATATATCTTAGAAGCGCCTGATAGATGGGACAGAAACACGAGAAAATAAACTTTCCTAGAGAAGAGCCCTGGAAAACAGTGCCGGATTATCCAATAGGCCAAGTAGGCACCAGCCTACGGGCCCCACGCCTTTTGGGGGCATCGCGACAAGGGATCATTACAATCATAAATTTTAAAATTATTTCTTATAGGTAGGAAAATTCATTGAAATAAAATTCTTAGGAGAAAATGTCTATTAAAGTTTTTGATGCGAGTAATACTATAATTGTTATTAATTAATTCATTGATTTATTTATTTATAACGTACAAGAAAAAAAATACAAGGACATGCATACTGTTGTACATGAGGAATAATTAAGAACAAACATTATTATAGCGAAAAACATAGCTCTATGCATATAAATATGCTAGCATATCCGAATGAGGCGAAATCGCACAACCAACTAGACCTAGAAGGTCTGTCTCTGGCTGTGCTGTGTTATACCAACTGTATTTTTGTAACTCGCGAACTGACGAAGGTGATCAATTTTCAAATATTTCTAAATCTAACAAATGTGTTGTTTACACAAATTAAAGTAAAATTTTTGGTAGAAAAAAAAATGTATGCAATTTAGGACTAAAATAAAGTAAACTTTACATTATATTCAATAAATTTAAGTGGAAAATAAGTAATAATATATACAAATATATGAATAAACACTACATTCTAATATATATGTATAAGAAAATGATATGTAATATTGCACAATTTTACAAATATATATTTTTTTAATATTCACCCTACAGTATTAATAAGATCTTTAGTTTTTGAACGCCCAATATCTAGACGCCAGTTTTTTACTTTACCTTTTAAAGTTACATAATTTTTCACGTTTTTTGTTTATCGACAGTTGGCTGCTGCCAGCCTGTACGATGGTATTTTGTTTATATGCGCCTCTTTGCTACGCGATATAAGCGTTGTTAGAAATGACTAACGGCTCACTTTACCGTTGCGATCGTGTTTTGTTTATATACACGTCTATTCTACACTATATCGTCGTCAGAATGCCGTCGACAGCCCGAAGAGAGGCCCGAAAAGTGTAAGAGAGGCCCTGAGATCTCGACAGCTTAAAGGCCTCTACATTGGGGAACGCCAACTAACGAAACGCCGAGATCTGAGTGATCATCACCAACAAGTGTTACGTATTTTGCACAGCATTCTGAATGAAAATGAAACACTTTTTTTTACGAAAGTTATTTTGCTAGTGTATTGAGGTATGCGGTCTCTTTAACAACAACACTGTGACTGAGTCTGACTACGCAGTCTGTGATGGACAGAGTCAAGTTTATAGCATATAATATTACATTATGCTGGAAGATATTCTTACATAATATACCCGCTTTTTATAGCGTAGGTATTATTTGAAAAGCTACACAATTTTATTCATTCACGTGTACGCTTCGGAAAATCCGTTACGTTTTCACAGTTTTTTTTCTATTCACGTATTTAATAAAAGAAGACGTCTCTCTTTTTATTCAATTCTATTTCCCGGCGTATTTATAAATTAGGCAAACACCTGGCGTCGTCGAAATGAAAGCGCGGCAAAAACGCGACGTCGGCGTACAGTGGATCATCTTATGTATAAAACCGACTTACAAAATTATATCAAGGCTAAAAAATAAACGGTTTGACACCACTCAGACGAACGACCCATGTCCCAGTATCTTCGGATTGAAAAAGGAGAGTTTTCCCGGAATAATCAGTAAGAGTATTTTATTAACACGCTTTTATTAGGCCGACCTGTATGTAACTAACTATGTAATGGAATCCAAGGTAACTAATTTAACCATATTCCAAGGATCGTAGCGTCATGAAAATTGGCAGCTGTATGTAGTTCTGATGACAATACAATAATGTGGTACTGTCGAACTGATCTGATGATGGAGTCGGAAGATATGAACTGGAACTTCATGATGGAACATCGTATCATGTTCGATGTATCATCGCACATGATGATAGAAAAAATGTGAATGATTTTCAAGGAAGTTTTTATATTGGATAATTCCTCAAATAAATCATATAAATCTTATAATATTGGTTTTGGAAACCATATTTTTAAAAAAAGCTTTAGAGGTGACGGATGTGAATTCCAATTAACTTTTCACAATTCACGCAGTTGAAAGCTTTGGCGTGGGCTATGAAACATAGCAAAACAGGAGTGTTAATTTGCAACTCGCGACCTTGGGATCTCGCATGGTGACAGCATGTTATAGGATACGTAATGATATAGTCGGACACATAAGTCATGTCGAAACTACAGTATACCATTATTTCCGTATTAACCGTACGGAAAATGTATACATATAATCGAGTAATGGAGTTTCAGCAAAATTCCTTGTAATTCAACAAAACTACATTTGAAACATCGTTAAACATACACATAACGATTGAAACATCATTATTCTGTATAAAACCGTAATAACAAAATGGTAATGTAAGAATCAATCCAATATTGATCTCAGTGTGTCGGGTGTAACAAACTTAAAGAGGTAAATCTTTTTTGTTTTATTTATAATGTTAAACAACCGCGTTAGTCTTCGATTTCATATCCCTAAAAGGGGTTATATTCAATGAGTAATTTTAAATTTTTTGGGTCTCTTGTATGAAAGGGGTGAACACTGTACGACGCAGTTTGTTCTGGGCGCCCTTGACCTAAGGGTTCATCGCATTGGGGTGAACGCGAATCGGCGATTACCACCACTCTAAGGGTCGTTAGTGTTGGCAATGACTTGAGCCTTGAATGAAACATCGCAGTCGATGCAGGTTTCGAGGCTATTGAATGGAGTTTATACGTCATTGAGGCAACACGCCGCGATCTACAAGCTATTTTAGTGTATAATTTATTAGCTAGAAGTCAAGCATAATAAAATACATAAATAACTGAGATTGCGATAAACCAGGGCAAGGAATTACAGACGATATTCGGACGATAGAAGATGTCACTTAAAACGGTCAAACCCGCCACCCCAGGAAGGTATAACGATATTGATCGTTCTTTCAACCGTGGGGTGAATGTAGAGACTTGGGGACGAGACAGTCCACAACCGTCTAGCTACGCCACTTGATCGTAAGGGTCCAACGCTTTACCGCGTCGCACTACACTGAGAAAAATATTGGATTGCTTCTACCATTACCATTTTGTTATTACGATTTTATACAGAATAACGATGGCGTCGGCTTCTTACCGGCATGTTGACGGAGCTAGACTGTGGAATGTGTTGTCCCTGAGTCTTTGTGTAATCACCTCACGGCTGAAATAACGATCTATATCGTTATACCAGCCTGAGGTGTCGGGTTCGCCTTCGAAATGAGGAGATTTCCCCCCTAAATAATCCCCCCCCTCTATAAACTAGTTCTGTTTTGACAAGTGCGCAGATCTGAATTGTTGTTAGTTGGACGCTAATGTTGCTTTTATCTATGCATAACTTTAATAATCTGTCTCTTAAAGTATAGTCAAAAAGATATTTGACAAAAGTGCCGTAAAAGTACAATAAAATAAACAGTATTTTCCAACAAGTTGTAAACGTCTATTTTATCTGCACGGAACATTTTAACAACCTAACGTGACCACTCCCACAGGGTTCAATTATTACCACCTTAACTACCGACGGTCGGAGGCTTTGAAGTATCTACCTATCCTACTTACTAATCAATAGTTCAGTAGGTAACAATATAGTAAATATTGCAGTGAATAACACTAATTGTAAATGTGTATTTCAGGAAAATTAATTAGTGGTAGTGTAAAATGTGGTGTTAATTAAAGCAGGAGTGGTGAACGCCACTAATGAGAAAACAATCCCTTAGTGTTTACCAATAAAGCGTTTATGTGAGACCTCGTTCACTATTCGTTTATGACGGTTCACGGAATAGATTCGGCAATATAATTTTACTACCGCGGAGTGTTTGACAGTTAATGGTTGGTAGAATAGTATGATATAGTGCATCATTTCGACTTTTAGAAAATTTGTGTCAAGATTTCTTCGGTTAAAACTTTTTTATAATTATGTTTCCATACATCGTGATGATGAGAACGATATTTTTATAACTGGTAATGTATATAGCTAATGTATATTTGTACATGACTAATTAAATTTATCAATAATGATTCTTTAAAAATACATACATTAGAAACTATTTGATCTTTAGAAGCTAAATTATGTCACTTCGCAAATAATAAAAATATACCACTAAGATTTGATCTAGTAGATATGTGGCGCGTAATGGTAGTAAAACGTTTTCTCGTCTTCTTCTCTCCTTTCAACTTTTTTTTACTCGTATAAGTAATGTACTTATATTATTATGGCACATTAAATTGTAATATAGATTTCATAAATAAAATAAAGTATATTATTTTATTGTGTTAATTTGTCGAGAGAAGGAGAGTATTTGTAGTAATATGATATGACTGTTATTAAATTAATGATATCATAATAGCGGTCGGAATAGCGTGTCTTCTTGATTGGATCTGTCATTTGCGACGAGATAACGCTATTATGTTGGATAATGGGATATGCCTCACAGCTCTTGTTTTGCCTTGCCTCGTGTCTAACCACTTTCAAGCAGACTAGATACGATATCAGAGGAGCAGCAGAACAAAACTGGTTAAGTCCAACGAAGTCAATTTTGCAGTAAAAGCAAACAATTTGAATAACATTTACAGCTTGAACTTAACGAAAATAAATAGATTTACAAATCTATTCCGTTTGTGAATGTTTACATCCATCCTTTATTAATACTTAAGATGATAAAATCTAAAAGTCGTTACAAAAATAAAAAAGGACTTTTCCACTTTTGCCCCAAAATGTGGTTCTAGACTCGGTTATAACCGGTGTAGGTATGGCCCATTTCAGAGTTCACCAGCTGCGTGCGCATATCGCGAAAATCGCGTTCCAGTTTATTTGAGAGCGTTAAATCGCCACGTAGTATCGCAGTGCTATCGCCAATACTTTCCATGCATCGTGCACACCAGCACTAACGTGCTGTGTCACCAATATGACGACGACTCATTTTGTCCCACTCTTTTATTTTGTCTGCAGAAGCAATCAATCAAACCCCTCTTAATCAATCCTACGCTGCTGGCTGTACGGAGTAGAGTTCTGGTTGCTGCGCGCTTTTTTCTTCCTGGTAATTAAGTTATGAAACTGTACAATATTTCTCTTTTGAGTCAAAGCTTACATGCAATAGAAAAATAGAAACGTTTAATAGAAAAGAATGTCAATACTAGCTTTTCATTTTCGATGTTGTTTCTATCCATAGAGTAAAACTGATTTTCTTTTTTTTCTTTTATTGTATGAATTGTAATGATCGTCACGACAATATCTCGACTATCATCTGAAAATTTACATTCTTTCGTTAGTTGGTTTTATGTTTAAGATCAAACATTTTTCCGGTGGTGTTTAACACTCGTGGTTAGCTATTTTGATGTTTTTTCCACATTGGTTAAGCCAATAAGTAGCGAAAATAATCATTATCTTCATTTTACCGCTGTAACTCATTTCAAGTTTGACAAATAATTATAAAAATCTATCACTTAAAATACATTCTCAAATACAATCAGCTGAGAAGTCTGTATTTTGCCCTGGTCTAATCTATTATTGCTTATGGAATTACAACCTACGGCAACACATTTAAAGCTTATATATCGCGCATCACATCTCTACACCGTATTTTAAAAATAATGGTTCCAAACAGGATTCGAAATAAATTCAGAAACGACCAGATAGGACTTTTCAAGTATTGTGACATATTACCAGCTGATGTATTATAGATTATAGATTGACAGTTCAATATTTCGAGACTGACGAGTTCCGAATTTATGTCCAACATAAACACAGCACTAGACAGATACAAAATGAACGGCTACTCGTCCCTCCTTTTCGCAACCTTTATGGCAAAAGAAGATTGAATTGGCTAATCCCTCATTTATTCAACAAAATTCCTCTAAATTTAAAAAGTTATAAAAAATGTACAAAAAAAACAAAAAAAAAATAATTTAAAATTGTTAGCTTTAAAAAAATAAGTGAAAGTGAAACACACGTGTAAATGATACGAATAAGATTCATATTTTATTTTGTACGTTCATCTTTTTATGTAAAATTATCAAGGGGGGGCGGCTTTCTGTGCCGACTAATCCTTACTAATGTAGCAGATATATTATAATATGGTCAAAATGGCCACTAAAGTTGCACTGAAAGTCACCCTATCATAATCTCTAGCAGGTAAGCCTTAGGCTTGGCTGGATTTTATACAAAGCTGTATTTAAAAAAAATGGTTATTAAATAAAAAATTAAAAAAAATCTTACCCTTGTTGAGAATACTCTTTCATTCTGTCCTATTTTGTGTTACAGCTGTTTATTCTGTATTAGAGCGTCTTTAACTACAGAATCTACAGAACTTGAGCACTAAAGACTTACAATCCCCAAAACAAATATATTATGAAGTTCTCATCCTCCTGCACAGGACCCAAGAGATTCTGCGTACAAAAATGTCTAGTTCATTTTTATCTGCTTTAGTAAGGATTCTCGTTTCTGAATACAACTGGTCTTATATATATATTATAAATCTTATAATCTTCGTCGTCTGGGATAATCGACGGGATTTCATTAGAGACTAAAGTAACACCTGTTTCCCGCCATTCTTCACTACTGTTGTTGTCGCTGGCAACTAATAAGCCGAAGTATGTGAATTTCTATGAAGGAAAAAAGAAGGATTACTTCGAAGGTATGAGAACCAACGACAAACGGTGAATCTGGGTTTGCTGTTCTAACGTTGGCAGCAATATATTTAGTTATCTACTGATTTACCTTTTGGTCTCTACGTTTTTCTGCTCTGTCCAATGCTAAAAGGCTTCCTTGTGGGTCAACCAACTTTACGTAAGTTATTACGTATATCTTTTATAGCATTTATAAAGATCATAAGCAGTTTTAAAATCGATGAACAGAAGGTGAGTTTCGAAGTGAAAATCTCGGGTTTTCTCGAAGATTTGTAGGAGAATAACTTTCTCTAAGACTTTATAATAAAGACATTCAAAATAAAGGGAAGTGGACATGTGCCCTGAATAAAATATGACAAAGGAGATAAGATATCGTGCGGAAATGGGCCTTAAGCAGTCCCGCATGACCCAGTGCGTCACATACCCACCCGAACTCAAAGGATTCTCTAGTGTGCGTGTTCAAACACCGCCATTAGCTGTCCAAATATTGTGATCCATTGTGGCGAGACCGAAATTCCCTCCCTCTTTGTCCCATTCCCGCGCGTTGATCGATAGCCACGTGCACATGTCGGGCTTGAAGATTGAGAGAGGGAAATAGCGTTGCAAATGTGATTAATTCTTCAAAGAGGACACGGAACAATGGAATTGTTTGTAAATTACACACAGTGGCATCGAGGATAACACAAAACAGCAAATTAAGTTAAATATATGACAGTAATATTATAGATTCCATCGGGATATTACTTTTCATATAGTGTAATTAACGATATAATAAGAAAGGTAGGTTTACGATAAGGTTGTCATTGTTCGCTTTATTTTAAACGTTGTAATACAAAAATAGGCTCAATTGCGTTTCTTCGTGAACTAAAATCGGCAATTAGTTCATGTGAACGAGACAGGGCAATACGCTAGAGCGGAATTTGAAATGAACGGTTGCCACTTTTTCGCATTAAAACTACTCACCTAAGCTAAAGCATCTGAATCTATCACCGCACGAACACTTTATCGGACGAGTATAAGTTCGACAGGTGGTTTTTATCGACTATCGTTCCTTTCATATTCCGCTCCAACGTATTGCTCTATCTTGTTCGCTTAAACTAATTTCAGATTTAGTTCACAAAGAAACGCAATCGGGCCCAATATGAAATACTAATTAGGCTCGATTGCGTTTCCTTTGAACTAAAATCGGAAATTAGTTCGTGTGAACGAAACAGAGCAGTACGTCAGAGCGGAATGTGAAATGAACGGTTGTCACTTTCCGCATTAAAACTACCCACCGAAGATAAAATAGCCGAATCTAACACCGCACGAAATGTGTTCAAACTTATTCGGGCGTTTATAAGTTCGTCGGGTAGTTTCGGTGCGGGAAAATCGACGATAGTTCATTTCATATTCCGTTCTAACGTATTGCTCTGCCTCGTTCGGTTGAACTAAGTTAATATTTTAGTTCACGAAGAAACGCAATCGGGCCCATTGTACTTACGATATTAAATACTTATGTAATTACAGTACAAAAACTCAAATATGTCAATAACAAAAAACCCGATCTATAGTAGATAGTCCATAGACATAGCTGAAACTTTATTTCATTTCTGGCAACATTACGGCATATCAAAGGTCGGCGTACATGGGGTAGGATACTACCGCATGTACGCCGAGGGAACAAGACTTCACAATGTTGGGCTCTGATCATATCGACAACGCACGACTCGTATATTTAAGCCTAGATAAAAATTGGAGAAAAAATGACTTCACCTGCGTGGTATTTGTCCTCAATTGAGACATATACTTCTCGTATGAGCTAGTTTATCATAAAAACACCTTGGGGAAGTTAGCTTTGTTTGTGAAGAAGAGGATGGGCGCCATCACCAGGGCAGCATAGGGCGGCACAGACTCATCGCCGCCTCCCCTTCAGTGGAGCCTAGACGCAGCAGATGCCGGCAATTTAACCAAATTCGGCAATTGTAGTGTCAGCTCTACATGGCCTCTCGTAAATGCCGCTCTTTTATCCAACCGCCCCGCATAAAAGTGCCATTAAGCTGCCGCTGCGCTGCGATATCAGGGCCGCATTGGAATTGACGACATGCGGCGTCGGGGGCGTAAGCGACAACCTATAAAACACCCTTTATTGATCTTCGTCGCCGAATTGCCTTATCCTCCTTTTAATGCCGATTGATTAGCCATGTTTAATCGAAGAATCACTTTTCATTGCGAAATGATGCTTTAATACTATTCATCTATTCAAGTTCAGCATTGTCACAATCTGGGTATCAAAGCATTAATTAAGACACAAACAAAAGTTTCAACAGGCTGAAGATGGTATGGGCAAAGAAAATACAATAATACTATGTAAAGTCCGCTGTCACTTAGCACTGTCAATACAAAAAAAATGACTGATGCCTATTAAATCTAATGCTAAACCGTCCAGCTGCTTGATTGACGAACATATTTTAAAATACTGTCATAAAACGTATCCTTCCTACTATTCGTATGCAGCTGAAACCCCTCAGATTTCGTTTACAGAAAACATTATGGCATTGAAAGGTCTACATTTAAAATAAACAGATGGCTAAAAGAATTAGGATACCTGCGTTTAGAAAATGGACTACTACGAATTATAGTAGGTACCTACGAGAAAAAAAATCTTTGTACCAATGTATGTGGAATTTGTATCTATTTATGGATTGTATTTATTAATTAAATCACATATGTGTGGTGAATTTTATTTTTATATCTATAAAACATATTTTTATATTTGGTAATATAAAACGGTAGAGGGTTGCCTTTTATTTTCCTTCCTTTCTCTCTTCTTTTTTTTAGAATTATATTAATTTATTGCTATTATTCATGTTTTTACACCATCTGCATCATGTGCCTCTAGATGCAGGCCCGAGAAGCCTCGTTAGATGTGCATAGCGCAATTCGTTACGTAAGCTGTGTCAATCTTAAGGCCGCCACATACTGCGATGCACGATGATACACGCAAACGTTTGATACGGAAGCTACGTGGCTCGATAATGAGATGCGGCTACACACTGCTAGCTGAACTACGCCACGAAAAAGGCCATTTCGTCTCGATCGCCTTAGAGAGCGCGCGTGTTTAAACCGTCGTAACGCGCTTGCGACGGTTTGGGAACGGTTTATGGGGAAGACACGGGCGGAAGCGTGGCTTCCGTGGAAGCGTGGACACAAGCGTATGCGCAGCTTCGCTCAGCGGCGTGTGCTTCTGACGTCACATAGCCACGCCGCCGCGCGTAGCGTGTGCGTGGCCCGCAATGTGTTGATTTGTATGGCAGCTGGTAATCAAAGAAGCTAAAGCCACGTGTGAAACGTAGTCGTGCGCCGCAGTCTGTGGCGGGCTTTAAGCTGTTCTTTACAATGTATACGTTTTTACTTCGGTAAAAAGGTAGGTAACTAGTTTTCTTTGTAAAAGTATTAAATGAATAAATAAATATTTTTTCTCAAAGGAATATGCTTATCAGATTATCACTGTATTTGTTTGTGTAAATAAGTCACAGTTGACTTTTAATTTCAGTAATATAATCCACTACTAAGCTAACAAAGGAAACAATTCTGGATTTATTGCATTTATACATAGAGTGACACGGCATTTTTAATACATTTAGGATATTGTACACTTGTTAGAGAAAAAGCAATTCATTATTTCCTGCTCAAGAAAGAGTATCTGGTAATCGCTGCTCCCTTCAAGTGGATCCTAGACGCCGCAGATGCCGGCAAGTTGGGCAAATTCGGCAATTGTAGTGGCGGCTTAACATGGCCGATCGTAAATGCCGCTCTTTTCTCCAACTGCCCGACATAAAAGTGCCATTAAGCCGCCGCGGCGCTGCGATATCAGGGCCGGATTGGAATCGACGCCACGCGGCGTTCGGTGGCGAGAGCGACAACCCATACGACACGCTTTATTGACCCTCGCCGTCAAATTGCCTCCTCCCCCGTTTTATGCCGATTGATTTGCCATGTTTAATCCCCGCAAATGTCCTCGAGAATGACAGCGCTTTTAAGGCGAACGATGATTGCTGCGCTTGTGTTGGTCACCCTTAATACTTCACAATTGCTGCTAAAGCTAGAATTTGGAACCATGCGCCAATTTTCGGTAGATAAATGCACACACAAAAAAGTCACTCAATATTAGAACAAGGAAGAATAAGGCCTTTTGTCCACACACGTTTTTGTGCCGTGAAATATACGGTTAATTCGCCGTGTCTAGGCACGATCGTAGTGTTGTATGGATTACTATAGAAGCTTGTCGACATACACGAAAAAACGGATGGCGCCGCCGCCGTGTCTGTGGACAAGCTTTCATAGTGATCCATAGAAAACTGACGACCGTGCCAAGACACGGCGAATTAACAATAGATTTTCACTGCAAAAAAACCTAGGGAGTTAATGGACCCTTGCTGAGTTGGCCACGAAGACCCATGGTCGGGGGAGTCTGGAAGCAGTACTGTTTCCTATAGAGCGGAGGTGGTTGCGGACCTTACGGCGACTGCTCTTAAAACGACCATCGGCCATGTGGTCCGCGATAGATTCGGTATACACCGTTTTACCGCTTCGCAAGGGAGAGGACCGCGCAAGCGACCTCGAACTCGTAACCAATCGAGAGACCGGAGTAATCTGGTCACAATTGGAAGTAAGGGCGTGAGTGTCGGCCCGCCAGGTAACATTCCTGGCTATCTCGCGGTTAAGGCGTTGGCCTCTTACGGGCTTGTGACGTAGCTAGATGGTGGACTGTTTTGTCCCCAAGTCTTCTACGCTAACTCCAGGGAGATAGAACGACTAATCGTTAAAACTTCCTGAGGTGACGGGCTCGCCCGCTGTAGTCGACAACCCAAGTTGCAAAAAAACGTGTGTATATAAGAGACCTAAATTCAACCTTCAAGACAATATGTTATTGACAACTATAGGACAAACCAGATTCGGAAACAAATACTAAACAAAAGATAAATAACTAAAAACACTATATAGGAACTAAAACACCGAAAAACGAGGGGCGGAGGGTGCGGTGCGTGCAGTTAGGTATATATTTAACGAATTACGGACAAAAACAGAACATTCATTTTGAACGGTGATTCAACACGCAACACTTTTGCGTAATATTCCGCCTAAAACTGTTACAGTTTCGTCCGAATCGATATTATAGGGCGGTGTTTGACTAACTCCGTTTTAAAGTGTTCGCCTAAGGGGTATTGTAATGCTTGGAGTTTTTATTTTCGGACTACTGTCTCCGACCTTGGCACTTGAGTCCCTGATGAGCCAGGCCGTGCAGCATGGTGCCGCAATGGTCGCAGAAGGTCGGGGCGAGGAAGGTCCAGTTGGACCAATTGTGCGGGATCCTGGCCGCCTTCCAGGTCATAAATCAATCCAATTAAACACGCATTTAAACACAGAATATATAACGCTGAAACAAAGCATAGCAACAACAAGACATGTAAATACAAGTTATTAGTTAGTAGTTGAAACAAATAAATAGAGCAATAAATCCATGCAAAGACAAAACGATCAACATCTGAACGAGTTAAAAGACGATAAATACACTGTTAGAGAATAGCGGTGAATCATAAGCCTTCAACAATACAAAGCACAAAGAATGAAAGATTGCAGCAACATCGCCAATTTCGTTGAATGTTATTGTTACATATCTGACCCCATCCGATTCTATTCTTGCCCCATATTGTTGCTAGAAGCACGAAACAGCCACTCTGTGTGATTATGGGATGTTGCTATCATTTGGACTTATTGATCGACCCACCTAAGATAATTATATTATTTCTAGGCAGTGTGTATACTCCCCATCGCAATTTCCTTCGTATTCCGCAATCTCTATAATTCATTCACCCTTGTTTCTGTGGCCGCGTCTGCTGGTCGAATGAAAATAGCCAAATCTGCGAGGATTCCCACTGCGGACGTTTAATTAATTTGTTTCTCCATCTTGCGATTTATCTCAGTTGATTTATCGATGGCTCCTCCAATCGCGCGTTTGTCAATTAAGAGCTATCCGTGGGACTCGAGCTCCATACTGCCAATCGGGAGAAAATCGATAGGCGCCCTAGCTCTGTCTCTCCTTATCAATTAATTAGGTGTTGAGGGACCAAAGCGGCGAAATTAATTAACTTAAATTTGAAACAAGCATTCTACATTAAGTTTCATCAACATAAACGAAACAAAAAAAAATAGGTAAGAATATTTTATAATTAGGTTAAGCCTAAACTCTCAATCCAGAACGACGGTTTAAATACTTTCTTTCATTAATATGAGCATATAAAGCTTTTTTACATGACTGGCTGATTTTAATGTAAAATCTTGCGAAATTTTTCGCAAGATTTTCTTGTCAAACCAATATAATGAGACGGCATTCACCAATGTAATAACGTGCCTTTGCATTGCTTTTTATTTGTGTTTTCGTTTGATTTCATCATGAATCCATGATTTGATTTTCAAGGAGTATTGGCTTTGTTTTTATGATAAATGGATGGTTTTCCGGTGATCTACCTACCCGGCCCGTACACCTACATTGTCCTCGCCGAAGGTGAGAGACATCTATTCAACATTTCAGTAAGGACCATATATTCTTGCCCTTCGAAGTTTTGGGGATTGGAATGAGGATAAATGGTTTGCTGATTTTAGGTGCTGGAAGGGTAACAATATTTTTACGGAATTGATCACTGATAATCATAACCAGGTCAATGATGAAACGTGAAATAGAAGTGGTATTATAATAGCAGCAGGTGAGGTCCAAAAAAGAAACTCCCAAACCTCAAAGTATTCCTCATCTCGCGTCATCCTGTCTTCAAACCAGGTTTAGGGGGGAAGGGGGGAGGAGTTGGTAAGTCCAGGGGTTTGTATTTTTTGGACCTGAACAGATGTTGTCGACAACTTTAGTGTTTGAGAAGAGAAAACATTTTCATACATGTTTTAAGCTTGGGTAATGGGTTGTAATAGAAAGAAAACAACTTAAAACAGCAGACGTCAAAAGAATCATGGTAGACCTTTGACGAAATGACATTTTAACAACATCCAGTAAAGAGGAATCAAAAGTGATCACAAATCTGTAACAACTAAACACATTGAAGAGATGCGACAAACGTATGACGCAGTAGTCATTAAGGTGTGAGCCATACAACTATTTTGGTAGTCATTTAAATAGCGCAATAGCAATAATTACTGAATTACGTCAAAGCAAACTCCGAAATCATCAACATAATTTTTGGAAGGCATGTTGGGGAGGGGAGGGGGAAGGCATTCAACGATTTACAAAAGTCATTACCACAAACGCAACCTTAGAATTAACATGTAGAGAATTTGAGAAAGGGACCTAGCAATTTTTTATATATTTTATTTTATCTCACAGGTATGTTACACCAACTTGAAAATGTATAGCGGTTATTATATTAGAGGATATGCCGCAAAGAAAAAAAATATTGCGAGTACTCTGCATACACACAATAAATAAATCGCCAACCGATCATTATGATTATCTCTGTAAATTATACGCTGTTTGCGAACGGGTTTCTTTTCACTCAGGCACGTGCTTTCCCTAATCAAATAATCAATGATCCGGGTCATTCCTCTTCTGATAGTTGGGGACTTCTTTCCCCTGCCCCGGGCGGGCAGAGCCCATGACCCAAGCGCAAATAATGGGCGCTTTAACAAAGCTACATTTGTTAAAGTAAATGCTGTTATGCTGATGCTGTTATGCTGTTATGCTGATTTTCCAAAGTTAGCTTTCAATTATGAATTATTAATTAATTGCCGAAGTGTCTTTTAATTACACAACTCTTTAGGATTTTATTTTTATTACGCAATCATTTATTAAAAACTGTTTTTTCGCAATCGCCCGCTGCAGGTAAGGATTTCGTCATTCTTGCACATTTTGATATTAAAATTTAAAAAACAATGATGTCCCCTTTCCCAAATGCTAATGGGTCGCCCGGAAAACTTAAACGGTTTTGCTCAAATCGGTTATCACTTTCAGAATTTGTACATTATGTAATAAACGAAATTGGCGACGTTGCTGGTTTGAAATCGTCCGTTTCGCTATTTTTCCCTTTTTGTTGGAGCGCCACGTCTGCGCGCTACGGCGTCCGACGCGCGACTGGCGGTTAATCATCACGCACGACGTCCCACAATCGCAAAACGAACGTTTCAAAATCCGAAAGAAATCGACCACCCAGAACAGAGCACAACATTAAGCGTGAAGAGACGGCACATAAAATTGAAGAACGTTAGTTCCCCCATTCACGGCACTGCGCAGCTGGCGGGCGTGTTTTCTAGTAGCTGGTAGATTTTCCGGACCAGCCGCACAGTCCAATGAATGGGACCCATTAAGTATCGAAGCGTACGGAACGTGTAGAGGAAATTAAAATTTAACGACATAGCAGTACGTAAATAAATGTTGCAGCCGAACGAAGCGATGGTTTGGTTAGGCGAACGAAGTCCTGAACACGTCGGCAACGATCTTTCACAAATTTAAAACGTTTTTCAGCGAGTGGCGGCGGCGCATTTTGAGTGACTCTTCCAACTTCCGGCAGCATTGAGATTCGAGTGTGGGGCGTTTAGCACCGTTAGGTATTATAATTTATGGGAAAGCGCCCTTATTGGAATATTCATAGGAGGATTATTTTTTTAATTATAGATATTGATATTGGTCATTTTATGATAATAATTATAATCGAGATGGTATGCAAATTAAATATGGGTCCAGAAATACGAAATTTGCATTATCAAGCAAAGTAAGAAAGCATAGACGATGAAGAAAATTATGTTGTCAAAACCATAGCTACTAAATCTGCGCCACTATGCATGGTCTTAAAAAGTGACGATTGACATTTTTTTTCGAGTTTTTACAGGAAGAGTTCGACTGATTTCTTGCATGATACAAAAATATAAAAATATATATAAGTAAAAGTTCATTTCATGATAAATATAATAGTATTTTCGATATGTTTAATAGCTTAGCAATTAAACCTCTTGCACACTATAATTTTAAATAAAAATTTGCCCATCCGCCATTTAAAAACGGATGCCAAAAAAACTATGGCTTATAAAAATAATCGAAGAGTATTTTGTCACTATAGGGAATCTATAGGGAACACATGAAAAAAATCCAGAAAAATAAAAAATGTTGAGCAACATGGCTGGGTGATTTGAAATGGATTGACCCATGGGGCAAAAGAAGGAGAAGAAGAAGAGATATCATCAATAAAAAACGTGATATCATATAAAATATCGTGATATCGTGATATTATATAAAGGAATTATCAATCATTTCAACAATCTTCTTTATATATTAAAAAATCAGCCTTGTATGTGCTCAGAATGTTTGTGCTAGCAAAACTCGAAGAGTAGTCGGTCGATTGACTTGAAATTTTGACACAACGTTGCATTCGAATACGCGCGTAAAAAGTCTTCCCGCACCGGTAAAATATTTGGTGCGTTACGACATCGGTGCGCTTCCCATTCTTTTCATATCAGACTGAGCTACAGCAAAGCGTGGCCGGGATCTTCTAGTAAAGAATAAAAACGTGTTGGGGCCGTTCATAAGGAAAAAAATACCGTTGGTTTCGTGATCACTATTAATTGTTTTCGGTGATAATCGCCCAATCACTCCAATTTAGGATCGAACGCGAGACTAAACTCCAATTTAAGATCGTTGCCTACGCTCTATCAGGATGCAATCTCGACGACCCGCAAGTCGGTTGTACCTTGGCACTTGAGCCCCTGGTGGAGAAGTCCGTAAAGCAATGAGCCGCAGTGGTCGCAAAACGCCGGGGACGAGTACGTGTGGGCTTTGAAGTTGTGTTTCGTGCGAGTGTCCTGTGAATTAAAATGCCATAGCATATTTTATACAACGAAATTGTTGAGTGGTAAATATAACATATGTCACTGAAACTGCTTAAAACAAGGCTGCAAAAAAGTGCTGGAAGTTTTATCATTGACTTTTGATGACCGTATGCTTGTAGACCAATAGAGCAGCGAGAATTGCAGGACGCCATATTACACCTACTAACGATAAATAAATCTAACAATATCGTATAAAACGCCATATTACATGCTAAATAAGTCAAATGATATCATATTCGGTACAAACTCGATATAACGAACTTGAAGCAATATTAAAACAATTGTTACATCAAGGCATTTGTAACACCGAGGATCGCTCAATCGAGAATATAGATCTACAAAATGAAAACGTTCCAATATAAAATACGGACATTTATTTTGAATACTGTATGCACTTACACACATACTGTATTTGACTAAATATAATATTTCAGTGCTGAATCATGAAAAAATAACAAATGATTGAGTAATACAGTAAACCATAGGTGAAAAATATACATAGTTGCCTACTAGCCTAATAGTAATATTAATAATAATATAAAAAACGCTTTATTCGTTAGAAAATATGAGCTTATTTCCTGCAAGCAATATTCTCGAGGTAACCTTATACTATTGTACCAACGTTGTTTGCGATGCTAACTTAACCTATATAAGAAATGACAATAAAAAAAAAACAGAAAAAAATATAATTGTGGTCTGTGTACATCGTTACATCACCAATTCTTACGGAGTCATGTCGAGACCTGATTGTTTTAATGCACTGTTTGAAATTCGCTATAATTAGGTTTATACTGAGGTTTTCGTTAGAGGTGTTTATTTTTTCCCAAGATGATACCATCATGTAACGAAAATTCGTTACATTATGGTTATCAACGCAATATTTTCGTAATATAGAGGTATATTTAGCATTGGATCTTATGGTAAGTGCAAGTAGAAAAAAATCGCTACTTCAAGGAATTTCATATATTTAGGTTCCTTATATCGAGGTTGTACTGTAAATATTTATACATAATCATCACTAATAAGCGTCACATCATTACAGATAAATAAGACCAAGATGGTTGATCTCGCGCGTTTAATTCAGAACCATATGCCCGGAATTTCCTCGTTGAAACTCGTTGTCCTCCTTAAATCACTTAGCGAACGAGCTGCCTAACGAATACCCTCTTTACACTTCACATCCGCGAAGTATTACTACAGTAAATCGGGATAAGCCCCTTTTATTAAATTTTATATTGAAATCACCAGAGATCTCAGCGAGTACTTTAAAGATGTCAAGAAATTTTTGTAACATTGGAAAAGCTTGGATGGAATAGTAAATCTTCCCAACCTTGGGACTTAGTCGTTGAGAAGCAAAGTGACTCGTTGAAGAGCTGTAAGATGTAGAGAAAGTTGTAGAGAAATTGTAAGTAAAATAAACGTGTAAGTAAACAAAATAAAATGTGCTTTATGTATTAAATGGCCGCCATACATATGTAGTGTACATACACTATACCCAGACTTCTCGCAAGAAATACACCTCACAATCTACCGATGCTTTGGCACGAGGAGTAATTTATTGCCACATTGAATACTTAATATTTTCAAACGTTACCCCTGGTTTTTCAATTAGACAGACCTCTATCTATAGACCTATTTATCACATCACTGGTAGGACAAATTCCTAGATATATAGTTCTTAATGGATAGAAAGATCTCGAGAATACACCTTTAATAGATATACCGTTCAAAAAAAACACGTATTTAAAAGAGTATCATAGGGAGTCAAGATGCTGGATATCAATTATGCGAGATATGCTCCAGGGTTTCATCCCCAATGTAACAGAAGTACGTTACGATCGGACTCGGAAAATTTAGGACACTTTATTACTTCTGATCTAGATCACAATGAGATTCGTGTCATCGCAGCAGTCAGGAACTTCTCTGATGTTTGTCTGCAAACCCTAGTTCTAGAAATAGGACTGTCAAGACGTTGCAGGCGTTCGTGAAGTGAACGCTGTAAAAATATAAAGATCAAATAAAACAAGGCAATGCAAATCTAGATGAAATGTATATAAATTAAATGGACGTCCTTTCAAATGTCAGTTTAATCGCAATGCTTAAAAGGGAGGTTGAAGGTGGAATGCATGGGGTAATGCTTAGGCATCACCCAAAACCATGGCTATAGCTTGAATAAAATAGAAGCACTGAGTTTCAAAACTTAATTTTGGAAATGATCTCTGATATCGTGGATGTAGGGCGGTATCGACTACAACGGGCGAACCCTTCACCCCAGGCTGGTAAAACGATATGTGATCTGTCTTTCAGCCGTGGGATGAACGTAGAATACGTAGAGATAATAGAACAGCTACTATCTAGCTCCGCCAATAAGCCCGTCAGAGGCCAACGCCTTACGGGGAGGCACCGGGAAAGGTACTCAGCGGGCAGCCTCGCCCCCTAACTACCAGTTTTGGTAGGATATCTCCATCTGGAGTTAACTTTTAAGATACCTCTGTCCTCTCGACTGGTTACGGGTCCGAAGTCGCTTACGCGGCCTCTACCTGTTGTATCACAGCGGTAATTCAATTTGAATTTATCGCGGACCTGGGCGTCCTTTGCCCGTAGTGCCACACGGGATCGGGTGGCCCAAGTTAATTTCAAGAGTGACATGACAACAGGTCAACATCCACCCCCGCTGCTTAGGAGACAGTATATTTCCATAGCCTCCAGACTCTTTCAGCAATTAGTCAGAGTGCACAGCCGATTAGCGTCGTCGAACGGTGCGCAAACCGTCCAGTAGCGCCGGGATGTAATCCTGCCAAGAGAAACAGGTCCACCACCTGTGAGGCCTGAGACGCGAGAGTCGTATCCGGGGTAGCCTTCTGCACGACGAGGCTTCTGAATCCGAGATCCGAGAACAAAATGGATCTTGTGGCCCAAGCTGCACGAAACCATTCGCTATCCAAATCGTGGATGTAAATACTCTGGTATATACTCTTACATATCGGCGCGGAGACATCACTCTAATTTATGTGTGAGTATAAACCGCTTATGCAGTCAAGGAGACCATATTTGGAAAGACAGGTTCTGGTTCCAAGAAATGCAAGAAATCGTTCCCACAAAGATACTGGAGTTTGTACAAAGCACAGGACTGGGGAATAAACTGTAAGCATACGCAGGCAGAAAAGATCTGCAGGGGTCACCCAGACGCCCAGACTCCAGTACATTTAATATAATCTACAGCAATGCTTCGAGTGATGTTGGGGGGAAATTTGTCGGCAGAAACACCAGAAACAGAAAGAAACTGAGTTGGATAGACATCACTCGTTGAACCAGAAATACCAGAAATTAGCTGAGAATAGGGTTAAGGCTACAGATATAGACATTAATTAATATTTGAAGAAAAAGACTATTCAAACCCAGGCGTATCTAGCTGCTAGGTCCCATCCAGAAACTATTACAATATCCCTACACGCCCCCCGGCGAGACGCCCGATTGCTATATTAAAAGGAAACGCTACGAGCAGTAGCAGTAGGCACACCCCGGCCCTCAGCTATAATTTATTCTTCCACTTTACTTTGCCTTCATTCTTTTTCAGCTGTGTCATCTCTTCAGGCGCAGATTTTTATTCAAATGTGATCTATGCCTACTCCATTGTGCTTCTCAGTGCCTTACGATGACTTTGCGGTTTTAGAGCATTGTAACGTTTTTTTTTGTATTTGTGAATCGTGTATCTTGATGATATATTTTTTTAATTTTATTTAATTATGTACATATACAGTGTTTCAATGTCATTACAGATGATGAAAATAATTATAAAAAGATGTTGGTGATAAAGTCAATGCGAAATAAGAACAGGTTGCGTGTGCGTATATCTAAGAGATTGTAAGAGGATGAGAGTGATTGGTTTAGGGTGACGGTGAATTTGTCAATATTTCGGAAACTCTGCGAAAAAAACAATTTCTATTCAGATGAAATATTTTTATTAAGGGTAAAGAGGTAGGTTTTTACGAAGATATGGTGCAGTAGTTTATTATGAAAATGGGTCTTTTTTGATTAAAAAAAAAAGGCTTGAAAAAGGCAGGGTGTAGGGACACATCTTGTGGTAGCAAATATTAATATAAAATACTAGCTGTTTCCCGCGGCTTCGCACGCGTTAAATTTGGGTTAAGATAGATCCCTTTTTCCCAGTCAAGTGGTAAGTTTTTGCGTGTAATATATAAAGGTATCTAACGTCCTTCTCTGTAGGTACTCCTGTCAATATGTACTTCATGATGATCAACTAAGTAATTAAGGCGTGAAGATGTGACGATCGCGGTGCTTGCGCTACGCATGTTAACGAGACAAATGATGAATTTATAATGAGGTTCTAGCGCCTTCTCACGTCCGGGAACCGTCGCGCGCGACTTCTATTTTGATTTTTAGGGTTATTTACCCCTTCTCACCCCCTAAGTGGTAGATTTTAGAAAAATATGACACATGCATTTGCTTATTTGTTTATTATCATTTAAATCCCTTTTCGCCACATTAGGGGTTTGCCTAAATGTTTATTAGAGTATACAATTTCCATCTAATATCGTTTCTCCATACAAATTTTAAACCCCTTTTCACGCCTTTAGGGGTTGAATTGTGAAAAAACGCGAAAGACGTATTTAATTATTTGTTTATTAGAGTTATCCTACAAAATTTCAAAATAAAAAGTCTATCAAATATCGTTTCTCCATACAAACTTAAACACCCCTTTTTACGCCTTTAGGGGTGAAATTTAAAAAAAATACGAAACACATATTTGCTTAGATGGTTTTTAAAGTTCTCCTACAAAGTTCATCTAATATCGTTTTTTCATACAAATTTTGAAACCCCGTTTCACCCCTTTAGGGGTTGAATTGTGAAAAAACACAAAATACATATTTGCTTATTTGTTTATTCGAGTAATCTTACAAAGTTTCGAATTAAAAAGTATATCTATATCGTTTTCCATACAAATTTCGAAACCCCTTTTCACCCCTTTAGTTGTGGAATTTTGAAAACATATGAAACACGTGTTTCCTTATTTATTTATTAGAGTGACCTTACAAAGTTTCGAAATAAAAAGTCTATCTAAAATCATTTATCCATACAAACTTTAAAACCCCGTTTTACCCCTCTAAGGGCGAAATTTTGAAAAACCATGAAAGACCCATTTGTTTATTTGATTATGAGAGTAATATTACAAAGTTTTGATTTAAAAAGTCTATCTGTATCGTTTCTCCAACAAATTGTATAACCCCTTTTCACCCGTTTAGGGGTTGAATTTTGAAAAACCACGAAAGACGTATTTTCTTACTTTTTTATTAGAGTAATCCTTCGAATTTTCGAAATAAAAAGCACATCTAAAGTTGTTTATTCATACAAAGTGTGGAACCCTGTTTCACCCCTTTAGGGGTAGAAAAAAAAAAAAAATTAAACACCTATTTTCATATTTGTTTAATAGAGTAACCTTACAAAGTTTCGAATTAAAAAGACCATCAATAACGTTTCTTCATAATAATTTTATATCCCCTTTCCACCCCTTTAGGGGTTGAATTTTGGAAAAACCACGAAAAACGCATTTTGTTATTTTTTTATTAGAGTACTCCTACAGGAATTCGAAATTAAAAGCACGTCTAATATTGTTCATTCATACAAATTTTGAAACCCCGTTTCACCCCTTAGGGGTTGAACTTTGAAAAAAACATTTTCTTATTTGTTTATTAGAGTAAACTTACAAAGTTTCGAATTAAAAAGTACATCTATATCGTTTCTCCATACAAAAATCGAAACACCTTTTCACCCCTTTAGGGGCTGAATTTTGAAAAAATATGATACACGTGTTTCCTTATTTATTTATTAGAGTAATCTTACAAAGTTTCGAAATAAAAAGCACATCTAATATTGTTCCTTCATACAAATTTTGAAACCCCGTTTCACCCCTTTAGGGGTTGAATTTTGAAAAAACATGAAACACCTGTTTTCTTATTTGTTTATTAGAGTAATCTTACAAAGTTTCAAATTAAAAAGTACATCTACATATATCGTTTCTTCATAAAAAAATGGAAACCCTTTTTCACCCCTTTAGGGGTTGAATTTTCAAAAAATATGAAACACGTGTTTCCTTATTTATTTATTAGAGTAATCTTACAAACTTTCGAAATAAAAAGTCCATCTAAAATCGTTTATCCATACAAACTTTAACCCCCGTATTACCCCTTTAGGGGCGGAATTTTGAAAAACCATAAAACACCTATTTGATTATTTGTTTATAAGAGTAATCTTAAAATGTTTCGAATTAAAAAGTACATCTATATCGATTTTCCATACAAACTTTGGAACCCCTTTTCACCCCTTTAGGGGTTGAACTTTGAAAAAATATGATACACGTGTTACCTTATTTATTTATTAGAGTAATCTTACAAAGTTTCGAAATAAAAAGCACATCTAATATTGTTCATTCATACAAATTTTGAAACCCCGTTTCACCCCTTTAGGGGTTGAATTTTGAAAAAACATGAAACACCTGTTTTCTTATTTGCTTATTAGAGTAATCTTACAAAGTTTCGCATTAAAAAGTACATCTATATCGTTTCTTCATAAAAAAAATCGAAACCCTTTTTCACCCCTTTAGGGGTTGAATTTTTAAAAAATATGAAAAACGTGTTTCTTTATTTATTTATTAAAGTAATCATACAAACTTTCGAAATAAAAAGTCCAACTAAAATCGTTTATCCATACAATTTTTAAACCCCCGTATTACCCCTTTAGGGGCGGAATTTTGAAAAACCATAAAACATCTATTTGATTATTTGTTTATAAGAGTAATTTTAAAAAGTTTCGAATTAAAAAGTACATCTATATCGATTTTCCATACAAACTTTGGAACCCCTTTTCACCCCTTTAGGGGTTGAATTTTGAAAAAATATGATACACGTGTTACCTTATTTATTTATTAGAGTAATCACACAAAGTTTCGAAATAAAAAGCACATCTAATATTGTTCATTCATACAAATTTTGCAACCCCGTTTCACCCCTTTAGGGGTTGAATTTTGAAAAAACATGAAACACCTGTTTTCTTATTTGTTTATTAGAGTAATCTTAAAAAGTTTCGAATTAAAAAGTACATCTATATCGTCTCTCTATAAAAATTTCGAAACCCCTTTTCACCACTTTAGGGGTTGAATTTTGAAAAAATATGAAACACGTGTTTCCTTATTTATTTATTAGAGTAATCTTACAAACTTTCGAAATAAAAAGTCCATCTAAAATCGCTTGTCCATACAAATTTTAAACCCTCGTTTTTCCCCTTTAAGGGTAGAATTTTGAAAAAACTTGAAACACCTATTTTCTTATTTGTTTATTAGAGTAGTCTTTCAAAGTTTCGAATTAAAAAGTACATCTATATAGGTTTTCCATACAAACTGTGAAACCCCTTTTCACCCCTTTAGGGGTTGAATTTCGAAAAATCCGCCCTTAATGAGCGTTTGCGTCCTAAAAGGAAACTATGTTAAAAATTTCAGCTTTCTAGGTCTAAGAGTTTGGGCTGGGCGTTGATGAGTCAGTCAATGAATGAATGAATGAATCGGAACTTCTCTCTTTATATATGAGACTAGCTGTTTCCCGCGGCTTCGCACGCGTTAAATTTGGGTTAAGATAGATCCCTTTTTCCCAGTCAAGTGGTAAGTTTTTGCGTGTAATATATAAAGGTATCTAACGTCCTTCTCTGTAGGTACTCCTGTCAATATGTACTTCATGATGATCAACTAAGTAATTAAGGCGTGAAGATGTGACGATCGCGGTGCTTGCGCTACGCATGTTAACGAGACAAATGATGAATTTATAATGAGGTTCTAGCGCCTTCTCACGTCCGGGAACCGTCGCGCGCGACTTCTATTTTGATTTTTAGGGTTATTTACCCCTTCTCACCCCCTAAGTGGTAGATTTTAGAAAAATATGACACATGCATTTGCTTATTTGTTTATTATCATTTAAATCCCTTTTCGCCACATTAGGGGTTTGCCTAAATGTTTATTAGAGTATACAATTTCCATCTAATATCGTTTCTCCATACAAATTTTAAACCCCTTTTCACGCCTTTAGGGGTTGAATTGTGAAAAAACGCGAAAGACGTATTTAATTATTTGTTTATTAGAGTTATCCTACAAAATTTCAAAATAAAAAGTCTATCAAATATCGTTTCTCCATACAAACTTAAACACCCCTTTTTACGCCTTTAGGGGTGAAATTTAAAAAAAATACGAAACACATATTTGCTTAGATGGTTTTTAAAGTTCTCCTACAAAGTTCATCTAATATCGTTTTTTCATACAAATTTTGAAACCCCGTTTCACCCCTTTAGGGGTTGAATTGTGAAAAAACACAAAATACATATTTGCTTATTTGTTTATTCGAGTAATCTTACAAAGTTTCGAATTAAAAAGTATATCTATATCGTTTTCCATACAAATTTCGAAACCCCTTTTCACCCCTTTAGTTGTGGAATTTTGAAAACATATGAAACACGTGTTTCCTTATTTATTTATTAGAGTGACCTTACAAAGTTTCGAAATAAAAAGTCTATCTAAAATCATTTATCCATACAAACTTTAAAACCCCGTTTTACCCCTCTAAGGGCGAAATTTTGAAAAACCATGAAAGACCCATTTGTTTATTTGATTATGAGAGTAATATTACAAAGTTTTGATTTAAAAAGTCTATCTGTATCGTTTCTCCAACAAATTGTATAACCCCTTTTCACCCGTTTAGGGGTTGAATTTTGAAAAACCACGAAAGACGTATTTTCTTACTTTTTTATTAGAGTAATCCTTCGAATTTTCGAAATAAAAAGCACATCTAAAGTTGTTTATTCATACAAAGTGTGGAACCCTGTTTCACCCCTTTAGGGGTAGAAAAAAAAAAAAAATTAAACACCTATTTTCATATTTGTTTAATAGAGTAACCTTACAAAGTTTCGAATTAAAAAGACCATCAATAACGTTTCTTCATAATAATTTTATATCCCCTTTCCACCCCTTTAGGGGTTGAATTTTGGAAAAACCACGAAAAACGCATTTTGTTATTTTTTTATTAGAGTACTCCTACAGGAATTCGAAATTAAAAGCACGTCTAATATTGTTCATTCATACAAATTTTGAAACCCCGTTTCACCCCTTAGGGGTTGAACTTTGAAAAAAACATTTTCTTATTTGTTTATTAGAGTAAACTTACAAAGTTTCGAATTAAAAAGTACATCTATATCGTTTCTCCATACAAAAATCGAAACACCTTTTCACCCCTTTAGGGGCTGAATTTTGAAAAAATATGATACACGTGTTTCCTTATTTATTTATTAGAGTAATCTTACAAAGTTTCGAAATAAAAAGCACATCTAATATTGTTCCTTCATACAAATTTTGAAACCCCGTTTCACCCCTTTAGGGGTTGAATTTTGAAAAAACATGAAACACCTGTTTTCTTATTTGTTTATTAGAGTAATCTTACAAAGTTTCAAATTAAAAAGTACATCTACATATATCGTTTCTTCATAAAAAAATGGAAACCCTTTTTCACCCCTTTAGGGGTTGAATTTTCAAAAAATATGAAACACGTGTTTCCTTATTTATTTATTAGAGTAATCTTACAAACTTTCGAAATAAAAAGTCCATCTAAAATCGTTTATCCATACAAACTTTAACCCCCGTATTACCCCTTTAGGGGCGGAATTTTGAAAAACCATAAAACACCTATTTGATTATTTGTTTATTAGAGTAATCTTACAAAGTTTCGAATTAAAAAGTACATCTATATCGTTTCTCCATAAAAAATTCGAAACCCCTTTTCACCCCTTTAGGGGCTGAATTTTGAAAAAAATATGATACACGTGTTTCCTTATTTATTTATTAGAGTAATCTTACAAAGTTTCGAAATAAAAAGCACATCTAATATTGTTCATTCATACAAATTTTGAAACCCCGTTTCACCCCTTTAGGGGTTGAATTTTGAAAAAACATGAAACACCTGTTTTCTTATTTGTTTAATAGAGTAATCTTACAAAGTTTCGAACTAAAAAGTACATCTACATCGTTTCTTCATTAAAAAAATCGAAACCCTTTTTCACCCCTTTAGGGGTTGAATTTAAAAAAAATATGAAACACTTGTTTCCTTATTTATTTATTAGAGTAATCTTACAAACTTTCGAAAGAAAAAGTCCATCTAAAATAGTTTATCTATACAAATTTTAAACCCCCGTATTACCCCTTTAGGGGCGGAATTTTGAAAAACCATAAAACGCCTATTTGATTATTTGTTTATAAGAGTAATCTTAAAAAGTTTCGAATTAAAAAGTACATCTATATCGATTTTCAATACAAACTTTGGAACCCCTTTTCACCCATTTAGGGGTTGAATTTTGAAAAAATATGATACACGTGTTACCTTATTTATTTATTAGAGTAATCTTACAAAGTTTCGAAATAAAAAGCACATCTAATATTGTTCATCCATACAAATTTTGAAACCCCGTTTCACCCCTTTAGGGGTTGAATTTTGAAAAAACATGAAACACCTGTTTTCTTATTTGTTTATTAGAGTAATCTTACAAAGTTTCGAATTAAAAAGTACATCTATATCGTCTCTCTATAAAAATTTCGAAACCCCTTTTCACCACTTTAGGGGTTGAATTTTGAAAAAATATGAAACACGTGTTTCCTTATTTATTTATTAGAGTAATCTTACAAACTTTCGAAATAAAAAGTCCATCTAAAATCGTTTGTCCATACAAATTTTAAACCCTCGTTTTTCCCCTTTAAGGGTAGAATTTTGAAAAAACATGAAACACCTATTTCCTTATTTGTTTATTAGAGTAGTCTTTCAAAGTTTCGAATTAAAAAGTACATCTATATAGGTTTTCCATACAAACTGTGAAACCCCTTTTCACCCCTTTAGGGGTTGAATTTCGAAAAATCCGCCCTTAGTGAGCGTTTGCGTCCTAAAAGGAACCTATGTTAAAAATTTCAGCTTTCTAGGTCTAAGAGTTTGGGCTGGGCGTTGATGAGTCAGTCAATGAATGAATGAATGAATCGGAACTTCTCTCTTTATATATGAGATTAACATAACAATTAACATAACATATTAATATACCCTTATTAACATAAGGGTTTATTGGTGTTCTTGGATTACAAAAATCGGAAAAACTGGAAAAGCAAACAGGCAAGTCAGTGTCCTTCCAATAACGAGAAGGCAAACGGTGCTCTTTAAATGTATGAAAAAAACGTATTATTGTGAATATATCGCATTTAATTTTTCAAGATTTAGTTTGTAAGCTTATTTAAAGTAGGTAAGTATATTTCCAATTGGCTAGGAAAGAGTTGTGTTAGTGAGACAGCGAGCGCGAGCGTGATCGAGAAGCGAGAGACAGAAGATCGCTAGAATCGTTAGGCTATACATTGCCCAGGCTATAAATTGGCATACTAAATACAGCAGCAGTGTCCCTCGAGGGACGGTTGCGAGCGATCGCGTCACACAGTCCCGGCTGCGCGGCATCCGCGTTAGTACGGTTTTGTCAATACTGGGAACGACTCAACGCTCAATTCGCGTTAGTACCTCGTCTGGTAAGCCCCAAAGCCCGCGTCGGAGAGGACAGAGCTTTAGTAACTACTCTGAGGGATAACTCTGGGAAAGCCGAAAGTCCGCGTCGCTGGAACAGCCGCACGAAGTCGCTCCTACCCACCCTTCTGGGGTCTGCCGAGTCGCTATTTTGCCGCGCATATTGCAGCAGCCCAGAGGAGCAAAGCGGTCGCCCGATTCGGAAGCAGGAGTTAGTTTCGGCTAGACCCGAAATTTTTGGGAGTGCAGCCGTCACACAAAGGCATCCAGAGATGCAGCGCGAGTGTACTCGACACACAGATTGGGAAAATTGGGAACCTGCCACATGAAAACCGGTGCTCACGAGATTCCCAGCTCAACTGGGCCCAGCGACTGAAATACTGAAGTACTCAAACAGCAGCTAAGATCGACGCTGATAGGCCTGCGCTACGGACGATTGGTGCCGCGGTGTGCAGTAAGAGCTAACTTAAATTCAAAATCTCGAGCCGGGAATATATAGAACATAGTCCGCCGCACCGTTTACTAAGCGGCATGGCAGCCAAGACGTAATTAGCCATATTTGCTACAAAACGACTTCCCTCCTTGTAACATTCATTCACTCAAGCGAATATGATAATATCGAATATCGGTCGAAAGAAACACAAACAAAATATGTAAAATGTAAGAAGTATCTGGGAACGACAAATCGGCTTCTCTATTGGACATCTACCTATTAATCTTTAATTAGGATAAACATACTAATCAGAAAAAAATGCGAATACACAAACACAAAAATCCCATACAAAATGTATAGCGGCTACGAACTGTCATCCCATTGTAGAGTATGCGTATGAAGTATCTATCAGCCTGACGATCGATAAAATACGCCTTGGCGAGATGTTCCTCGATTCTGGCCTGTTTTTCCTCGAGCCTAATCACATCCCCGGAAGCGATGGAGCTTGAATCAATTACGCGATATTTCAAAACGCCTCTCCCGCACTTATTTGCGCTGGATAATTCAATCGCAAAAATACGCGAAAACCTGAAGCGTATTGCTTAAAAGCTTGAAATTCAGAGAAAACGTGGGTGCCGCCTGTGGCACGCGACTTTAAGCACAGTCTAGCGATACGTACAGTCCGTGTAAATGGAGTGCGTAGGTTTGTTGTAAAGTCAACTTTAGTAGTGATGTGTTTCTTTCCTTAACAAAAAAATCCTTGGATAATGCACGACTCACCGAACGTAATTGATTCGGGATCTCGTTATGCTGAACTATGTAAAGTGTATAAATATGAATAATGGTTTTTTGACTAGTGGATGAGTATGGATGAATTTGAATAGTGGTCTTTTTAATTAATTTACTTTATATAGGTAAGTTATTAGTGATGTTAGAACAGCCCCCAGCATCTCCTCGTTCAAGGTCAGGCTCAAGGAGCATATAACCCTAAAATCCATAAATTAATCAACCCACCTCGTACCCCTCCTTTTTGCGTCCCTTTCCTTCTTTCCTCTCCTTCCTTTCCTCAACGTCCTTATTTAATTTTCGTCGTTTTACTTTTTTTATTATCTGTTTCTTTCTAGTTTCTGTTTGTTTCTTTTTATCACTTGTATTTTTATTGTTCTTTTGCGTACCCAACGTACTAAATATGTTATAAACTCAAGCTATAGGTTATCTGATAGACATTGCCGCAAGGCAATAAGTTCGCCCTTTTTATTTAAAATAGAGTTTATTATTATTATTATTATGTCATTACATAATTATTATATGTCCATTATCTGGGAGTTATTAACTAAACATACAAAAGTACTCCATTTAGTTAATGATTTGTGTGAGCAATGAAAAGTCTTTTACTTGTCTAAATACTAAATATTATTAATAAAAAAAATATACCTATTAAGAGTACAAAATTGTTTTGAAATATTTGACTGCGTCAACATTTGTCGCCCCTAGCCGCGTTAAATTAGCAGTAAAAAAATATTATGTATTTTAAAAAAACTCTCCCTTATAAACTGTATTTTTTATACGTCAGCTCGCAATCCAAATTACGTCCAAAGATGCACGTAGAGCTAGTAAGATGTGTGAGGGGCGTGGGGTTGCATGGGATTAGGATAAACCAATTTGTTGCTTTATTTTAATTTAAATGTTATCATTTTCCCTAGTGTAATAATAGTTAAAATAATTGGTCAAATTGCGTTTCTTCGGCGGTTTAAAATAAAGTAAAAAATTGCGTTAAATTTATTACAAAATTCGTAATAAAAAAATTAAGTCACATTGGTACCTATTGCGATTCGTCTGTCAGATTTTGGTGCTACCGTGTTTAATGCATTTTGTATTAAATTTATTTCATTCTCGCAGAAAGGCTATTCCGTTTCTCAAAATTTGACAGTTGTCCGAATAAAACCCGGCTTGAACGTGACAATTTTAAAACGCGCGTTTTCGGTGCGACTTAGTGGGTGACGCTTGTGTTTTTACGTACAAATTTGCCGTTTTTGCGGTTATTGCTGAAATGTTCCCGTGTGTTGGGATATTACAAAGCAGGTCGAATGAATAACGACAACGGTACGTAATTAAGTGTATTATACTTTTCGATTTCGAACAAAATTCTTCTTCTGTCATAAACTGTAAATTATATGTTGTATTTTAGTACGAGAAGAAGGTTAGAATTAAGTCTCTTTCAAACACAGCCACATCAGAGATCTATTAGAACACGGCCACATCAGAGATCATTCGGATCAAAAGAAACGCCAAACAAACCTGCTAGCCAGCCGCGCGCGAATAACGAATTCAGAGCGCCGATTTTGACGTTTCGAAAAAACGTGTTGCCAGCTTTTTAGTACATTACCATAGACACAAAACGAAGTCGCAGATTTTGTTACGTGTGTTAAATCTGACAGAAACGCGATAGCTATTATTTTAATGCACGCACTAATCCTACTTATTTTTAAAGCGACTTCATTTTAACTCAATAGAAACGAATTGGACCCATTATGAAATAAATAATAATAGCACAAAACATCTAATTCTTGATTTTTTAAACAAAAATGTAATTTTCGTCCGAAATAATGCTCAAATGTACAATTTTTAAATGTGGCAATTTTTAAGTTCTTTAACATTTTATTTTTGTTGTTCTACCAATAAATTTAAAAAAAAATGTTTTAAATTTGACTTTAGTTAAGGATGAGTAGGTATTTACTCGTATTGGTTTAAATGTAAATAAAAACTATTATGTATACTTACATACAAACTGCATTTGGTGCGTTTAATTTTTGCTATCATACTATCATCTATAAGCGATCCTGAAATTTGTCTGAATTTGGAGATTTCTCTACAGATTGTATAGCGCAACTAAGAATAGTTTATGTAAGACACATATTACAATCCGCAAGTCACCGAATAATAATAAAGAATAGCACAGATCACAAACAAGAGCAAGAAATGTGTTACTGTGAAGAATTAATTAAAGTTACTTTGATTTATTGACGTCGGACAAGATGACCATTCATCAGCGAAAACAATGTAAAGCTATTTTCATAGATTAACGATTAATGATGACAACAACTTCGTTTATATTTATAATTTGTATATTAATGCTTTTCTATTTATGAAATGAGTGTATTGTAACAAAAAACGAAAGTCATTTTATGATGTTTTAAATACTTTAAATATAAAAATACCCTTTTTTTAAATCAAATATGATGCTTTCATCTCGGAAACATTTCTGTATATTTAGTAAATTTTTGTTAAAAATCGATTTTTGGTCTTTTGCTAAAGCTGGCAGTATACTATCACCCTTGCGACTCATCTATAATATTATCCGTCTACGGAGCGCGTGGACTGGTAAATGAGTAGGCTGTGCTCAAAGTGCGTGTTAATTGAGACATCGGAAAAGCGGAAGTTCTAGGTAAATTATTAAATTGCCAAGTCATTATGTTGATTATGATGACATACTTAAGTCTCCTGTTGTAAATTTTCAGTTAAATGAAATTAGACTCGCGTATGTGGGTTGCTTTGGGGAATGTGTTCGGGAGAAAGTCAGGAGATGATAATATAACGCTGTATACGAGAAACATTATAAACCGTATTATTCACGATATAATGTTGACGAAAGCCTTCGTTTCTGCCTGCAGACATACCTAATTTTGCCGTAGATGAAAATTAATCTTACAACGATAACAAATAATACTCAAAATAATCGCTCGAGGTAGGTAAGAAATTATTGTTATTGAAACTTAACCGAAGTTAACGGCAAAGCTAGAAAGGCCGCGAAACAACAGAAACTTTGGCTTTGAAAGTCGTATATTAAGGCAAGCAAAGAACGACTCGTATCGTTGATAAACACGAAACAGAAAGTTTTCCACGACTCCCTCACCCGACAAATGAGAGCGACAGCCCTAATCTAAAAAAAACAACTACGTGGGATAAACTTGGGAGTTTGGTTATTATGTTTCTGGTGTATGAAATGGACTATTCAATTTGATGTTACCACGATTTTAATTTGGAATACTAGGAGAAAGATTTAAGAAGTCAGCTGAAGTAATATCCTGTTTTATTTTACGGCTAGCAAATTTGTTGCGAAACAGTAAATACATTACATTTAAGATATCTGGTCTCTGCAGTCTAGCATCCACAAAGACCGACTTGAGAAGATACAGAAACGATTCGTCCGGTACAGGCTGAGCCAGATTTTTCAGTCCCTGGCCCACGTGCTCAGATCACGCGTATTGCATTTATTGAACACCAATAAATTGGTGTTTAATAAATGCAATACGTGTGATCTTAGAATGTGGGCGAGAGATCGAGAAATTTAGCGCGGCCTTCGCTAAAAAATATCACCCGATGGTTATATCTTGCACTTGACACAATAACAGACTACGACATTTTGACGTACGATCTCTCGATGACCAGCGAATCGTTTCTGGCATGGGTCTGCTGCATATTGGCAGGAATCGGCTTGAGGGTGCCGGGGTGAGACACTTGCTCGACCCAACTCTTCGAAACGCCAAGGTGTCACTCTTGTGACAATATTATACGGCAAACTCAATTCTACACAGGTTGCCACACACGCGATTTTTGCAAACAGGACGTTTTCAACACTTCAAAGCGGGTTAAAACGGCGGCTGCAGGAAAGGCAACCATCTTGGTCTCGTTTTAAAGAGAAAGAATGAAAGTTGGTGATAGTATAGTACAAATCCGGAAATCGTAGCGGTCGGAATGCAAAGTAAACATTTTCAATTATAATAGAGAAATTTGCTAATTACCGCGTTATTTTAAGTAATATGCAATGTCTGGGCGATAATTGCCGCAGACGAGGATGACTTTTTTTTTATTGTTTGATGATTGGGACTGCTGACACTATTTTTAACAATGTTGGCAATAAAAAGTAGCCATTATCTGCAAATCCTGACAATTTTCTAAAAATGAAAAGAACTAGAAAGAAACTGCAATAAATTCCTGAAAAATCAAAGAATACCTTAAAAATAAACTATTTGTTAAAAAATATTTTTCCCTGACACTTTTATTCACATTTTGTTCACTTTTCAAACATAAAACCATCATGCCATCGATGAATAAAAGAAATAGACGTGGCTCTACCGCTCGAAACGTATTACACCACCACATATCATCTGATAGGATGGTCTGCTACGTGTGTCTCTGTCTGGCGGGGTTAAAGTAGAAGGAAAAACGGCGAAAAGACGCACGACAAAATATGATCGCTAACCGATCCGCTGCGTATGATTTATATCTATTTCTTTAGTACGGTCTTTGAGTCGAACAGACTATTTGCACATGTAAGAATTTTGACAGTAGTAACTTTTGGTCCGCTGGTGTAAAAAATATTCGAGAAACACTTGTACTTGTGAATTTGTATATACAGGCAATTGTGCTGATGTTCTTCAAGTCGAATCAGATTCTGCTACAGCGTCTACTGCGTTTCACGGCTCAGTTGTGGAGACTTTCTCTACTCCGTGCACTCGCAAGTGAGGGAAGAAGTCTAGGCTGGTCTGGCTTTCAGATCGTCTCTTTTAAGATCCTGCTCTAGTTGTATGTGGTCTTTGAAACTACACGTGCTCCACTTTACAAGATATTTCCATCCAGGACGATTCCCAGCTATCGACCCCCATTCAGAGGGCTCAATGATACATCTCTTCATATGGCGCTTTTTGCATTTTGAGGTGTTGCGCTTCCCAGGTACTTTAACTTTTCCATATCCTTCAGGACATCTTGGCCACGACATATTCGGAGAGGCTCATTACGTTAAGTCCAGTTATCAGTCTTTGTTGAGCATCTGAGGATTCCGCTAAAAAGCATAAGTCATCCGTGTACTGTATATTTTTTCTGGAATTCTGTTATAGAATATTGTTTCAGGATTTTGCTTCAGTCTAGCCAAGTTAAAAGTCCACCATCAGTGCGGAATCGTATATGGATGTATTCTAAGATGTTTTGTAGTGCATCATTGACCACGTCTACAAAACAAAGAGCAGAGTCGGTGCAATGACACATTGTCGTTTGACGCCACAGCTGACAGGAAAGAACTCTGTTTGCTGATCCTGAAACACAGCATGTTATACCATCGTGTACAAGTCGTATCATTCGTACACTTTTCAGGGCAGCCCATCTTCCTCAGAATTATCCAAAGAGCGACTCGTAACTTTGCGACTCGTTACTTTAGACAAACGGAATCATGAAACTGAAGAATTACGGAAAATAACAATGTCAACTTAAAAAAAAAGCGTAATTAGATTTTAAAAATTTACTAACTTTAAATGAACTTTTAGGCAGGGTTTATTTGAGCGAGGAAAAATATATTTTATCCCTAAACCAAATATAGTTGAGATTCTAAAAAAATACATTTTACTTTAATTTATATCTCATCAAAAAGTATCTCATCTTAAAAAATAAAACTGACCGTTCTTCCCCGTAACCTTTTTTCAATTACGTAGTTTCTGAAGATCTTCACACGAGGGCAGACTGACGATTAAAAATATATTTCTTTTGTGCTCTGACAGCAGCTCGTGGCTCATGAAGTTACATTATAAAGCTGATATAATGTATATTTAAACCGTAGCAGGGTTAAATATCATAACATAAAATGTCGCAAATGCAGTAACGTCGACAAAATCAACATTCACCGGTGCGCCGAGCCGCGAACGTGCTCATTGCTTATTATAAATATGATAATTATTGCAGAGCAGGCACTTTGAATATGCAAACAAACCGCTATTTATTCAGGTGCTGGATCTATATTACAGCAACCGTTTAAACATAGCGTTACTGTAATTAATATGAAATATGTCAGTTAATTGCAGATGACACAAATGGTTTCTTGTCTGGTCTGCTTCTGCTGTAAAGTTTTATTGTTATGGTAATAATAGACAAGTAAATATATTTAAAAAAGATGTAAAATACGACTGCCTTTACAAAAAGTGAATTATTGTATTTATAAATATTTTTGTTACGGTTTTTTATAAAATATTTGTGGTTTATGTATTTATTCATATATATATAAATGTATATTTATTTTATTTATATAGAATGTACTCAATGAGACCTTTCATTTGACACTAAACACGATATATTTAGGTTAATTTATTGATATTTGGACCTTTTAGACAACTGCTTACTTGATATTTGGACAGTATAGGTACCCTATGACACTCGGGATGACATAACTATTCTAATAATAAAACACGCTTCTAAATTGGTTCATGCGTTTAGAAGTTTAGAGAATCATTTTTTTTGTTGGGTTTTCGTGTAAAAATGTAGTTCTTGTTTGCAAATCCTGTCAATTTTCTGAAACGGAAAAGAAATGAAAATGAAACGCTGCAGTTATGGCCTGAAAAAAAGAAACTCCTAAAAAATGCAAAACAACTAAAGCCCTTAGCAGCTTCACAATCTGAAAATTACGGTCTTATTAAAAAATGTATTTATTAAAATTTATTCCTGTCATCTGCAAATTCTGTAAATTTTCTGAAACGGAAAAAAAATAAAAGCCAAACGCTGCAATCAATCCCTAAAAAAAAGAAACTCCTGAAATACATAAAACGACAAACGCCGTCAGCAGTTTCACAATCTGAAATACACAGCCTTATTAAAACAATCTATTTCTTAAAATTAATTTTAATAAAATAAAATATTTCATTTTACTTACGTCTGAGTCCGCCCCCTTGTCTGCTCCTGGACACGTGAAAGTGACATACTCGTGGCATCGCTTGTGGACCACGAAGCTGCATACTGTAAAAAAAAAACAGAAACGTACTCGTAAGTCATAAAAATAGACAACTATTTTTATATTCCTGATATATTGATCCGATGTTTGTAATAACTAATAATAGCATGAAATGGCATGAAAGAATACAATAGAACGCAGTTTTGGATGATGTAAAAACGTGTCTGATATCAATTTCAAAGACTGTTGACATTCCCAATACACATGTCGGCTTTGTCGTGTCGATTTGAGTAATTAAAGAACAGCATGTAACATGAAAAATGAGGTGCTACTACGCCAGTTGACGCATCTCGGTAATTATTCTTATCAGCTGCTTTTTTAGTACCAATGACTACAAAAGAATTTAAAATATGACTGATCATAATTGAACTATTTCTAAATGGTCGGGACGATCAATGAGTCCACATAATGCATATTCGAAATGCTATATGCCAAGATTATAATTAATGCAAATTGTCAGAATGTCTGAATCAGATCACCACTTTAGCATTGCGGGTTGTCAACTACTACGGGAGAACACGCCACTCCAGGAAGTTATAACGACATCATGTCGTTCTGTCTCCCATGGAGTGAAGGCAGAGACTTAGGGACTTACGCAGTCCACAGCCTAACTACGCTAACAGCTTCAAGGAGTCCAACGCCTTACTGCGAGGCACTGGGAAGTGAACCCAGCGGGCCGGCCTCTCACCCTCAATGCCAGATTTGGCCGGATTTCTCTATCCTCCAGTCTGGTCACAGATTTGAAATTAATTGCACGGCTTCTACCTGATGTCAGCGGTAATTCAGATCGAATTTATCGCGGACCGTGGTGTGCAACAATATCGCACGGGATCGGGTGGCCATCGGAACGTTTTAAAGGAAGCTGATATCAGGTCAACAATTACAGCTGCTTAGGAAACGTATGCTTCCAGATTCCGGTTATTCGCCGGAGTGCTTAATCGATTGGCTGACGCTGCACTGTGCGAAAACCGCCCGGTTTCGCCTGAGGTGTTTCCCCAGATCGAAACTAAGTTCTTAACTACCGGAACGTTTCGACGTTCCGGTAGTTATAACGTTCCTACGACTGGACTAACAGCAGCAGGCAGAATTCTTAGAGACCTTTCCAGGTTAATCCCTCTTGGAGGCTACCGGATGGGAGCTGAACCGTGAGTAAGGCCGATCTTAAAAACATACAGGCCATCAGGCACAAGCTGCACGGTCCTAAGACTTTCAGCAACAGGACCTCTCCTCGTCTCACCAGCGTAGCACCACTGTAGATACCACAGATATCGTAGATACAAGCGTCATAGCGCATCCTTTTATTCTCGCCATTCGCATATCCAATATTTATGTACGAGTATACAATATCTATGCACAAATATATCCTCAAAATTTTAAAACATTCGATGTAATTAATTCTTTTCTAAACTGTTTTTTTTTGTAAAAATATTCTTTTCGTTAAAAAAGATCCAAAAATGACCTTTTTTTAGAAGTGCCTTTAAATATATATTTCTTATTTTTTTGGGCTTAAATTTCTTTCAAAGAACGGAAGGGAAGGACGTAATACGTTGAATAAATAAGCGCAGAGCCTCGCCAAAAACCTGTTCAATTCAGATAAGCTGCGCCATCGGCGGAGAATAGAAATAGGTTGATTTTGCGGCTTCAGGTGCGGACAGTGGGCGGTTTGGGGCGCCGTGGGGCCAGCAAATAATGGTCAATTTCCTGAAAGTGGCGAACGAGCCGTGTTACCCAACACCCGTCGCGTCGCCTGAATATCGGCTGTCGCATGCGGCTCCCCAGCCCTCGAGCGACGCGACACGCGATGACAGCGGAACCAATAATTGAATGTTTGCATTATGTATTATATCGGCGACCCGATTGGTTTTCTGGCTGGCCTCACAAAGCTTTCGATAAATGTAAAAGACGGCGATAAAAATACACCATTCCGGCGCGAACCTGTATATCTAAACATATTGCATACGTGCTTTTACACTCAAGAGAACAGTAACTGAAAGGGAGATACAAAATAATATCGTCGATCTGAGACCTCGTACACGTGATGTGAGACCTCGTACGCGGCAAAATTCGAATTTTGTTCGGTGTAAAATCACGCTTCGGATCGTTCTGTCGATATCCCGAAGATTCAAATTACTTAGTTTCTTGTAATTCTCATTGCAGTAGCAGGTCGTAAGCATAAGTTAGTGATTTTATCCGGTGATACCTCCTACGTGCTTAGTACTAATTCCTCGCATACAAGTTAACTCTGACAATAAATTTTGATCGTTAGTACAAGAGTTGTCAACTACAACGGGAGTACCCGTCAACTCAGGAAGTTTTAACGATAGTGACTTAGACACAATACAAATCTACCGTCTAGCTAAGCCAACATGCCCGACAGAGGCCAACGCCTTACGGCGAGGCGCCGGGAAAAGTAACCAGCGGGCAGCCTCGCCCCTTGTCTACCAGTTTTGGAAGGATATCTCCGTCTGGAATTAACCTTCAGGATGTCTCCAACCTCCCGACTGGTTACGGGTCGGAAGTCGCTCTACGGTGTATATAGGCGTATATTCAGCGGTGATTCGGTTTGAATCTATCGCGGACCAATGTCATCTTATGCCCGGCTCTGAATTCAGGATCAGGTAGCCATATGGTGGTCATTTCAAGAGTAGTTGACGACAGGTCAACATCCGCCCCCGCTGCTTAGGAGACAGTATATTTCCATAGTCCCCAGACTCCTTCAGCAATAAGTCTGAGTGCACGACCGATTGGCGTCGCCGAACGGTGCGCAAACCGCACAGTAGCGCCGGGAGGTCATCCCCATGAGAAACCGATTCACCACCCGTGAGGCCTGAGACGCGTGAGTCTTTTACCCGGGGCAGCCGTCCACACGAGGAGGCTACTGAAGGAAGTTGAATCGTGAGTTGGACCGATTCGAGTACACAATGGATGTTGTGGCCCAAGATGCACGAAACATATTAGTTGACAATATATAAAAAATATTTTTGTGAAATATTTAATGGGTAGAATCACCCCTTGAAATTTTGTGCGTATATTTCGTATATATGTAAGAAATAGGTAAGTTTAAAATTTTGACAGATTTTCGTATTACGTATTTGTAATTGGTTTGCCACTTTTTGACGAAAGGACAGGTGTATCCCAGAGAGTAACAACTAGGGACTTATAACAATAAATTGGGCTTGTGTAATGAAGAAATGATATCAAAACTCATCTCATTAATCCATATCGTATTGGAGCTATACACATCCGAAGTTTAAACAGCTGAAGAAGAAGAATCACACAAACCCGGATGAAATTATACACATCCAAAGAAGAAGAAGGCCCCCGTGCAAAATCTTACTGACAGTGCAGGATTTACGTATGAGCTACACAAGCTTAGGCCCCCCACTTTCATGGGAGCCTCCAAAAAATAGCTCCAATAGCTTATCAAATCTAAAGCCGGCGCTGTACACTGATCATGTTTCTCTGTCTTACTTATTGGCTGTTTCTTTTTCTCCATAACTTATTTACCGCTTTAGCTGTCGGGATAAGGTGAAGGTACTCACTCGGTACTATGCAGTTATTTTCACTATTAATGGTTGATATTGATATATAGTTGTGATATTTTATATATACGAGTATATGCCTTGAATATAAATAATATATACAACTGTATTGTTTAAATAAAACAAAGTAAACAAGATATTTTACTAAATAATGTGTAATTATAGACTAAAATATTTTGCAATTTCTGCATTCTATAACTTTTTTCAGCCACATATTTCAGCTTAGCTGCTATAGAACGAAATGTTAGGGGCTCTCTAGACGCTTGTCAAGCATGCTTGACAAGCTTCGCGTCGCGGACAGGGAGGGATCGTAAACCGCAGGAAATAAGCAAATATTTTTTCGTAATATTTACCAAAAATGCCTAATTTTGTAGTTTATACCAGGGAGTCACGTTAATTAGACGCAATTTATTGATGAATGACGTCACTCCCTGGTATAAAACTACAAAATTAGGCATTTTTCGTAAATATAAAAAAAAAAACATATTTCCTGCGGTTTACGATCCTCTTCCAGCTTGATCGTCTAGAGAGCCCTTAACACTTGTAATAAGCTTTCTTTTGGTATATTTGGTAAAGTGTTAAAATAAACTTCGTAAAAGGGTACGAAATTATCCATTGTCTTTTACTTCTAGCGAGGCAAATGATATAGTTCGAGGTAAAAATATACCTACAGTTTATGTTTCATGAATATTAAAGAAGGTGGAATCGTTGTTATCTTTGACTATGTATTACGGTGGCGATTGTGCTATCAGTCATGTGCAGAAAGAAGCAACACTAAGTAGATTTTTTCGAAATGCAGCTCGTTTTTTGACCACTCTCACAGCTCATCCCTTTCTTCAATAGGATTTTATTGACGGTAATATATCCACGGTGGTTTTTTTACCGTGGTTTCAATACTGCTAGAATAAATAGGGGATTGAACATGGATATCAGGTAAACAATATATTATATTAATACAAGTAAATATATTAAAAAGAATAAAAAACACGACTGCCGTTACAGAAAGTGAAGTATTGTAATGTAATGTATTGTAAGTGAAGTATTTTATATTTTATATACATATAAGTATTTATCCATATAGATAAATATATATTTCCGGAATGTACTCACTCAGACCTTTTATTCGATACTAAACACGATTCATTTATGTTCATTTCTTGACATTTGGACATTTAGACAACTACTTACTTTATTTGTGGACAGCTAACGTATTAAATGTACTCAAATAGATCTTTAATTTCATACTAAACATGATATATTTATGTTAATTTATTGTCATTTGGACATTTGAACATTTAGACAACTGCTTACTTGATATTTTGACAGTGTACCATAGGACACTCGGGATGACATAACAATTCTAATAATATCACACACTTCGAAATTGGTTCAAGCGTTTAGAAGTTATGGTGGAATAACGAAACGAAAAACATAAAAACACTTTTTTGTTGGGCAGTCTCATAATGAGAAAAGCATCAGTTTCGAGCCCTGATCCCAGGATTGTCACAAATAGAATCGACCCGAAATGCCGAATCATAACGAATTATCAGAGTTCACATCGGAATATTTAAAAGATTTGAAAAAAATGGGTGAAATACGTAAGATGGATTAAATTCGCAATGTCGCTCTTCGGTTAGTACCACACTACTGAACGTAATAAATACCCACCCTTCACCCTTCATCCACCCACTCTCCGTTGATTAATTCCTCTAAAGTGGGAAAAGTCCGAAACGCCGTTTCAAAAACTGATTCGACCATTAATCTCACTTAACGGGCGGCCGTGAGACTGGCATATTGATAAGAGAGTTAATTCCATATCTGCCAAGCTTTAACGAAGGGAGCTCCGGGCGAAAAGCTCCCTTTGTGCCGCATCCCGAAAGTAACCTGGGTCAACAAGTGAGGGAAATATAACCTTTAAGGCTAATTATTAAACCTGGAATTATTTTGGATGCGCTATGAAAAATGAGTCTTCATATTTTATGCGGAACTCTATTCAATATAGATTGGATTTTTGTAGGGTTATACGCCGCTCTAGCTCTATATGTAAGACCTCGTACAAGCCAACAAGCAAACTTTTCAGGGCATGGAAAAACTGAATAAATTCATTTATGATATGTTTTTCTTAGTTCTGTAAAGTAAGTTGGACATATTAAATAAATAGTTTATTGTTCTAAATCAATACTAAGCACGTAAGAGGTACCACCGGATAAAATCATCAACTCACCATGCCTACGAGATGCCACTGCAATAAGAATTACAAGAAAACTAAGCAATTTCAGACCTCAAGATATGGACAAAACGATCCGGAGCGGGATTTTATTTCAATAATAATAAAAAACGCATATTAGAATTTTTTGCGCATACGATGTCTCACATGCAAAAAGCATGGCTTGGAAACAGACGTAGATAACGTCAAAGTAATAAAGAAATTGTATGAGTCCCGACATGGTACTTTCGCGGCTCCTTTTCATGTTTGGTATATACAGGGTGGCCCATAAGTCCTTTGAAATGTAAATATTTAATAAATAAAAAACTAATAACAATAAGAAAAATATTTTTATTTTGTATTATTCTTTATAAAATGGGAATTATTTTTTGAAAATTACATCGTCCAAATGTAACCCGTTACGATCACGGCACTCCTGTAAACGACGTCTGAAACTATCGATGACTGCGCGGCAAGTCAGTTCTGTGATGTTAGCCGTTTCTCTGTGAATATTTTCTTTTAGGGCATCAATTGACCGCGGCTTTATGTCATACACTTTAGTTTTAAGATAACCCCATAATAAAAAGTCCATCAGGGTTAAATCCGGAGTACGTGGTGGCCAGGAAATGTCTCCTCTTCAAGAGATCACTTTATTGGGGAAGAATTGACGAACGACGGGCATAGCGGTGTTAGAGGTAGGGACCGTCGCTACATCCTATTGACACCAGGTCTGCGTATTGTAGTCTGGAAAATTCTGCAACTCTGGTGTAAAAAAATCCTCGATCATTGCTACATTCTGCCGTCCTCAAAAAATAAGGGCCTATGATGTTACGCGCTGAGATAGCGGCCCAAACTGTCACTTTATGGCGGTGTAAATGCTTCTGATGTTTACGATTTGGATTTTCGGGGCACCAATAGCGCCAATTTTGATTACTTATATGCCCATTAATATGCAAGTGAGCTTCATTAGAGAATAACACCTTATTGAACGAGGAAAATAGGCTAAACATTTCATTCGCGTAATTTAGTCTCTGGATAGCGTCAGTGTCTTTTAATTCCTGCACACAGAGATTTTTTAAGGGTGCATACGTAAATCTTACTTTAAATTTCGCTGTAACGATGTTCTAGATACATTTAAAGTTCTGGAACGTTTACGAGTAGACTGGGTAGGATTTTCATGAACAGACTGTAACACTGTCGATGTTTTCTTCCATCCGTGATGTCCTTGGTCGACCTGACCGATGTTTATCTAACGTCAAACCAGTCTCTTTAAACTTAGCAACCAAATTCTTGATCGTTTGAACAGTTGGAGTGTCATTAAAGTTGTGTAGATTGTGATTTTTTCGACATTTTCGCCGCGCAATGTTTGCCGAATCATTGTTCCGATAAAACTCGCACACACAAATAGCATGGTGCGCACCGGCGAAACGCTCCATGACAACTAAATTCCCAGAAACCGAACTTACTGTTTTTGCCCAGCCCGCGACCCTCCCACCCTTCGTATGCATTTCATTAGCAATTTACATTTCAAAGGACTTATGGGCCACCCTATATGAACAGACTACGGATATATTACAGAAGAGCCGAAGATTAATGCGATATGTCCAGACATATCGCATTAATCTTCGGCTTAAATTCGTCTTAAATCATATCGCTTAAATTTAATATTATTCAAAATGAATTTGGTGCATTTTTAGTTTGGCATCGAAGCATGTTTTTTAGAGGTTTTTGAATGATCTATACTAGTAGCCAAAATATGTTCTTTATTAAATTTTGGATTTCTTGAGGAGTCGCCAGTCATAGAGGCCTTGTCGAAAATTTCAGATTGAGAGTTCTATCTAGGTTCTTTCTTATCTAGGATCGAAACATTGACATTATTTGGGAATTGGAAATGATTACCATAAGCGCATCCTGGGTGGTATGACGCTTTATCCACGATATCCGCTGAAACATGCGATGGAAACACTCACCTTGGCACTGAAATCCCTGCTTGCCGAAACCCCTGCGAACAAAGAAACACACGCGTTAGTCACTCAGCCGAGGGGCGTCTGCTGTATCGCGTTACGATCGCCGACTCCGTCAGAATAAATATTATTTGAGGCGAAAGGGAACGGCCAAGGCGGGACGGAGCGCGGAGCCTGAAAGGACGGAGCCAGACATTAAGGATGATTGACGAGCTTATTTCACATTTCGCTGCTGTTGCTCACATTTTTCACTTACGAGTGCTTACATAAATGATGGACCGTCGTTACGGCGTCAACAATACGCCCCCGCTCACCGCTGAGAACCGACTAAAAAATTGCGGAATACAAGGTTGTCAGCCGCTCACTATCTTCAACGCCTTTGCGGCCTTCATGTACGTTTCTATATGTCAACTGTCATTGTTAAATCTAAGGATTTAGAAAGGATTCAGAAAGACAAAAGTGTCGCTTTTACTAATTATATGATTTACATTCAGATTGAAGTTCATTTTATTGGTATACTGGTATACAAGTCATACATACAGTTAGGCAAACATTTTTTCTATCATAATGGAAATATTAGAAAATATTAAAATACACAAGCAAATAAACATATAAATAAAAGAGTAAACGAGAGAAAATACAAGAATAATGTAAAAGAGAAAATACAAGTGAAATTCAAAGAGATAATTTACACAATTACAAGGACAAATCATTAACACTTTAGTCACCAAGCATTTTAGTCTTCACTCGGGTAATATTCCTCTAGTGAGAAAAACGCCTTATCTGTGAGGTAATTATTAAGGCGGCTCAAGCGATTGCGCCTGTCTAATGGGCTCGCTGTTTGTTGTAGACCGCTGGGCCGGCGATATAAGTTAGCCTTTCCAACTTGGATAATGCATAACTTACCGAACGTAGCATCGGGATCTTGTTGGAGATGCACACAGTGGTGATGCACACCATTCATTTTAAAATCGGCTAGATTTCTGTGAGTGTATGTGTTGTCTAATTTTAAACTCTACTTTTATAATCTACTCCCTACCACTGTTAACCAGCTGGAGGACGTAAAAAAAAACAAGGAGATGCTGATAGGCCACCACTATTCTATGATCTTTTTATTTATTTTATTTATTTATTTTATTTATTTATTTCCCAAAATATAATTAACCTTACAGATGATTCCAAATCGTTAATTATTTTTCTAGGCTATTATTCTAGATTATAACTATTATTCTACTATAGACTATTATTATAATTCTACTGTTAATAATATTATTATTACTCTACTCCATTACTATTACTATCATTATTATTCTAATATATAAATCATTATTCTAGACTATAGCAAACGAGACGGAGACATCCGTTAGAGCGTAATATTAAACGATTATATTTACATATGTATATCTAATGTTTATCTAACCTTTTTTATTATACTAGTTACTCCTTTTTAACAATTTTAATACTACATATTTATCTAATTATTTGATTGCTAAGAAATGCCATTACCATACTTTTCAGTTGTGCTCAGTTCACCGTCCAAATATCCAATTCTGGCTCAGTCGAACATAGTGCATTTAGGGTACGAAGCGTCCGCACTGTGAAGCAGTGTTGAACGATGTTAGTTCTAGCTCGCGGTAACGCGAACAATACATGAGTCCTAGCACGGTAGTAATCTGGGGGAATGTGAGGGCCATGATTTTTCAAATATTGTGCCTATTTAAATGACCTAAAAAACTAGAGCCTTATTGTCTTGTTACGTTATTTGGTAATATATTTGGACTTTCACTTTTTACATGGGTGACTTAGCTTTAATTTGATTATTCAACATTTTACTGACAAATTGAATATTACGATAAATAACTTTTACTACATATCTATACCAATTATTAACTATTTTAAATATTGGGCTTCTATTTTAATTATTTATATTTTGACAATCTAGTAGTTAAATTCTTGACTAATCTATGTATGTTAAGTAAAGAGTAGTAACGATACCTACTTCCTAACACAATTATTTTGACACGTCCAAGAGCGGTTTTAAGCCGACAATTGGACACGACGAAAATGTAAACTTCGTCAGATCCAGATAGGTCTATTTCACACTAGGATACTTTTTCTGTTAATAAGAGTTACATAATTATTATTAATGTCATAAATTTGAGAAATGTTTGATAAGTCAAATTACTAGTGCATATTTTTTAAATCATTTGTTACTGTCAACTGACAAACATTTGTCATTTGTCACACAACGTCCACTGTAGTTTCTGCGGTTTTTAGGTTTCTCTTGATTTAATTCCAAAAAGAGGCCAGTAAACGTATCTGTTTTTTGTATTGTAACCAAATGGTTACAAGTCCTCTCATATAAACATTATAAAGTACTAAAGCCTGTTTTCCTGTACCACAAATCAATTTGACTTTTTACCATAAAAAAGGCTCGAACACCAAAAATTCACCCTTTTGTGGCAGTAAATAAACAAAAAATATATTTTTTATTTAATTTTTCCCTTGATTTATATACCATAGAACATCTTTTCCGCATAGGGAGGTTTTGAAATTTTGAAGAAAAGAAACACGATCTCCCCTAATGTACATGCTGATTGTTATATTGTTTACATTTTCATTCATGATTATTATTTTAATTTTAGCACCTAATTTTTATTAATTGTAATATATTGAAATCATAAATCGCAGAACATCACTTTCTAATTTTAAGTCAACTATCAATCATTTTTGTATATACACATACCGTGAGATCAATAATGACTACTACTACTACTACTACTTACTACTGCCTTGAGGGACGTAGACCCAACCGCTGAATAGTGGCTGGCCGAACGTCTAGTTCTATTTATTGTCGCATAGTTTGTAGTAAAAATATTATTAATATTTCCCGTAGACCCACTTTCATGCGCGTGTTTATCATAATTTATATTCTAAAGTGAGCACAAATCCAGAAACATACTCTAAAATGTTTTGTTAAAATGGCCGCGTGTTAGCAATAAATTCAGGAATTTTACTCGTGAAATGATAACACATCATAGCGAAACGCGGGAAAGAATAGCAGGTAATACGCTAGCGAGCGCTTTCCCATTGTACGGTCCTGATGTGGCAAAAAAAATTGATCAGTCTTTCATGCATATGTATCTGATAGCCTTCAACTTATTTTATATGCGGTTATTTAAAATTTATTTATTTTTAATATCTCAAGGAGGAAAAACGAATACAAATAATGTGTTTCTATGTCTAATATGTGGTCGAACCTGCTTATGTCATGGACTGTCACAGACTGCTTACCCATGAAAATTCGTGTTTCATGTCAAGTCATGGACTGCTTATACCCATAAAAATTCTTTACGGTTAAATAATTTATGGACATATTCATAAGGACGGTTTAACGATAAAAACTTAAAAACTAAAATTAAAGTATTTAAAAGAAGAAAAATTTCCAACTTTAATTAATCAAAGTGAGACTGTTTTGCGGACAAACAATACTACTAAGTAATCATCTATAATAGGTAAAATTTAATAAAATGGCAATTACATTTTAATAATAATATGTCCATACTAATATATAATATGTCCATACTAATAATTAATAATAATATAATGTCCATACTACTGTGCGATGCATTCTTTTTGAGCTCTACAACTACATGCTCAGGTCACACGTATTGCATTTATTGCACTGCACTGCACACCAATGCACTGAAACCAAAAAAGGGATAGGCATATTTTATACCTGTGAGAATGACGGAGAGAGGTTGAGTTTACGCGTGACTGTAATGATTCTCGTCGAAGCCAGCCGTTTAACGGTACAGTCAGACGATTACATAACTAATAGATTCGTTTAGTGTTAAGTTGAATTGGGCTGTGATAATTTTTCAGTATATACGTGATTGTCTCAGCGGCCCGTCGTTTCGCGGTACAATCAGAAGAGTAACAAATAAATACGTTTTGTGTTGTATTTTGTCTTCGAGTTCTGTGTTGTGATCGTGCGTTCGACTGTGCTGAATCCCAGGAGGTACAGTAGGTAAATAACTTTATTTTCTATTATTTCTTGTCGTGATCGTCGTTTAATATGCCGTTAAAAACAAAATTGGGAAATAAGACGCTGAAATCTCAGACAAGGGAATTAATATCAAATATTTACCATTTCATGAAAGATGAAGCGAAATTCGGAATAACAATTGAATTGCAAGCGGTCTTAAAAAGGCTTTCTGCTGCTAGTAAAATATCTATCGCGTCAATAAAAAGAGTTTTAGCCGAAAAGAAAAAAATATTAGATTCTGACCAGCCGATGTCATTTTCTACGCCAGGGAAAAAAAAGACTAACTGTCGTAAACCAAAGACGGGTTTGGATGATTTTGATAAAACGGCAATACGGCGGATTGTTTTAAACTTTCATTTAACAGATAATGTAATCCCAACTTTGAAAACTCTCCACCAGAAAGTTGTTCGTGATACTAATTTCAACGGAAGCCGGTGTAGCTTGGGAAGAATTTTAAGGGAAATTGGATTTAGATCGTAATGTTATCGATATAGAAAACAAATATAGGCTAACCGAACCGGTGTTAGATAGAATTTTAGACAATCTATCATTTGTAGTAAATACGGGAAGTAGTGATGAAGAAATGAACGCAGTTAATTTAGATGAAAGTAGATCTGAAAACAGTGACAGTGATTTAGAAGGAATATATCCACTTCAATGAATAATACTATGTGTCTTACTGTGTACTGTAAAATTGAGGCACATATAATTATAATAATAGTTTGGACAGTGAAAGGTGATCGTATTGTGTTGTAAGCAGAGTCTATAAAAGTATTGTGTTTGAGATGTACTGTTATAATTGAGGCTCCTAATATAAAAGTGGTAATAGTTTGGAAAGTGAAACATGATTGTTTTGTGTTTTTGTGTCACAATCCTAATGTTATTTTCCACATAATTATATATCACACCGTATTATAAACCAAACTAATTATCGATATTACATAATGGACGGTTATGCATGTAATGCATGTGTTAATCGCTAATGAACTTATAGTACAGTCATTCTCTAAAACAATACTGTTAGGATGGCTAGTCGATTTTGTACGTCGAAATTAAGTTTTTTTTATTTTGTATTCATCACTTCAATATTTATTTATTTTTTTATTTTATTTGATTAAAAAAATTACACCGTTTGTAGTAACAAATGGTTGCGTCGCTCCTAACTAGGCATAGCCGATCTATTTTGAATATTTATATTTTATTGTGAAATTACTTGTTTTCTGCCTGCCTTTTTTCTTTCTGTTTCATGTCTTCAATTCACGGGGACATCGATGAAGTAAATACATGGACCGGGGACATGAAATATTTTTGAATTATTGATTATATATAAATTATGGACAATAATAGTACCAAAAAAGTGGTCACTGGTTTTCTTTGGCGGTTCTTTCCAGTGGAATCTTACTTGTAGAACTCGCCGGAAAAAATAGGAAAAAGTACAATTACTGTCTTTTGACGTTCAGTATGTGTATATTATGTATTTACATTGAATAAAAATATTTGAAATTGAATTTGAATTTGTTAATTAGACTATAAAAGCCAATTTTAAATTTTCAATACATCATCACGATATCAAATATTCTGTCGTTGGCTGTACATGCCTTGGTTTTAAGGAAGACGGCGAAGTCCGTTACATATAGCGGCTCTAGTCTAGCACGAGGCCATTTGATTTTCTTTCTCATGTGCAGTTTTGACGAGGTTGTGTTTAATCTGTGTAAGCATTTTTGAGACTGTGGTCGAGAGCTCAAAAAGAATGCATCGCACTATAATATGCGATACGGGTGAGTGGAGGGAGTTTATCTTGTTTGTTTGTTCCTACTCTTTATTGTGAAATTTCACAATTGTCGGATTTATTATCATACGACAATATCTTACAAGCAACCCTACTATGAAGTATTTATATGTATATGTTCGTGTAATATGTGTGTGTGTGTCTTGTTATTGCATTCTATCGACAGAATTGAAATGCAATTCCGTTAATTTTATCCAAACGGAAAATGGTGACCCAGCAGGGAATCGAAACCGGAACTTTACAATGTAAGATCAGGCGACCTAACCACTATGCTACCGTGTCTATGCGCCCAGGCTGTGTGATGCCATGTGGCGCATCTTCCAGGTTGCTCAGTGCAGTTCTTGAAATTTAATTTATCCGTAAATAGTTCGCTGTCGGCGAAAACATTGTTGTATGCGCTACACCTCCTGTTGAGCAGCCACTTCTAAAAGCTATCCGACACTTGGATGCGTCATGCCGTCTAACATTCTAAGTAATGTATTTATTTAAGGAATATTAACTATTGCGATAGTTGTGACTATATAAATTAATTTTAGTAATTTATAATCGGTTCGAAAATCATTGATAATTAGAAAATAATTTAATAATAAAAAATGCTGCGCAAATAAAGAGCACAATGTCTGTAGCCATGATTATCAAGGTAATACTATGATAGTCATGAAAATAGATAATCGTATGATAAAAATTTTAATTAATGATCAAATTTTGCTATATATATATATATATATATATGTATATATATATATATATATATATATATATATATATATATATATATATATATATATATATATATATATATATATATATATATATATATATATATATATATATATATATATATATATATATATATATATATATATATATATATATATATATATGTATATATATATATATATATATTAATTAGCAAATAATCATTAATTTAGCAATTTTTTTTTTAAAATTTTTAATGCTTTATCCATTTCATTTTTGTACATTTAGCCCCATTGTTATCAATGTTATAAGTAACTCGGAAAAATTGAACACCGAAATGCAGCTAATGCTCAGAATTAATGATCAAAATTAGCCTTCGTCGATAAAAATAAAAGTTACGGTCTTTGGCAAAAGTTCTTGATTCTTGACTAAGTCATTAAATAAGTTTTTTAAAAATTGTTTCTATCTACCTTATTATAATAACAGAGGCTTTGGTGAAGGAAACTGTTGCGCACCTTGCTAAGCCGGTACCGATTAAGATGTATAAAGGTCATATTAATTTCTGGTATGTTGTTGATGGAAATCGCTATTCCCCGGGTCCTCTGATATATGCTTATGAGCGAACATAATATTTTGGTGGATATAGCATGAGTACATCGTCATGATTCCCGATTCGATCGCTTTCTTTTGTCTCGTTTTACTAGTTATTTAAAAAAAGACGATAGCCATATTATTAATAATTACCGTATTCAAAGTTTTTCAGGCGTACTCCAGGGGGCAAATCCTTACACTATTTGATTTCTGATATTCGCCAATCCCTACCATAGTACATTCAATATTTTTAAACTGCTTATTGCTTACGGATGACGTAAAAATATATCGCGTATTACATTCTTGAGCAAGTTGTGTCATCATGCAATACGACACTAATTGCCCCTTTAATTGGGTTCTTGAAAATAAGATCGAATTCAACGTTAATTAATGTCATATTCTGACATTCTTGAGAGCGAAGTACCCAATTATCCATCATTATTACATAAACAGTAATTTAATAAACAGATCGTTCGAGGTAAAGGATCTGGGTCAACACTATGCACATGTAAAATGTTGGGCTTTGTACTAAGCACTTGTAGACAATTTAATAACATCACTGTTATATTAGTATTATACAATACTCTTGTTAGGAGCACGTTATAATGCAACTCTATCATTTGGTGTGGAGATTAGATGAGTACATCCTGATTATAAAGCTCATGGAAACAAAATTTCTTATATATATATTTATTATCGCCGTGTTTATATCCATCCTTCCAAATTTATTTTGAAAGTGATGGGCTATAATACGCTTGACTTACTAGACGTATTTTTTATTTCATTTAATTATTCATAAAACTTACAGTGATATTAAAAAAAATAAGGATTATCGGCTATGGATGCTCGAGGGCGACCCCCTCTCCAATCGCCAGCTAAGGAATAAATAATAATAATAGGTTCCACCATGACATGGTTACTGCACGCAGGGTTGGCTCCCAACGAGGGAACTCCAAAACGGTCAACAGCACAGACACAAAATTTTATATACGTATTTATTTATAGTAGCCCGTTCTATCTCTTCTTTTCAGAGCATTTTAATAAAAGCTTGGTTTAAAAAAATCGTAGTTTTGTGAGCCGTGATTCGCATGTGGATTCGCATGCGCTTGGTCTTTGTGGTGCTTAGTTTTGACCTATATTCGTCACATACTTTAGTTGATTATGTCAATGAAGATTTGACCAGTGGATGACAAGAAACATCTCCGACATCCTAATCGGATCCGGAACGGAGCTCGGATCCGGTTGGACATTGGGAAAGCGGCCTTAAAACCGGGTACGCGAGCAAACGACGGTGGCGACCCAAAAAATAGAAACGGTTATCCGTCGGTTGGTATTTATAGGCGGAGAGTTTTCCGGCGAACCGTCAGAATAGCCAATTACAGGTTTTTTTCATGCGTGAAAATTGAATGGCGTCCTCCGTGCGAGCGGAGCTTTCTGTGGGCGATGCGATGGTCAAAGGCACGACCCGGTCATGAATTCACTCTTCATAATATTTTTATACTGTGGTTTTCGCTGTTTTCATTGCGGTGAAACTTAAATGTTTTCTCTTTCGCTTTTTCTCATTTTCCTCTTTTTAGCAGAGTAAACGCCAAAGGATCTGTCAGCTTTGACCCTACATAATACGACAAGATATTTATGTATGTACACAGATAATTATTTATGTACACAGATAACGACCATTGCGAGAAAATAGTCATTTAAATCCACGGTTTTTGTGTGTGGATATAAAAGATTAAAAAAACTGTTTTTCTCGCTTGTCAACCACCTGGTCTCCATTTCTCGAAAATCACTAATTTACCATGTAAATCTTCACTGATATCTGAAAATTCTAATTTTCACGTGTTTCTCGAAAATAGAGTCTCAACTCTTATACCGCCAGTAAGGAGTCACCAATTAACAAGTGACGTTTTCGTACAATCACTCTTGGGACTTTTCCATTTTCACAAGTTACACTGTGAAATTACCATGGTATCTAACGGTTCCGTGCAGCTCAACTCACGCTTAAACTCCTATCCGGTAGCCTCCTCGAAGAGGTACTTACCTGGCGAGACGCTGTGATCTCTGCCACGGCTGTGTCGTGGACAGGTGGGATCGGTTGTTTCAATCTGGGGGAACATCTCGGGCGACACTGGGCGATTTGCCTATCGTTTGCCAATCGACTGTGCACTCCGGCGAATAACTGGGAGGAGGGCGGTGGTCTGGAAACGTATGTTTCCTAAGCAGCATGGGTGGTTGTTGACTCAATGTCAGCTACCTTTGGAACGGTCCGTTGGAACGTAAGCCGCTAACATCAGGCAGAGGCCGAATCTGTGACCAGACTGTAGCATGGAGAAATTCGACCAAATCTGGTAGTGAGGGCGTGAGGTTGGCCCGCTGAGAACACTTCCTAATGCCTAGCGGTAAGGCGTTAGTCTCTTACGGGGTTGTTGGCGTAGTTAGATGGTAGACTGTGTTGTCCCTAAGCTCTGCGTTCACTCCATAGGAGAAAGAATGATATAACGTCGTGGGGTGGCGGGTTCGTCCGTAGTAGTTGACAACTTTTAAGTGTGAAAATGGCCTAAAATCTTTACCCCAGTTCTACAGTGGGTGGATTTTAATAATTTTGTATTAAATTTTATTGTTGTTGCAGATGATTCGGATAATTAATTACAAAAACATCCACTATTCAACGATAATGTCGAAGATTTTGTCAGCTTGTACGAGTTCAGCACCTATGAGATCTTTGCGATGACATCTATTAAAATATAATAACTTCTTCGAGACGTATTATACCTATTAAATTATCTGAACTGTCAGTTGTACTAGTGTGTACGCTCCGTTTTATTAATTTCACGATGAGTTCACATCACTACTAGGGAAACCACGAAAGATGATAAATCGTGATGACAGCTCACTTCTGTATAATTTTCATTTTCCCCTCATTTCTGGTCCCAGTCGTTTGTACCTAATATTTATATTTTGCTATCACTTGTTTTCACATTTTAAAGGTCGTGTACACTATTTCGTTATTTTTGATAACTTAGTTTCTTTTTTCACATGTGTAAAAGATATTCGATAAAAATTTTGTAACTTTATTGCAATTTTAGTTGTGAACTTGTAACTTTGTGACTTTCGAGAAACTGGGTCAGGTGTTATCTACGTGTGACTGAATAAATCCGCTATTTTTAACGATAAGTTGAAATGTTTTGTAACGTCGGTAGCCGTATTGAAACACTGGTTCATGCCAGAGCATCGTCGGTCGTGGTCAGTACTCGGATGAGTGACCGCCTGAGCACTCCCACGACTATAAAAGCCGGCCGCCTCTAAGATACTTGACGATGCACATAAGGGTGGGTCGTTACCGTAAGGGCTTTACTACCTTTTACGGCTTGTTTACCCTTACCCAAGAAGTTGTTTCATTGGCATCCAGAAAATTGGCATGGCGGTAAAAAAAAAAGATTTTTGGACGTTGCCATAACAGCAGCACATGCGTTTGTTTATCTATATACTATTAGCTATTTTTGACTCATCTGTTATTCTTATGTACCTATGAATTTACTGATCTTTGGTTTTATGGAGAGGAGACGGAACATTGGTTTATTTCCTCATGTGAACATCGATATATACGACCTAGATATGCCCTCAGATACAAATGAGTTGGGTCATATCCGTTGCGCGTAAAAACATGTGACAGAGAGACAGAGCAAAACATTGATCAGTATGCGAGAGTATATCACGGCAATATTCGTCGCGGGATCGCTCACACCGGGAAGTACCGGCGGAACTACTACTGATGGTGAAACGTATTTGTATCGAAGTGGTAATTTTTGCGCCCAAAGGCCTATCTAGGTCTTTACAAAGGACCTAGATAAGTATTTTAAGGACCTATCTAGGTCTTTATAAGGTCTAGATGCACTTCACATGCATCGATATACACATGCATGTTCTATGAGCGCCCTGAAGCTGGGGGTGCAGAGAGCATTCTCTGTCTCACTCCCTCCATCCCCGGAAACGACCGATTCTGCCCGAGGCCGTCCGACGTAAGCCCACTCGAACCGACAGGAGAGGAGACAAACACGGCGACGGCCTTTTGTGTTATCACGTTTGTTATCGCCCGTTGCGGTGCCGGGTTAGCGGAGGGTGGCGTCTGCCCGCGGCCTATGACGTCACGGGTAGCCTTGACCCAATCCCCATACCCCCCCCCCCTCCCTTACCTCTCCGGTCCCTAACAGCATCGCCCGCTCTGACGACGTGTTCATCACATACGGTCTGCAGCTGATTCGACCCTGCACTGCCACCGCAGGGTTGACACCTGTATGAGTTCGCCTCACCGTAACCCAGTGCCGGATTATCAAATAGACCAAGTAGGCACCGACCTATGAGCCGACGCCTTTTAGGGGCCCCGTGACAAGGGATCATACAATCATATTTTTAAAAATTGTTTCTAATAGAAAAAAAACATCGAATTGAAATTCTAAGGCAAACATTTCATAAGCTTTTTCATCCGACTAATAGTATAATTGTTATAAATTATCGACAGTTGGCCGCTGCCAGCCTGTGGGATCGCATTTTGTTTATATGCGAATCTGCTACGCGACATAAACGTTGTCTGAAACGTTTAACGCCCTACGAGGCCGGAGGGATCGTGTTTTATTTTTACATATATACGTACATATGTTCTACACTAAATCGTCGTCAGAATGTTTGACAGCACCCAGTGGACCCTAAAAGGGCCCCCCGAGAATTCGACGGTCTAAGGGAGTATATACATGGTTTAATCCGGCACTGCCGAAACCCCGGGCACACATTCGTGCGTTTTGTGAACTCTCAGTGTAAGGTTTTGACCCGTGCTTTTTGCTCACAAAGTTTGCTTTTAGTTGGGTAGCCAGCAACAAAAAAGTGCGAGAGTTTTGGAAAAGCTGATACTTTCAGATCAGACTGTAGTTTTACAATAGAATGCCGCTTTTCAGTTAGCAGGCCAGATTCCGGGACACCTGGCTCTGGCGTACTAGGAAAAAGGTGGGATTTGGAAAAGCTGAAAAATTTTCAGTAGACAGTGGATGCAATAAAGAACTCGAAATATATGGTCAGACTGCTTGAAAATCAAACGCATGGCGTCAGAATCTAACTTTAACGCCTTAAACGTATTCTGCTTTCTTCAAGAAGAAAGGAATTAGTAGGAGCTTTATCAAGGAATAATTAGGTTAGTAGTTGAATTTTAAAATATTCCAGAAGGGACACATTCAAATTTAACCATCTATGAAGGAGAAAAACTTAAGGAGACCAAATAGGAGATGCAAACTCACGCTTACCACGAATATGATCCATATATTAAATCAAATTAGATCGAAAACGGATTCTCATGTCCATATACTAAATCCTAGTGATTTGAAAGCGTAAGTATAGGTTATATTGGATTGGTGAATACCCGGCGCTTTTCATGGTCTGCTATCCTTCAGATATTGTGTCAATTGAATTTTGTAAGCGTGCAAGTGTAGGTCTATAGTAAAATTCCGTTACATGTTGCTTCGTGAACTGTATAATTATACAGAGAATGGAGGTGGATGACTTAGTTTACACTTTCACTAAATGTCGTGAAGTTTTCAAGCGAGCGTTCCGTAAATACGAGGACGGGCAACTCTTTTAACATTCTGAATTGAGCCAACCTCAAATTTATTTATTAAGTTCACTAAAGTTCCTGCCAGTAGAAACACTAAGAAGTAGCTTTAATAAGAAATGAGTAGGTAACTAGTTGAATGTTAGAATATTCCACAAGGGACCAATTCCGACTACAAATACTACCTGGAAGACTATCCAGGTAACTACGGAGTGAAACTTAACAGTAAAATACAACTCATGAAATTTCAACAACAATATCTATATATATAATTCCCAATTTACCCACTCAGATACGACACTTGTTGGTCGAAATACATGCGACATAATATATTTGCTGATACTATGCCGTAATCCAATCAAGAAAACACACTGCCCCAGTCAAATAGGAGGAGCGGGTGATGTTTACGACGACACGGATAACACGACTGTCACACAGCGAGGAAAAGGAAGATTGGGCGGTATACGGAAGTTTGTAACGGCTGAATTACATTGAGTCAGTTACTGACTTCAAATGCATGACGAGTCAGTGCTGACCCGGTACTGCCATCTTATAAATTGATTTTATACCAGTACAGCGCTGTCGCGTCAGTGATGACATCTTCTTCTTTTTGTTTGATGGCTCCACCCAAAGAGGGTGATTTCTGCCATGATGACATCAATATTCCCGCTATATATTTTGAACGCGAACTTTGGAGATTTTTTACCTACTTCTTTTAATTACTTCTTAATTATCCAAAAAAATCTCCTTACATTTTGAATAGGTAAAGTACCATTATCTAACATACAAAAATAAAATACCATTAGAAGTTAATCACCCAACTTGACATTTTATTAAGGGTAATTTATATTTTAAAAACAATAGCTGAGCTGCCTTTTCAGATTGCAGTCAATCGATTGCAAGGCTTATATATATATAATTCCGGCACTGCTCAATAATTGTTCGCAGAATATCAGAATATCAGCAAACAATAAAATCAGCATTGATTAATGCGGATGCTGATGCATATGCTGATATTGAAACCAATGCTGATAATCCGATGATGCTGATGCTGACGCTGATATTCGCAACAACCCTGGTCTAAAGGCAGTAGATGGCCAGTCGCTGGCACTGCGTTGGAGGGTGACGTGTTGTTACTAGTGTAAATGACGTTTCCTATCAATAACTCTTTTTCTAATATTTCCGTCAACTAACACATCTAACAGCAGATAGGAAAATTTTGACACTAAATTATTCACTCGAATCAAATTCTGACGTTTACGAGTTCATTTTCCCCCGCTGACTATAACGTGCGTATACCGTGAAAAAATAACCACGACTGACTGATTATGTAAAAAGTTTCAGTTAGTTCCCAGCGCCAGCACTGACGGCTGTAACTGACTCAATGTAAATCAGCCTTAAAATTGGGTTATCTTATATGATAATAATATTATTTGTCCCATAAGAATGACATTTCCGAATGGCTGTCTATATAGTATTAATTTATTTTGAATTTTAGAACTTGAAAGCATCGTTGATTTTGATTTCTTTATGCTGATGGCTTTAACGCTGGTATAACTGTTGAAACTCATAGTCAAACCATATTGCGATCTTGCAAGTTCGGTTTTAGAGCAGGCTTTCTTTCATAGTTTCCTTTCAAATTGAGAGATGGCGCTGTTTGCGTCGGATTTCTGTAGTTTCGTTGTCATTTTGAATGGTTATTCGGCTAAAGAATACAAGAACCTCGTATTTCTTTGGCTTTCGTAGTTTTGTTACTTGTCGTGGTAGTTGAAACATCAGTGAGAGGTTGCAATTGCCACGGGCGAACCCGCCACCAATTCAATAGCCCACTGAATCTTTATTATTTTCAGTTAATTTTCTATCACTATGTACATAAAATAATGTTAATAAACTAAAATAATGTTTTAATGTGTTAATTGATCTACGTAATTGACAACATAAATGATATCAATAATTTTAGTTATAATTGTTTTTATATTTATACTTTTTAATGAATCGTTAGTTTTAAATGGCACGTAGGCAATAATTAATTTAGCATGCGATGTACACGTAGAATATTATGTTGTAATATCAAAATTATATGAAAATATTGGTAATAAGTATTGTATTTGTTAGAAAACTGTTTGTGAACCTATTATTCTAAATAAATAAATAAATAAACAGTATTGCTGTGACCTTTTAATCACTTTATTGTGAAAACAGTGATTAAAAATCACTGATTTCATACCAAAATGATACAGAAAAACAAACTATACTCGTATCACAAATTATGTTTCGACCGAGTCCTATGCGAAGAAAAAAAATATCGACTATACCACTAAAATATTATAAATGAGGGGGCCTTTCCGCGTTGTCTAACGTTTCTAACAAACGTACCTATAGGAGCAATCATGAACACTTATAGGCTGAAAACGTTCTGTCTGTTCTGTTGCTTCCGTGTTTAGGGGGCTAACGGGCCCATGATGAGTTGGCCACGATGACCCATGTGTACAGGGTCGGTCACACTCACGGGTCAACACCCATCCGACGGCCTCCTCGCATGGGGTGCGAGGCCTGGGTAGGACACTGGGTCAACCAGTCTCCCCTGGGAATCAAACCTCTGGCGCCCCTGGACGGTCTGCGCACCGTGCGGGGTTTGCTCCAATCGGTTGTGCTTTCCGACTAACAGTCGGGGGAGTCTGGGAACTGTATTGTTTCCTATAGAGCGGGGGTGGTTGCGTACCTTATGGCGACTGCTCTGGAATTGACCATTGGCCATCCGATCCCGGGTAAGAGGCGGGCAAAGGACGCCTTGGTCCGCGAAGATTCGGTGCACTCCGTTTCACCGCTTCATAAGGGAGAGGACCGCGCAAGCGACCTCGAACTCGGAACCAATCGAGAGACCGGAGAAATCTGGTCACAATTGGAAGTGAGGGCGCGAGTTCTCGAGCCCGCCGGGTTTACTCCTGGCTTACTCGCGGTAAGGCGTTGGACTCTCACGGGTTGTGACGTAGCTGGACGTAGAATGTACTGTCCAAAGTCTCTACGTTCACTGCAGGGCGATAGAACGACTAATCGTTAAAACGTCCTGTGGTGACGGGCTCGCCCGTTGTAGTTGACACCGCAAGATGAGAAGATGTTGCTTCCGTGCAGCTTGGGTTGTGTTGGCCAAACTCTGTCATCTGGCCTATCTAGTGTAACTACCATGTGTAACTACACTCACAGTGTAACTACCATGTGGTAGCATTCTCGTAGAGGGAGTTAACCTGCCAGAGCCGCTGTGGGCTTCTGCCACGGCAGTTGGGATCAGAAGATCGCGGATTCAGGCGGAATACCTCGGGCGGAACTAGGCGGTTTTCGTACCAGGCTGTGTCAGCCACGCTTACGCAATCCGATGAATAACCAGAGGGGTCTGGAAATGTTGTCGACATGACGTAATCTATCATTGATACCCACTATCACTAGATCCCGAGTGATCATGCCGGTCAAACGGCGCTTCGTTCCGTGATATATTCAAACTGAATTACCGCTAACTTCAGGTAGAGACTGAGCATCCGTTACCAGACCGGAGGGCGGGGAAATCCGGCCAAATCTAGTAGGGAGAGCGAGAGGTCGGCCCGCTGAATTCACTTTCCAGTGCCTGGCGGTAGGGCGTTAGACTCTCACGTGCGTGTTAGAGTAGTTAGACGGTGAACTGTGTTGGCCAGCAACTTTTATTTTACGACGCCGACCGACGGCGGGTGGATGCGCGACCGCAGCGCCAGCGTAGGCAGCTAGGCATACCCCTTCTGTTGCACACCGTAGGAATGAATAGTGCAATACAACTATCGGAAACTCGAAATCGGTACATTAAACATTGGTATGAATCACCAGTTGCCAGAAATCGAAGGGTTAAGGCAAGTTTTGTAGGTGCTGAAATTGGTTTTCTCATATTGGTCGTCTGGTAATTAATGGACAAACTTTATATACAATTAATTCAAAATCAGTTCGGGACACTCTGGTGAAGTTTTTGAATAATATATCGTCCAATTCGTTGCACATCAAAGGCCTCGCCAAACAGATCGCGTAACTAGCGTCGCGTTATAACGTCGCGTACTTTGGACTGAAATCGACTAGATATTGACGCACACAGAGCGTACCGCAGATCGATAATAGTTTTTGGAAAATTTCTTTGTTATTGAGATGCCAAGTGATTGAAGTGATTCAGATGTGGAAGAATTATTAATTTTGTTCGCTTATCACGATCGCAGATAAAAAGAGTATGGGTACGCGACATTAATAAAAGGAGAAAGGAATTAGGAGAATATCACTGTTTGTGTCGGGAGGTTTCATCACATGAAGATCGTTTTTTATATACTTTTGTATGTCGCAAGATTTATTCGAAGAATTACATGAAATTCGTGAAAAAATTGTGACATTTTAATAATCAATAAACAGACTGAGAAATTACTTACCTGTCATATTAATTTATTTTCCAATTTCATCCCAAAATTTTGATTTTATCGCCATGTTTATATATGAATTATCATTCGTATTATATAGGCAGCGGTGTCTCCGAACATATTCGATCAGTGTTTCAGTCATAATGCTTGTATTTTCACGCGTACGTCGGACGCTTTCAAGAAATTTGTAAACAAATACAACGCCCGGCGTCAAAGCGTTCTAGCGCGACGTCAGAGCGCCGCGTACTGCCAGCGCCCGCGCTCTGTTTGACAGTATAATATCGTCACAGTACAACACAACTCGGCGCTATAACGCGGCGTCAGGATTTACGCTGTAGCGCTCTGACGCGCGCTAAATACGCGTTATGTTTGGCGAGGCACTATAAAATCAATGGCGAGGCCTTAAAGGTTGCTCGATATGTTCACAGGTAGATATGTTCGCATCCAAATCCATCTATTACTTTTCTTTTAATTTTCGTTTTAATCTCATGATAATAAAAGCACTACAAGCCGCCGCCGCAATGAAACCGTCCATGGCCAGCAGTTGCTCAACTGAATTAATGTTATAGGAATGTATTGTCTAGTTTATTAAAGATGCTCCATATATCTTAACTTGGTGTGGCGGAATCTCTATCAACAATTGCTACATGTCGGCATCGCAGTAAATTGCTTGATGTTGCGTGACGTCAAAATTGATCTATATTGCCTAGGATTAAGCAATTTCAGTTGCCTGTGTAAAAGCACGTTAAGTCTCTGCGTTCACCCCTCGGTTAAAAGAACTATCCTATATTAGTATAACTTCCTAGGGTGGCGGGTGCGCTCGTAGTAGTTGACATCTACAGAGTGTCTGTTCTCTCCTGTCTGGCAGCCATTCTGAAAACGTACTCGCGACTGATATACAGCTATGTTTTGATAGTTAGGATATTGCGATTGTGAGGGTTCGTTTATTGCGATTCGTTTATTTTCATTTCCGCGCACACATAGCATAATATCGTTTTATATTTTTACAAGCTTTTATTTACCTTGCAATGTTTGTTGTTAGTATGGTAGTTTGTTTAGCTAAAATCTTGAAAGCTGAATTAAAAAGCTGAATAATCCTATGAAGTTGAAATATTAAATGTTGGTTCAGTTCCGATGACAATGTATGTTTATGGTGAGCATGACCTGATTCTACATCCAGGATCGGCTTCCGACTAGACTACTTTTCCAGTCAACAACAAGGATTCTCGACTACAGCGGGCGAGCCCGTCACCTCAGGAAGTTTTAACGATTAGTCCTTCTATATCCCTGGAGTGAGCGCAGGAGACTTGGACAAAACAGTCCACCGTCTAGCTCCGCCACAAACCCGTAAGAGGCCAACGCCTTAATTGCGAGATAGCCAGGAGTGTTACCCGGCGGGCTTACACTCACGCCCTTACTTCCAATTGTGACCATATTACTCCAGTCTCTCGATTGGTTACGAGTTCGAGGTCGCTTGCGCGGTCCTCTCCCTTACGAAGCGGTGAAACGGCGTATACCGAATCTATCGCGGACCACAGCGTCCTTTGCCCGGGTGTTTACCCAGGATCGGATAGCCGATGGTCGTTTCAAGAGCAGTCGCAGTAAGGTCCGCAACCACCCCCGCTCTATAAGAAACAGTACTGCTTCCAGACTCCCCCGACTGTTAGTCAGAGTGCACAGTCAATTGGCTTAAGCCGTACGGTGCGCAGATCGTCCAGGAGCGCCAGAAGGTTGATTCCCAGGGGAAACTAACCATAGGGTCAGAGTCCTACCCAGGCTCGCACTTCATGCGTGGAGGCCGTTGGATAGGTGTTGACCCGTGAGTGTGACCAACCCTGAACAGAATGTCTTCGTGGCCAACTCAGCAAGGACCCATTACTCCCACTTTTCCAGTCAACAGCACAGACACACAATTGTGTATACGCATTCAATTGTGATAGCCCGTTCTAAATGTCACCGTCACAGGGTTACTGCAACCAGGTTTGGCTCCCGACGAGGGGATTCCTCAACGGTCAACAGCACAGAAACGAATTTTTGTATACGCATTCAATTATGATAGCCCGTAAGTCTCACCGCGACAGGGCTGCTGCACCCAGGGTTGGCTTCCAACTAGAGGACTCCTTAACGGTCAACAGCACAAACACGAAATTGTGTATACATTCAATTATGATAGCCCGTTCTAAGTTCCACTATGACATGCCTGCTGCACCAAAGTTTGGCTTGAAACAGAGCATTTTAATAAAAGTGTTTGTTTTTAAAAATGTGTTTTTACTATTAACTTATTTGAGATACATTATCGTAATGCGAACTCTTTGAATCAATCTCTTTATAGGGGGGGGGGGGGGCGCAATTTGCAGATGTGTCACATCTGAGGCCGTTAGTTACCGACGCGAGCGAAGGGAAGCTCGTTTTCCAATTCAAATGCAATCAGCGTGTGGGATTTACGGAGGGCATCCTCTCACTACGGACGCATACCTATACATATACAAACACACATGTATATGTATAGGTTTAACATTCAGCTGAGACGTCTTCGACGACATAGACGTTTGTTGTATAAAAGCGTAGATGTGGCCTCGTGAATACATGTAGACTATTACGAGGGCCACACTGGGAGTTTCCGGAATGTATAAAAAATAAGTTAATAGTAGTAGTAGTAGTAGTAGATAGAGTGGGGGGCTTGTTTCCAGTCCTTGATGTCACCTAGATCTGTAAGGTCTTTTGTAACTACCCACTGTGTGGTTAGGTCAGTGGTTAGCTAGTAGCCCGGTACTTCTTACCAGTCCAAGAAGATCACTGACCTTCAAGTTGGGCAGATCGCTGGGTTCGAGAAAGGCTCGTCCCAGTAAACTGTGTCTTTTGGCGGCGAGCCCTGGACAGCGACCAACGATGCGTATGCTGTCTTCAGGTTCCTCGCCACATATTCGGCAGTCCTTGCTCTCGGTCAAGCCAAGGTTGAATAGATGAGCTCTAAGGGTCGTGTGTCCGGTGAGGAGACCGATAGTGGTTCTAAGGTTCTTCTTGCTCATGTCAAGTAGGGCCTTGGTTTTCTTCTGTAGTGGTTGCTCCATCATGGCTTTTGCCTGGCGACATCCCTGGGACCCCTACAACTGGCTCCACTGGGCATTCCAGTGTGCCCAGTTTTGTCAGTCTGTCGGCCTCTTCGTTGTCGGGTATGTCTTGGTGACCCGGTATCCAAATTAGGGTGGAGTTAGTAGTAAACACATTTTAAAAAACAAGCTATTATTAAAACTCTCTGTCCCGAGCCAACCCTGGGTGCAGCAGCAGCCATGTCATAGTAAAACTTAGAACGGGCTATCATAATTGAATGCTATACATAAATCGGTATTTGTGCTGTTGACCGTTGAACAGTTCCCTCGCGGCGAAACTTATAACGGGCTATCATAATTGAATGCGTATACAAGACGTCGTTTTGTGCTGTTGCTCGTGTAGGAGTCCCCTCGTTGGAAGCCAACGCTGAGTGCAGTAGCCCTGTCGCGCTGAAACTTAGAACGGGCTGTCATAATTGAATGGGTATACAAAATTACGTTTCTGTGCTGTTGACCGTCGAGGAGTCCCCTCGTCGGGAGCCAACCCTGGGCGCAGCAGTCATGTCATGAGGAAATTTAGAACGGGCTATTATAATTGAATGCATATAAAATTGTGTGTCTGTGCTGTTGACCGTGTAATAGTATCCTCGTCGGGGGCCAATCCAGGGTGTAGAATCAGGTCACGCTCACCATAAAAAAGCATCGCAACTGAACCAACATATAAAATTTCAACTTCATAGGAAAAGAGGAAGACCCTAACAAATTCTTATATGGAGCAGTTTTTTGTAGAGATATTATGTTTAGCGTTAAAGAAGAGAAAAATATCAGTATGTAACTGGTGATATATGCGTCTTGTACAATACGTATTTACATCTTTTGAGTATTAATGAATGTCAAATTATGACTTTTGTATCGCTAGCGTCAGTGTAAGTCTATTTAAAACATATCTGAACAATACTATATCAAGAATTAGCTGCAATAGTGACCATTATAACACCGACGCTATATTAGTTATTTGGGAGTTCGAGATATTAGTTCACCTTTGATGCTATATGATTAAAAAAAATAAAAGCAACTTAAATGACAAAGAAGGAGTCTCAGTCCAAAACGGCGACTTTAGTAGTATAACAGTATAGCGGGGCCTTTAAACAAGCCTAAACGGTACAAAATAATAACGAACGAGTTTTTAAATCATAGCTCTTACTATTTTAATAATATTTATATAAAGATGCTAACTTTAAAAGAGATGTTATTTACATAAAGATGCTAATTTTTAAGATGAATTCTGTATACTGCATTTAAATGATACAGGATTCAAAACGTAATAACTATAATCAATGGTAATAATTACGCACGTTAAAGTTCAAATAAACTAACAGATGGCATTCGTTCTCTCCAGATTATTTATGTGATGTAATCAACCTATATAAAAAATGTGTGATAGATGGCAGTAATATATGAACGTTATTATTGTTATTATTGGTTTAATTATTGTGTTTTTATAATCAATCAGTCCTTTATAGAAAACCATTTTTTACTAATGTTATTATAGATAGCCAAATAAATTGCTATTAAATTCGCCGTCAATGCTCAGCGGCCCCTATAGTTCGCCGGCGCAAAAGGGTTGCCAAAATGTACTATGGAGTTGAACAATCTAATACATCATATATAATCAATGGTATTATCTATTCTGGCAGCCAGAAAGACAATTCGCTCGCATCAATGCCGCGGTTGTTTTGTCGTCGGGACTGACAGACATTATGTGGAGCGTGATTGCAGTGCCACCCCGGATGGTCGAAAGGCGGAAAGCACGAAGGGGAGGGGGTAAATGGCCACATCCTGTATAACCCCCCGCTGCGGGTTACACACTTGTTGAATCCAGGGCGATTGCGTATGAAATACTTGTATTGAAAAGCGCAAACGTGGCCCATCTATATGTGGTTGCTGACCCTGTTGCTGCAGGGCTAAAATTAATTATGACAAAAGTAGACGAAAGACAAGGATATGGCATATCTCCCAAGAATTTCACAAATGACTTTGAAACTCACCAGTGTTTTTCAACCTTTTTTAGATCGCGACCTCCTTTTCAGTAAAAAACAAAACTCTTACGCGCCCCCCCTTAGCCTGCAACTTAGATCTCTGGACCCCCTTCGTCTCTTACACAGCTGTAACTGTAAGCATCCAACATATAAAGAGTTTGCAAAAACTATTGCGAAAATCACATTAATGTTAACTGTTTTTCACTTTCGAAGTTGTACCTAACTGTTTCCATCTTAGATCAACATAAAGTTTTGTAAAAGCAATAGCAAAACATATAATACATATGTTTCTCTTCCGAAGCTGTAAATGTTGGAATATATAAATAAAGATTTTTATAGATTGAACGATTCAAAACAATAATCTAAAGGTGCTTTCTCACCGGAGCATTCGCCTGTAATGTAACGTTACAGATTCGAGCATTACATCAGTGAGGGAGGAGATCCGAGCATTATAAGTGCGCAACCTGTAATGATACAATCTGTCATATTTTGATACAACTTGTAACATCAATGCGCACCACTTGTAACTAGTGTTGAGAAACGCCCATCTTTGTTACATTACAGGTGAATCTATGTTACATTACAGGCAAATGATCGTCAGTCAGGGAGGCAGTATTGTAACGTAATGCTCAAAATCGAATCTAAAATGTTACATTACAGGCGAATGCTCAGGTGGAAGAGGACCTTAATTTTAAAATATAGGATGGCTTTAATGTTGCGTCCATGTTTTTTTGGAGGATACTCGATTGGAAACACCCACACTGTATTATTCCTAATTCCAAAGTTTTGGTCGGCTGTCCTTTGTTAAAGCTGCTGCTTACAGAGGGATTGTAGTCGAAAGAAGATTTAAATCAATATCGTCAGAAAAGGCGACTTTTTCGACGGCTCACATCGCAGGCGACACATTCCCCGGATTCCATTCCCGGCACGCTCCGGCGAATAGCTATTCCCCCTCAGCAGGGCATACAATCTGTTTTCTCTATTGATTGAGACGAATCGAAGCGGCCGCGCGCCCGGCTCGGCCCGAGTGAGAGCATTTGCATTCCAATGGTTTCGGAAAGCTTTCCGAGACGCACATTTCCCTCAAGTCTGTAAAAAGGATTTTCCGAGACTGCCGCGGCGCTGACATCCTATCGAAGAATTGGCGAATATATTTCGGCGTGTGGGGGAACTTACAGAAATAACGTCCAATTTTCTTTTCATTCTTTCACGGAAAATATCACGGTAGATATCACCCATTTACTCAAAGAAAAATATTGGATTCATTCTTCACGGAAAAAAAATATTGAATAATATTACGAAATTAATTGCATTTTTTATAAATTATAGGTCCTATCGAGAAAAATGTTGTACTACCAAACATTTTTGGTTAAATTGCTTACTAACTTACCAATACTTAAATTAATGTCACCAGATATATTTGTATTAATTTTACGACTTCGTCCGGCGTATCTACTTGAAAATGAAAATAAAGTTTAGTTAGAAGTACAACTCTTTTGATAGATTTGACAAAATTAATTTAGTAAATTAATCTACGTAGGATAAATTAATTTTTTAAATATTTTTTACGAAATAGGTCCCTGCTAAATTTACTTTAGTAAATATGTAAATTTTATTAAACGACAGTAAGGCTTACTAGTATTGCCAGTAGTTATGACTAGTTGTTGTATTATAACACACGTTGTTTAACTTTACTATACTTTACGATTCATTGTACTTGTTGGAATAAGTAAATTACATACATGAAAAAAATATATAAAAGCTATTAGAACATATAAGTAATTTTAACACTTGCTTATGTAATTAAGTTAACAATATCTTTTTGATAATTTTAACATTCTTGTTTTGTAGCGACTTTTGTACATTTTACAAGAACATACGTTAACATTACAAAACTTATTTTAACAACGGCCGTTTCGTAAAATTGACCACATCATTTTTTTCCGTGTTACATTACCATTTTGTAATTACGGTTTTATACAGAATAACGATGTTTTAATCGTAATTTTATTTAATTACAAGGAATTCTGTTGAAACTCAATTACTCGATCATATGTATCAACATTCTTTGTGGTTTATTCGGAAATAACAGTATACTGTACTTTCAACGTGATTCATGTGTTCGACTATAACCGTACGTATGCTGTCATGTCAGAAGCCAGATGCCTAGGTTGCCGCGTAATAAAATAACATTATCTTATAACATTACGACACGGTATTTACATTTGTTTGTATTTGTTATTTTCCCGTATGATCCGTATGATCATTTGTGAAATTATTCAATATTTGTTTGATTGTTTAGTACTATTGTCCACATGAAAATTCTACGAAATTATGTAAGAATTTTGATTGAAAATATTGGAATTTTTTTTTTCCTCTAAATAACCTAGAAAATCTGCGCTTGGATGTTCAAGGTTCATACCCTGCAATACCAACGTTCATACCTTATACCATAGGTATATATTTAAATATAAGGCTTATTATTTTTGTTAGTTTTTGACATAACCAAGTGTAGGAATTACTATCAACTGGTTTGAAATAAAAAAAACAGTCACGCCAACACCGTTTCGCGTCATGTCATGACGCGACGCGTCATACAAATGGACCACAATTCCAGTTATACACGTAATCCTTTTCGAAACACGCGTATTTCCGAGTATTACATCGGTTATATTTTTCTCCGTGTATTTTGCTGTAATGTTATTTTACAAACAGCAGATCATCTGCCTCAGGCACCTTGGTGCCTATATCAGTGTCATTCTATTTTTATCAGTGTATATGTGAGACCTCGTACGTGCTAAAAATTCGAATTTGCATTTTTATCGTTATTGGTGTAAAATCACGCTCTGGATCGTTCTGCCCCCGAGGGCTCAAATTGCCTAGTTTTCTTGTAATTCTCATTTCAGTGGCATTTCGAAGGCATGAGTTGATGATTTTATCCGGTGATACGTCTTACGTGCTTAGCAGTAATTCCTCACAAACAACTTAACTCTCTGACAGTTTTGATCGTTAGTACAGTATTTATTTTTAATTTTGTCGTATTTACACAATTTAAAAAAACATGTCCTAAACGAAGCTATTCAGTTTTTTCTATGCTCTGAAAAGTTTGCTTGTAGATCGACGATATACTGGAAATATCGACCAAGTCCAAACAACATTCTGAGTTAAACTGATTTTTTGTCTTATAAATTAAGCGAGAGTCATCATCATCATCATCATCATCATCAGCAGGTAGACGTCCACTGTTATACATAGGCCTCCCCCATAGAATGCCATAACGAGCGGTCTTGAGCCGTCTCCATCCACCTTCTACCTGCGACCTTGGCTATGTCATCGGTCCATCTTGTGGGGGGCCGTTCCACACTCGTCTGCCGGTTCGTGGTCGCCATTCGAGAACCTTTTTCCCCCAACGGTTTTCGGTTCTGCGAGGTATATGGCCTGCCCATTTCCATTTCAAGTTGGTAATTTTACGAGCTATATCAGGGACCTTGGTTCTTCTGCGGATTTCCTTATTTCGGATCCTATCCCGCAGTGAAACTCCAAGCATTGCTCTATCCATGACTCGTTGCGCGACTCTGAGCTTGTGTATGAGGCCAATAGTTAGCGACCACGTCTCAGTGCCATATATCATCACTGGCAACACGCATTGATTATATACATTTGTTCAGCGAGAGTTCCAGCTTCATTTGTTTTTACTTAAATGACGCAATTTATTTATCATATTGTTTAATTGCCATATTTAAAAATCTGGTTGATACACGGAATCAAATGCTTTCCCAAATTTCGTCTCGATGAAGCAATAAAAAAATGTGTCGCTGGTATAATAATCGCGATTTTCAGGCTCGATTTTTAAATTCTACGTTTCCTACATTTCAAAATTTTAATTGTTACTCTCGTAAACTACTAAAGTATTAAGAAATTGCTTAGGTACATTAAAGTTAGAGGCATTATTCTCAGGATTCTACGATTCTTTTGTTTCCCATTCTAACATTAATAATAACGGAGTTATGAAGTATACAATTTTGAGATTATAACATTTGAATTGTAATAAAAATTCTAGAAGGCCAATTTTCAAATACGTTTATTTGTCTTTTTTAAATTTTCTTAAGTACGATTAAAATGTATTGTTTGGCTATTTATAAATTAAACAAATATAATAATTACATTAAAACTCGCACGGAAAATTAATTGATAGCACGGCAACTTAATGACCCCGACCTTATTGATACAAGCAGGTTTCATTAATAGGTATAAATTTTAAAAAAAAGGTTTTATATGCACACAAAACACAACGAAAATTAATACGTTAATAATAAATTACGACAACGAGAGCGAGAGCGACTGAATCTGTCTAAAATAATAACAAACCAGTGAAATAAATAACAAGAACCAAAATGTTGCCATACTGGGCTCGATTGCGTTTCTTATAAACTAAAATAGGAAATTAGTTCAAGTGAACGAGACAGAGCAGTACGTCAGAGCGGAATGTGAAATGAACGGTTGTCACTTTTCCGCATTAAAACTACCCACCGAAGGTAAATCAGCTAAATCAAACACCGTACGAAATGTGTTCAAACTTATTCGGGCGTCTATACGATCAACAGGTAGTTTTGGTGCGGGAAAATCGACGACAGCTCATTTCATATTCCGTTCTAACGTATTGCTCTGTCTCGTTCGGTTGAACTAAGTTCCTATTTTAGTTCACGAAGAAAGGCAATCGGGCCCATTGTAGATCAATTACTAAATTACACTTTGTGCTAAGCCAAAATAAAATTCTGAGAATAAAATGACAACACAAAAAATGACATTTTGCCAAAAAAATATCGAGGAAAACTTTAATATTCAAATGGTAAAGTGGGACAAGTAGGACACATGTAATTTGACATTAAAATCTTACTTATTTTCTTTCGTATCGTCTGTCATTAATCGAAATGTGAGGTTTTAAAAGTGGTTTACACAATCTTTCGCGGTCACGATAACAGTTTGCCTCAAAATTACTTACCTACTCAAGACAGCGGACGGAATGCAAAAGGACACAGTGGGACGTATTCTGTTTCTTATTGGTGTCTTATTCAGGGTCTAAAGGGGACGCGCTAAAACGGAGCCTAATATTCAACTGACGTTCCGGTATTCTCTTTCTAGGGTTCTAAGTAGGAATTTCTTATACAGAGCTTATCAGGCTCTAGAACTGACAATAAGCACAGATTAGGCACGTTTTTTATTCCGTTTCTGCACTGTCGTAGCGGATGGGGGGCTAAAATCGATTTTATTCGGGGCTAACTTAAGAATGGTTAACAATGGCTCAAAAATTCGTGCGTCAAAATTCCGAATTGGAATTCGGAGTTTTGACGAACGAATGTTGTATTTTTTATCTTTATTGTAAGATACTCAATTAATATTAAAAAGGTAAACGAATAAATAAATACTAAATTGTTAGGTTTACTAAATATTGGTCAGTATTTCGTTTATTCTTAGTGCATAAATCGGACTTGTGGGGGTCTAAAACTGCACCTAATAACGAAAATAACAATGGCACAGGTGACATAAATAAAACATTTTTTTTCTTTTACCGTATATAGTCAACATTTTTTAGTAATTTTAGTCAGTATTTAGTAACTACTGTTGGTTTTTAGATGCACCTTTTGAAGCAATTCACACTTTAGATGCAATTTACACTACAATAACGAAAAACATGAGGAAATTCCAAAAGAACACGGCAAAGCAAGATGGCGGACTTTGTTTGGTTACGTGGAACTGTCAAATTTAGTACACATTAGGAACGAACATAGACAAAACCGGAGACTCTAGGACTTAAGACCCGTTCTTAAAATTTAAGATACGGAATGCCAAAATAATAGGAATAGTACTCAACTTATTTTATTTAAGAAGCAACTAATATAAGGCTTGCGAGAATAGGAGCATTGCTATGTGACGTTTGCTTCTTATGGAGATATACAGATATGACGATTTGCTTCTTATGAAGAGTACCTTTTGCGTTTTTTAATTATATATTTAACTAAAAAATGCAACATTTCGACTAATGATATGTTTTATATCAAAACTAAATAGGTTTGCTTTATCTTACCAATCGTATCCATACACGTCGCTTGACATGGTAAATATATTATTGATTGATTTAAGAACTTGAATCGTTCAGTATTGTAACAAAAATCAATTTTCCGTACAACTTGCACGTTATTGGTATTGGTTTCGAGTTGTTTAGGGTAATTACATTGTTTTCCGTCCGAATAATAAAGTTTTCTCTCGAAGAATCCTACTAATATTACAAACGCGAAAGTTTGTAAGAATGTATGGATGTTTGTTACTCTTTCACGCAAAAACTACTGAATGGATTTTGATGAAACTTTACAATAATATAGCTTACACATCAGAATAATATATAGGCTATAATTTATAAAGATATAGTGTGAATTATCTCAAATATAACGATAACTGTCAAGTAAGTAGGAAAAAATCTACGAAATTTAAATTCTAAGCGTCAACATATATTTTGAAAATTTTCTCCTACTATCCTACTAATATTATATACGCGAAAGTTTGTAAGAATGTATGGATGTTTGTTACTCTTTCACGCAAAAACTACTGAATGGATTTTGATGAAACTTTACAATATAGATGAAAGCTTACACATAGGCTATAATTTATAAAGATATATGGTTTTCTACAGTGTTGCAATAAAAAAATACAAAAAAAAATGTTTCTTTTTATGTATCAACTCAATTATGTATTTACTCTATCATAATATATTATTTTTACTCGCTGGCTACATAGGTTAGTGGCCAAGTTCTGCTGCATTATTCGGCTATGAAAATGGCGGGCGAGTAGAAGCACTTTTTAGAGTGCCTGATTTCCTGTCAAATGGCTGAGTAGCTTTCCATTTTCTATAAAAATACGTAGTATCAGCTATTCCATTAATTGAAATAAAGTAAATCTCGAGTTACCTAGAAAGAAAACCCAGGGCTGGATGAATTGATACGTCGGAATCAATTTTAAAATCATTACACTTTCATCACTTTTAACTGTTTTTGGAGTTGTAATGCTCTGTTTGTAAGGACGAGCCAGATTGTATTTATTTCGTCGATTAAAGAGAAAAACCTGTTATAAACTATTTAACTGCTGTATTACGCTGAACTGCTGAACGACTGAACTGCTGTAATCCTGTACTATGTTCTTTTATTTGTGAAAATCTACCGTTTAGCAAAACGAGTAGTAATTTTGTGGTAAACTACCACTGAGTCTCCAAATTTTTAAAGTATTTAAATAGATTTTCCCTAATTTAATTTACGCGTTTACTCTAGAAAAAGCGGTGGCGCTCATTTCTTAAAAAAATATTTAACGCATAGCTAAACCATGTTATAATAATGAGTCTCACATACGTATATTATAAAATGCTGTGCGGATAAAACATAATTACTTGCCTATCAGTTGAGCAATGGTGACCATATTTTCTAACCTGGAGCTATTGAAGTTGAAGGGTGATATTAACATGCAGACTCGGTGCCTTATACATAACATTTTGTAATTTTTTGACGAACTGAAAAGTGACCCAACAAAAGTTTCGCTGCTCAATCTCAATAATATAATAATCTGATAGATAATCTGCGAAGGTTGCAACACGCATCCCAAAAAGCAGGTAGTAAAAGGGGCGGGGCCAGCCTAATGATTTATTGCCTCCCCGGAACGTTCCTTTGGCCCGTACTATAGTGTTGGGAATGAAACTCACGACGGCATGTTTTTAACCCTCGATTTTTTTTAGGGGGATTTTTTAACAGTGCACGCATACTAATGTATAATCGTGGCTTATTCAATGAAGGCGACTTTTTTCGCATATAATTACATAATGGCAAAAATATGGAGATTGCCCCTTCGCGAGTTGTGGCAAGGGAAAATCCACCGATCGGTGCTATTAGCATTCCAGCGGTTAACGGTGTATTTTTTTGTTATAGTATATCCGCGCAGCATACGCATTTTGACAAACGCGGATGTTTCACGGATGCGGATATCCGGCACAGGACTGGCTCGGATGCAGTGCACGAGAATGTCATTTCATGCGACTGCGTCCACAATAAAACTCAGAGTGAGGAGCGGGGGTGAGTTCCACTGGTGGCATAAAGTTTGGGGTCATTTACCGTGCAGTGGCATGGAGATGCCAATGCAGTCGTGGAGATCTCCACCCCCCCCCCCTCCCCCCACCCTCCCAACCTTCTCAACGAGCACTTACTGTTTTATGTTTTCGCTTTACAGACAGGGTTCTCCCTAAAACCGGCGACGCCATATTGGCCATATTATTATGTCAGCATTATTGGCCCGCGTCACGCGATGAGCCCCACAGCTCCATGTCATACGTAATGATGAATTTTCACAATGGGACGGGGAATTGAAAAGGTCGAGTCATTGCATGCGATTTTAAGGCTTTTATGCATGTAATTTCTGCGACTTTTAGAAGGTCTTAAAACACAGTAATATTTTGTAAACCCTTTTTTAGCATTAAAAAAGTCTGTTAATTGAAGGTACAACTCAAGACGTCACATCGCATTATCAAAATAAAAGGTATAATTACAAATGTTTCAACTATGTACATAATTAAATGTTACACGAATAGTTATATAAAGGTCTAATGTTTCGTAAAATGATGACACTATGTCCCCTGACCCCATTTCGAACGCGTCTAACAAGCAATGGAACAACTAGGAATGGCTGTCAACTACAACGGGCGAACCCGCCACCTCAGGAAGTTTTAACGATATTGAATCGTTCTGCCTCCCGTGAGGTGAGCGCAGAAGACTTAGGGCGAAAAAACAATCCACTGTCTAGTTAAGCCACTCACCCGTCAGAGGCTAGAGGGCAGACTTGCCTGGTGGTGAGGAACTGGAACAAGCAAATAGAACAGCGGTGAACATTCGCGCTATTCATTTATGATGACCCAATAGAGGGCACTACTATACACACACCTACCTGCGTTACCAACTTTCGCGCCATGCTCGTTATATCGTCTGTCTCGTTTTAATTTGATTGGCCGAATATATTCATTTTAATATATATATATATATATATATATATATATATATATATATATATATATATATATATATATATATATATATATATATATATATATATATATATATATATATATATATATATATATATATATATATATATATATATATATATATATATATATATATATATATATATATATATATATATATATATATATATATATATATATATATATATATATATATATATATATATATATATATATATATTTTGAAAAAATTGTTCTATCAGAAATGTCATAGAGATGAATACGACTAGTGTCGAAATATTCTCAGTCATATAATTTCTTCTAAAATAAGTTACTAACATCCATTTCTGTTACAGAAACCATCCTCCTATACTTATTACATCCAAGGGCATACAGTAATTCGGCTGCAATAACAAGAACATCATAAGTTATCAATTGCGGAAACAGGTGCCGCTGCCCTAAGTATTTAAAGAGGACATTAACTATCGTTTAAATGTTTCTGGTCCACCAGGACCCCAGATAAGTAACTTTTCATGAATCTAATTTTATATATTATTGAAAATAATTTAAAAATATATATATATACATATATATATATATAGTAGGTATGTATCTAGTGCGTATATACCTAGTGCCAAAGGTTATCGAAGTAGTATTTTCTATTATAACAAAGCTCTCTGTCCCATAGAGAGGAGCTACCACTGTTATATTAAATGCGGTTGAATTGAAGGGTATGCGATTGCATGAATGAAAACTAAAGATAGGCTGCTCTACTCGACTATGCCACCTCTTCAAGTCGGCATGTATGCTAGCATGCCGCAGGCAAGTTGCAAGCGTTTGACAGCTTCACGTCACTTTAAAGTGTCTTTTATGTTTCTGATTACCTCTCGCTAAAAATCATGATAAATTCAATCTTACATTCTTTGTTAGTTACCGTTAAGTTGTTCGTTCATTGTTAAGCTAATTGTGTATTCACATAAAAAGTCCGAATTCATCATGATGACAAATATATTGACATCTTATCAAACCATATGATACGGGAGCTCCACAAGGTCTATCCTTCTAACGAGGGAATTTTTCAACAGGATCTCGCCTCATGCCATTCTTCGACAAAAGTGAAACAGTTTTTCACACAGAACCAAATTACTGTACTTGAATGGCCCGGGAACTCCCCTGATCTCAACCCGATCGAAAACCTCTGGGCCATTTAAAGAAAAAACGGCTCTCCAAGATGGATTGTACAACGAAAACCAAGATGATCAGTGCAGTAATTCAAGTCTGGTTTCATGATGACGAACTGAAAGGAAGCTGTCAAAATCTGGTAAATTCTATGCCTACAAAAGTGAAAGGTGTTATCAACGCAAAAGAAGGACGCATTTTATATAAAACTAACAATCTATACCTACCAGTACTGTTGGATGTTCTGTTTGTATGTTTATGTCCAATAAAGCACTTTTCGAAGAAAAATACTCTTTATTCCAATTAATTCGCACGGTACTGTATATGTAAGTCAATGTATGTATTATCAATATTTTGTTTATGTCTGTATATAGGGAGATAAATAATATAAAGTAAACCAAAAACCTACCAAACTTAAGAGTGCAGGAAAAGCTGGGAAATTCGGCATCAGATTGTTTTGTTATGGAACGTCGCGACCATTCCTTGACAAAACCGAAGAATGATTACGGTGTGGCCATTTATGAAATGGCCTATCTATGCTTTTCTATAACGGTACCCGAAGATTAATATTGCCCCGTCGTATCCGAACTGAAACGGAGGCGGGAGAGTAGGCGAAGCGTACGTTTTCGATTTCCACACGAGTAGAGGCAAACTAAAATGAACCCATGCAACTTCGACGGGTGTTTCGGAACAGGTACATATCTACCGAGTTTATGAACTTCATTCAATATATTGGCATTTATATAGCGTAATAATTATAGAAGCGGATCTAGAGTTGAGCCCTAAGGGGCGTATCTTACTAATTACGAGTTTTTTATAGACTGATCTTATTTTTTATGCAATCCTGAACGATAGTCTTTCATTGCGTCATATTACAGCATTGTTTTAAGAATTGAATGTTACTAATTATGAGTTCATTATAGAGCTGTTCTATTTTTATGCAATCCTGAACGCTACCCTCTCACTGTTTTAAGAATTGCATTCAAGACAATCGAAGCATTGGCATCTAGCATTGGCCATTTCAGACTTCTTTTAAATTAGTCTATGGTACATCACCAAACCCGTAGACATTTCGTTGGGAACATTTTTCTATTATTGATTTCAGCACAGCTACATAGATATTATTTGTATATTAGATTTAAACAGTTTAGGGCTTGAAATGCTATTTTACAATATTGATGTTTTTTTCAGGCCGTATGCTTCAGGTATGCTTCAGGCTGTTTAACTGATAAGTTGACTTATGAAACAGTATTATTTCCAAATTTTGTTGGCATTTCAATAGTTGATAATTTTAAGTTTTGTTTTTTTATTTGTTTTATTATTATTTAAAAAATGCGATTAATTTTGTTGTGTCTTTTAATTTGACGTTATGGCCACTATTTTTTTCTACTGTGTTATTCCATTTATCTATATATGTAATTTTTTTTGACAATTTCACCAGATTATGTATCTACCTATTTGATTGTTTATGTATCAGATTATAAATCCACCTAGTCTTTTAGGAAAACTAAAAATGATTATGATTATGTTTATAAAGGCAAAGCCTAGGCAGTGCCTTTTGCTCTAGCCTTGGCAGTGCCTTTTGCTCTGCGCATACTACTGAAATGAGAGTGTGTATATAAGGAACAATGTAAATGTATGCATGGCCACCAGGCACCTCTAATAAGAGCCTCTATGAACGGAGCGAAGCGAACGCAGCCGCGGAGTGCAGCTGACTTCTTCTTCTTCTCTTATGTGGTTTACCCTAAGCCGCACCGCGATTTAGAAACATACCGCAGATAATGTGTACTAATAATAAAAAATGTACATGTAGCAAGGTTTTGCGACTAGGCAGTGCCTTTATGCCTCTAAACCGCGCACGCCGCTGTCCGTATTATTCCGTAATTGCAATTTAAGCTAAACCTCCACGTAATCCACGTTAAAATACACATGACATTTGTACGCACGACTAGATTGTCTCCTCCCTGGGGCCTAAAGATTCAGAAGAAAAGAGCCGACAAGCGAGAGACGACAATGAATTGTCCTACCTGAAACAAAGAAAAAGTAAAGAAAATAAAACGCAATGTTTGGACACTGAGTGCAGTGCTTTAAAAAGACAACTAAACAAAAGACGACGAGACTGAGGAACAAATACGCTGTAAAAATAATGGCAAGGATGTGTACAGCCGACACTATTGTTCAACATTTACTCGGAATTCAAGATCAGAGTATTCTGTTCAAAGCCGCATTAAACGAAGTAAAGTACATAAACTTATATAATATCAATAAAAAACAATATTAAAAATATTATAACAATAAAAAACAATATAATTAAAAAACATAACTACATATACTTCATACACATTCAAAGGACCATGCTCATTTTGGGCCAACTCATCGCCAGAGATGAGACTCGTGTCGTGTACTTTATTTCATACTATGGCGGCTAAGTTTAATTCAATTCCAGAACATAAATGTTGCTACATTTTAAGACTTGTATTTGTTTTCATAGACACTTGATAGAAATAAATCACATCAACCGTAAATCGTGGAAATATATTTTTTTATTTCTATGCAATTGCTGATTGCGAAAGACATTGAAAGACGCGTCTAAAAGACTCATGTAATATAGCGCCAAATTATAGGACAGATTAGAAACATTCATTTTCTAGGGAAAATATAATAGTTCAGTCCCACTTATACCAGCAATTGCGTCAGAAGATCTATTAAAGCCGGTAATGGACAAGCAATAGTTAGTTCAAATCAACCATTCATCCAGTTCACTTCAAGACACATCAACACTTCAGTCGTCATTCAACAAAGACACAGTGCCACTGCGCTGGGAGGCGCACGCGCCATAGTCATTGTTATAACATGTTACATTCAATCAATACACACATATACACATATAGCGAATCAATACACACATGAAAATCAATACACATACAGAGAAGAAAAAACTATTTTAACTTGCGAACACGACGTTTAATTAATATCGCTATATTGACAAATCACTTCAGCCACGTAAGCTATCCTCTCGATCATATGCCTGATCTAGGATCCGGTCATTGATGGACCTAAAAACTGCGGTTTCAGCATTTTTTTCATCTGAGATACGGCATTCTGATGTGAGATAAGGCACTATAAATCACTGTGCAAAAGCGTGCAATCAGAGTCATTGCCATACCGCCAATAAGTAGATAAAAATCGGTTAGGTCACCCTAAGACTTTCCCAGCAATTAGCAAGGGACTGATTTCATTCAAATATTAATTTCGTAAATAAAATCGATGAGCCCCCTCTCTCGGCCGGCGGACGAACCCTGTTAGGTTCCGCTGCAACCGCCTCGAGCGACGCGGTTAATTTTTCGGCTAAGGGCGGTGTTGGGCCAAGCACCAACATATGACGTTAATATTCGAAAGTGTATTTCACAACCAAATTTTCACAATGTGATTTCGGCCCAGCAAGGCATCTGGTCGCAAATTTCAAGTCCCTAAGTTCAATATTTCGAGGATGAAATATTAGTATTGGACCGATTTCAACCAGAATCTTTTCAAATCTTGATGTGACCGAATGATGTCTGCATGCCAATTTTCAGCTCCATCGGATTAGGCCTTTTGGCGCTATCGTGGAAGAATACACACACACACATACACACAGCCAGACACACACAGACAGACTTCAATCTGGAAATGTTCTTAATGGGGGTTGTAAAATCGATATTTTCGTTTTTATCTCGAAAACATTTTTTAGTGCGTTCACAATACTTTCCCTCCTCCTCGCTTGGTGTGCCAGGAAAGTAGACAGATAAAAATAACAAGGCAAAAATATAAACAGAATATAAAAAGAATGAATAGCGAATGCATGATCAAGTAAACCAAGTAAGTCGTCGCATTTTCCATGGCTTCAAAGGCGTCGCAGTCTCCGGCGGCTTCAAAGATTTCTCCCCATGTCACATAAAGAAATGATTGTGTCCACACTTTTAACGCCTATACTTGACTACGGTGAAGTTTGTTATATAGATGCCAGTGAGGTTATTGTTTTTAATTTGCGAGAGTTCGACCATGTTAGCTGCTTTCGTGAACAACTTCATTGGCTTCGTATTAGCGATCGAAGAAATTTGCATACGTTGTCGCTACTCTACAACATACTCAATAACCCCACTTCACCCTCCTGTCTCAAGAAGAATTTTACTCGTTGGGAAGCCACGGTTTTCCACTTCGATCAAGCCGGGATAACACACTCGCCATTCCGATACATCATTTTTCTATTTACACGCACTCTTTTACAACCCATTCTGCTCGTTTATGGAATCAGCTCCCTCACTCTATCAGCTATGCACCTTCGTTGCGTACTTTCAAAAAGTTGTTGAAGAAACATTTATTTTTACAGAGCCACTAACCAAATACCTCACCTTGTCGTCTCCTTTATCCTTCCCTGGCAGGACCGGATCTATATAAGGGCTTTTTGGGCTGCAGCCCAGGGCCCCGTGGATATAAAGGGCCCCAGCCTCCATTGAAAATAATGGACAATATTGAGAAATAAAAAACAAAATCTCAAATTTTCAAAAATCCTATAATAATCCTAAAAATCCTTAATTAAGCTACTAATAAGGATATTATTACAATTAGTATTTATGTTGTTTTGTCTATTTTAGTGAAAAGTTAAATGTTTGTGTGTGTCAGTTGTGTTTGTGTGTCTGTCATATTAAACAAATAAAATATTGTATTGTCCTCTTTTTTTATATATTGTGTACCTAGTGACCTAGATATCATTATCGAAAACAGTTTTTTGGCAAAATGGCAAAATGGCAAAAGGTGATTAATTAGGCAGGCCCCCAAGTAATATTAGCCCAGGGCCCACAAACGCACGGTCCGCCCCTGTTCCCTGGGCAACCTTAGCATAAGTTATAGTCTACGAAATACTATTTGACAAAAGTGTCGTTAAAATGTCATAAAATAAACAGTGCTTCCCAACAAGTTGTAACCGTTTATTTTACTATGGAGATCGATTCTACCTTCGTGGAACACTTTAACAAACGCTTTAAAGGCACAAACTGCCCGCTGCACCGGGTTCGATCATAACATCTTGAACTTTATATAACCAACGATCAGAGAAAATATTGCAGTATAGGTACCTAACAGTAATTGTAAACTGTGTATTTCAGACAGATATATTAAAATACGCACTAAATACTGATGACTTTGAAATCGAACTGTTACTGTTACTTTAATTAATAGTCTTAATCTTTTAGCTACTTATCATGTTAAATTCGGTGATTACCGATTTCGATTTTACAATTATAACAATAATTGTAAAATGTGTACTTCATACAGATATATTAAAATACACACTAATTACTAATGATTTCGCAATCGAACTGTTAGGGTTTCATTAATTAATAGTCCTAATCGTTTAGCTTTTTAGCCTAGCGTCCTAATAGATTTTACTACAATAAAGATTTTTCCTAAATTAATTCTATTGCTTATTCAGCTGTCATTGAAAGATTCGGAAGAAAATGTTATTATTAGTGTTTTTGCTTGAAAATTGATACGTATAAATAATAATAATTATTAAGCGATCAAGGCGATTTAGTCTAACCATATCAAGTCATTAGACATTCGACGATAGGTGTGAAAAAGGTCTCGATTGTTGTGAAAAAGGTACCAATGTGCTAACGACACTTTTGTCAAATAGTATTTCGTCGACTGTACTGATATATATTTGTATAAGTTTATTTTAAATTTAACTTTACTACTTCTTTGTGTATTGTAATGTGAAAATTAGGAATTATTTTATCAAATGGTTGACTGTAAAATATCGCTATAGCGATAAGTCCGCCATTTGTGCATAAATTGTCTTCTTTATAAAACCAATGTTATATTCATTAAGTTATGTTATTATAGCACAATAAAGTTATTTTATTCTATTGTATTCTATTATATGCATGATAAGATGACAGTAAAGATAAACTTGAAACGAAGCTCGATTCGTTGCTGGTTCTAGGTCGTTGGTTGGCGCGATTACGACAGAGGGTTAGAAGCTGAATAAAAAAGGTTCAGAACGTGACATTCGCATGGCCCGGGACCTGCGAGCGAGCGACATAGGTGGGGGGGGGGGGGCTATTCCCATAAGCCAAGTAGGTCGTATCGGGAAATCCACCGGGCATTTTGTACCCCTCATTCCCACCCCCTCTTCCTTAGTAGGCATCACTGGGTTAAACGAATGTATGTACTACAGCGTAAAAGAATCGGGATGTATAGTCCCATCTATAAGTACGGTCTGGCGACGTGACCCAACCGGCAGTGTCATAATGACGCAATGCTGCAAGGATTTGCAGTCGGTGTTCAAAATAATAGGGAATGATAGGAAAGACAGCGGGAGGGGGGGAGGGGGAGGGGGGGGGGGGTATTTGTCACAAGATCGTCAGTTTCACATGTTCAAAGATAACATGAACCTTTCGGAAGCCAGTCATTCCAGGCAAAATTTTCGAATCCCTCGAAAATTTGTTTGTAGAAGGTGTGTGCAAGCATACTAATATATAACGGTAGCTTATTCAATGGCAGGCTTCAATGGCAGGCTCTTACCGCAGTGGGGGGAGAAATACGGATATAAACGCATAAATACGGATATAACACGCATAATACGAAAAACGCCGAACGGCATGCGTGGCCACCCAGGGGTTAAAGGGCTACTTAAGCAGTACCTACATAACTGCTGCTATTCCGTAACGCGATTTCTGATGTTGCTCAAACCAGGGAACAAGTAAGACAATTAAAGATTCACAATGATAGTTCTCTCCATAAGCTTTAAAGTAGTATTATTTATATATATTATTCATAGCAGCGAAATTCGAAAAAAGCAATTCGCATATTTTGGCTTACAGAATAGCAGCAAATATGCTATTTTAGACTAAATTTTGACGAAAAAGGATCGATTGCTTGGTTTGAGATTTTTTTCATGGGACTACAGTTTTATTTAATAATCTTTTATATCGTAAGAGAAAAACGCAAAGAAATATCTATGTAGGTATAATGATTTTCAAATTCCGATATTTAGAATAACATATCCCAGTGTCAACTTATAAAGTTGATGAATCCTCTAGCTAGATACAAAATCTGATAGATTAGTAACTTATTAATTTTTCACTAAAATGCAGCATTTTTACTGCAATTCATAAGAACTACACAATAAATCAAGCGATTTTTTTGTCGAATTCTAATAAAAACTAGTAAATTTTGAAAGGTGCCCGATTTGTTTAGAGTGTTATTAAATTTTACTTTTTATTTTATGTCTATAGCGATTATTATGATCATCACAGATGTTGCGGTATGTTTGTTTATATCGTGCCATGGATCATTAGCTAAGTATACACATACAATTTATAGCAGAATCATTTGTACGATTTTAATATAAATAGTTCTTAGAAATGCACTAAAGAAATGCAGAGTGATGAGTGGACTATGGCGAGTTGTAGTATTATTCTTCATAGATTATTCTGCGTATTTTGTTTCTACAAAAAATACGAGTAGAATTAATTTCGGTTTTCAAAATCGGCAAAATGGCAATCGAGAAGTAATCAAATTAAATTATCCCATAATAATCAACTCAAATATTTTGAGTAGCATTGTACAGTTATTCCTTAATTGTATGTTATTCCTTATATTATTTTTAGTTATTCCTCCTCAGCAGCTCGATAGACGACCAGTAATTTGCCGCAGGATAATACTCCGTCTTGCAATTTGTCTCCCAACATTCCACTTTACGAGTTTGGGAAATTTTATAAACAGATCTTTCCCTACTGTTCTCTCGGGAATAAACTATATTATCGCTAAGTGGCAATTAGTTAATTAATTAAGAGGCCGCCATACTTTCTTTGCTCCTTCGAATTCGTCTCCCTTAGTTTCCCGGGGGAGTGGATAAAAATGCCAGAAAGATCGTAAAACGAATGGAGCAAAACGGGCCCGCCAACGAGTCTCAGACGCAAAATAACCGTGAAATAACACTTTGTGGAACTGTTGCGCGACGACTTCTCACGCGGAGAAATATACGAATCGACTTCCAAGTCGACACCGACTCAACTTTTAACTCCGAGTGGTTAGACAAGTTTGGCGTCGGTAATAATGTTCGCTGGAACGGTGCTAAAAATTGTCTTATTCAAAGCAGTTAGCAGTTGAACTTATGATTTCAAAAAAATCTAATTGCTTGAAAAACATTTTTTTTTACAAACGCTTTTTGTAAGTTGTTTATGTGACCAGTTAACCATTTAAGGACCATGAGATATATATGTTTCATAACTAATTATAGAAATTATGGAATAAGAATAATTTATAAACTATATTTATTCCGTGTTATTGAGACATCAGAATCTTAAAATAGGAGAAAAAATATTGTTTTAACATAAATCGAACTCGAATGACCAACGAATAGTGATTTTAAATAAATAAATAATATATTTATCGAAACTTTGTTTATATTTTGTTTTTTTAGTACGTACCTACTTAACCTCACTCAGTTAATAAAATCGTATTAATTAATATACAACATTTATTTGCATATCTTATGGACCACATGTCTCATCAATTTATACAAAATCTATTGAACCAATCTTCACAAAACTTGTCATATAATACATGTTACTAACATCGACCTTTAACAGTTTTATGTATTAGAAATTTCCATACTCTGCGGCAAAGCTTATGGTCCTCAAAGGGTTAAAGCGGCGAAAAGTTTTTCCCATACAATGTTTTCTGAATTAGAAATGGAATAAGTAACATTAGGTCGAAATTTTCGATTTGTCGAGTTCAGACTTAAACAATCCTTACGTAGGTCACAAATTCCTACGTATAAATAAAGATACTATATTAATATGTCATAATAACATTAAAATATAATGACTTCCTGAAATGCTAATAATATTGCAAAGTGGCATAATCCTTTTTTTATTATTTTATTTATTCGTTTATTTTTGCCAGACATTATTATAGTTACTCAAACAGTTGAGATACATCTTAAAATTAACAAAACAAAGACATATCGTGGACTTAATTCAAGAATTCGTTTAGGTGGTTCATCACGTTTTTTTCTTTCCCAATACATTTATAATACAAATATTGAAGTTATAGATACCGTTTGTTTACCTAAAAAACGTTTACTGTAAAAAAATAGTTATATATAATGGAACATAAATATTTTACATCATCAGCTTTACTAAAATTATCGATAGATAGATGAAGCACAAAAGCCATACTTAAGAGCATTGACTTACTCTAGATTTTAAAATTTCTATTCAAATTGGTTAAATTTAACGAACTGCTGTCGTCGTCCTCTACATATGTAGTCTGAGAAAAGTTTTAACAGCTGATACCAGATAACTGGACCTAGTAATTACTAATAAATAACATTAAGTGAATTACTTCCATTGAATTTCTTAGACACAACTAAGTATGCCTGTTTTTCAGTCATTACAAACATAGGGGCATCCAGAGTTTGCACTCTAAATTGAAAACTCTATTTTAAAAGAGCTGGAGCAGAACCTTAAAATGTATAATCATAGTCATAGTCCTTTATTGATATTATTCAATATACGTCAGTGCACAATAATAATTGCTTATATAAAATTTCAAATCGTAAACATAATAATTGATGTATCTTTAATACTTTATAACACATGTATGGTTCAGGCCCCTAAGGGCCCATATGAGTTAAGATTTTAATGCACTTAGGATGATCCTTTGTTCTTGGGATACTACGCGCTGCCGGTTACAGTAAAATACAGTGTGTTCTCCGGTTGAAGGTTTTATTATGACTGGTGAGAGAGCAAGCCGCTCACACGTTCAATGTTTACGACGATGAAAATATATTATCTAACTCGGAATTTATACGTAGTGGCAACAATACTGCGGCGGCAATTTTGAATTGTTATCTGGCGGGGTAAACGAAATATTACAATAATGTGACGTAGTCTCTACAATACCTAGCATTAGTATTTGACTTTAACATTTAAGGAATTTATCTAAATTATAAAACGCGTATTTTTATAAAAATGTTTTCAACCTATTCCTACACACACTGTTGCTCTTTATTTCTTCCTAAAAATCATGATTAGATGATAAATATTTACTTACCTAAATGATGAAAGTTAAAATGATCTATGTGTTTAGGCAATCAACCATTAAATCAATTAAATATAAAATACTAAGACGTCGGTTATTGTGCTCACTGACATCCGGAAAATCGGCAGAGAGCCTGGTTTAGACGGCAAAAAAACATGTTTTTCATGTTTTTATTTTTTAACCTAAAGTTGAAATCTATTCTTGAACCTTTTACCTTTGGAATAGCTGATAATCTCAGATTGCTCTAAGTTCAAGAAACGTACTACTTTTCTTTAAAAAAAACATTCAACGAAATTTTCTCATAACGATATTTTTCGGTATTGCGCCGGTGATAAAAAAAAACTACTTGACGGATCGAATTGTTTAAAAGAAAATATTTAAAGACTACTAAATTCTCTTCTATATGAACTAAAAAAATAATTTGAAAAATGGTTTTTTATATTTTTTTTACTAGTTAAACAAAACATTATGGGGCGAAAATACATTTTATTTATTTAAATCCTTAAAAAAATATAAAAATGATAACTTTTAGTTAATTTTTTTTGTTCTTATACAAAATACATAAAATAATGTCAAAATTAATATCTAAGTTTTTTTTTTCAGGCAAAATTACGTTCGCTATTACCGGCGAAAGCAGATACCGTCATTTCTGCAGCAGTAGAAAGATTTGCAATTCAATATCTCAAAAACAGGTTTTTTACTGTTACAAAAAATATTTTGATGTTTCAAATGTTAAAATACAGAAAACAGCCAAACGTGAACCTCATACATATTTGATAGCTGGCCACCGCACCGCGTTGAATTTATATGCGGGAAATAAAGGAAGCAAACGAAATGCATTACGCGATGAGAGAGAGCTTTTCCACGTGCATAAAACACAAAACTACTCTACGGTACAAATGGCCATTGTAAGTGCAAAGCGAAATATGGAAATAGATACATTCGCGAAATAAAGGTATTGGGGGTGTAGTTTAGTAAACTACATAGATATGCTATTGGATGTTGTTGTTGGATTTATGGAATAGAAGTATTTCATTTTACATCTTCCAAAAGCGTTTATGAGATTTTATTTAGAATTTGTCGATGTATTTCTCGCTACATAGAACATTTGACTTTATAAATGTTTGTTTACATCTTACTTTGTGTGTCTTTGGAAAGAAAGAAAAAAAGAAAGAAAAATACCTTTATTGTACTATAATACTTACATTGATAAAAAAACTTAAATTCTATTTAAAATTAGTACAAACGGCGGGCTTATCGTTTTACGATTTCTTACAGCCAACCGTTGTAATATTAAATAAAAGAAATAATAGAACAGCTCATATACATAAACATATACACACATATACATATACATCCATACATTCATACATACATATAAAATATAATTTATATACTCGTATGTAATAATAGATTTATAGAAACTACAGCTAAATAAAAATATCTACTTATGTAAAATGATAAATATTACAAAGTTCTTATTGGACTATCCAATCAACAACAATAAAAGGGAAGAGGTAGGGGGTGGGGGTTGATGCTTAATAAATATTTTGAGAAAGAAACTTCTTTCAGTAGCGCCTTGAAGCAGGGCAGCGAAATTGCATGACGAATAGCACGCGGAAGCTGGTTCCAAAGTCGAGCACAGTGGAAGGTAAATGAGTTGGTGAAAAAAGAAGAATGATGTAGTGGAATTGCTATGCTGTTGTCCTGACTTCACCTTTGGCTACATATCAATATAATAATTTAAAACAGTCATTTGTTAGAATATCACAAGGCTCATGTCTGCCTTTCGTAAAGTACACGTATGCTTAATGCGTGATAATTGCCTTAAAAGTATACTTTCTATCCCAGTAAATTGTAGGGTAATCTATAATAGCTTCCGCTTCCTGCTTTGAAGTGGGAATCACTGTGCATGTCGAGAGAGCTCCCCCTCCAAGTTACTTCACAAATCTTTTAAAATTGCTTCTGGAAACGTCGTCAGGGTAATATGTAATAAAGCGTAATATTGCAAAAGTTACACTCACGGAAAAAAAACAATTTCTTGAAATTATCCCTCGCACCCTCGGTCGCGCATAGTGGATCACTGAGATAAAGCCACGTGAATTCAAAGTGGTCTTTTAAAATTATTCATGCGATTGTTATTCTATCTAGCCTACAAGACAAAGGAATGTAAGTAATGGCGATGCCACGCATCGTCCTGACAAAAAGAAACAGTTACTCGTATTCTCGTCATTCTCCATTTAACCTGACAACTAAATATTCTGTTTTTATTTGTTGCTTCTAGGATTATTATTATCGTTTTTATCTGTATTATTTACTGACTAGCAAAATGACTATTTTAATTACTACTTCTAATTACTGGCTTTTTTTTTTATTTTTCATTATTACCCTATGTTATTTTTCTGTTATTACTGATTGCCATTGCAATTATAATTTTATTGTATTTTATTATTATCATTATTTTAATAATATTTTAACTGGTTATATTTTGATTTCTTTATTACTTTTTTATTTTTCAACATGATTATGAATTAGGTATTAGATATCATTAAAATATCTTTTGAAATTTATACTACGTATTTAGTAGGTACAGTTATTAGATTAAATTTTTGTTTTTTAACTTTTTCTTTTTCTCAGTAATAGTAATTTAATAAGTGTGCGCACAATATAAAAATTACAAGTGACCTAGTCGAGTCTACCTTGGTACGGGCCTCGGCCTAGTTAGGCAGACTTTGTGAATTATGTTTTGGAACATTCCTTACGAAAATAAATTTATTCTTATTCTTATTTTGCTGTCATGTTATCGTGTAGACAGCAGATCATCTACGATTCAAGGGACCTCGGTGTCTATATCAGTGCTATTCCCAGCTGTGTTTTATAAAAGCTGTGCCTGTTTTTTCATGATTTAAATTGATCTGCCTAGAAACAATAGCAGTTTTTCTTGGGATTTAAGTATTTTTTGCAGTTTGTAATGCCACAAAATTCACAGGTCACAGTTTCAACTGCCTTGAAAGTTTTGGATATGTCAGATATTATTCTGAATTGCATTGACCCTAGCTACTTCTGGAGGATAATTCTTGAATGTAAAGACGCATAACCGAGCTACAAATAAACCATCAGTTGAAAAGATTAAAAAAGCATCACATATATTTCGGTTGTCACAGTAATCTGTTATTATTTCTCGTTACCCAAAACATTTTGTTGATAACTGTGGTTAACCACTGCTGGGGACCGACAAATTTATCTCAACAATATTTAGTATAAAACGATGGAAGTCCTGAGGTTTAATTTTATTTCTTGTTTTTGTGGACGGCGTGTGTAAAAAAATGGCTAAAATAGCCGTAGTCACAGGGTCGAATAAAGGAATTGGATTTTCAGTTGTGAAAGGTAGGTCAATATATAAATTTATAATAATATATATTATTTTTTAAGGCCCAGTGGCAAGCAAAATGCTCTTACCGCGGGGGCGATATTGTTATAATTATTTTTTTATATTTAATACTTGTACAAAGATAAGTAGTTACATTGTTATCAAAGTAGATAGCCTATACAGAGTGCTAGTAAGTAACAGTGCCTAAATGGTGATAATCAAATTACCTCATCAGGACGTTGTTTATAGCCAGTCCAGCCTACTAGCGAATAGCTTAAGATTGACACAGCTAACGTAACAAATTGGGCTATGCACATCAAACGAGGCTTCTCAGGCCTGTATCTAAATGCGCATGATGCAGATGGTGTAAGTAAAACCATGAATAATAGTATTAAACTAATATAATTCGGAAATAAAAAAAGAGAATAGTGAAAAGGAAAGAAAATAAAAGTTAAACCTACACCGTTTCATATTAACAAACACAAAAATATTTGTTATAGATGTAGGTAATAAAATTCATAGAATAAAAACAATACATAAATAGATACAAAATTCACTAACATCGATACAGGATTAGTATTCTTATAAATGATTTCGATATGAATTATATATAGATATGTAGCTAAAGACGAAAAGATATGATGATAACAAGTATTTATACCGTAATATATTCTATGTATCCAAAGATAGGTTACATGTACGAAATTTAGCAACAGAAAAACTTTTCCTATGAGGATATTTTTATAATATTACTTTTTAATAACTTTTTTTAATCAGAAAAATAACAGGATTATAATAAAGTGACCATTTGTTTCTGAACATACTTGACGTAAACGAAAAACGTTGTTTTACTAAACTTACGTACACACAAGATTGTCAAAATCAATTCGTATTACATTTGTATTTTAAACATTTGTAATTATACCTTTTATTTTGATTATGCCATGTGATGTTAAGGTTAGTAATTCTAAGTACTCATCTCACCACACAAAGTTAAGAAACATAAATTTCAGGGTTATGCCAGCGGTTCGATGGAATTGTTTATCTCACATCCAGAAACAGGGAAAGAGGAGAAAAAGCTGTACAGGATTTGGAAGCGTTAGGACTTCGTCCAAAATACCACCAGCTCGACATAACGGACAAGATCAGCATCGCGACTTTCCGAGACTACATAAAAGACAATCACGGAGGATTGGATATATTAATTAACAATGCTGCCATATATAAAGACAAAGACACCGACCCGATAGCCGTGAAAGCTGAACAGACCCTGAAAGTAAACTATTTCAGTTTGTTGGATATGTGTAATGCATTCCTGCCTATTATGAACAAGGGTGGCAGAGTGGTTAATGTAACGAGGTAAGTGGACATAGAAATATGTATGGAAGCTGTCGGAACCCGATCGGAAATTGGCGTTTTGACCTATTCTATAGAGCTAGACTTTTATATCATTTCAAGCTTTCCGTGAAGATGGATGTAGAAAGAAGCCAACCATTGGGCCCACGGGCAGTTTTAACGAGCGATGTAGTTTTTCTATATTTCTAAAATATTTTTGTAGGCTACACTTATGTTCTTCATTAAATTTAAAATTACATTTTTAGGATTATAGTACATACAGTGTACTGTATATTAGCATATGAATAAAGGGCGGAGTCTAAACCAGTTAGAAGGCCAAAAAAATCGTGTTTTTAATGTTTTTTTTTTAACTTAAAGTTGAATTCTATTTATGAATCTTTTAATATCTACAAAGATTTTAGAAGTGTAGAAAACCTCTATAAAATGTTCGCCCAAAATTTTTGTTTTTAACTAGTAAAAAAATATATTGAAAAAAACTTTTTTTTATGATTATTTTACTTTATTTAGAAGAGAAATTATTTTTTTTAAATATTTTTTTGGAACAACTCGATACGTCAATTAGTTTTTTTACCACGGCGCAAAACTGAAAAATATGGTTTTGAAAAAAACGCGTCTAAAGTTTTCTTTAAAGAAAAGTAGTACGTTTTTTACATTTACATCAATCTGAGACAATCAGCTTTTTCAGAGGTAAAAGATTCATGAATTGGTTTCAACTAAAGGTAAAAAAAAATAATATCGTGTTTTTTTTGCCTTCTAAAACAGGCTCTCATATTTAAGCATTTCATGTCCCTTAATTCCTAGTTATCTAACGTCTTATCCTTTCCTCTCCTATCCATCCCATTCTCATCAAACCCTAATTATATTTTAAAAAATGGAATTTTTGTTTATTTTACTTTACTGGCACCTAGATTCTTACACTTTTACGAAGGCTGGCTGTGAGAGATTGTACTTAAATCTATAAGTCCGCCTGTTTTTTTTTTAAATGTGCATTAAAGAATTTTTATGTATCTATTTATGAATTACTCTTTTAAAATACTCAGTAATTTTTGTTTGTTTCTTGCGTTCATTCAAACGTTTTCTATCAACGACGTACTGCATCTTATTATTAGAAGGACGTCAGCCAACGTTCACTAACTGCATTGTTCAAGAAATCTTAGGGCAACCTAAAATAATAACGATGTACCTGCTATAATTTCTGTGTTACTAAGCCCAGTATTTGTAATGTACTATACCCAGTAGTTTTTAAAACGATAACGAAATATTAATTTAGGCTTACCTCTAGTGCTCGATAACCACCGTCAGCTATCACTCATCTAAGGCATCTACTTCGAGCTCTACAATCGCGTCAGCATTTGACTGGTGATTTCATGCGAGTCGTCCGTGATAACCCATTTATCCACCTCGCACATATCCATGTTTTTGCATCCGGGAATTCTTTTTACCATTTCTGACAAGGTAAAAAAATCTGGCTCATCTCCTTCCAGCCTGTGATACAGTTTTCTACAGAACCTTTGCAGAGGTTCTGCTTTCACTTGCTTGGGAGAATTCCCAGGCTTACGCACACCAATAAATTACGTGTTTCATATTTACTGTCTTCAGCGCTTCATTCATGTTTATTTTCATGTCACATCTAGCAGGATGTTTCTCAAAAATAGCAAGCGGCAGTGCCGTTTAAATGTCGCTATTAGTTACAAGTGCCTGAATTAGACTGGTAACGTTTCACACAAAGCAATATTGACACTTTTTAACTCACAATTTAATTGGATGAATGTGTAAGTAACAAACTGACTGCAAAGTTTGACATTGCTACGTTACAACTGACACCCGGAAGGAAAACGAGCGCTGCCGTCCGTTTAAACTTCAAGTCTTATGTCAGGAACTATAACACATAAAATATGCAAAAAAACACGGAAATTTAGTTTTTAGACTACTCATCAAAATACAGAATTACTATATTTGTTGGTTGTTGTTGGAATTATTTATCGCTAGACTATGTTTTAGGCTGTTAGCAAGATACGATTTTTATGAGATTTAACAAGCTTCATTAATTTCAGTTCCGCGGGTCATCCCCTAAACATTCCATCTTCTGAACTGCGAGCCGAATTCACATCAAAAAGCCTGACGGTTGAAGCTTTGTCGAACTTAGCCAATCGCTACATACAAAGCGCAAAGTCAGGCACAAATTTACAGGAAGGTATGAATAAGAAATTGCAAAAATAGATCAGTTTTAATTAACTGGCATCCTCGAAGTGGGCGAATCATAATGATCTAGTAAGCAACTTTTAATTTTTAAAAAAACAAATTTACATATTTTTTGTAAATTTGAAAAAGCATAACTTATGAATAACTTAACTTGCGCCCTCTAGCAGTAGGTATAAAATCGCTAATAAACTATATTCGCGATATTTTACCTACCGCTAGTTAACGTAGCGTGCTCATTATATTATTTTTTTTATAATAACAATATATATTTTTTTGTGTTTCAACATTTTTTATCAAAACTTGCTTTTTTGCTCGTATTTATTTACCCACCTAAAGGATGCTGCTAATTAAAAAATCATTTTTATTACAAAATACCTTATAACATTTTAGGATGGGGTAGCAGTTCATACGCTATTTCAAAAGTGGCAGCAAGCGCCCTCACTTTCGCATTACAAAGAGACTGGGATTCGAAAGGACTGATCATAAACTGTGTCCATCCTGGCTACGTCGTCACCGACCTCACTTCGCACAAAGGACTACTATCGCAGGACCGCGGTGCTCAATCGACGATATTTGCTGCCCTTGATGCACCTGACACTGTCAGGGGAGCATATATCTGGGATAATAACGCTATCATCGATTGGTATTCCTCTGATGCTATTCCCCCTCATTCAACGGAATAAACTAAAATCTAAATCGCCACTACGAAAGCTACGGTAAGCAATGTAAAGAAAGTTCATCTAAGCAACCTATATTTTAAACTATGTTAATATTTTAGGCATAGAACCTATTATGTAACAAGAGTATATAAATTTATCATTATTAAAATAATTTCATCCCCCTAATCTATGAAAAACCACATAATGTACATGTAATTTTAATATGTCTGATATATACATGACTCTGATATTATAACCCTGATATTACAAATCCATATAATTGAAAAAAAAAAGACATTTCACATTTTCTCATTTTTGTTTTATTTCAATCTGCCCTACATTTCCATTTTTCTTAATTTGGACGATTGAGGAATTTTACGAGAGTAATGCGCATCGTGCCATCGTGCTATCAAAGTGGCCAAAAAGACAAGCGATTTTTTGACAAATTTTAATAAAAACTAGTAGTTCTTCAATTTTATTTTTTATTTTATGTTTATTGCAAACACTATGGTCCACAGGAAAATAATTTTTGTGCATTTTAACCGACGGTCATCCACAGATTTTCGGTTCCATAGAACATGTTACGCGATGTTTTTTTTTATCGTACCTTGAGTCTTTGCCTACCTATCCGTATATAACTAAAAACAGAATTATTTGTATGAGTTTTATTATAAATAGGTTCTTAGAAAAACACTAAAGAAATGCCGAGGGATAAGTAAACAATGACGAATTGTAGTATTTATTATTTAAAAAAAAGAAGATTTTTTTTTCTTCAAAAAACTTTAGTTTTCCAAAATCTGCAAAATGACAAACGAGAAGAGAATTTTGATACAAGAGGAATTTTGAATGAAATTGGGTCTAATAGTTGATATTCCTAAAGCTGGTTTCGGAAGCAGTAATGACGGGAATACAAGCAGACGATTTTTTACGGACTTCGAGCTCCCAGCATATGTAGATAACAGGTATAGATTCCGGCCTTTTATATCGCCTAAAAGTAATTTTGGGAGCTATATCGAGCGGTCACAAAAAATCGGACTGTTCTGTTCACACATAGGGTAACTGTATGTAGAACTATATGACGTCTACTCTCCATAAAATACTATTGCATGGATCCATTAATGTTGAAAATGACATTTACCATTAATATTGATGAACCGTGGATGTCATCCTCAGAATAAAATTATTTATTAATATTTAAAAAAAACATTATTTTTTTCAATAATTTATGTCTTTTATTTACAAACCTAGTGACTTGTTCTATTAACCACGATAGAATTAATCTATTAATTAATTTTCTCTATTAATTAACTCTCCTGTTTCGTTAAAAAAAATATTTTTTTCCGGATTTTGAGGTCAAATGTGCGTCGTCCATATTTTCGTGTACAATATTTTTATAATGCTAGAATCGAAAAAAAAAGTGTTTAAGAATCCTGAGTACAATGCCTCTAACTTTGTTGTAAGTCATTTCTAAATATATGTATTATATGAATATGTATATGCATGCATGTACCTATATATGTTTTCTTAAGGTTTAATACTTTATTCATTATATTTTTGTACATTTAGCCCCATTGTTATCTGTAACTCGGAAAATTTGAACACCGAAATGCAGCTAATGCTCATTGCCCACCTAACTAGGACTAAACTGTCCCGTATCTAGAGGGGTCAGAGTAAATAATTAAAATAAGTAATAGAACTTTTGTAACAATTAGCCTAATTAAAGAAAAAAAAAATTTATTTTATAATTAATGAATGTACTTAATTAAGATTGAGTGATATATAATATTAAATAAATAACACTATAATACATATTAAAATACTATTTTTTTTTGTATGTAAACATACTAGTTTGTATGTAATGTATATGTATATACGTATGCATGTATGTATGAAATTGAATGTCATGAAGAATCAATATATATTTTTTTCAAGGAGTATATAGGTTTGGTTGTATTATAACTCGATGGAGAATGATCTTCAGGCTGCGTTAAAAAGGGCCATAAACGGAAGTGAGGAACATCTGGTCATCCAATGTAAAACAATCGTACCAAAAACCGATTCTTGGACTCTTTCGAAGCTGTGTGGTTAGCTTTTATTACTATTATTATATTTTCGCGTCGCTTCATCCAATAAAAAAAATCCTAACATAAATTTACAAAAAACTATACAAATATAAATATTATTATACAATTTTATTTTATTTTGTAAAAATACTTCATAAAATCATGTCAATATTTATTTATTTATTTATTTAAATGCAGCTGTTATAAAAAACATATACAAAAAAAAACAAGAACACACACATTAAAAATTAAAACTATAAATAGACAAAGACTATGAAATAAAGCTACAAACGCTTCAAATTAGGGGTATCCTCAGGATATCTCTTATCCTGGTTTTCAGGACACACCTATTAATTATTGATACATATATTATTTTTAAAATAAAATAACCAAATCAAATAAATCTTAAAACAAAAAATCCAAATAATCATAATCAAATAAATACACAAATCGAAATAATCAAAATCAAGATATTTAACATCAAATGATATTAATAGAAAATAACGTAATTACATAAATTTAATAATCTACATATAATAAATCAAAAATAATCAAAATCAAAATATTTAACATCAAATAATCAGGTTACAAATTAATAAATAAACGAAGACAATAGTAATAATCCAATTAGCAATAGTTATTTTAAAATAAAATCAAATTATGACATCTAAATATCTTCCTTTAATAATAAACTTTTAAAGTGGTCCTTAAATACTGCAATTGATTTCGATCGCAAAGCCATTCTCAACCGATTCCATACAACCGCAGAATAATACGAAAAGCTGCACTGGAAATGTGTAGTTTTGTGCTTGGGTATTATAGCAAGTTGTTCACGTGCCCGTGTTGAATGGACATGCCGGTTACGGGACCACGTCATAATCGAGTAAAGATATCGCGGCTGTTTATTGCGTACTACCTTGAGTACAAGGGTCGCAAGTTGGAGCTGCCTTCTTTTACTCATATTCAACATGGAAGCTTTCGCAAGGAATGGTGACACATGATGACGTGGAGGAATCCTAAAGCAAAATCTTGCGCAGGCATTTTGCAGTCTCTGAAGTCTCCGCTCAGTCTTCCTATATAGACAGGGGCCGTACACACAGTCGCCATAGTCCATTATAGACAATATAAGGGCATTTACAAGTAGTATTCTGATTCTGACGCTGAGGTACTCCCGAATTCTGTATAAGGCCTTTAGACGTGAGAAACCCCACCCAACGCTTTTGCTGATATGTTCCTCAAACCGTAATTTTCCATCAAATAGAATACCCAGATTTTTAGCCGTAGTGACCAGTAGTGACCAGCAAACTGTCCACCATTATAGGAAGAGAGCCATAGTTAGCAATTTTAGTCCTGCCCTGTTTCGACCCAATAATCATAAAACATGACTTCGAAGGGTTGATTTGTAAGCCATGTTTATTGGACCAAGCGGATAACCTTCCAAGATCGGCATTGATAAGGCTGACTGCTGAAAATGGACAATTCGTGTCTATGGGATGCATTAATTGAGTGTCGTCGGCATATAGATGATAGCGACAGTTTTCAAAATTTGCAGCTATGTCAGAAGTATATAGTGCAAACAAGACCGGGCCCAGTATCGATCCTTGTGGTACGCCTGTTTTAACTTCACGAAGAGAGGAAATCGATTGACGGCCAGATACATCTTTCAAAATTACTTTTTGAAAACGCTCTGACAGATAACTACGTATCAATTCGCATGCTGACCCAGAAAAGCCTAGATGTAAAAGTTTTGCCACCAGAAGAGAGTGATCCAGAGAATCAAAAGCCTTGCTGTAATCTAAAAGTATGAGGGCAGTTGCTTTGCCTTTATCCATATTGGATAGACATAAATTTGTGACGTGCGCCAGCGCAGTAGAGGTGCTATGATTGCGGCGAAAGCCAGACTGGTAATCAGGAAGCAGATTATTTTTCGCGATAAAAGGAATCATTTGTGAATAAATAGCCTTCTCCAGCATTTTTGAAAAGCAAGGAAGAATACTGATAGGGCGGAGATCTTTAAAACTAGAAACAGGTGTTTTCTTTGGAATCGGGCGAATCAGTGAAATTTTCCACTGACGTGGCACTTGACAGGTTTCGATGCACTTGTTTATTATAGCGGTAATGTACTCAATTATATGGCAAACAGATTTTTAACATTTTGATAGAAATGCCATCATTCCCAATCGCATTTGAGCTAATTTCATTTATTTCGTGACTTCCCTGTAAGACACCTTATTAAACTGCAAGGTATTGATGTTGCGTAAATTAGGATACATATTGTAATACTGAATAGAATCTACGTCCGCTTTTAAAATTTTTGAGTTGTCGGAGAAATATACATTTAACGACTCTGCATCGAAGTTTGGTGGCAAGGCGCTATCAAAAGAGTTTGCATTTGTCAGGTGATTGATTTCACGCTGGCGATAAACGGCCCGTAAACCTACAATATCCTCGTCGCAAGTAAGGAACAACTACTCATCAAATGAAAAACAAGCCTATTAAAACCCGATCCTTGGACTACTTCACTACTGTGTGATTGGCTTTTATTATTGCATTTTTTGCGTCGCTTCATCCAATGAACGATTTCTTAAAAGACATTTAAAAACTGTACAAATATAAAAAATATTTCACAAAATTAATTTTATTGTGTAAACATACTCCATAAAATCAGGTAAATGTGTCATAATAGGCATAATCACTACAAATATACTAAAGATTGGACGAAAATATATAGGGGGAAGAACCCTAACGCACCTAGCGTCGGACACTAATAGTATCTCGACAAGTCGCGGCGCGATCGATACAAAGACGAAGGAAAAGTAAAAGCGTACGCTTCCCCGCACTTTTTTCACTCGTCTTTATATCGATCGCGCCGCTACTTGTCGAGCTACTATTAGTGTCCGACGCTAGGTGCCCTCCGGCGTTAGGGGACTTGCCCCATCGCATAATCAAAATAAAAGGTACAGCTATAAACGTTTTAAAGACAAATGTTATACGAATAGTTAGACAAAGGGCCTACAGTTTCTTGCGACCAAAGTTTTTTTATTAAATAATCTTCTATATCTTATGAGAAATACGCATAAAAATACAGCCCAAATAACATTCTAGTGCCAGTTTACAAGTCGATAAGTTGATGAATATTTGGAAGGAGTTTACCAAGGAGTTGATAATTTTTCAAAATTTTAAATTCATTAGTTTATGAATAACATTCATTAAAGTCAGTAAAAGATTATGAATGTTCATTAAATATTCGATTTTGAGATTAACGAAAGATTTTTCATTTTACTTCTCTGTAGCGATTATTATGATCCCCACAGGAAAAGCGTTATTGAGGTTTTTTTTAAATTTTGTCCTTGTCTTGTCTTACTATATAGAACGTATTACGGTATAAATGTTTGTTTACATCGTACTGTGTGTCTTTGGCTACAAAAGCGTATAATAAAATATAGCAAAGTCATTTGTTAGAATATCTATCACAAGAATAACAACCTTAACAACACTCATAACTGCCTTTCGTAAAATACGCGTATACTCAAAGGTATAACTTTCTATCCCCGTAGCGTGTAGGGTAATCTGTAATAGTCTGTGCATGTCGAGAGAGCTCTCCCTCTAGGCTTACTTCACAAATCTTTAAAAAAAACGACTTAATGCGCATGGCAATAAGTAATGAAGTGTATTATTTTGAAAGGTAGCCTCAAGGGAATAAACATTTTTTTTTTAAATTAACCGTCGCACCCTCGGATCGCCGAGATAAAGCCACTTAAATCCAAAGTTGCCTTTCAAAATCATTCATTGTTATTCCAGCCTACAATAAATACGAAATTAAGTAATGGAAATGCCACGAATCATGCTTACATAAATAGAAACATTTACTTGTCTTTTGCTGTAATGTTATCTTATAGATAGCAGATCATCTACGAATCACGGATCGTGGTCATTGCCATTCTCAATGATCAGACCAGATGTGTTTTATTAAGCTGTTCCTGTTCTTTCATGATTTATCTTGAACTGTCTAGATACTATCGCAGTTTTTTTCTTGCAGTATATAATGTCACAAATTTCATAGTTCACAGTTTCAACTATCTTTAAAGTTCTGGATATGTACAGATATTATTCTGAATTGCAATGACCCTGGCTACTTCTGGAGGAGGTTTTTTGTGGGTAAAGACGCATAACCGAGATACCGACAAACCGTCAGTTGAACGGATTAAAAAATTATAACATATTTATGTTTACGTTGTCGCAAATGTTGATATCTTTTTCTCATTATTTTTAAAAACTCTGGTAAACCACTGCTGGGAACTGATAAATTTATCTCCACAATATTTAGTATAAAACGCTCGAAGTCATGCTATTTGATTTTATTCATGGTTTTTTTTTGTGGAGGACGTACGTAAAAACAATGGCTAATATAGCCGTAGTCACGGGATCGAATAAAGGCATAGGCTTTTCAGTTGTGAAAGGTAGGTCATAATATATAAATTATTCTTCCATTAATAAGTCGTCCCATTGACAAGTAAAAGGCGCTTACAGCGAGGGTGATATTAGTATTCTTATAAATGATTTTCATATAATTTATATATAGATAAATAGCTGAAGACCAGAGATTTGATGAAAACAAGTATTCATATCGCAATATATTGTATGTAGCGAGAAATATAAAAACGAAAAGACAATGGGAATTCCTTACCCACTTGCGAAGTTTGTTGTAATTTTTGCCACATATATTAAACGAAAGTTTATTACGGGTCTAACTATTTATTCTTCAGCACCTAAGCTAAAATAAGTGGCTGAGGAAAGTTATGAAGTGGTGAAATTGCAAAAAAATGTTTTCAATAATTACGCATTTTTTAGTAAATTACCTTATTTAGACGTTTTATTTAAACAATATTTTTTCTATATTATTTATTCACAAATTATACAGATAAATACTAACACTAATAATATATAGAAATAATACTAACAATATATAGAAAATACCACAAACTATACGAGTATACCTAATATCAATATCAAGTATTATTAGTAAATATATCTACTTAGTACCGAGTGAGTACTTTATCCAGAAAGATAAATAAAGCGCTAAATAAGTTTATCGATGAAATAGAAAGAGCCAATAAGTAAGATAGAGATAGACAATCAGTGTGCGGATGTCAGGAAAGATTTTGCGCCTGGGTTGTCAGCATTCTTTTGTCCTTACGTAGGGGTTGTCTAAATAAATTTATGGATGAAAGAGACGCGGTAAATAAGCAAAATAAAGATAGATACTCAGTATATGGGTGGTAAGGTTTTGAGTGTTTTCTGTTTTCATATAATTTCGTTTCTCCTTTCTGGATGTGAAACTGGACTTAATTGATTTTTGCTTTACTATTGAATTTTAGATGAACCGTTGATTCAAATAGCGACATAATAAAACCTTTTTACATAATAAACCTTATTTAACAAGATTTAATAACCAGTTTATTTCACAAAATTATCCACATATAAAAAAACTTCGGATGAGTATAATTCCAATACGACATAGACTAATGAGTTGAACTCTGATATTATTACTTCATTACACAAGCACAATTAATCGTTTAAAGTCCTTACTTTTTACACTCTGGATACATCTTTCGTACAAAAATGCCCATCGTCCTTTCGGAACAATAAAGCTTTTCCTGTGAGGATAATTGTTTTTTATTACACTTTTTTTTTAATCAAAAAGGTTTGCAAAAGGTTTGCAATGTATGATATAACTAATGCGCATTTGTGTCTGAACATACTTGAAGTAAGCCGGATATCAGAGATATTTGTCACTGCGAGCTGCTTGGACTTCGACTTTTAATCGCTATAAAGATATAAAATAAATAATCGTCGGTTAATCTCAGAGTCAAGACGTTTTTACTTATTTGCCAATTTTTCCTGTAAAATTAATGAATTTTGAAGCATTTCCAACATCTTTAACATTATCAACTTGTCATCGAATTACTGACTTGCTGACATTACTGAATTACGAATTACTGACAATGTTGCTCAAATATTCAACTTGACTTATAAATTCAGCCTAGAGTATGTTATTTTATAAATAGGAATTTGAAAATCATTAAAGTCGTTTTGGCTCAAAGGATCTTTAGTCGCATGAAAGTTTACACCATTAACTAACTATTCGTAATACATTTGTATTTAAAACATTTCTAATTATAACTTTCATTTTGATTATGCCATGCGATGTTAAGGTTAGTACTCATATTACCACACAAATATAAGAAACAGAAATTTCAGGATTATGCCAGCGGTTCGATGGAATTGTTTATCTCACGTCCAGAAACAGGGAAAGAGGAAAAAAAGCTGTGCAGGATTTGGAAGCGTTAGGGTTTCGTCCAAAATACCACCAGCTCGACATTACGGACAAGAGCAGCATCGAGTCTTTCCGAGACCATATAAAATACAATCACGGCGGATTGGATATATTAGTTAACAACGCTGGTATATATAAAGAGGACGACACCGAGCCGATAGCCGTGAAAGCTGAACAGACCCTGAAAGTAAACTATTTCGGTGTGTTGGATATGTGTAATGCTTTCCTACCTATCATGAACAAGGGTGGTAGGGTGATTAATGTAACAAGGTAAGTGGACATAGAAATTTGTAAGCCATCGGGCCCGATCGGAAATTGATGTTATGACCTATTCCAAATAGCTGGACTGAGATATCATTTCATGCTATCCGTGATGATGGATAGAGAAAGAAGCCAACAACTGCGCCCACAGGAAGTTTAACAAGCGATGTTGTGTTTCTACTCGGCGTTTAGATATAAATTTATCAAACAGTTTGATCCCCACGATTCTACACCAGTAAACAATTATGAAATATTAACAATTGAAAAAAATCGGTTGTGCTCCTATCCCCAAGACATTCCCGGTGAGTAGCCAAGGACCGAATTCATATGAATATTCATTTCAGAAGTAAAATCGATAAGCACCCTCTCGGCCGGCGAACGAACCCGTTGGTTGGCTCCTATTGCGACCGTCTCGGATGGCGCGGTTCGTTTCTCGGCTAAGGGCGGGGTTGGGCCATGCGCGAACAGATGGCGTTAATATTTGATTTAAATGTATAGTGGAATTCAAATATCATTAGTGTAGTATGTATATGAGATATTTCAAATAAAAAATCACGATGGGATTTCAGTCCAACAATACATCTATGTACCAAATTTTAAGATAAACACACAGACATACTACCAGCTGGAAACGGTCTTAATCGTCTCATAGAGCTCAACATATATATTTCTGTTTTCACATCGAAAAAAATTAACAATGCTTTCCCTCCTCGTCGGCAAAGGGGCCGGAAAAGTTAAAAAACTATACAGGAAATAACATATATAGCAAGTAGGTAAAATAATAAATTTACTAGCCAACAATGATTACAATGATAATTATTGAAATTACCACATCATTCAATCAAAGGGAGGAGGCAGAAGAGAACAAGATCAGAAGAACCTTCACAGCGACGGATAGAATCCACAAGGGACAGATGCCACAATAAAGGATTGTGCCGCCAACATTGGACGGTACAATTACGCGCGGTCAAGAAGAAGCAGTCTCCGAGAGTATGTGGTGATACCACGAAAAGTACTATAAACATGGTACCCAGTCTGGCGAATTCCACAGAAATTTAAGGTTTAGACTACTTATTGTCAAAATAAATTAATACTTTTATTACAACTAGTTGATTGTTGTTGAAATTCTCTATTGCTAGCATATGTTTCATCCTGTTAGCAAGACACGATTTTATGGGATTTAACAAGCTTTATTTCAGCTCCTCAGGTCATCCCCTGAACATTCCATCTCCAGAACTGCGAGCCGAATTCACATCAAAAAGTCTGACGGTTGAAGCTTTGACGAATTTAGTCAATCGCTACATACAAGCCGCAAAGTCAGGCACAAATTTAAAGGAAGGTATGAATAAAAAATGCTATTAGTTAGTTGAACGCTGTTATTTACAGAAACATTATTATTAAATCTCGATTATGCTACTGACAAATTATATTACTCATTGTAGTTGTGGATATTACAAAATAATTAAAAAAGGATTTTACCGCGTAAATTTGATGGCGCCCGACATTTCGGCGTTCTTGCAATGCCCGGGCCAGACTGATATGCTGTCAGTCGTCGTCAGCGGTTGTACTGCGGGTTGGCGGCATACTACCAGTGTTGCTAGACAGATTACAGCGGTAGGGGCGGTCCCGAATTATGAAATACCATCACATATGAAATGAGCGTCACTCAAATGATATATTTTTTCTCTATTTACTTGCCACGTTTAAACAATTCTTGTAAATCCAACAACTAAATATAGTTTTTCAATGTTAAATAACAATTGTCACCTAAGACATAATAGAAATACGGTATTATAGCGTAAATCAATATTGTCTGTAACAGTTTTACCCCTAAATTGGTTAGAAATTTACATTACTAAAGTTATTTTTTGTGGGCTTAGTCAGTATTTGGATATCAAACATTGCATTGTCTATGTATTTTTTATTTTTTTTTGTTTATACTTTATCCTATTTTTTTATAGTTACATAAAAAAGATTGCGTTCATTTTTTAACACATTAAAAAAATACATATTAAATAAACCGCGAAAGGGCATTACTTGTCAGGATTACATCACCCCACTAGGTATACGCCTGTGTTGGGGTGATGGATACAACGTTCTGTGGTATTTGCTGAGCCTGTACGCTTTGCCTGCTGTCCTTCTTCCGTCTCATAAAAAACAATACGTAATATAATTTTGCATAATATAATATAAATAATATAATATAACATAATATAATACAATATAATATCATATATTATAAGATATAAAATAATGTATCATATTTACTCGTATATATAATATAGTATAACATAATAAAATATAACATATTATAATCTAAATTTATAAAGGTTTCGTTGCAAAAACGTTAAGTGAGAAATTTTCGGAGGATTTATATATAACTGGCAATAACATACTGATCCTATAATGCCTGATTAAAATTTTAGGATGGGGTAACAGTTCATACGATGTCTCAAAAGTGGCAGCAAGCGCCCTCACTTTCGCATTACAAAGAGCCTGGGATTCGAAAGGATTGCTCATAAACTGTGTCCATCCTGGCTACGTCGTCACCGATCTCACGTCGCACACAGGACTACTATCGCAGGACCGCGGTGCTCAATCGACGATATTTGCTGCTCTTGATGCACCCGACACTGTCAAAGGAGCATATATCTGGGATAATAATGTTATCATCGATTGGTATTCTTCTAATGCCATTCCTGCCGATTCAACCGAATAAACTAAACACTAAAGTCTGTTTCCCTGATCTATGGAAAACCTCATCATGCACATTTAATTTTATTACCACGATTTTTTTTGTCATATTTTCATAAAAACTATTAAATCCTGAAAGGTGGCCAATTTGTATAGTGTTCTTCAATTTTATTTTTATTTTATGACTAAAGCGATTATTATAATTCTCACAGGAAAGCAATCATTTTTCATTCCATAGGAGATGTTGCGGTATGTTTGCTTATATCGTATTTTGGGTCTTTGGCTATCTATCCATATATAATTTATAGCAGAATCATTAGTACAAATTTGAATATACATAGTTATTAGAAAAACAGCAAAGAAATGCAGAGTGATGAGTAAACAATGACGAATCGTAGTATTATTCTTATAAATATATGCGTATTTTTTTTCTTCAAAAAATAGATACTTTTCAAAACCGCCAAAATGACAAACGAGAAGTAATCCAAATAAATTAGCTCAAAATGGACAATAAGCCCAAATAATTCAAGGAGTCTTGAAAATCGATACAATTATTCTTCGAGTATACCGATGAACATACTCAAAATCCCCGAGGGTGGGAGATGAGCTGGGTGTGTGTGTGTTTGGGAGGGGGGGGTTATGTCTATTTCTTCAGTTTTTCGCAGATACCTCCGAAGCCTTGAGGATTAGCGTTATGTCTACTACTACAAAATTAAACTACATGAAATGTCCTATAGGATTGTATTCCTTTTTACTGTAGGGTAAATACTTTAGGAGTATCAGGGAGTTAAATTGATAAAAAGTAATGGCGACCAGGCAGTGTTTTTTTGTAATTTTGTCCCCCTCGCTGCTCCTAATGTATTGATCGTACAGTAAGAAATAATCAAGCCTTTTTTGTATAAAAAAAATATGAAGTTTATTTTCGTAAAAGTAGGCATTACATTAATCCTAAAGGTTTTCGAAATATCTACGAAAAACTGAAGAAAGAGGCTCACTTGACTCACTATCCCTCCCCTCTCCCCTACCCTCCCCCCTCACCCTAGGGGACATTTATCAGTATACCTTGATTAATAACTGTACTATTTTTGAAACTACGTGAATATTTTGGGCTGATTTTTGTAATTTTATCGGGCTAAAAGGACGAGCAAGTTGAAAACCACAATTATTATTTTTCTCAGCAGCTCCACAGAGGGACAAAAAATTGACGCAGGATATTGATCCGTCTCCCAACATTTACCTTACATTTTTCTTACATACAGGCAACAATAACCTGACATATATCAGGCGCATTAGGTAGTCTAAGAGCCCATCGCAAAATGGCGCACCTATCAGTTTTTAATCGAAATGGGATTACAATGGAAGTTTACGCATAGGGCCGGAACACTGCCGCTGGGTTGCCTAGCAAAATCTTGACACTAAAACAAAAAAAGAGAAAGAAAATTGCTAACTTAATAACAAATGGCTACCATTTATGTGAAAGGTAAATGAAGTGTCATCGGAAAGAGACCGATGTAAAGAGCTGGAAAATATTAGGTTGTCACACCTCCAGTCTGGCACAACCCTTGGGTTGCCAGGTGCAAAGAGGTTAGTTTTCATCGGTTAATGCCCCAATCATGTATTCACTTGTTTTACACCAAGTTGAAGTCTTCCTCAACAACTGTCTTTCTCAACACGGTGGAATAAAGTAAAAAACTGTCAGAATTATGGGTTGTCAGCATTTGGATGAGTTAGCGAGCACGAGTGGCACGGAGGAATATAAAATAATACAGGGTCCATCTTTGTAGAACTTTGTGAAACTGTTGCGCGACGACTTCTCACGGAGAAAAGTACGAGTATACGAATCGACTCCAAGTCGACGCCGATTCAACTTTTAACGCGGAGTGGTTAGATAGTTTGGCTTTGATAACAATATTTGCTTGGATTTTTGCTAAGAACGGTTTTATTAAAATCAGCTACTCAACGGTTGAACTTATGACAAAAATATTTCCAACATACTTGATAATGATACAATTTCGTATTTTCTTTGTATAGACGCTTTCTTGAAGGTTGTTTATATAATGCGTTAAAGTGGCGGTTTTTTTTTGATGAATGACTTTCCAGATCGTTGAGTCAGTAGGTCTAGGTACACACAACCGGCGATGGAGTAATCATACATAAGTTGCGTACGTCATCACTTTACATATATTTACTGAATATTAATATGTAAGTTTCTCGCTTGCATCCATGCATTAGCCGCGTTAATATCACGCTGAAAGTGCTCGCAGGCCACAACTCTTCCAGTGGACATAATTATTTTACATGATCAATCGGCTTTACTCAAACTATTGATAGATATATGGAGCACATGGCCCTAAATTTGAGCCTTGACTAAATCCAGATTTTATTACTTTAATTCAAATCGGTGAATTTTAACGAACTGCTGTCAGCGTCCCCCAAGTAGTCTGCGAAGGGTTTCAAGAGCTTACCAGAGAACTCGACCTGATAATAATTACTACTACCACTTGTTTATTTTTTTTAAATTTATTTTTTAACTTCCATTTTAATCCTATTCTGAACACTTACATTATATAGACAATTTACTTACTGATTATGTAACATGATTTAGGAATTATTGCTTTTATTTTTATATTTTTACTTTGATTATTATTTGATTCTTTCCAAATTGGACTCCTTGATTATTATTATTATTATTGATTTATTTATTTGCGAGATTATTCAATGGATGTGCCTGTCTATTATTTTTTCTTTTTTATTTATAGATTTATACTCTTTTTTTTTGGATTTGGTATTTCTATTTTTGATATTTCTTAATGCTCTTTTTAATATTTAGACAATGTAATGGTTGATTTTGTATAGTTTATTGACTTTCAGATTTCTAACGTGATTTAATTTTATTTTTGCAAGATATATGATATGTTTAAAATATGAATATTATAACAAATGTATTTATTAATTGTAAGTTCTATACCCTCGCCGGGTTTTTTTGGAATAAATAAACTTTGAACTTTGATTTTATAGTCAACTAGCTGCGCCCAGCGGTTTCACCCGCGTGGTGATGGAAATTTGTGATAATGATGATAGAAAACCATATATCTTTATAAATTATAGCCTATGTGCTATTCTGATGTGTAAGCTATATTATTGTAAAGTTTCATCAAAATCCATTCAGTAGTTTTTGCGTGAAAGAGTAACAAACATCCATACATACATACAATCTTTCGCGTTTATAATGTTAGTAGGAGTAGTAGGATAGTAGGATAGAATTTAAATTTCGAATGTCAATTTCTTAGACTTTTTTCCTACTTACTTGACAGTTATCGTTATATTTTAGATAATTCACGCTATATCTTTATAAATTATAGCCTATGTGTTATTCTGATGTATAAGCTATATTATTGTAAAGTTTCATCAAAATCCATTCAGTAATGTTTGCGTGAAAGAGTAACAAACATCCATACATACATACAAACTTTCGCGTTTATAATATTAGTAGGATTTTGCCAGATATATGATATGTTTAAAATATGAATATTATAACAAATGTATTTATTAATTGTAAGTTCTATACCCTCGCCGGGTTTTTTTGGAATAAATAAATTTTGAACTTTGATTTTATAGTCAACTAGCTGCGCCCAGCGGTTTCACCCGCGTGGTGATGGAAATTTGTGATAATGATGATAGAAAACCATATATCTTTATAAATTATAGCCTATGTGTTATTTTGATGTGTAAGGTATATTATTGTAAAGTTTCATCAAAATCCATTCAGTAGTTTTTGCGTGAAAGAGTAACAAACATCCATACATACATACAAACTTTCGCGTTTATAATATTAGTAGGATTTTGCCAGATATATGATATGTTTAAAATATGAATATTATAACAAATGTATTTATTAATTGTAAGTTCTATACCCTCGCCGGGTTTTTTTGGAAAAAATAAATTTTGAACTTTGATTTTATAGTCAACTAGCTGCGCCCAGCGGTTTCACCCGCGTGGTGATGGAAATTTGTGATAATGATGATAGAAAACCATATATCTTTATAAATTATAGCCTATGTGTTATTCTGATGTGTAAGGTATATTATTGTAAAGTTTCATCAAAATCCATTCAGTAGTTTATGCGTGAAAGAGTAATAAACATCCATACATACATACAATCTTTCGCGTTTATAATGTTAGTAGGATTAGTAGTATAGTAGGATAGAATTTAAATTTCGAATGTCACTTTCTTAGACTTTTTTCCTACTTACTTGACAGTTATCGTTATATTTTAGATAATTCACGCTATATCTTTATAAATTATAGCCTGTGTGTTATTCTGATGTATAAGCTATATTATTGTAAAGTTTCATCAAAATCCATTCAGTAATGTTTGCGTGAAAGAGTAACAAACATCCATACATACATACAAACTTTCGCGTTTATAATATTAGTAGGATTTTGCCAGATATATGATATGTTTAAAATATGAATATTATAACAAATGTATTTATTAATTGTAAGTTCTATACCCTCGCCGGGTTTTTTTGGAATAAATAAATTTTGAACTTTGATTTTATAGTCAACTAGCTGCGCCCAGCGGTTTCACCCGCGTGGTGATGGAAATTTGTGATAATGATGATAGAAAACCATATATCTTTATAAATTATAGCCTATGTGTTATTCTGATGTGTAAGGTATATTATTGTAAAGTTTCATCAAAATCCATTCAGTAGTTTATGCGTGAAAGAGTAACAAATATCCATACATACATACAATCTTTCGCGTTTATAATATTAGTAGGATGCTACTACATAACTTTAAATGAATTAGTTCCAATAAATTTCTTAAACACAACTAAGTATGCCTGTTTTTCATTCATTACAGACTGAATATGGGAGTGAGGCATCAAGAGTACGCACTTTTAGTTGCATATTTTTTTTTTTTAGTGCCGGAGCTGAATATTAAAGTGTATAATCAAAGTCATAGTCCTTTATTGATATTATTCAATATACGTCAGTGCACAATACTAATTGATTAAATACAAATTCAAATCATAATTATTATTATTAATGTCTCTCGTACAACTAGCATTTCACATTAGCATTTGAGAAATTCATATAAATTATAAAACGCGTTTTTCTAAAAATGTTATCAACCTATGCCTGAATTCACTGTTGTCCTTATCCCTAAAACCCACGATTAAATAATAAACATCTGTAGGGTAGTATCGAAAAACATTCGATGTATTTTTTTTTGTGAAAATGAGATAATAATGCCATCTTGTGGCTTGTACCCAAACGTAGCGTCCGTAGCCACGTTGACACCGGTTCTCCTCGTTGTTACCGAAGTTAAGCAGCGTTGGGCGCGGTCAATACTTGGACGAGTGACCGCCCGGGTGTTTGACTGAGTGATGCTATAAATGCCCACCTAGAAGATAATGCCAATAGGCAACCAGACGGGTTCCACAAAAACTCACTTGTCTTGTTAGTAAAACAAATAAAAATATAAGCACGAATCGAATTTTGAAAGAACGATCATATTCTGGCTTTAAATGAACGGAGAAAAAGACGTGTGACGAGAAAGAACGATCAAGGACCACGCGGTGACGGTGGACATGATCTTTCTTGTCTGTCAGGTCCAGAGGTGGGGTACTTTGATGACCCTCCGGTTCAAGCTGAGGAGGAACTGTGTTGGGAAATCGTGGCCCAACTCAAGGCCAATGACTTTTCTTCGTTTTCGGTTTTTTTTGGAGGTATAATTTAAGCATAACATATTTATTTTAAACTGAAATATTTTTATTATTATATTACTCGTATATTAAAGTTTCGGTTTTCTTCTGAGGTGTAATTTAGGTATAATGTATTTTTATTTTAGAAACTCAAATATATTTGGTTCACAGACAAAATGTATTTTTTTCTTACTTAAACCCTTTGCTAAAATGTATTTTTTAAAGTTAGTAAATTTTAAAAATGGAACTACCAAAACATTTAAAAAGTTGATATTGATCGTTATACCCGTAACCCTCATATAATTACCAACATAGATGAAAGTTTAAAATATCTCTGTGATTAGGCAAATTAATCCTTAAATCCATTCGCTGACATCCGGAAAATCGGCAGTCGTCGCATTTGAGGCGCAAACGCACTTATCAAATACATAAAACAGCCGAGCGTGAACCTCATACATATTTGATAGAAAGCCTCGTTGAATGTATATACGGAAAATAGTGGAGAGGAAAACGACATGCACTACGCGATGGAAGAGAGCTTTTACACATGAACAAAACACAAACTAACAGTAGTTTATCAAACACAAACTAATCGTATCGTACAGACGATACGATTGGCCTTGTGAATTCAAAGCGAGATATGGAAATGAATATATTCGCGGAATGGAGGTATTGTGGTGTAGTTTAGTAAACTTTATTTGCTAAAGCTAAAGTTTCATTTGATTTTCTTCTATATCTTATGAGAACTATGCAATGAAATATATAAAAAAAACATGCAAAATGACTATATTGATTTCAGATTTCGATTTGTAAAATAACATACTCTAGCCCTTGGAGTAAATGGGTATTTTCATGGATGCATCTGTCTCTTTTGCAGGATTTTCGGCGACATCGACCTTAAAGTACTATAACTACGAAACTACTACACCAATCATAAAAAGAACAACTGCACAATGATTGCATTGAAATTTCGAATATAGAATATTGAAATATCATTTTGTAAAACAATTAGATAATTATGAATAAATATGAGAACGTCAAAGAAGTGAAAAAAACGCGGAACCAGATCTGGTCGTATCATACTCAACGGATAATTGTTTCAGAACCAGATTTGGTCGTATCATACTCAACGGGCTAGAGTCAGTTTACGAGTTCAAGTCGATACGTTGATGAATCCTCTAAAGGGGTTGTAAATTTTACAAAATTAAATAATCACACAGTGTTCATCAACTCGTCGACTCCCAAGTTAACTAGAGATTTTTCATTTTACATCCTCTCAAGAAAAGCGTTTCTGACATTTTTTTGAGATCTGATCTGAGATCGTATTTCTTGCTACATACTCGTATAACGTGTTACGGTATAAATGTACATATGTGTACATCGTACTGTGTGTCTTTGGCTACATATCCATAAAATAATTTATAGCAAAGTCATTTGTTAGAATATTACAAGAATAACACCCGTCTGCCTTTCGTAAAGTACTCGTATGCTTAATGCGTGGTAATCGCCTCAAAAGTACCCTTCCTATCCCCGAAACTTGTAGGGTAATCTGTAATAGCTTCCGCTTCCTACTTTGAAGTGGGAATCACTGTGCATGTCAAGAGAACTCCCCCTCGAAGATTACTTCACAAATCTTTCAAAATTGCTTCTGGAAACGTCGTTCTTTGGCGCATTTTCGGCTTAATACGCAGGGCAATATGTAATAAAGTGTAATATTGTAAAAGTTAGCCTCAAGGGAAAAAAACGAATGTCTTGAAATTATCCCTCGCACTCTCGGCGGCGCATAGTGGATCGCCGAGATAAAGCCACGTGGATTCGAAGTGGCATTTTAAAATTATTCATGTTATTGTTTTTCCATCCTACAAGAAATTTAAAAATAAGCAATGGCAATGCAACGAATCATCCTGACATAAATAGAAACAGTTACTCATATTTTGCTGTAATGTTATGTACAGCAGATCATCTACGACACGAGGCTTGCCGTTCTCAAAGATCAAACCAGCTGTGTTTTATAAAGCTGTGCATGTTCTTTCATGATTCGACTTGATCTTTCTAGGAACTATAGCAGTTATTGTTGTAGTCAAGTATTTTTTGCTTTATGTAATGCCCCAAATTTCACACATTACAGTTATAACTGTCTTTAAAATTTGGGATGTAAGAGATTATATATTTTTTATTTTTTTTATTTATTAAACCATTTTTAATCAACAGCTTATGAATAAAATTCAGACATGCCTTAGGCTTACCTGCTGGAGATTATGATAGGGTGACTTTCAGTGCAACTTGTGTGGCCATATTGACCATATTATTATGTATAAACTACTGTTGCATTGTTTAATATTAGTCGGCACAGAAAGTCACCCTCTTGATAATGTTTACAATAAAACAGGACGTACTTAATGATAGTATAATATATATGTATGTATGCTTTTATTCGTACCTTTTACACATATATTTCACTTTTACTTATTAGCTAACTATTTGGAATTCTTTTTGTTTTTTGTGGTATTAGCTACTTCAATCTTCCTTTTCCATAAAAGTTGTGAAATAGAAGGCAAGAGTAGCCGTTCGTTTTGTACCTGTCTAGTGCTATGTTTTTGTCGGACGTAAATTCTGAATTCGTCAGTCTCGATATATTGAACTATCATTCTACAATCTTTCATTCTCGTTTTAAAAAATACTATGTTAGCTGGTAATGCATGTACGTCACAATAATTGAAAAGTCTGGAACTATCGTTTTTAAAATACGGTATTGTAGAAATGTGATTCTGTATTGCAATGAACCTGGCTACATCTGGAAGAGGATTTTCGGAGGTAAAGACGAATAACCAAGATGGCGATAAACCGTCAGTTCAACGGATTAAAAAAACATCAAATATTTTTCTGTTTACGTTGTCGAAAAAATCTGTTATCATTTCTCATTTACTCAAAACTTTTTGTTGATAACCGCGGTTAACCACTTCTGAGGACTGATAAATTTATCTCCATAATATTTAGTATAAAACGCTAAAAGTCCTGATATTTCATTTAATTTTTTCTTTTTTGTGGAGGAAGTGTCAAAACAATGACTAAAATAGCCGTAGTCACAGGATCGAATAAAGGCATAGGCTTTTCAGTTGTGAAAGGTAGGTCAAAATATATTATACATTATACATAGGTTATAACGGTGGTGGGGTCGGGCTCGGAGAGCGCGATTGTCGAAAATCCGTCTTGCACACAACACTCACTGTATCCTGTCTTTCGTCCTTGCTTTCGGTGTTCGGCGGCGGGAACATTTTAAGAAGAGGGTTCCATGTAGAAGAGAGTTTGTAACCGTCGTCTCTATTGAAGTTCGGGGTTCTTCTTATTTCAATAGCTTCCCGGATCATGCGAGGAAAGTAGAATTCCTTGTATGTTCCTTGAATAGCACAATGGGATTTTGAAACTGCATCCAGTGGTTCCGCTATCCAATATATGTTATACATTTTTTAAGACTCTGTGTCAAGGCGTTTTTATTTATTTGTTGAATTTTACTGAAAAACTAATGAATATTGAAATATTTTTAACACTTTTACCTTTGTTAACTTATCAGAAATTAAATTGTTGATTAATAAATTGCTCAAATATTCAACTTGCTAACATTAATTCATACTAGAGTACGTTATTTTATAAATCGGTGTTTGAAAATTATTATAGCCATTTGGCACATAAGAATACAAGATTATTAAATAAAACTTTAGTCACACGAAACTTTACATCATTGTCTAACTATTTGTATTACATTTGTATTTAAAACATTTGTTATTATATATATTATTTTGACTAAGCTATTTGATGCTTTGGTTAGGAATCATACTCGCTAAACAAAGTTAACAAACCGACATTTCAGGATTATGCCAGCGGTTCGATGGAATTGTTTATCTCACATCCAGAGACAGGGAAAGAGGAGAAAAGGCTGTGCAGGATTTGGAAGCGTTAGGACTTCGTCCAAAATACCACCAGCTCGACATAACGGACAAGAGCAGCATTGCGACTTTCCGAGACTACATAAAAAACAATCACGGAGGATTGGATATATTAATAAACAATGCTGCTATAGCATTTAAAGTTGCCGCTACCGAGCCGGTTGCCGTGCAAGCTGAACAGACACTGAAAGTAAACTATTTCGGTTTGTTGGATATGTGTAATGCATTCCTGCCTATCATGAACAAGGGTGGCAGAGTGATTAATGTTTCAAGGTAAGTGGATATAGTCAGGGGCGGACCGTGCATTTGTGGGGCCCTGGGCTAACTATTACTTGGGGGCCTGCCTAATTAATCAACTAATTGCCATTTTGTCAAAAAACTTTCTTTGATAATGATGTCTAGGTCACTAGGTACACAATATAGGAAAGAAAGAGGAAAATACAATATTTTATTTGTTTAATATGACAGACACACAAACACAACTGTAAGACATTTAACTTTTCACTAAAAATAGACAAATCGATTAGCGTAAGAAAACGTTGCTACTAAACAACATTAATTTTAATGCTATTGCTACTAAACAACATTAAACTAAACAACATTAATACTAATTGTAATAATATCTTAATTAGTAGCTTAATTAAACAAGAATTCATATTAATTGTAAAGCTAGTTAATATAAGTAAAATTTAAACAAACATTCATTACTAGTTACCTATTGACAAGGCACTAGCCTCAGTAGTAACTCGGTTCACAATATTGTCCATTGTTTTCAATGTAGGCTGGGGCCCTTTATATCCACGGGGCCCTGGACTGCAGCCCAAAAAGCCCTTATATAGATCCGCCCCTGGATATAGAAATATGTAAGCTGTCGGGCCCGATTGGAAATTAGTGTTATGACCTATTCTATAGTTGTATATCAGGACTGATATAGCTCTGTGTCAGTCAAGAACGGAAGAATTCGTTAGACACGGCCCAGTAGCATAGTGGTTAGGTTGCCTGGTCTTGCACTGTAAGATTCCGAGTTCGAATCCCGGCTGGGTCATCATTTTCCGTTGGGATAAAATTAACGGAATTGCATTATAATTCTGTCGATCGAATGCAATAACAAGACACACACTTACACACATATTACACGCCCACATACATATAAACACTGCCGCAGGGCACGCATCCCTTGCGACGCCACACTCAGAAAACCGAATCGATGGGCCCGACTCACTTGAAGCCCTGCTAAATGGCAATTGCCCAGCGGGAGGGCGTCATGGACCTTGGACATGGCTCGTCGGCTGGCTCACAGAATGCGCAATCGTCTTTAAGCACTGGTGGATGTTTATATAGATAACATGCGTCAATGAGGCCGCAACGGAACTTGCTTAAATAGAATTTCGTTTCAACGAATATTGTTTCAACGCAGAACATATTCTCTAAAAAAATCGTGCTATTCCTCAGTCGTGTTTTTAATTTTTTTTAAATATTGTTCTTGTAGATTTTTCTTTGAGCAACAGCAATTCGCACAATGACGAAACGAAAATATTTAAATGTCAAACCCAATGTCGAATGTCACTTATGATATAGTTTATCGAAAGTTCGAATATCGAAAAAACGTTTGGCCGAACCCGCTAATAGCTAGCAAGCCATCGATCGGGCAGGACAACGTCTGTCGGGTGCGCTAGTATACTCGTATATACGAAAAGTCAGTATACGTGTAGACGCTGTTATTGAAGACTAAAATCATCATACTTGTACTAAAGTCACTGGTATTGTCTCACTGTTGATAACTATGTCAGAGCGTTCCCAGGTCTCTTAGGATGGGTATTCCATCTGCTTTCAGTACTTACCACCTAATTCCGTTCTTCTTTTGGAGCTTCAATGTTGCATTAAGACCGGTCTCTGGAATATGTTCAGTGTATTTCGGATCAGTTGAACTATTCTGCGTGTGTCTATTGGAGAGAGGATTCTAAGTATACAGTTGCCCAAAGTTCTGTAATTCTTTCTACTACTCTAATTATATCTTTTTCTAATTATCTTGACTACTCATAAAATTCATTTATTACCATATTTGTTGGTTGTTGCTGGAATTATTTATTGCTAGCCTATGTTTTAGCCTTTTATCAAGATACGATTTTTCGGAGATTTAACAAGCTTTATTAATTTCAGTTCCGCGGGTCATCCCCTAAACATTCCATCTTCTGAACTGAGAGCCGAATTCACATCAAAAAGCCTGACGGTTGAAGCTTTGACGAACTTAGCCAATCGCTACATACAAGCCGCAAAGTCAGGCACGAATTTACAGGAAGGTATGAATAAGAAATTGCAAACATAGATGAGTTTTAATTAACTGACATCCTTGAAGTGGGCGAATCATTATGAGCTAATAAGCAAGTTTTAATAAAAATTTTGGCAAAAAAAAAAACAAAAATATATATTTTTCTAAATTTGAAAAAGCGTAATTTGTGAATAACTTAACTTGCGTCCTCTAGCAGTAGGTATAAAATCGCTAATAAACTATATTCGCGATATTTTACTTACCGCTAGTTAACGTAGCTTGCTCAACGCTTTTTATTTTTTTTTAAAGAATTTAAAAAAAATAATAATCAAAAAACTTTTTTTTTGTTTCCACATTTTTTTAACAAAACTTGATTTTTTGCTCATATTTATTCACCCACCTCAAGGATGCCGCTAATTAAAAAATCATCCTGTATATATACAAAATGCCTGATAAAATTTTAGGATGGGGCAACAGCTCATACGCAATCTCAAAAGTGGCAGCAAGCGCCCTCACTTTCGTATTACAAAGAGAATGGGATTCGAAAGGACTGGTATTGAACTGTGTCCATCCTGGCTACGTCGACACCGACCTCACTTCGCACACAGGACTACTATCGCAGGACCGCGGTGCTCAATCGACGATATTTGCTGCTCTCGATGCACCCGACACTGTCAAAGGAGCATTTATCTGGGATAATAATGCTATCATCGACTGGTATTCGGCTGAAGCCTTCCCCCCCGGTTCAACGGAATAAACTAAAAACTAAAGTCTGTTCTACGAAAACGAATGCAAAAAATGTAAAGAATGTTTATCCACCCACTTGCTATTTGAAACTATTTTAATATCTTAGGCATAGTAAACAAGAGAATATTAATTTTTCGTTATTCAAATAGCTTCATTCCCCTGATCAACGGAAAATATCATAATGTACATTTAATTTTATTAACTGTTCTGTATACAATATACATTCCGAATTTCCTAATGTTTTATTTTAGTTCATTCTGCCCTACATTTCCGTATTTCCTAATTTATACGACAGGAATTCTACGAGGGTCTAATGCGTATTGTGCTGTCGTAATTTCAAAGTGGCCCTAGAGTTCATCTTATTTTCTAGACTCGCCACTGATAAGTTGTTGAAATTGAGTAGGATCGATAGTGCCAATTCGAAGTGCCAATACGCCGAAAGAGAAAGTATGTTCATAAGGTTGCTTTTTTTGTAGTGTTCTCTTCCAATAAAAATGAGATTTTTTGAACTGCTTCTTCTCCTACTCTTTTAGCGTCCGTGGTGCTAAAATCTCCCAGCAAATATACTACAATCACTTGATTTAGAAAAAAATCAGACTTACCTATCAAAGTACTACATATCTGCGAACAAAACACTCTGTACCTTAATTTTCTTTTCCCTCGCAATTACCTCCTATAGACATTGTTAGTCTCTTTACGTGCAGTATTGTCTTTATTGCAGACTGATATTTATATATTTATACGTCGTGATGTTTCACTGTTCTTTATTTCCACAACCACTAACTATAGCAAGTTTCGAGAAAAACCTCTTTGAAAGTTTGATCAAATCCTCAAATCTGGGAATTTGATTTGGAGGCTAGATGAGCTTCGAAAGCAATTGTACATATCTCCATGAGTATATCACCCCATTTTTGTTAACATTAGGCTTATTTTTCGTATTTTTCGTATTTTTCGTATTTTTTTAGAGTTCTGTTTTTTTTCCAGGCGCTTGGCACTATGTTGTAGTAAAAACTTATTAAAATTTTAAGGTATATCGCATTGTAGAGTGGAATTATCAATGAATAATGAAGACTAGAATGTTATTCTCTTACTCTAAATGTAAGAATACAAGTATAAGATCAAAGTTATACCAATAAAGAAATGAAGAACAGTGCTGGGATACTAAGCGACAAAACTGGGAATTGAGGTTAGGTGGAAGACAATGCCAAGACCCACTTACATTTATTGAACTTTCGGTGTCGGAATTGCTTGTGGAGTCGTCAGAGGGCTGGTAGTCATCGTCGAAGACATGTTCATCTTCTTTTTCAGTAAATTGTAAATGCCGGACACAGGATTTGCCAGGATTGTTTCGCCGCATTGTCGCTTGACACTATCATGCCTCGAGCGATTCGTAAACAATAACTACGGGCAACAAAGTGCGATGGCTCTCCCGCGCGCTCTATCGATGAAATCATGAAACAGACCCTACAGAATCATAGTTCTTACTGTTCTCTACCAGAATTCACCACTAGCTCGATTTTTGCAGAAATGGCGGTTGGCACTATGTTACCCCCACCTCTTCATGTAGTCGGTTAAAAAAGTATCCAACCTGATTTTTCATCAACCATCAGTGCATGGTGATGTATATTAGAGGACATGTACATATTTGACATTTTCGAGCCTGCTGAAAACGTCAGTCACTGGCAATCGGCCGATGAGGGAGAACGTGCAGGGAGCGTCCGTCGGATTGTCAAGAATGGAAGGACTTATTAGAAATTGTATTGAATTGGACTTACAAAAATTGTAAAAAGCTTGGCAATACCCGTAGGTGCGACTAAAGTATGAAATGAAGCGGTTCAATTTTTTGTAAGATTCTATTATTATTTATTGTGAAATTTTGTCACCCCCTAAAAGTGCCGCCCGGTGCGGGCCACCCCTGTCGCCCCCACTACGCTACGCAACTGATAGTACAACTAGTTAACTGAAATTGAGTTTTTTTAAAAATATTATTACCGAAAACGCTCTTTTTCTGTCAATATGATACCCTTCGTAACAAAAATATATGGATGCCAGACACTCTTACCTACTTCATAAAAAACATATGGTCTGCATTTTTAAGTGGACAACAAAATAAAGCATAACAACTGTTAAGTAAGTAATTGCAATAAGAGCGCCGGTGTGCTCAAAATTACGACCTTTTTAAGATACTGCTATGCTGCAACAACCTTACCTGTTTGTGGTTGTCTACTTTTTTAAGTGCTTATAAAGAGTTTATTATTATTTATTATAACATCATGCTTCAAAAATTATATACTTTTATCATTATTTTATAAACTTTGGGGAAACCGCATGGTCGGTACCTACAAAATTAACAGTAATGTCTTTAGCTGCGTTGACACACTGGTTCCCGTCAGATCATCAAAGTTAAGTAGCGTCGATCGTAGTCAGTTCTTGGATGGGTGACCGCCTGAGTACTGCCACGTGATGTCATAAAAACCGGCCGCCTATAAGATAATTGTCATTGGACATTAAGGTGGGCCGTTTTTTTTTTTATTTGTTGAGTGGGGCTTTTCTAAGGTCTTTATGAGCCTTGTAACACTGCGACCATTGCTGATCTATTGTGCTCGCCACCTACTATAGTTCTGCGCTAAGCCTCGTGTCATTTAAGAACCGCAGCAGGCTTTTGGCGCCAGATTGTTTTACCTCCTCAGGTTGGAGGTAGTGACCACCCAGGTGGTTGTATCTTTTACGCATCAGCGGGCCACACTCGCACATGAGGTGCTGGGGAGTTTCCTCTGCCCCTTGGCAGAACCTGCACATTTTTGTGTCTTTGAGCTTGAGGTTGAACATGTGTTTGTTCAGGCCACAATGCCCCGTGAGCGCCCTTACCAGTATGCATAGATTGTTCCTATTTAGCGATAGGGCCTTACGGGCAGTCTTACGGTCGTAAGGCTTAATAAGCGCTTTGGAATGATTCAACCCTGGCGTGTTGTTCCAGTGGTTGACGGATTGTTCTAAACACATTTGTTTGAGCATTAGGTTTGCAAGGCTTTTTGGTACGCCACAGCAAGGTTCAGGGCCGTATAACGTTCCCTTTGCTCCCGTCCTAGCAAGTTCGTCGGCTTTTTCATTTCCCTCGATTCCTGCATGGCCGGGAACCCATCTTAGTATTACCCTGTTCTTTTCGCCCAGGGAATTCAGTAGTGATATGCAGTTTTGCACTAGCTTTGAATTAATGGTATTCGAGGCTAGTGCCATAAGAGCTGCTTTGCTATCCGAGTGGATATAGATACGGTGGTTGGCGTAGTCCTTTTGGAGGTTGATATCCGCACATTCAATAATGGCGTAAACCTCCGCTTGTAATATGGAGGCGTATTTTCCCAAGTTTTCCCAAGGTGGGCGGTTACCGTAAGCCCCCTTGTCCACACACGTTCTTTTTGCCGTGAATATCTACGGTCAATTCGCCGTGTCGTCAGTGGGGTATGGATCAATCACTATGGAAGCAAGCTTGTCCACGGAGACGGCGAAAAAACGGACGGCTCCGCCGCCGTGTCTCTGGACAAGCTTCCATAGTGATCCATACAACACTGACGACCGCACCTAGACACGGCGAATAAACCGTGGATGTTCACGGCGAAAAAAACGTGTGTAAACAAGAGGGCTTAGGATAAAGAAAAAAATAAGGTGCCTAATCTATAGTGTTGTTTGTTTCACCTATTTTATTTTGTTGATTCTTGCTCTTATCATAGATTTAACTTTTTGTGGGACGTTGTGCACTTGTTCTTGGCTCTAGCTAGATAATTTTCACTGTGCGACGACGTTGAGGAGACTCTCGAGTCGCCCTTATAATTTCCTTCCCCTTAAATCCTTTTCGTACGGCGGCGTTCGCCCTCCTTGGCCTCAACTTTCCTCATTACGAAGTTAACCCGAAGATGTGACATGACGACACACGATATAAAGCTGGTGGCGCGTCGAGTCGAGCAACTCGGTGCCATTAAAACAACATAGATAGGTTTTTCTAAACATTTGAAGTTAGTAAAATTTAAAGAGTGCCTGATCAAATAAGCGCCTGTATGGCAAACAATATTTTCGTCGTATTGTGGTTTTTCTCTACAATTTCTGTAAAATGTCTCCAAAAAATGTTATATTTCATATCACCGAGGTTCGTGATTTTTCTTAAAAAAATAACAGGAACCGAATGACAAAACCATAACCTTATGGTTATTTCATTCTATCTCCCAACTCCGCCCGTTCTAGGGTGGACAGTAAATCATGATTTTCCAACTTTGTGGGGAATAATAAATATTTCGCTGTGCTGGCTTTTTCTTTTGCATGCTTGTTCACTTGATTGTGTGATTTAAATTCATGATTATACAAGTGCACAAATAAGACATATTAAAGTCTATATAGATATTGGTACGACAGTGGTACGGCATGAAATCGAAAGAATTATTCTGTGATGCTCGCTGTATGTGAAGATATGATTGCCGCACCTTGATGCGTGCGGTCCTATCTACGTTTCTTTTCGCTGTCCGATAACCCGACGCCCGACGTCGCCAAGCGTCGCGACGCTCAATTCAGTGTGAGCGGAAACCCGCCAACTTCATCGCAAAGAATCAGTTAGCGGCTTAAGGGGGTGACGCTCGTTAAATGAAGTTAGCCTTTTATTCGAATTCCTCGCCTGATTTATTCTCAAGTTAAAATAGCGATATAATTAATAGACGTATCATGGCTTTCCGGAAGTTTTATAATTCTACACCAGCAAGCAATATCTAAAAAAATGGAGTAGCTACAATTTCAATGGTAATTCGTATGCAACTATTATATCGTCAGATAACAGGGCAGCTTTCATGACTTAAGAAAGCATTCACACAGAACTTGTTTTTTTTGTAATATTTTTAATACATTTAAAAAACGGCAAAAACGATTTTTTCTAATTAAATAACTTTAAATGCTTAACTTTAATAACTTTGTGTGATCACTTTAATTTAAAAGACGGAGTTTTCAAGAAAGCAGCAGAGACAACTGAAATAAAATTATTGCCGAAAAAAAAAATATATCGATGGCTAAACGCATATACATATTTATTGACAAAAAACAAAAGAGTTTATGAATAATAATAATAATTTTTCATTAAGAACTGTAAGTAGGTCATGCAAAATCTATGTGAAGTATATTACGTCTAAACAGTTTACCTATAAGGTGTACCATATTTTCTATAATTAAATATACTCTTACTTAATTTGTAGTGTACAAATGTATACATTAGTCTACAATGTATACATACACAAATTAGAAGCCATAGACTTATTAGTATATACGAGTACATAGACATATTAGAATCCATGGAATCCATATTATTATATACACAGACATTTAGAGTTTGGCAATCTCCCATCTAATAATGGGCTCCAAACAAAGATCCATATACAAGTTTTTTTTTTTTGGTAGCAGTCTTTATTCATAAAAAAGATACAAATTACATGTCACAGTTCCAAACTAAGGCTTGTCTTTTTTCAGTGGGTAACTAACAATAATGTGTTCATATCTGACTTATATTATCTATTACCTATTATACTTATATTAACTATTATAACTTTTTACGTCAAGTAGATGTATTGACTTCCTAACCTAACCTAAATTAATCTATATCTCCTATCATAATTAGCTGAATATACACTTATATAAATTTACAGTAAATACATGCTTTTCCACTAAATTAATATACCTACTTCCTAATCTAACCTAACATAACCTAACCTATACTAATTATCTTGGTATACACTAAATATGTGTACTTACTTTGTTTACAATTAAAATAACAAATGATTACACTAATAAAACAGCTGATATAATCATATTTAGTGGTTATCATATATACAAGTATTTCTAAAACATATTCACAACATAACAAGAAAAATAAGTTTTTTTTTAATTTGTAAAATTTTCTTGTCTGTGTAAGGGAAGGTTTGGGGCATTAGGAAGGTAGCCCAATGAGCCGTACTTTGCCCCTGACTACCAGTTTCGGCCAGATTTCTTAACCCTTTCGAGTGGTTACGGGTTCGATCTCGCTTGCGCAGTCCTTTTCCTTACGTAGCGGTGATTCGGTGTCTAACGAATCTATCGCGGACCACGGCATCCTATGCCCGGCTCTTCACCCGGTATCGGGTAGCCGATTGGTCGTTTTAAGAGCAGTTGCCGTAAGGTTAACAACCACCCCCGCTCTATAGGAAACAAAGCCGTTTCCAGACTCCCCCGGATAGCAGTCGGAGTGCACAGTCGATTGGCTGACGCCGCACGGTGCGCAGACTGTCCAGCAGCGCCCGTAGGACGATTCCCAGATGAACTGACCCGCAGGCACAGAGTCCTGCCTGTGCTCGCACTGCTGCTTGGGGGCTGCCGGATGGGTGTTGACCTGTGGGTTCGGCCGACCCTAACACATGGGTCATAATGGCTCAACTACACTGGCCCATTAGCTCCGCAAGTAAAAACCTCAGTATATCAAATGTCGAGCGGTGCATTAGAACAATTAATTGTGTCTCGAAATGAGTATGTTGATCCAAGATGTATGTTGTGTTGTGACTCATCGTATTTCTTTTCATGGTAGAGTACTGACATACTATATTGAGTCAAATACAGTATGTTCATACAGCTATACAAAATAAACTTCTGGGTTTTATATTGGTAAGTTTTTATTCTGTAGACCTATCAGACTCGATCGAGCGAACCTTGATGTTACAAATGCCTTGATATAACGATTTTTATAAATATCCTTTTCAAGTTCATCCTATCGAGTTTGTACTGTATTAGTACGCGCATTATATATCATAATAAGGAGGTTTTATCAAAAACCCTCGTGGAGTCCTGTATATTGAAATGGAAATCATGTGAAAACATTATCATCATGATTATGCACATTATTCATCTCAGAATGGTATTATTTATTTAATTATCTCTCTAAGATATACTGAGCAGAAGCGAGAACAGGCTATTATTAGCGCTAATGATGACAAGTTAATTATACTGAGATAATTACAAGTGATGCAACTTGACATTGCATTGTTTCTCGGGTAACTCAAACTTTATCACCCTACGTTCTTAGGCAAACTTTGCGCGGATGAGGAAGAGACAAGCGAAACACTCCTTAGCTCCGGCAACAACATAAATATCTCTGAATCTGAAACGCCCCGAGAACGGCGGAAAGGACGACCGCAAAGGGCGCACTTGTTGATCGTAATAATATTCGCGATACGGCGGGGTCTACGCTTCTACGAGGCGTAGAGTCGCAGAGGCGTAGACCTATGCGTAGCGGCGTAGCATTTCTCGCAAGTAGATATGTAGGTATTCCGCGAAACAATCGATTGCTTTCTATTGTGTTCTTGTTTTTCCACTATATACTACGAGTACATAGTGATTAACTTTGCGCAACTTAATACTTTCAAAAACAATTATGAATAATTTAATAGTAAAACACGTTTTTAATAACAAGCTTTTATTTATTAAAATGCTCTGTCTTGAGCCAACCCTGTGTGCAGCAGTCATGTCATAGTAAAACTTAGAACGGGCTTTGATATTTGAATGCTATACTGATTTTCGTGTTTGTGCTGTTGAGCGTTGAGAAGTGCCCTCCAACGAGGGCACTTCGGGTGCAGCAGCCCGCAGTCGCAGTGGAATTTAGAACGGGCTATCATAATTGAAAGCGTATACAAAATTTCGTTTCTGTGCTGTTGACTGTTGAGTAGTTTCCTCGTCGGGAGCCAACCCTGGGTGCAACGGCCATATCATGGTGAAATTTAGAACGAGCTATCATAATTGAAAGTGTAGGAGGAAGTCTCTTAACGCCGGACGTCACCTAGCGTCGGACACTAATAGTATCTCAACAAGTCGCAGCACGACCGATACAAATATGGGTGAAAAGGGTGCGGGGAGCCGTACGCTTTTCCTTTTTCTACGTCTTCGTATCGATCGCGCCGCGACTTGTCGAAATACTATTAGTGTCCGACGCTAGGTGCCGTCCGGCGTTAGGGGACTTCCCCTGATACAAAATTGTATGTCTGTGCTGCTAACCGTGGAAGAGTAGTCAATGAAATGTTACAGTTGTAACTATTTTACCTGTAAAAGACACTCTCAAACCAAAATTTTGTGCATTAATTGTCAAAATAACACTTTTACAAGTTTATATATTCAAGTTAATATATTCAAGTTCATATATATTCAAACTGTAGTCACTTCAAAGCCAAATATTATTATGTTGCTATATTACATATTTGTTATGTTTTATATTTGTTTTGTGTTAGGGAAGAATGGAAAAATCCGCAGTGGCTTCAAAGCCACAACGCAGACGCCTGGTTCACCGACGGATCAGGAACAAATGGACGTTTTGGGGCAGGCGTGTACGGCCCCAAAACCAACCACAGAATCAGCATCCCCCTTGGACAATACGCTACGGTTTTCCAAGCCGAGGTACTTGCCATATTGGAATGCATAAAACTACAAAGTCGACTTGAGGTAAAAAACAGACAAATCCTCATCTGCTCTGACAGCAGAGCAGCACTGGACGCTCTGGCTAAAGCCACCACAGAATCTTCTGTGGTCTGGGACTGCATGCAGGAGCTCAACAAATTGGGAAAATCCAACAAAATCACCCTAATATGGATACCGGGTCACCAAGGCATACCCGGAAACGAAGAGGCCGATAGACTGGCAAAACTGGGCACACTGGACTGCCCAGTGGAGCCAGCTGTAGGGGTCCCCTTCGCTACAGGTAAGAAAATCATCAGGGACTGTTTGGAGCAGGAACATTGGGCTTCCTGGAAACAGAGTCAGGGATGTCGCCAGGCAAAAGCCATGATGGAGCAACCACTACAGAAGAAAACCAAGGCCCTACTTGACATGAGCAAGAAGAACCTTAGAACCACTATCGGTCTCCTCACCGGACACACGACCCTTAGAGCTCATCTATTCAACCTTGGCTTGACTGAGAGCAAGGATTGCCGAATATGTGGCGAGGAACCTGAAGACAGCATACACATTGTTGGCCGCTGTCCAGGGCTCGCCGCCAAAAGACACAGTTTACTGGGACGAGCCTTTCTCGAACCCAGCGATCTGCCCAACTTGAAGGTCAGTGACCTACTTGGTCTGGTAAGAAGTACCGGGCTACTAGCTGACCTTTGACCTAACCACACAGTGGGTAGTTACAAAAGACCTTATAGATCTAGGTGACATCAAGGGCTGGAAACAAGCCCCCCACTCCATCTACTACTACTATATTTGTTTAAAAGAAGATATATAATACGACATATAGAATAAACATATGTCTTATAAATTATACTTTTATTTATTATAAAATACCTGTTACCTGTTGCTTAACCTTTCTCAAGCCAGTCATTCAACGCGAAAATTTCGAAGCCCTCGAAAATTTGTTTGTATAAGGTGTGTACAAGCATACCAATATATACCGGTGGTTTATTCAATGGCAGGCTTCAGTGACAACTAGAGTTGTCAACTACAGCGGGCGAGCCCATCACCTCAGGAAGATTTAACGATTAGTCGTTCTGTCTCTCTGAAGTGAGCGCAGAAGACTTGGACAAAAACAGTCCACGATCAAGTTCCGCCATATGCCCGTAAGAGGCCAACGCCTTAACCGCGAGATAGCCAGGAGTGTTACCTAGCGGGCTTACACTCACGCCCTTACTTACAATTACGACCTAATTACTCCAGTCTCTCGATTGGTTCCGAGTTTGAGGTCGCTTGCGCGGTCCTCTCTCTTACGAAGCGGTGAAACGGTGTGTACCGAATCTATCGCGGACCACGGCATCCTTTGTAGCTGATGGTCGTTTCAAGAGCAGTCGCCGTAAGGTCCGCGACCACCCCCGCTCTATAGGAAACAGTACTGCTTCCAGACTCCCCCGACTGTTAGTCAGAGTGCACAGTCGATTGGCTTACGCCGCGCGGTACGCAGACCATCCAGGAGCGCCAGAAGGTTGATTCCTAGGGGAAACTAGCCATAAGGCCAGAGTCCTACCCAGGCTCACACTTCAAGCGTGGAGGCCGCCGGATGGGTGTTGACCCGTGAGTGTAACCAACCCTGAACAGAATGGGTCTTCGTGGCCAACTCAGCAAGGGCCCATTAGCTCCCTTAGGCTTCAATGACAGGCTTTTACCGCAGTGGAGGGAGAAATAGAGCCGATAATTGCCTAAATACGGATATAATTCGAAAAACGCCGATGGGCGGGCATGGCCACCCATGGGTTAATTCATGATATGATGCATTGTATAAAATTTATACGGCGCGCCCGCTCATGTAAAATTTTATGACGCGCCCGCCAAAAGATTAAGAAAGTATTCCCGTTGCGAGTCTTGAGGTAGTTAATGGATAATAAGTTTTTTGTTGTTTAGTAATAAAGGCTGCGTTTCAACTTTAGTGACGGTTTTCCCTTTTATTTCAGGTTTCAGATTGATATTTTACATTTCTTAATAATTTCAGAGCAACAAGTCGCAATAGTTGCTTAGTTAGTATGCAGTTAGTGAATAATCGATTTTACTCGATTTCTGATTAAGTCATAGAGCCACATCCCTAGCGGGCGTCAATAGCGAGAGTGTCAAGCTCACGTAAAGTATAGGTATACGTGATCGTGTGCTCTATTTGGTATTTGGCGATAAAAGAGGACAACTTTGTTTGCGCAATCTAACGAGAATGTCGATGTGGCGAGGTTCAAGAATCTTATAAGCTCTTCTCAGTTCAAGTTGTATGTTTCTTTGGGAGTTTTTGGCGGTTGGTAGCTATTTGTTATGTTCGCCAGTTTTATTGGCAAGAAAATGTGGTAGCTACAGTTTGGAATCATTATGCAGAGTAAAAAACCATTGATTATATAGGGTATTAATTTGTTTAATGTCATAGTAAGTTTTGGCAACCGATCTGCGCTGGCGACAAGCAGTGGCGCGGATAGCATTGTCCGTCGAAACTTAAAGTAAATTATTTAGCCATCTATAATGGCATTGATACTGAATGGATTTTTATAACGGACTGATAAAAAAAACGATTATTTAACTAATGATAACAAACAATATTTAGTTAATGATTAGTGCAACCTATAGTATTTTATATAGGCTAATTATATAACAAAATTAATATGGAGACATTTTAAAGTCTATTTCACGGAACTATCTATTAGTCTATTTCAATATTAAAGCGCGTAATTATTACGTATTGAAGCCTGCATAACAAATTAAAAATTGACATCTAAAGTAAATAATATTAAAATAATAAGAGTTGTGATTTAAATATTCGTTTGTTATTATATTATTATTTTATTTTGGGATAGGATACCAAAACGGCGTGTTTAGAACGTCATCTATTGGGCTACTGAACATAAAAAAAGAATTATCAATGTTTGGAACCAAGTGTGTCATCTACATGTTGCGTTTCGTAGTAAAATCGACGATGCCAAAACGTAGTACGGCATTGAGTAATCTAATACCATATATAATCATAAATAAAACGAAAAACGGATAGAAGTCACTGTGGGATGCCACTGTGGGAAGTCACTATTGGTAGTCACTCTGATTTTTTTAAAACGAAAAATGGATGGAAGTCACTGTGGGAAGTCACTATTGGTAGTCACTCTGATTTTTTAAAGTCACAAATCTTAAGGGGGCAATTTCTTGGGCTTCATGGGAATTTCTGATTTTTTTACTTTTTTTAACTAGTTTTGCGATTTTAAACGCTTTTAGAGGGTCCATTAACTTAACGATTTCTAAATTGACACTTTGTGTCCCAGCCTCCCACAAGATGGACCGATGACATAGCCAAGTTCGAAGGAAGTGTGTGGATGGAGGCGGCTCAAGACCGCTCGTCATGGCATTCTATGGGGGAGGCCTATGTCCAATAGTGTACGTCTACCGGCTGATGATGATGATGATGAAATTGACACTGGAATATGTTATTAAAAAATAGAAATCATAGTGATTTCATGTCGTTATCAGAGACTTTTCAGAGAATTTCATTTCGTATTGCTCATAAGATGGTTACGTCGCCTGATCTTACATTGTAATAATCCGGGTTCGATGCCCGGCTGGGTCACCATTTTCCGTTGGGATAAAATTAACGGAATTGTATTTAAATTCTGCAGATCGAATGCAACAAGACACACTTACACAAATGTTACACGCACAAACACCTCATAGAAGGTTTGGTTGTAATTATCACATGATAATAAAAGCGCCCAATGTGAAATTTTAGAATAAAGAGTAGAAACAAACAAACAAACAAAATTATAAAACGTTAGATATATGAATCTGCCCTTTCAAAACTATTCGTACAACATTTATGTATAATTATACGGGATGTGTTGTTTTGGCTTGCAAACCCCCCCCCCCCCCCCCACACCTTTATAATAGACATGTACCAGAATCGATTACAAAGATACGGAAATCACAGTGATTGGTAGTGTCTGTCTCGAGAGCGAGATAGGGTGAGATATACCAGACTCTATTTAAAGCTACCAATAAATATGAGTGGTGCTCGCGGCCCTTTGGATCGTATCGTTTGATTCCGAATATAATAGACCGATTTTCCTCGGACGCTCCGTTTATTAAGTTATCAGTTTATTTATTATCCACATAGTCGGACCGCCGCGACTCGCCCTATGGCGTGATATTCTTGGATGTGTGTGCACGTCTAGTATAAGGGCCGGTTGCTTGACGGTAATCTAATGTGAAAATAACTTTGGATTGTTACTTTTGTTTTTGATTCATTGCAAGACTGTCCAAATATACAACAAGTAAAGGAGACTGGGCCTTTTTGTATAAATGGTGGATTTAGAGTGTAACAACTAGGGACTTAATTAATTAATTATACTTGTGTAAGGAAGTAATAATATTGGGTCTTTACCTATGAAGTTGCTGTTCTATAAAGGAAATTTAAGGCCAAAAACTTTGTAAGAAAAATGTATATTTAATTATTAGAAATATTGACCCCTATTATCTATGCAGATCTGTCGTTCTAATAGGAGTTGCTATCAGGCAGTGTGATGGCATGATTTTGGATGCAGTAACTTTTAGCCCCTATAGGTATTCCTATCTATTTTTGCTGCGAGGTCGATTTCTGTGCAACCCAAACGAAATGCTTTTTAGTCACTGTATTTGCTCACAGACCAGATGATAAGACAAACATCGGCGGCTGTTAAACGTCGAAATAATTGTAAACAGTAAATAATAAATAATATTAATAAATCCAGATTGCGAAAATGTCCAGTTTTTCATAAATATAACAGTAGGTTTAATATTGGGTCCTTACCATTAAAGTTGCTGTTCTATAAAGAAAATTAAAGGCCAAAAACTTTGTATGAAAAATATATATTTAGTTAATAAAAATATTGATCCCTATTATCTATGCAGATTTGCCATTTTAATGGGAAATGCTTAATTCCTCTGCTGTAAAACTCTCGTGCAAAGGAAGCAATGAATGCTTTGAAGGCGCTTTTCACCGACTCTTCAAAGTAGATTTTCTCCCATGCAAAAAGTTATCTAAAATCTGAAAAAAAATTGGCGACGATACAAACCTACCGTCCAGCAAAGCCAACATGCCCGTCAGAGGCCAACGCCTTACGGTGAGGCCCCGGGAAGTTGAACCAGCGGGCAGCCTCACTCCCTGACTACCAGTGTTGGCAGGATATCTCCGTCTGGAATTAACCATCAGGATACCTCCGACCTCTCGACTGGTTACGGGTTCGAAGTCGCTTGCGCAAACCTCTACCTTTTTGTAGGTACATGATTTTACATAATAATAATAATTTACGTACATATATTTTGAGTTACATATTATCCACACAACTTTAGATGATGTATTCTTTATCGACAACAATCTCTCCAGAAAGACTTTATGAATCATAAGCAGATCAGTTTTTCCGAAACAACGTCACTTAATAAATATTTTATGAGCGCAAAGCGTAAACAATTTTTTAATGTAAAGGAGTACAAGTATGTATTGTAAAAGACGCCGAAGTTTAGGTGGTGCGAAGCAAAAACTTTGGATGAAATATGGGTTCCCTGAATACACAAACTAAAATAAGCAAAGTTGTTAAAAGTAAAATAAGTACTTTAAACTCCAGGCTTGGCGACGGTGAGTTTGTTTTTGGAAATACACAGTTTTGGGTTTCTCGTATAAGTTCCAAACCGTTTAGTTACACGTATTAAGTCTTATTCTACTTATTTAAGTCACAGTATCTTCAGGATCTGCAATCAAAACGCTGAAACATACATTTCGAGATTTTTCACGATCATAATCCGTTGTGTCTTTTTTCTTTTGAGAATTTGGCAAACACTCAACGAGTATGATTTTTGCAAGTAAAATTATAATCGGAGGTAAATTACTGATTATCTACGAGGACCACACTGGATGAATAAGAAAAAATGTCAAAAATCAATTTATTGTTTCTCAAGACATTCTCTATTAGCGTTAATACTTTTTTCATACGTATAAAACAATTATCGTAACATTTATTCCACTCCTAGTAGTCAAATACCTTGGAGTCTATCTAAACCCAAAGCTTAATTGAAAGCACCACCTCGAGGGCAAGAGAATAAGCTTCTATGCCTCTTAGTGGACGTGCAAAAGAGCCATGCGAAAAAACTGGGGGTTCAAACCTAAGGTTGCCTTATGACTTTACAGGGCAGTACTGCTGCATAGACTAACCTATGCTGCAATAGTCTGGTGGTCCAGGGTGAAAAAGCTCGAGACAAAAAACATGCTGAATGCCTGAGGGCTGCAACTGGCGTCATGAAGACCACCCTAACAGAGGGATTAGAGGTGGCACTCTGCTGCCCGCCTCTGGACAAGCTAATCAATCAATCCGCTAGACTGAATTATTTGGGCGAGTGGAAGCGAGGAGGGCCTAATCATCCTGAGCAAAAACCCATTCACCCTGATCCAGGATCGACTACTAAATTATTTTTTTCTAGAGAAGTCCTATACAATCTAAATCCCCACCATGAAGAACTGGAAAAATCCGCTTTGGCTCGTAAGCCACAATGCGGACGCCTGGCTCACCGACGGATCAGAAACAAATGGACGTTTTGGGGCAAGCGTGTACGGACCCAAAACCAACTACAGAATCAGCATCCCCTTTGGACTGACTACAGAATCAGCAACTACAGAATTAGCATCCCCCTTGCATGAAGTCCCAGACCACATCCTTCTGTGGTCTAGGACTGCATGCAAGAGCTCAACAAATTGGAAAAAGCCAACAAAATCACCTTAATATGGATACCGGGCCATCAAGGCATACCCGGCAATGAAGAGGCCGACAGACTGGCAAAACTGGGCACACTGGAATGTCCGGTGGAGCCAGTTGTTGGAGGTCCCCTTCGTTATAGGTAAAAAATCATCAGGGACTGCTTGGAGCAGGATCACCAGGCGTTCTGGAAACAGAGCCAAGGATGTCGTCGGGCAAAAGCCACGATTTGAGCAACCACTTCCCTAGCAAACCAAGGCCCTACTCGACATGAGCAAGAAGAACCTTAAAACCCTTAGCTTGACCGAGAGCAATAACTGCCAAATATGTGACGAAGAACCTGAAGACAGTATATACATGGTTGGTCGCCCATGCCTCGCCGCAAAAAGACACAGGAGCTACATATAATACACTACACATAATAGGAGCTATAGTTCCGATTATGTGTAGTTTATGCTGATGGAACTTGTAGTTTATGCTGATGGAACAGGATCCACGCAGAATAATATAATTTAGATTGACCTTGCGCGAATTGCGTTGAAAACCAGGCCATTTCCAGTGAACAAACGATTTAAAATAAGGGGGCGTCCATTAAATACGTAAGGCGATTATGGCGATTTTACAACCCTTCCCCTCCATCCCTTCCCCCTGGTAATATGTCGTGAGATTTGGCTGGACCCCCCCCCCCACCCTTAATCTCACGTGAGGTTTTTCAAAATGCTTATTTTTAGTGTACTTACGCTATATGTGCTTGATTGCGTTGGATTTATTAAAAAAAACATAATTTGTTAACCCAGTATCTAGCAATTTTAGTTTCTTGCAGAAAAAAACGTGATTTTGCCGAGTGATTGGGTGAGATTCGGCCCGTTTTTCTCCTCCCCCCCCCCCCCCCCTCACTCTAAACGCCTCACGTAATTAATGGTCGTCTCTTAACTTAAAGACATTGAAGTTTCTCACTAAGTTCCATCACACTAGTTGCTAATACAATAGCAGCAGCATTGTCCGCATAGATTAAAAGTCTGCCAGTTGTGTTACTGCGGGAATGTAGTTCATATACATGAATAAGATATTCCTATATATAAACGAGGTATGCTCCTTGGGGAATCTCGAGCGATATCTTTCCGGCGTGCCGGAGATATGTTTCTCAGGTTTCTTGATATCGCACGAGATTCGAGATTCCCGCCGCGGCGGTGGATAAAGGAGGATGTCGCTTAAATATCTTTGAAAATATTGGAACTATTGAAATCGATCTGTAATTTGCCATTTCGGATTGTTTCCCTCTAACGGTTCCTAATGGTTTAAAGTCTCATCCGGTTGCCTCCTCGTAGAGGGACCTAACCTGTCAGGGCCGCTGCGAGATTCTGCCATGGGTGTAAGGAGTTCGTAACATGTGAAACGATGTGAAGGACGGATCAATCAGATACCCATAAACACTTTACTAGGGGGAGAAATAATCTGATTCTTCCTCGTCCAAATCTAGAACTTTTTAAAAGGGATCCGAACTACGTCGGAATTATAAGCTACTCTCTATCTCTAGTATCAAAAAAATAAGCCGCGAAGGAAAAATTCCCCAATTTAAAAATAAACTCAAGATATATCTCATTGAAAGAGAATTGAACGACATTACCGATCTCTTAAAACTGTATGCATCTCGACTATATCCCTTTCGGTAAAAGGTTTTTAATCAATTTTAAATTTGACTAAAATATATTGACTATTTCTATTATTAGGTAGGCATATATTAATTATATATTGACTATTTTTATTTGCAATATAATTACTAAGATATTTAATTTTACTTTTGACAATCGTCACATATTTTTTTGTTCTTTTTGACATAATATTTATTAATTTTATACTAAAAAAAAACTTATTTGTATCGGTATTTTAAAGAATTAATTATGTTCATTATAACCTTCTTTTTTTCTCATTACATTATTCATTATATTCAATGTAATAGAATCACTACTTATTGATTTAATTTCTACAAATCTTCTCTATATCCTACTTTCTACATATCTTACTCTGTGTTTTTTATCTGGTAAACTAAATGGTGAGACTCGATTTAATTCTACGATAAAAGCTTCTTTATTCTTACGAGTAACCTTTTATGTTTTGATTATTAATAGAAGAATTTGATTATTAATGAAGAATTCAATCATATCACGGCCAAATGTAATTGTAATACAACTGTCTATACAACTATGTATTAGTTGTTAGGACAATAAATTATTTGATTTGATTTAATTTGACGTGACACAAGATACAGGGAGTGTTGTGTGCACAGCAGATTTTCAAAATTGCACTCGTAACATGTGAAACGATGTGGAGGACGTAACAACATACAGAGAGTGTTGTGTGCACGGCAGATTTTCGAACGACACGCGCGCCAAACCCGCCGCTCCACCACCGTTATAATCTGCAAAGTTACAGCAGCAGTTTGCCGCCTACTTGCAGCTGACTAGTGATAGAATTTCAGGAACATTTCAGTTGCAACATCTCGGTTGCTACAAATTACACGCGATAAATTTGTTTTTATCCTATTTATAAGGATGGTTTATTTCAGTTTGTCAACATGTCTACTCCATTCAACAACTAATAATGCAATTTTCTCTCGATTGTAAACCTGAAATCGGCATCCCTATTTGCACGGTGTGCAGTTCTCGGTCCGCCGATGTCCTGTAGCGTGGCGTAGACGTCGCGCGTCGCAGAGCTACGCTTTATCTCGCCGAACGATGCGGCGGCTAAAAAGATAAAAGTTTACGAGAGCCTGACGCGGGACGGTGCAGCGACTGTGAAATGGAGAATTTCGCCAAGCTCGGTTACGTCTAGCGGTCTAGCGGCCGGGAATACCTGGCATCATGACTAAGGAAATGAAGAGAGAGGCCCCGTAACAAAATACGTCTGGCTAGCCGATCGTGTAATTGGGGCGAGATTTGGGCCCTTGGGAGATAATGGGCCCTGTTTCAGTTCGGCCACTAAGACCCATGTGTATAAGGTTCGGCCAAACTCACAGCTCAACACCCATTCTGTTCAGGGTTGGTCATACTCACGGGTCAACACCCATCCGGCGGCCTCCTCGAATGAAGTGTGAGCCTGGGTAGGACCCTGGCCTTAGGGCTAGTTTCCCCTAGGAATCTATCTTCTGGCGCTCCTGGGCGGTCTGCGCACCGTGCGGCTTAAGCCAATCGGCTGTGCACTCTGACTAACAGTCGGGGGAGTCTGGAAGCAATACTGTTTCCCATAGAGCGGGGGTGGTCGCGGACCTTACGGCGACTGCTTTTGAAACGACCATCGGCTACCCGATACTGGGTGAACAGGATGGATGCAAAGGATGCCGTGGTGTGCGATAGATTCGGTACACACCGTTTCACCGCTTCGCAAGGGAGAGGACCGCGCAAGCGACCTCGAACTCGGAACCAATCGAGAGACTGGAGTAATCTGGTCGCAATTGGAAGTAAGGGCGTGAGTGTAAGCCCGCTGGGTAACACTCCTGGCTATCTCGCGGTTATGGCGTTGGCCTCTTACGGGCATGTGGCGCAGCTTGACGGTGGACTGTTTTTGTCCAAGTCTTCTGCGCTCACTTCAGGGAGACAGAACGACTAATCATTAAAACTTCCTGAGGTGACGGGCTCGCCCGTTGTAGTTGACAATTCTAGGCTCAACACCCATCCGGCAGCCTCCACGTAGTAAAGCGAGCCCAGGTAGTACTTCGGCCTGCATGCCAGTTGCCCCTAGGAATCAACATTCGGGCGCTCCTAGACGATTGTGTATTCCGACGGATAGCTGGGGGAGTCTAGAAACAGTATTGTTTCCTATAGAGCAGGGGTGATTGTTAACCTAATGGGAACTGCTCTTGAAACAACCAATCGGCTACCCGATACCGGGTGAACATCCGCGTAAAGTATCATCGCTACGTAAGGGAGAGGACCGCGCAAGCGACCTCGAACCTGTAACCAGTCGGGAGACCAGTCGGATTAACCTGGTTATCTCGCGGTAAGGCATTGGCTACTATACACTTCTATATTATACACACTTCTATATTAGTTTAGCTAATAAAAATCCCGTTTTTACATGAAAATATTAATACTTTTCGGGAGCTCTTTGTCGTAACATTTGAACGAACGCACGTCACACTTAAAGCACGTCACACTTAAGCACGTCACAAGCACGAACGCACGTCACACTTAAAAAACGATAAAGCAATCTTAGTAATGTTTATTTTCTAAGAGTGCTTTATGAATCAATTATAATTTTATAGTGATGGACAGGTGATATATATTTGTTATAAATTAACAACATAAACATTAGCAAAACATATTATGTTACGAGTATAATATAATAAACGAGCATTGCAAATTGTCATGATTCTATAAATATTATCGAGGTACTTCTCTTTATGAAAGTATGTTTTATCATATTATATTATATTATCATATTATATGTAACTACTTATTGATAAGAGTATTATATACGTTTTTATAATATAAATGTATATAAAGTATGTCTCATCCCTGTATGTATTATTCTATTATGTAAGAATATTTAAGAATACCTATTTATGCTAAAATATTTTTCTTTCTCTTTAAGGTTTTTATTTTAAATTTAAAGTAACTAGATTTTACGTCTGACGATGATTGAATTAAAAATAATTTTCCACTATTCAAGTTCAACATTCAACATGTCCTCTCGTTGGGCAATATAAAATGTTTGAAAATATAAAATCTGCGTATTTTAAAGAAAAATGTTTATTCGTGATTCCATAAATATATACCGTGATTCCATACCTACAAGATCAGCTCGCGCGGCGATAGAAGACCGATACTTATCCATAACTTATCGAAGACCTATGTACTCGTATGTTTATGTACCCTAGTTTATGTTTATGTTATTGTATGTTTATGTTTATGTCTATGTACTCGTATGTTTATTTACCCTATGTACAACGTATGTACTTGATTGGTTTTTGAGTTACTTAACTTATCGTGTTTATTTATTTGATCTCCCGGTTGCCTATTAATTTCTGTATACTGGTCAAACTAAGAATAATAGCGTTCTGACTGTTTTACTAAATATGTTTGAATAATAGGTAATAGAAAAAATCGGTTGTGTCACCCCAAGATTTTTCCGACAAGCGGAAACCCCCCCCCCCCCCCCTCACGCGCCAATCCCTTAACCCTCAATCCCCCTCCTCCTTAATTCAGAATTCTGCCAGACAAAATGCATAGCACTAGAAGGCTATGCATTCAGGCAAAATCTTTTAATAATGTTTTCTCACCATTAACATGACTATTTGATTATAAAGTATTTCATAAACTTGATTATAACTAGTTGATCATTCGAATTGATTACCTGCCATATAAAACATGTACATAATATATATCCATCGTGTCCTATTTTATCTAAGTTTATTGAAAGCAATAAATATTATAATAATTATAGTAGAACCAAAATTAGTTTCGAATCAGCAGTGCGATCCGTCCTTAAAGCAGCAGCCACAGCGGCAACTGTAAGTAATTATTGATTTGTAATACGTATGTATAAATATAATATAATTTATATTTGTATGCACATTTACTTATATTGAATTTATGTTGTATAAGTATGATTTATATAAACTAAACAAATTTTGCGGTTATTTGTCATTTTTTGGTGGGGGGGGGGGGGGGGGGGAGTCCTTGCTGTTTGGACTTGGACGATAAGTTTTCCCGGCAAAGTTACATTTTCGGCAAAGTTACATTTGCCGTCTACAAACGCCGACGGGACTGTAGTCTGTTACCGCGCGGTAGGAATACGTTTTATCTAGACTAATAAATATTTACGGATGTATTTTGTTTCATAATTTAGTTTGTAAAATATATTTCAAATAATTTTGAACGGCGTTAGTTATACGGCATAAAGCATGTATTTTAAGAATTATCTATCTAATTATAGGTGCATGCTGTTTACCTTAAATACATAAATAAAATAAAAATAAAGTGTAGATGACACGACCAAATTGACACAAGCTTCTAATGTTTGAAAAGACTCATCTACGCGTTTACTTTACTTGCGGGTATCAATTCTTCTTCCGCTGAACAGGTGGCACTGTACGGCACCTCCTGGGATAGAGTTATTCTTGGGGAGAATAGACGAATGCAGAAGAGGATATGCCATCAACAGCTGTCGTCCACTATTTTAATTTACATTTTAACCAGTGGCGGCGGGCGATCGGTAAAAAAATGTAAAACAACCGTTCACGATACAATGCTGGTAAAAAATAAGACGAGACATATAGGTTCATACTAAATCGAGGCGTTACAAACAAATGTCTGAATGTTTACTTTATTAGACTACATGGCGCCATGACAAGTTTCTGTTTCTAAAATAAAGAACCCTTCGTGTTCAAGTTTAAATCCGATTCGGACCATTACTGAAGAGCTCATTGAGTGATACCCTTGCTGAGTTGGCCACGAAGACCCATTCTGTTCAGGGTTGGTCACACTCACGGGCCAACACCTATCCGACGGCCTCCACGCATGAAGTGCGAGCCTGGGTAGGACTCTGGCCTTATGGTCAGTTTCCCCTATGAATCAAACTTCTGGCGCTCCTGGACGGTCTGCGCACCGTGCGGCGTAAGCCAATCGATTGTGCACTCTGACTAACAGTCGGGGGAGTCTGAAAGCAGTATACTTATTCCTATGAAGCGGGGGTGGTTGCGGACCTTACGGCGACTGCTCTTGAAACAACCATCGGCCATCCGATCCTGGGTGAACAGCCGGGCAAAGGACGCTGTGGTCCGCGCTAGATTCGGTATACACCGTTTCACCGCTTCGTGAGGGAGAGGACCGCGCAAGCGACCTCGAACTCGTAACCAATCGAGAGACCGGAGTAGTCTGGTCACAATTGGAAGTAAGGGCGTGTGGGTTTGGCCCGCCAGGTAACATTCCTGGCTATCTCGCGGTTAAGGCGTTGGCCTCTTACGGGCTTGTGACGTAGCTAGGTGGTGGACTGTTTTGTCCCCAAGTCTTCTACGCTCACTCCAGGGAGATAGAACGACTAGTCGTTAAAACTTCCTGAGGTGACGGGCTCGCCCGCTGTAGTCGACAACCCAAGTTGAGTGATACCCTAAAAATGACCTCGTATGGGCCTAGCCATAAGTTTCCATACATGAGCGCCTACAGAACGTTTGCATAAGGTACATATTCAATCTGAGGAAGTATGACCATGTTTCCGAGTACCGATCAAAATTGCAATGGCTTCGTATACGGGACCGGAGAAATTTGCATATCCTTTCACTTCTATATAATGTCCTACACAACCCTACATCTCCCTCCTACCTCAACGAGGCTTTTACCGGATTAGGAAGTCATGGTCTCCCACTTCGTTCAAGTCAGAATAATATCCTACGTATCCCAAAACACAATACCACTTTTTTTTCCTACTCCTTCTCCGTACATGCAGCTCGACTGTGGAATCAGCTTCCTTTAACTATTCGAGGCGCTAGCTCGCTGTTCACCTTTAAGCAATCATTGAAAAAGCACTTCCTTTCACAATTTATCTACTTTTATCTCACATTATTTATGTAAAAATGTAGCGTTATTATGTAAAAATGTAGTGTTATAATGAGGTCCTCCGTGACTTAAGTAATATATCTAAACAAATACTTACGTAGCTACATTAAAAGTTTGTTGTACTCTAAATATCTGTCAGTGTCAGTTTTAATACCTGTTATAATGACTGTTCTAAATTTAATATGTTCACGCCTGATTGCCAGCCTATGGAGACCCCGACGCTCATTTTTAATTAGGTGTTTACCTACTCTCTGTATTTCTAATACCATTCGAGCAGTCGTGTTTTCCATGGGATGCAAATTAGGCGCTTCTTTTATTCCTTTATATCATGTTCTATTTTTGTAGTCATTTAATTTCTTCTTATTTTTATTTCTCTGCTCCCTCTATTTCTCTCAGTGCCTGCCTAGGTACTTATCGGTTAATTACTGTTAATATTTTTATTTCCATAATCCTATATGTTAGTCGGCAGGGTTATTGTGGCTTTCTGGATTGATATCTGGCAACCTGCGTACTCCTGTACAAGATATATACACTTACTACATTCAATAATTCCCGTTTGCTCTATATATACCTCTGCATACATTTATCTTTCATGTCTTTCTCGTATCTAAATCCTTCTCCGACCCGGTCTACTCCTCCCCCGCCCCTGTCACCCGTAACATCTACCCAATCATCTCCTTTCCTGTCCTTGTCTCCTACATCACCTACTTTAAATGCACTAGCGGGCGACAGTAGTGACTCTTACTTTTCATCATCTGAAAACCCACCGGATCTACGGTCGCTGCTGGTATCTAAAGTTTCCCGTCATAAGCATGCCTACAACATATGTCATATCAATGCCCAGAGCGTACCGGCTCATCACTCCGATCTAATAGCTTGCTTTGCTGAACCGGATTCTCCCGTTGACGCTGTTTTGATCAGCGAGACCTGGCTGAGACCGACTCTTCCAACCAATCTTTATAAATTGCCCGGTTTTACACTGATCAGAAATGATCGCAGTGGAAACCGACGGGGCGGTGGCGTTGCTTTATACCTCCGTGACAAGACTCCATATAACATCATTGCATCCTCGGCTGGAATCTCGGCCATGGAATACAGTTTTGTTGAAGCGAAATTACGCGGTAAGACACTTCTAATTGGCGTTGTTTATTGTCCTCCCTCGACTAATTACTTTGCCGAATTCGATTGCCTGCTTTCGACAATCATAGGAAATTACTCCGATGTAGTAATCATGGGGGACTTTAACACTTGCTTAGCCTCAGACGACCATAGGAGCTCCCAATTTCGTAACTGCGTTGAATCCGTCAATCTCAACATTTTACCCCTGGGACATACACACTGCACGCCTGGTTGCCAACCAAGTCAAATTGACCACATGCTAGTGACTTGCCCTGACCGCATCCTTTGCCACGGCCAAATCGACGCGGGTGGCTTCTCAAACCACGATGCTGTCTACCTGAGCTACAGACTCAAACCCCAAAAAACTCCTAAGACAACCTTTTCCTACAGAGATCTGAGGCGGGTCGACTGGTTTGCTTTAAGAGAGGCTGTCTCGCAGGTGGATTGGTCGTGCGTCCTTAACAGCGACTCCATGGATTTCATGGTTGGTTACTTCTCCTCTGTTCTTACAAACGTCTATAATAAATTTGCGCCATTGAGAACAGTTTGTGTGAGACACGCGCCGTCGCCATGGTTAAATGACACCATAAGGGCTGCCATGGCGCTGAGGGACCGATCTCATCGCCGCTATAAACGCAGACCGTCTGATGGGAGCAGGGAGAATTACAGACAACTGAGAAATCGATGTAATCAGCTATGCAGGAATGCAAAAAAGTCGTTCTATACCTCTCAGATTGCTGCTTCTGGCAACAATATCTGGAGATTCCTACGTCAACTTGGCTTTGGAAAAGTCCCAAATGAGGTTCCGTCCAACATAGATATCGAGGCTTTAAACTGTCACTTCGTCACTCCTACGGTTTCCATGAGCGCCGCGCTAAAGTTGGCTACTTTAAAATTCATAGAAACGAAACCGAGGGCTCATTGGCCGGCTTTTAACTTTAACTCGATTACCTCTGCAGTAGTTGATAAACTCCTGAGTGAAGTGAAAACCAAAGCAACTGGGAACGACGGTCTAAATATTTCCCTACTACTACCGATCAAGGCTGAGGTATTGTCAGTAATTACGCACATTATCAATCATTCCCTTACTTCGTCCACTTTTCCAGCTGAGTGGAAGCGTGCCCTTGTTGTTCCTGTATCTAAATGCTCTAATCCTTCAGCTTGCAAGGACTTTAGACCGATCTCGATTCTACCAACACTTTCTAAATTACTTGAGCGAATTGTCTTCTCACAGCTGAACGATTTCCTCGAACAACATAGCATACTTAACCCTCTGCAGTCGGGTTTTCGCTCTAGCCACAGTACCACAACCGCCCTCACTAAAATTACTGAGGACTTCCGTGTTGCTATGGATCGCCGTCAGCTGACGGTCTTAATCCTCCTCGACTTCAGCAGTGCCTTCAACTCGGTAGATTTTGACCTTCTCTTAGCCTGCTTGCACAGTTTAAACCTATCTCCTTCAGTCACTGCCTGGTTTCATTCCTACTTACACGGACGCGAACAACGGGTATCGGTCAAAAACTTGCTCTCGAGTTGGTCGAAAATTATCGCCGGTGTGCCCCAAGGTGGAATTTTATCACCTCTCCTTTTCTGCTTGTTTACTATCTCCATCTCTGAAAATTTGTCTTGTAAATACCACCTATATGCCGACGACCTTCAACTCTATGCTAGTTTCGCTCCCATGGATGCGGCTAGTGCCATATCCGCATTAAACTCCGATTTAAACTCGATAGCGGTATGGTCTCGTAACCATGGCCTGCTTCTTAATCCGTCAAAAACCCAAGCAATCGTCATCGGAAGTCGCTCACTCATTGCCAAGTATAAAAATAATCTCCCCCTTATCAATATCGACAACGTCGTTGTCCCTTACAGCAGTTCTGTGAAAGACCTTGGCCTGCTTATTGATGAAAACTTATCTTGGCATCCTCAAGTAAGTGAGGTCAGTCGTAAAGTCTTTGGAAGTCTCCATTCTTTTAAACGGGTTCAGAATCTCTTACCTCTTTGTATTAAACGCCAAATGGCACAATCTTTTCTTTTACCGCTAATTAATTACGCTGATGTGGCCTACCTAGATGCGAATGAAGAACTACTCGATAAGCTAGATAGGGTTCAAAACGCGTGTATTCGCTTTGTTTATTCCCTGAAGAAGTTTGATCACATATCAAACTTTCGCAGGCAAATGGAGTGGCTACCCATTAGACGATGTCGGGAATTTCACATACTCGCCCTACTCTTCCGCGTACTACAGTCAAACTGTCCTACTTATTTGTATAATCTCTTCTCTCCGCTATCATCCCATGGTCTCCCATTGCGCTCTCAGGAAAATCTATTACTGGCTATACCTCAGCATTCATCAACTTTCATGTCTAGGTCTTTCGCAGTGCAAGCGGCCCGTCTCTGGAATTCCGTGCCTTTACCGATAAGACAACTTGAAAACCTGAGCGGGTTTAAAAATTCTTTAAAGAGACATTTACTCAACTTATGAATTCCCCCTCCCCTCCCGTCTCCTTTGCTTGTCCTTATATTTCACTCCTCCCTTCAATACGAGTTGGCATACGTTACTAATCACTGAATTATATTTTATACTATGATGACTTTTTTGTATGTGTATTTATTTATTACTTGTAAATTTATTTGCCCACATAAACCTTCAGTCACAATAACCCTGGCGGTATGGTCGGTAGATATTGCCACTTGGCAATAGGCCCACCACATTGTATTCTTTTGTGTGTGCAATAAAGCTTTTCAAACAAACAATAAATATTAATCATAAATTCTAACCTTTCCGTTATCCCCTCCCTTTCCTTACCTTATTTTGGCAGTTTATTTATTTACTTATTTATTTATTTATTTATTTGTTAATATATCAAAATATGTATGTATATACATATACATACATATAATATGTCAAACTCAAAAATTTATTTATATATTTACATTTTACTTTAGATACACACACAATATATATTATATGCTATAATTTCAAATTTAATTTTAGGCTATAATTTGTTGCCTACTCTTCTTTTCACACCAGCATGTTGGTTGACTGGAAGATATTGCTGTAGTGTAGCAATAAGTCCGCCATTGTACCTTATTTTATTGTGCAATAAAGAGATTTTCATTTCATTTCATTTCATTTCCATAAGTAACGACACACTAATTTAACGTCCACCTATTTGGTCTGCTGCCATATTGTTGACTGCCTTTACACTTTCTGTCTTTCGGTCACCGGGAGGATTTTTTCTCATTATCAAATAATTAAAAACCTAATATTTCACTTAATTCACAATTGTCACGATATTCCTAACTAGAATAAAACGGTATTAATCCGTGAACAAGTCGTTTTACGACGTATAAAGCAGAAATTAGGGAAATCGCTGCCTAGTCCTAGGCTAGTCATCGAAAACCTTTTTTCAAATCGTATTGTGACAAAATTGTGACTTGAATACCGCAAGTTATCTGTGATTCTCGGTAATGTAAAATAATAATTTTGACTCAGGCCAGGACTGGTTAGAGTATGGTCCATTCAATCGATTGTATTCCGACTTCACAAGTCAAAATATCGTAGTATTTCAAACACACAGTTTGTGTACCAATCTGCGGTAACCGTTCTCTGTTCATATAAGGGAATTATGGCTGCACGTTCTGATTTTGAGACAAACGAAACGACCATTTTCTTTGATATGCTATGGGAACGGACAACTTTTGTAGGTAGTAGGGTGGTGTCGACTACAACGGGCGAACCCGTCACCCCAGGCTGGTATAACGATATATAATAATTCTATCCGCCGTGGGATGAGCGTAGAAGACTTGGGGACAAGACAATCTACTGTCTAGTTCACCAGAAACTCGTTAGAGACACCAGGTAAAGGTAACCAGCGGGCAGACTCGCCCCTCGATCTCCGTCTGGAATTAACCTTCAGGATACCGCCGTCCTCACAACTGGTTACGGATCCGAAGTCGCTTACGGGACCTCTACCTGTTGTATTACAGCGGTAATTCAGTTTGAATTTGTCGCGGACCTGGGCGTTCTTTGCCCGTAGTGCCACACGGGATCTAGTGGCCCAAGGTCATTTCAAGGGTGGCGTAACAACAGGTCAAGATCCACCCCCGCTGCTTAGGAAACAGTGTATTTCCATAGTCTCCAGACCCCTTCAGCAATTAGTCAGAATGCACAACCGATTAGCTTCGCCGACCGGTGCGCAAACCGTCCAGTGGCGCCGCGAAGCAATCCCGCCGGGAGAAGCTGGTAATAGATTAATTTATAAATCGGCAACGTTAATAAAGCCTGCAACGGAGTAGCGCAGCGACATATTTCCTTATCACACCTACACAACTCAGGAAGGCAAGTAGATGCTAGAACGAGAATGTAATTATTTTAATTTTCAGAACGTTGCCAGCTTTACAATTCGGGTCGGTGGAATAAATGATCGTATACGTATTAAATGCAGAAAATGTAAACTGACAACGTTAACAATCCGGAGGCAACTTTATTTGTCGCTTTCAATTTATTTGTCGCTTTCAAGCATCCACGCGTGACATTATGTTAGATGGAGAACAACTTTGCTAATGCTAATGCAATTACTTTGCTAATGAATTAGTAATTATAAATGTATGAATAATTTTGTCTCTATTCATGTGTCGCTTAAAATAGTTTCGGGTGACGAAAGAAAATACTCAATAACATGAAACCAGCGACAAAAAAGTGCAAGAGTTTTATTAAAGCTGATACTTTCAGGATCAGACAGTATTTTGGCCATAGAATGCCGGGGTATAGCCAGCAGACCAGAATCCGCGACACCTGGCGCTGGCGTACTAGGAAAGGTGTAATTATAATTTGTTCACTCGAAGTGCTTTGGAAAGCTGAAAATTCATCAGTAGACAAAGTATGCAATAAAGAACTCGAAACATATGGTAAGACTGCTTTATAATTTAACCCGTGGCGTCAACATCTCGACACCATTATATTGCCTTATTGCGACCATTATATTCATATTCATATTCATTGTATTAGTATACTGGTATACAAGTCAGATACAGATTCAGAACATTCCTAGATATTAGCAAACAAACAAAGAAAATATATAATAAACAAAACAAAACGAAGAAAAAAACACAAAAATAATGTAAAAAGAAGAAATACAAGACAAAATGCAGAGATCATTAAATACTTTAGCCACCAAAGCATTTTAGACTTCACTCGAGTAATATTCCTCCAGTGAGTAAAACGCCTTATCTGTAAGGTACCTCTTAAGGCGTCTCTTAAACACGTCAAGAGATTGCGCCTGCCTAATGTGCTCGCTGAGTTTGTTGTAAACCGCTGGGCCGGCGATATAGGCTAGCCTCTCCGACTTGGATAGTGCTTGACTTACCGAACGTAGCATGCTACATGATCTTGTTGGATAGTGATGATGCACACCATTAACTTCAAAATCGGCTAGATGTCTGCGAACGAACAGCGCTACTTCCATAATATAAATGGACGGCAGCGTCATGATGCAGAGATCTCTAAACAGAGGCCTAGCTGGCGTATCAAGCGCCACACGCGCTATTGTGCGGACTGCACGCTTCTGCATGACGAAAGCCCTCTACCTGTCGGCTGCTCGCCCCCATAACTCCGCGCCGTACGTTAGCAGTGAATGAACGTATGCAAAGTAACACATGCGCAGCGCGGATAAATCGAGAAATGAAGCGATGCGATAGAGTGCATAGCACGCTCTTCTCAATTTATCACATAAAGCATCAATATGTAGGTGCCATCGTAACTCATTATCGATTACGAATCCCAAGAACTTATTGCGCGGTAGTTGACCGACGCGTGACATGTATGGAGATGCTGACGCCACGGGTTAAATTATGAAGCAGTTTGACCATATATTTCAAATTCTTTATTGTATCCACGATCTACCAGATGCATTTTCAGCTATTCCAAAACATTTTAGGTACTAATTAAAATTACACGTTTCCTAGTAAGCCAGCGCCAGATGTCCCAAAATCTAGTCCGCTCACTGTAGCCCGGCATTCTATGGCCAAACTAGTGTCTGACTGATCTGAAAGTATCAGGTTTTCCAAAACTCTTGCACTACGACTACTCGTGTAACCACCATTTCACATTCTATCAACCTGCTCATCTTGCGCTGTAATGCTGCGTACAGACTGACGAAAGGTAACATGCAATGTAACATGAAAGGAGCATTTCATCAGTGTGGACGCAGCGCGCGCACGAACCGAACATGTACCAGCTTGCGTCTGTTTCCGGCGTGCGCGCGAACGTAGTGTCAGTCTCCTGAAAACACGCGAAGAGAATAGAGTGTGATGACCAATTTTGTGGATTCCATAAAATGTCTCGTGTTCTGTACGCCTCGATTAATTGTATGGCTTTTTCTTCACTCCACGATTCGTTCGTAGCTGTATTCATACCAGGTTCAGTTCGTGTTCGCGCGCGCGTCGACACAACCCGTCCACATTGGCGCTCTGAGCACACCGCGCGCCTCTTTGTGTTCGATCGAAAAACGGACAAATCACAGATCGCTCCGCGCGGGACTTGAAATGCTCGAAATCGTGCGCATGACATGCACAGTTCGCGCGTCCAGACTATGAGAATTCGTTACAAAGTGTGTTACATTGCATGATACATTGCACCAATGTGGACGGCAAATTCTTTCATTTCATGTTACGTTTCATGTTATCAGTCAATATGCAACATTACATTATACCTAATTGATTCGCAGGCCTTTTCAAAACGCTTCGCCGACCGGTGTTTGCCTACCCCTGGCCTCAGCTGAAAGTTAAATGGCCGTAATCATTAAACATTTAGAGGAGGCGGAATTGTAACTGCCTACGTAATCCGCGGAAGGGTTTCGTTGAACGTATACATATTGTAGTCGACGTTGCACGAACTTAACCGATGAGCTTACACATATAGCTACTCGTTTCCATTTCCCAGAACAGATATAGATAAATTAGTTGATTTATAGGTGAGTGCTAATAATGATCGAGGTGTAGCATTGTTTATTTAGGGTTGTCCTTTTACTTCAACATTGGAAGTCCGCTCCTAATAGCTTTACACGCCAGGGCACATAATTTAAAATTTGATTAATGCCGCAACTTTTTGGTCGATTTTGTAGACTAACAATATTGTTTTTTCATGAATTCCCTCTTGATACCTAATAATGTATAATAAATAAAATATAAACGAAGCTGCCATGGAATTCACCGACCGAAGTCGGGCCCATCATATAGTGTTATTACACTTCTGGGGGGGAGCAGTGGATTCCGGACTAACGACCGGCTGTGGTAGGTTTAGGACGGCTGTCTTGCCACATGTGAGCGTTCACCTTACCACCCATTCACTCCTCCTTCGAATCCATAGAATTTGAGATGCGGAAATCACGGTTTTAGATAATTTTTCTAAGAAGGAGTTGATTATTTTCCTGGGGAGACCAAGATCTTTAAAAAGGTGAAACAGAGATTTAGCTGGCAGGCCACGAGCGCCAACTTCCACCGCGTGAAGGTGAACAGTGAAGCCTTTCCTGGTGACGGCATTTCCGAGATCATGGTATTTATTTAATTTGTACTCGTGGTCTTTTGGGATATTTGATTCCCATGGAACAGTTAATTCTACGATAAGGGCCATCTTCCGAGATAGAGAGTAAAGCTGGACGCAGGGCTGTGCATCCGACACTTTCAGGGAATTTATACTGCTTAGAGACCGAATCGACCTACAGAATCCAATCTGAATCCAATCTGATTAGTCATGTATATTACTCATATAGGTATATGTAGGTATATATTACACGCGGATCTGTCAAACAACGCAAAATGCCTATATGCATTGTTGTCGGCCGACTGGTTTAAAAGCAATAGTAATCAAGAGCCCTTTCGATAACACAAAAAAAGGAGATGTAAAATATTGGGAAATGGCGTTCATTAATATTTTAGGCGCTTGCAAGGGTTCTGGTCTTTACACGAAAACATACCGAAAGTATCTTGTAGATATCGATCAAGTCTCCTCGCCATATGCATTTCTCCAAACATGTCGACAAACAAGAGACTAAATCCTCCGTACACACAATAAGGCAGCCAAGGTTGAGTAATTACATAGGTCAGCAAAGGTCCCCGAAGCTGAGATTATTTTGCCAAGCATCATTGTTGTTTTATCCTCATAAGTCCTTTCGTGCTATAAAAAGCACAAATTAGTCTACTCAATTAAGACCAGACATTTTATCGTTACCAAGAGTGACTGAATCGTTAGCAACCTAAAGTGCTGTTTTCCGCAGTAAATATTTTTCAACCATTTTTTTTCGATATTACTTTTGTGAGATAGCAGCACTGACGAGTCATTCATTTACTTTAGTCTATGGTTGTAGTAGCCATATAATTTTACATATATATTATATTGTAATTAAGCGATTATCTTATGTATTTAAATTATTATTGCTGAATTAAATTATTATTTAATTCAGCGATTATCTTCTAAATTGTATTTTTTATTCTGTTACGACACCGTTTGACGGGTTCGACTGTTTTAGTTGACAGCTCTAGTTGTCTTAATGTCCGCTGTAGCTTTGTGAGGCGTCGATGGTCGATGTCGTTCACAAAATAGGTACTCTAAATCTGATATTTATATAGGACCGAACATAGGACTTATACTAACCTGGCATACCTAGACATAGATAGACTAGAGGTCACTAGAGTGAAGCCGCCATCACACAACTGCCTCTTGCGTGAATAGGGGCATTGATTATATAGCGTATTAGATTGTCCAGCGTTGTACTACAATTTGGCAACTAGGATTTGACTACAAAACAAAACGCGTAGAAGGTCTTCTATTATTATGTTCAATATAGCGGCGATATAACAGTATAGTTAACATAATAACATAATAATATAAATATATAACATAATTCATGTTATAAAAGTGTGATTACATAATAATAAATTATAATATTATATAATATACGGTATAACATAATAATATAATAAAAACAATTTTCTTAATCATAGGTCCTATTTAATTTAGTATCATTTACATAAAGATGTCAATTTTTAATTTGGCATACAGCTACATTTAAGTTCAGATAGACTAATAGATGGCATAAAAATGCAATACATGGCAATAATATTGAATGGGTTTTTATAATCAATCAGCCCTTTATATAAAAAAACATTCATTGTCAATGTTATTACAGATGGCCAAGTAAATTGCTATTAGTTTCACCGTCAATGCTATCAGGGCCACCCTCATTTCGCCGGCGCAAAAGAGTTGCCAAATTGTACTATAATGTTGAGAATTTTTTATACCATATATAATCAATAATAAGGGAAAGGCGACGTTCGTAGGCGTTCGGTTTAAATTTTATTTTTGTAGGTTTTTCGCGAAGCTCTTCATTTAATCTCGTGGAACCCCAGGGTCCAGCGAAACACCATTCGGGAAACGTTGCTCTAAAAAACTCCTTCTTCGATAAATGGAGTTGGTATAATATGTATCGTATTGCAACGCCCGATAAAGTGCAGAACAGTTTTATTTTAATTAAGAAACCTTTACAGATCGTAGACATTAATTAAAATACTGAAATTATTAAAAAAAACTCTCTTAAAAAACATGGACCATGAAAGGCTATTAGACATTTCGTTTGTTTACAGTAGCTATGCGACGGTGTTATGTATAAAGATTAGTAATAAATAAAAAAATATTAAATTATAATAAATCATGGTAAGAAATATCAATGTAAGAATTTAGTATAAATGTAAGAATTTAATACTTAAATTTAAAACACATATAATCACAATATTGTTTTTAATTAATTAAAAGTACAAATTTTCATGACAAACGAGTAATAAAAACATGAGAAAATATAATAAGGGTAAAAAATACCATTTAAAAAGTTAATAAATTACATCAGCGAATTAAAATCTAAATAAAAATGACAACAAAAAAACCTATAAAATACATGAATTCTTGATAAAATAAAGCTTTAAATCTAACTATACAAGCCAATGATTAGTTTAGTTTAGTTTATTATAAAGGGTAAGTTTTAAATTAGAGTCATCGAGCAAATAAGCTTCTTTTTATAAACATTAGAAAAAAATACTTTTTTTTATTTTGTTTCTCGAAACAATTTTATATTAAATTTTATTGTTTGGAAAAATATTATAAAAAGAATTAAGCGCGTTCAGCCATCTAGCGGTAATATTCGGCAATATTCGCGATATTTTACCTAATTTATGTATCAGTATATTTTTCAAATAAACCAAAAAAAACGTTTTTATTTTTTCATTTTTTTTATCAAAGTTGCTTATTTGCTAATACTGATTCACCCACTTCAAGAATGTCATTACTTAAAAACTCACCTGTATATATCAACAAAAAAACCAGGTCAAATGTATAATTTAAACATACTCGTATATGTAACATTTTCTTTTAACTATCAAAATTAAATAAAAATCATTTTGTGTAATTACATATTTAAAGAGGTTAAATAAATCAAATAAGGTTAAATTAAAGTTAAACTCGTACTTTTATTGAAATTTTATTTAATCAATACACTACAATACACTACGATACACTACGATACAAAATAATAAATAATAAAGTAGAGTACCACATGTCCCATATCTCTGTTATGATCATTCCCCATTTTCCACCGTTTCATTTGTAATAGAATTGTGCTCGAGTATCATTTAGGTTAACAAAGCTCTATAATGAGTGAACACGGTGCCGGCACAGCGTTCTGTCGCTGCATTGAGAGCGTATCGTCAAAAGCACGGGAGTAGTACGTATAATTAGTGATACCTAGAGAGCGCCGAGCCTGTTGAGGGTTTGGATACTCGCTGTTCGAGAAAATCCGTTTACGAAACCTCACTGATTATGTCTCCGGGGCAACGATGAGAGAGACGATAAAATACGAAAAGTTAAAGAGTGTATCTGTGTCGCGGGTACGGAAAGATGATGTAAATACACCTACAATGTTCTCCAAGAGGTCGTTTTATTGTCATTGGCATCGAGAAGGAGGAAATTTGAAAATAAACAATAAAAAAATCGGTTGTGTCGCCCCAAGACTTTCCCGCCAAGACTTCCAAGAATCAACTGTTTGATAAAATCAAATAGCGCCATCTGTTAATTGAAATACAGTAGCGCCGATTAAGGAGGAAGCTATGCGGCATGATTTGCGGCGAAGTGATTTTGTATGCGGTTCGTGTCTTTACTGCCTGATGTTTTTCACTTCGGGGATTTTCCATTGTTCTTTACAATTAACGGATACATTCATGTGTGGCCGTATCCTGTTTTGAACTACGTTTAATATTTTGGAAAATATATTTATTCTTCACGGAAATTGTCATTTTTACTACCTACCGTAATACCCCCCCCCCCCCCCCCTAACTATCAACACCCCCTAGATCCAATATTTGACGATTGTAGTATGACTAACGCGTCCACAAGAGGACCAATTTCAATCACAATCTTTTCAACTTTTGCTATGCCAAATGATGCCTGCATCATGCATGCCAAATCTCAGTTAAATCGGATCAAACGTTTGGGCGCTATCGTGGAGGAATACACTGATACACACAGAGACACAGACACACAGAAAAGCGTTCATAATACATTCCTTGCCAGGAAAGTAAAAATGATTTCCATGCATTAAATTTATCCAAATATATTTAAAAAGAGATTGTGTGAATACCTTCCAATATTTACGACTGAAGAGATTGCATATCTGATAAGGTAATTAAATATTAAATATTAAAATAAAAAATAGGTATTAATAGGTATAATAACAAATGTTGTAGTAATAAAATAATGTAGTGACTATGTATTTATTGCAATATTATCCCGTATGTGTATTTTAAATCTCCTCATTATTATTATTTTAATGTCATTTATTAGGGTACCTTGATTATACTCTGGACTATTCTGAACGATTTTTAAATATTAGGTAATTCTATAATTGTATGTATATTATGACTATTTTTGATGTTTGTTTTAATTTTTATTATATATTGAATTATTCACTTATTGTTGACAGTTTATAATATTTTTATGACATTTTGTTTTGAATTGTATGTAGGTAATTAAAGTAATTTTATAAGGTATGATGATGTTTATAGAAACCTCAAAATGATAACGATTAAAATAAATTGTCTAACTTAGAACAGGAGGAGCCTAGTTATATCTTGACTATTGAAAATGATAATAATTGCGTTATTACCATTATTATAATAAGTAGTGCGTATATGGTTACTTTTTATTTTTTATTTTTATTTTATTTTATTTAGGAAACAAACAGTTACGCCCCTAGTACGGGCATTACATTTTATACTACTTTCTCTTAATAAAAACATTATAATAATTAAAGAAATAAAAAAAATCTAGGTTATCCATTGAAAAACATTACAAGTAACTTTAATAACAGTCTTAATTGAAGAAATTGCAATGACTAATTAAATATTTCGCACTTATCCTGCAAGAACCTCGCATTCTAATTAGATTGGTGTCCAACCACTAAACAAAACAAAAAAGAATAACTGCGTTTTGCCACCACCTCATTATTAGGTTTTAATGTATAGGAGATTGTTTATCAAATAAATCTTTTTTCAACTCGGAACTGAAAGCTGTCAAGAACTTATAAGACCTGTGATATTAATAGTAAAGAAAGTATATACAAGTAAACATATTAAAATGAATAAAAAACACGACTGCCGTTACAAAACGTGAAGTAATGTATTTATAATTATTTTTATTACGGTTTTTTTATGAAATATTTGTTGTATTTGTATATATTTATATAGATACACATATATTTTCTGAATGTATACAATCAGACCTTTCATTTGACACTAAACACGATATATTTATGTTAATTTATTGACATTCGGAGATTTGTACATTTAGACAACTATTTACTTGATATTTGTTCCCTATGACACAGCGATTCTAAAAATACTACATACTTCTAAAGCAGTTCGAGCGTTCAGAAATCGTGGTGGAATAAAGGAACGGAAAACATACATAAATGAACCCTGAAAACACTACACTTGTTTTTGTTGGGCAGTCTTGTAAAAACTACAATTTATGGTTTTAAACGCTGATATTTACGAGTAAATTTTATTTGAACGTTTGAAAATAATAATAAAATCGTTTATTTGATATGTAGTGTTACAAATTAGTGAGACCATTATTATAAGAATATACAAAATAGCAAAAGAAATGGATACGAACTCAGTGATATCACTGACTTCAGCAGTGTTTTGTCGGCTAACGATTGACGATTGAATACGTTTAATGGTCAATCGGCGACTAACGATTGATTAGTTTCAATCGTTAGTCACGATTGTCGATTAAACATTTGCGATTGATATTCTCGACAGCGGTCAACTTCAGTTTTGCGTTTTTTCGTCGGTCGGTGCAGTCGAGACGACGCGACCGCAAAAACGACCGCGAACGCGACCACGAACGCGACCTCGAACACGACCGCGACGCGACCGCGACCGACCGACGAGAATGAATTGTCGGGTGTCGAGTCGCGATTACTTCAATCGTGATTAACGTTAGTCGCGACTAAATCAATCGTGATTAAATCAATCGTAATTGATTAGTCGATTGAAATATTCAATCGATTGAGCAAACACTGACTTCAACCATCTCTGTAAAACTTTTTAATATTGTTTCATATAACCAAGTACCTTAATAAATATTAGGAGTATGTTTGTTTATCCGAAACGATCCAAAGTAGTAATTCTTTATGTGAAATTGATAATATGATGAAATCGAATTTTGATCATATTTTTGGGCCCTGTGTGACGCTTGGCCCTAATCGGCCGCCTGTGCGCCGGGTAATACGCGCTCATCATCAGCCCAGGCTATTACCAAACAGTAAACGATACCTTAGCGAGATGCTGAGTAGGATTAGAGCTCGGTTACGGTTTGAAAGTCGGTTGGGGCAGGCCTCCCGATCCCCGCATCCGCCCTCGCCCCTCCCCGCCCGGGACGAGGCGCAGAGCGCACTATCGACCCGCCCTGGGCGCCCGCCCAACAGCGTACGCCATACGCTCAAGCTTGTATCCCGCCCATTAGTATTGCCAGTCGGAGTGGCAAAATAGAAACCAGCAGCAGGTATACGAGGGCGGATTGATAAACGCCCGAAAGGGAAAAGAGGTGTTATTCTACCTAGACTTATATTAATTTAGAGATCCCGAAGGAAGTACTTCTCTATAAAACATGCCAATGTTAATTACTCTCGAACAAAAAAATATATTAAAAAAATAAAAACACGACTGCCGTTATATAAAGTGAACTACTACATTTATATTTATTTTTATTACGGTTTTGTTATTAATTATTTGTTGTTTTCTTTACATTTGACGTTAAACACAATGTAATTATGTTAATTTGACATAATAGTAATATATTCATTGACACTAAACACCGTGTATTTATGTTAATTTATTGACATTTAGAGATTTGGACATTTAGACAACTATTTACTTGTTATTTGGACAGTTGAGGTATTCTCTAACACTAGGGATGATATAACGATTCCAATAATGCCGCATACTTCTAAATCAGTTCGAGTGTTTAGAAGTTATGGTAGAAAAAGGACACGGAAAACATACATAGATCAACCCTGAGCACTTTTTCTTTTTGTTGGACAGTCAATCAATTACATGGTAATGTCGTACAGGGTAGGTTTTTATATATCGTTATAGTTTTGTGTAATTATTTTGAAACCTTGCGTTATAGATGAATGGTAAACTAGTAAAAAATATGTTTTAACACGACTGCCCAACAAATAAGGAGTGTTATTATGTTTAAGGTTCATCTATGTATGTTTTCCGTTTCGTTATTCCACCATAACTTTTAAATGCTCGAACCGATTTAAAAGTGTGTGATATAGCTAGAATCGCTGTCATCCCAAGTGTTATATAGTATTTTAACTGTATATATTAGGTAAATTAACATAGATATATCGTGTTATTGTCAAATGAAAGGTCTGGTTGAGTACATTCCGGATATATACGTCTATCTACATAGATAAGTGCATAAATCACAAACATTTCATAAAAAAACCGTACTCCGCTCACTTTATGTAACAGCAGTCGTGTTTTTTTTTTAAATATATTTACTAGTCGACATATTCAAACAAATACAAGTAAGTACTACTCATAAGTTATGAGCCTATTGCTAAGTGCAAATTTGTAGTGAATTGTTAGGTGGGTCTAATAGGGTCTAACAGTGTCATGAAACTTAGTATATGTATTGACATGAATCTCACAATATTATATAGAAATAGAAATAGAAATATATTTATTGTCCGAAATTGTGGTGGTACATTTATGGTGACTCACAATTTATGGTCTCTCACAATTACCTGTTATTGTAACAGATTGTCAAATTTACTTATTCGCTAATTTTGTAATTTCTTAATTATTAATGACATTATTTCACTGGTTTCCATATAATATCTAAATCAAATCAAATAATAATTAATGTTCATTAAATGGCCTGAAATAATAAATTTTTAAAAAGATAACATGAAATAATCGAAACAGACCGGATAAGTAGCACTAACGGTAGAAAAAAATAAATAAAAATAATTCACCAATAATATAAAAAAGTAAGAAAACATCAAAAATCAAGGAATAATCAAAATTCTGCCAATAAATACGAAATGTATAAATGGTTTAATAATAATTACAAGTTTTTCAAGCATTTCATTACTAGATAAATTATTACATGACTTAATTATTAAATTAAAATAATTTTAAAATTAATGCAGAGTTGGAAACACTATTTCCATCACAGACACAATTGTATAGTAAAAGCGATCTGTTACGCTGCTCTGGCCGTATAACTCAACTAAGTCGACTAATTATCAATTGTGATATGCGCGCAGAAATATGAGAAATTCTCGAAGAGATTTATTGCGGTTTTAATAATAGTATTCGCAAAACTTTGGGCAATGAAAGATTTTGTATTTTTTTTTATTTATGCGTTAAGGAAAACTACCCATAAAAAAGTTTATTTCTGACTTCTGGGTTTCGTAATCCACCCCTATTTTAGTGAGTATATATTTGCGCTCATGCGCATTACGATTGCGTTTTGCAATAGGTCAAAATAGCTAATCATAAGATTTCGCAACATTCAATCCCGAACATGACGAAACGAAGCCTGTCGCTACAATCGAGTTGAACAGTAAAATTTCATGCACCTCATAGAAAATCGATTGTCCGTTGAACTGAAAAGCTTTAGTTCAGCGGATGTGTATTCAGCTCGTTCGGCGTAATCGATTACACGATTGCGAACTGTTGCCGTTTGTTTGGGTGCGCTCTGATTGCAACGAGCGAGCGCTGGATTTTCGTCTGCAACGAGGTCGTTGCAAATATACCCGTTTCGATCGGGAGTCCAATGTGGTTTACTCTACGCCATCAGGCACCAAAATGAAACTTTACTCCTGTAGCTCAGTATAGTAATGTGTATGGGTAAGCGTGAGAGAGGCGCGACGCGACGGTAAGATATACAACACAGTCGTCATATTTTCCGATGTTTATTTTATTTTATTTTTATTTATTTGGTAATTTACAATCATATACAGTAAATGGACATATAGAGTAAAACTCCAATTAACCGAATCAATTGGGACCGAACCCCACTGGGATGGATACTCAAAAATTCGGATAATTGTTTTTTTTTCCATAAAATTGGGTCTATTTTAATTAATTACTGTATGTATGTTGAAAATGGGAGAAAAAAACTATTTTTACAGAAAAAGGGCTTGTAGCCCTTGTCTGCTTCAACTTCGACATTAAGGTCAACCTCTCAAATTTATTTTTTTGTGGTTTGCCAACACACCTTCTTCGTCTTCGCTCTCTAGCAAAGGTTTCCTTAAAGTTGCGTTCTGAAATGGCGTTTTATGGTTTCGATAACAGACTGGTCCATTGGTTGCAACAAGCTTCTAACGTTTGGCGGTTAAAAGATTATTTAAAACTGGCCATTCACTATTTCCATCAATTCTTCGGGAAGGATGAGTTTGTGCATTATCAACAATAAGTACGTTTCCGTCTTAATATTTTTCTGTTTTAATTTCGGATAATCAGCGATTCGGATACTCAGAGTTCGGATAATTGAAGTTCTACTGTACAATCACAATCCCATAGTCAAAAATCCAGTAGCAAAAAACTGATAACATGTTATGCCAGAAAGTGCTGCCAGTGATACTAATTTAATATCACCTATCTAGGCAATATCCTGTTCTAAGGCGGGCATTTAAATTGTTGTAAATATATGTATGAAACAATATTAAAAAAACTAAGTAATGAAGAATATAGAAAATTTAAAAAAATGTATACCCACACTAGTAGTTAGTAAAAAAATGATAACCATAACATTATCATAAAAAAACGATGCACAATTACCTAGTATTTAGACAATCGTAATTGCCTAAAAGTAGAGTTAGTCAAACCCAACTAAAAAATTAAAAAATAGTAAAAAAACAAAATAAAATGGGAATTATAATATAAAATGAAACATAACATAATCAAAATAAAAAAAATATGTACAAATAGGAAATATTTGAAATATCATAATCGCGTAAAATAATAGGACCTAATTATAGAAATTTAAGAAGGGTAAAAAAATAAAATGAGATTTAAATGTGTACACATAGTAGCATTAAAATAGTGATTAAAATGAAAGAAAGTTTCGCAATATGAAATCGAAAACTATCGCGGTTGTTTGACATTATAAATAGGATAGAAAACGAATTTACCGCGTGAAATTTGTAGGACCCGACGTTTCGGTGACGTTGCAGCCGGTGCAGTCGTTGCAGTCGGTGACGTTGCAGATTTTTGAGGCCTGTAAAGGATGTAATACCACTGCAAACCCCAGGTGTGTATAAAGTCGAATGCAGCTGCGGTCTAGCCTACGTTGGACAAACGAAACGGCCCATAGCCACGCGACTGACAGAACACATCAAAGCTGTTATAAACGTTCAGCGAGAAAAATCGGCGATCTGCGAACATATATTGGATAGCGGAAGTAACCACTGGATGCAGTTTCAAAATCCCATTGTTCTATCCAAGGAACAATTCTACTTTCCTCGCATGATCCGGGAAGCCATTGAAATAAGAAGAACTCCGAACTTCAATGGAGACGACGGCTACAAACTCTCTTCTACGTGGAACCCTCTTCTTAAAATGTTCCCGCCGCCGAACGCCGAACGCAAAGACGTAAAACAGGATACAGTGAGTGTTGTGTGCAAGACGGATTTTCAAAATTCCCGCGCTCCGAGCCCGGCCCCCCACCACCGTTATAACCTACGCAGTGGCGGCAGCGGCTTGCGGCCTACCGGCAAAACAACGGACTGACAGCTCTTCAGTCTACCCTAGACAACGGCGGCTGCAACGTCACCGAAACGTCGGGTCCTACAAATTTCAGGCGGTAAATTCGTTTTCTATCCTATTTATAAAGTTTCGCAATCCTAAAAGCTATAATAAAGACCTATAATGTCATGAGAATACAATTAATATAAAACCGATGTTTTTACACGTGTTAATTTAATAATCATTACATCCATACATACCATTCAGACATTTATACACAATGCTCTATTTATGTATATTAATCCTCCCTTCCTTCCTCAACAAAGATGTAGGTAACAGATTTTTTAAATGTTGTATTTGTGTTGATAGCCTTCATTGATTCAGGAAGGTGATTATAAATCCTAAGAGCGATAAAATAGTAGTGGCGCTGTCCGTACGTGGTGCTTTTACGTGGTATCAGCATATCTCCTGAGTTCACTGCTCTCGTATATATCACTGCCTCATTAAAAGTTGATTGATTTTTAAACCGTTCATTCGGTGAGGTCCATTTAATGTACAGCTGTCTGATGTCCAGGACATTTCAATGATTAAAAAGTTCATTGGTGAGGTATCGATACGTCTTACGCGCTATAATCTTCAAGATTCATTTTCGAGCCACTATGGACGGAGGATAGTCGTCGCACAACCTCCCGATCCTATTATTTCACAACAACGAATAGACTGAACTAACGTGTAGTATGTAGTTTTTAGCATTCACGGATCTAAAATACTCCTCATTTCTCGCAAGATGTATACTTGTTTCCGTATTTTAATCGCCAGTATATTAATATGGGTCTGCCAGCGGAGCATTATTGATTGTGATTACCAAATATTTAATATATTGTGTTCTTTCTACTATTGAACGGTTACATTGCTTTGTATTATTAGATGTATGAATTTCCAAATTGTGGTATGTCTTCTGTTGCCCTTTGGAATTATTGCTTAAAAAGAGGTATTTTGTTTTTCCTACATTCAAGTTGAGAAGTTATAGACAAGTATATTGAAGTTGTGGACAAGAGACAACAATACTTTAATGTCCGCTATATACGTTGGCCGATGCTGAGCCACGTCGATAAGATAGAAGCGAGTCGGCATTACTGTGACGTGTGAAAAATGTGTAGGAACGAGCGAGACAGATATAAGCAATGGCTCGTATATTTTTCAACGAGTATAGCGGGCATTAAAGTATTTCGATAGAGATCCCCGCGTTCGACATACGAGTCTGTACCTTCTCAGCTGTGGCGTGAATGTGTCAAAGATATAACAAAATTTTAAGGAAGTGAAACGTTGAAGCATACGAGAATTAGGGAGACACAATAAAGTAAGTAAAGATTCTTTTTGGGGATTTGATTGAAAATTGCGCCCGGTAAATCATTCAAAGTTATTAAGAAAGTGAGGCAATGAACCAGCATATTAGGATTAAGGAAACCCAATATTTCATAAAAAAAAACAGTAATAAAAATTATTATAAATACAATATATAAATAGTTCACTTTCTGTAACGGCTGTCGTGTTTTTTATTCCTTTTCATATTATTTACTTGTATAATACGTTCTATTGCATTTATGCAGTATGCTGAGGAAGTACATCCGAAAAAGGTGGCCAGAGGACATTGAACAATAGACAATCTAAAACTTTATTTCGATAAAAAAAACCGACTGGATTACAGTTGGCTCCCGACCTACCGGTAGTATATACACGTGGCACAGTGGGCGAACGAATTTCGCATGGACATTTATTACAGTAGCGCTGCCGGAGACATTGATGACACTAGAGTGTGCTTTGCTAATCAGCCACGAGTACTTTGCTTGGATTTAACCGGATATAAATGATGAGATGAGATTTATGAATAAATAGCTGTTGTTATGGTGGATTAGCAAGTTGGCTATTACAACGTTGTTCTCTTCGAGTAAATCCGTTTCAGAGCTTAGGGGGTGGTGAATGTCATTATAAATAAGATTAAAAAACTAATTTACCGAAGTTTGTAACGCACAACGTTTCGGCGACGTCGCAGCCGCCGTTGTCTAGGGTAGACGGAAAGAGCTGTAAATTCGTTGTTCTGCGGGTAGGCCGCATACCGCTGCCGCCACTGCGTATATTATAATGGTGGTTGGGAAGAAAGGTGGGGGGGGGGGCGGGCTCGGCGCATGCGAATTTCGAAAATCCGTCGTGCATACACTCACTGTATCCGGTTTTACGTTCTTGCGTTCGGCGGTGGGAACATCTTAAGAAGAGGGATCCACGTAGAAGAGATTTTATAACCGTCGTCTCTATTAGGGCAGCGGTATGCGGCCTACCCGCGGATCAACGGATTGACAGCTCTTTCAGTCTACCCTAGACAACGGCGGCTGCAACGTCACCGAAACGCTGGTTGTTACAAACTTCACGCGGTAAATTCTTTTGTTATGTTATTTATAATGTTAAACAACCGCGATAGTCTCCGATTTCGTAAATTTGATTGTTTGTTTATATAAATTTAACTAAAACATAACTGCTGTTAAAAATCAGATTAAAATTGCGGTTTATCAATTAGAGCTGATGTTAAAGGTTTTAAATTACGTCAAGGAGTTGTTCCCTACTTATGAATGCTGCGGACACATGTTAGTTCCTGGGGGAACAGGTGTCACTGCAGTTTATCATCGTGACGTGCACATACTCTACTTGAAAGTAAAACGCATATAACCCTATCTGTTACACTCGAGCCATTCGATTAACGAATAGAGATGGTATGTAGGTATCTCAAATGCAATAGGTAGCTTCCCAGATGTTAGGACTCAGATAATGAGCAGCAATGCGACTATATCGAAGAATTGTTGAGAAATTGTAAAAAAAATATATTTAGGTGAACAAAAAAAATGTGTGCATTCCTGAAATGGCTCCAGTACAACCATTTTCATTTTCGGAAAAAACTGTTGATTGATCAATTATTACCAATTTCATTTCAGACTGCATTTCCGTATCGACCACATAGATTTTAAAGATTTAAGGGCTAAGTTTTTTAATCGCGCTCCATCGAGTTGCACGAATCGAGCTCCAATGAGGTTTTCGTTATATTTACTTAAAGCTTCGTTTACACAGAAAATGCGTGTTTTAAAATTGTGAGAAAATTAGCAAATAAATGAAGGGTCGCTTTATATAAGTGATAGTCGTTATATCGAAAAAGATATTATATTCGAAGTAAAAAACGGGAGAACTTTTAAATTCAGAGTATAAATAGGGGAATTCAAAATCTGTCCAGAACATAAAAGGTTTTTCAAAAATATTTAATTATTGCAGACTAATTAATAATTAAACTAATTATTAATTAATTAATAAACTAACACAAGCCTGCGAAATTGAAGTCTTTGAAAAATGCAAGAGAAGTTTTCGTTGATTTTTATGTTATTTCGTGTGCTGATTTTGAAAATTATCTCCATCTTCATTTTCTTCCATCACGTTAGGATTTTTTGTAAGATCGATATCGTTATTTTTGCTAAAATCGTATTTGAAAAAAAAATTCATTGAGTTTCTCACATAAAAAGGTGACGTGATAGAAAATTTTCAGTATGTTCAGCACCAAAAAATACATAAGTTTCAGCTATCAATTTTCTAGTATTTTTTCATCGCAGCCCTGTGTAATTAATAATCTTTAGAGACGTACACTTGTTTTTCAATTATTTCATTTAAGTCGCAAGAATGCCTAAAACTTTACGCTATTTTGGCCCCATTACTTAAAATCTACATAACATTTCATAGAAACAAATAAAAAATTTCTCAACGCCTATCGCCGAGCGCAAAGACGCGAATTTAGATAGAGTGATAGGGCGGATTTTTTAAAATTCGCGCCCCCAGCGTTATAATCTGTAGCAGAACAACAACGAAAGACGACTGACAGGATTTTGTCTACCATGGACACCACCGGTTGTAACGCAAAGCGATGATATTCAATATCATAGTATCATGCCAAGATTCTCGATATCATGACGAGATATAAAAAATGGATATAGAGTTTCACACGTATAACCGGTAATTGTGGGAGCAGCAACCGATGCCACCAAACGTAATAAAAAATATCGCTTCTATACGATATTATTGATCCAATAAAATTGCTTTATGCTAATCCGAGGCCGTCATAGATGTAAACTCGGTCAATGACAGACGAAGGCTTATGGGTTTGACGTTAGATGATATTTTTCTTATCCAATCTATAAGAAGATGTTACCTTTCAGGGTTTCACAACATTGAGATGGCTTCACAATATGTGTAGAGTCGCAAATTTTCACTCACCTGTAATGAAAGAAATACATACATTATTATACAACAAACTTCAGCTACTTTTTTTACTTATTTTTTTGAGTCATAAAAGCAGTTACTGTAGCTTAAATATAAAAGTTGGATATATGCCGTCGCCGACGTTTTAATAGATCTCTTTGAGGCCGACGTTTTTGTTTTATATAGTTTTCAAAAACACTAAGCCGTTCCGTCACCGCACGCCGATAAAGCACATCACCAGTACATTTTCTCCGACTCGATTAACAAATAACGTGATTTCGTATTGAAATCTAATATTTGTCACAATAAAATATAGCCTATAGCACTACTCGACAATTGAGCTTTCCATTAGTGAAAGAATTTTTTAAATCGGATAAGTAGTTTTGGAGATTACCCCATACATACAAACTTAAAAACTTACAAACATTACCTCTTTATAATATTAGTATAGATTGGCTGTGTTACCTCCTGATGTCAACACGTAAAGATTACGTCTGGCCGTGACAAAGTGCCTCTCAAATGTGTCTTTGAAAAGACATATTATACAGGTATATTCACGTAGCTTATTGCTGCACAGGATTTCCGTATTGCTGCACGGGCGTTCAATGCCAATAACTCCTCAACCAATGATGATAACTTTATTTTGTAAAGGACATATTTTACCTATATTAGATGCCTCCCAAGTTAAAATCTTGTATTTAAGAGCAACAAGTCACAATTTCGCTAGATTTCCAATATATTTTTAAGGATGTATATAGAATAATCTAACCACGTTTCTCTCTTCCATTTTCCTACTTTACGTCATTAATTTAACCGTCTAATGTGTTATGGTTTATGTGATAGAACCGCTTTGCGGTTGTTATATTAAATTAACCCTGCAAGCGCTGCGGGGCCAAATGTAGACGTGAGCAAACACCAAAGGGGCAATGAAACCATTGATCGAATTAATTAGGTTATATCGCAACCCGGGGTGATTGTGACGTGATATCAACTGACGTGATAGGGTTAGAACGTTCAGCGAGAAAAATCGGCGATCTGCGAACATATATTGGATAGCGGAAGTAACCACTGGATGCAGTTTCAAAATCCCATTGTTCTATCCAAGGAACAATTCTACTTTCCTCGCATGATCCGGGAAGCCATTGAAATAAGAAGAACTCCGAACTTCAATAGAGATGACGGCTACAAACTCTCTTCTACGTGGAACCCTCTTCTTAAAATGTTCCCGCCGCCGAACGCCGAACACAAAGACGTAAAACAGGATACAGTGAGTGTTGTGTGCAAGACGGATTTTAAAAATTCCCGCGCTCCGAGCCCGGCCCCCCACCACCGTTATAACCTACGCAGTGGCGGCAGCGGTTTGCGGCCTACCCGCAAAACAACGGACTGACAGCTCTTCAGTCTACCCTAGACAACGGCGGCTGCAACGTCACCGAAACGTCGGGTCCTACAAATTTCACGCGGTAAATTCGTTTTCAACTCAATGAGTTCTATAATTTATATTATTTTGTATATTAGTGTTCGCAATTATAGTGATCGACCCTTACGTTAAACTTCTTTCCCTGTTTGAATTTAACAACTTGCAATTTGGTTACAATACAAACAATTATTTTTTTTCGAATTAACTACTGTCTCCAATCAAACGACTATTCATCAGTATGCTAAATATTTATAAAAAAATTTGAATTCATATTTTCTGTAAAAAAAAGTTTTCATTAAAAATGGCAGAACCCCAAGATATTGTCCCCTTATTTAAATTTTTTTTTTGGGGATAGAAAACTTTTCGGATACAATTCGAAAAGCCCCAGATACTGCAGTGTGAATAATTTAGATTTAGTAAAATCAGAAACGACAGAACGAACGTCTTTTTTTTTTTTTGGTAGCAATCTTTATTCATAAAAAAGATACAAATTACATGTTACAGTTCCCCACTAAGGCTAGTTAGTGCCTTTTCAGTGGGTAACTAACAATAATGTGTTCATATCAGACTTATATTATCTATTACCTATTATACTTATATTAACTATTATAACTTTTTACGTTAAGTAGATCTATTGACTTCCTAATCTAACCTAAACTAAACTATGTTTCCTATAATAACTAGCTGAATATACAATTATAAATAATTACAGTAAATAAATGATTTTCCACTAAATTAATATACCTACTTCCTAACCTAACCTAACATAACCTAACCTATAGTAATTATCTTGGTATACAGTAAATATGTGTACCTACTTACTTTGTTTACAATTACAATAATAAATGATTACACTAATAAAATGATTTACACTAGATATCTATACTTTGTATAGATTATGCCCTAACATAACCTAACTTATCTTAACTAGCTTGGTTTACCCTAATTATTCTACATAGTGATGTTAATGCTAATTTAGCCTAATAGAATTTTTACTTGTTATAGTTATGCTAATGCTTGTTATAGTTATGCTAAATGTAAAAAAATGACAGCATGTTGACGATCAACGTCTAAAAAAATGAAAAAAGAAAACCAATAGCAGTAAACATTCCTTGATACTTATAGCAAAGAACAATAGAAATTCCCGTAACGAAACAGAAACTTTCACAGATTTTTTTTACATAGTGCAGCTGTTACATATGTCGGTCGGTTATTTACCAAGCGGTACAGTTCTCTGTAGTCGATTTCACGCATGCTTTAATAGCAGAGCCCTCACTTTAAATCCAGTTCAATATACGTATATTCCAATCTTCACAGATATTTAATTTGAGTTACATTAAGATCCATACGATAGGTGCAATAATTGGATGGTTGTGATTGTTAATAATAATAATAAAGTCTATGTATATTCGCACTTAAAATATGCAATACAAAAAGACGACTTTATTGACACAAGGCAATATCTTATAACTAACCTAATTAGAGTGCAGTGGTATATTCGCGCGTTGTGGAAATACAGATTGATAATTTTGTCTGTATAAAATATAAAGTACTATATTTACAAATAAATAAATAAAAAAAAAAATAAAAAACACGACTGCGGTTACAGAAAGTGAACTATGATATTTCTAATTAATTTCATTACGATTTTTTAATGAAATATTTGTGGTTTATATATTTATCCATATAGATAGATGTATATTTCCGAAATGTACTCAATCAGACCTTTAATTTTGCACTAAACACGATATTTTTATGTTAATTTATTTACTTTTAGACAACTACTTACTTGATATTTGGACAGTTAACGTACCATATGACACTCACGATAACATAACGGTTCTAACAATAACACACACTTCTAAATCGGTTCAAGCGTTTAGAAGTTATGGTGGAATAAAAAAGCGGAAAAGATACATAGACAAACCCTGAACACATTACATTCCTTTTTTGTTGAGCAGTCGTGTAAAAACTAAGAATGCTCGAGGAGAGTAAATTTTGAGAGAAAGACCTGGTTACTTCTTAGAAATGTAGCACTTTTTGAAGTGAGTCTTGAACGTTTTTGAATCGTTTTGCCTGGAGATCGTTCAAGAGTCTTGCACCATGGACACAGAAAGAGTAGAAGTATAGAAATAAGTATTTTGACAAGGAATTTGAGTAAAGTGTGAGCCCGACCAGAGTACGAGACCGTGGGAACTTAATGGTTAGAAAAACTCGTGGAGATAGGATGGTGTGGATTGGGAGAGTACACGACACAGGAGATCAAGTATATGAACATTTCTCCTTCGGCATACTGACAACCTTTTTAACTGTGCCCTATATTCGGACACGTATTTAACTGTGCCATATATTAGGATACTCACGTAGACCGAAGATGAAATGTATGCATGCATTTTGCAAACGTTCAAATTTGTCGAGTAAGATTATTGAGGTTGATTTAAATTTAAAGCTGAACAACTTTTGTTCTACATTTTCAATCTCTAAAAGTAATAAAACGACGTTGTACAATTGAAGGTTGTACAATTGAAAACAAATGGTGTCTCGAGACAGAGTCTTCACTTTCGTGCTCACCTTTCAGAGTATCGCACAATTATCTTGAGGGGAGGCACAAAAGGATTCTCAGACGAATTAAACCGACGACCCGTTAAATCCGGATAATTTAGCGTTAATGAACTGCCGGCGAGAGTTAACGCTCCGCAGGCGAATTAAACGCGGCCAATCAAACATAACGAATGGTTAAAGTGTGCTAGCGAATTCGGCCCTTCGACGGGCGAGAATCGGAAACAATCGGGTGAAAAGGAAGACAATGGAGAATGAGCCATTTTGAAGGGAAGCTTAAACTTAAATTTCGGTGTTTAAACTTTTTTATGTCTCAAATTTTCCTTGCTTATTGTGTCTCTAATCTCCTAAAAAGGATAAATAAATATCTCTCACTGAACTGAAGAATAAAAGTTTGGAGATCTCATTTTTCGAGACTTAATCTCACTCACTGGTCGCCCCTTGGAGCTGAGTATTTTCTTATTTTTTTCACCACGTGTCCTTTGAGCATTTTCTATGAATATTTATTTTAAATTAAGGGTTTATTTATTTATTTATTTACGTATCCATTTATTTATTGATTTATTTATTTCATTTCATTTCACAAGTAAATCAACATAACAGTATAGACCAATCCGTATATATATATAAATATAAATATGAAAAATATAATTAAAAGTTTAAATAAGCATTAAATACAAATACAGGCATTAACAATAGAAAAACCAATTTACAGAGTAGGTACATAAAGAACGAAAACAATTTATCTTATTCTTACATAAACAAGTAGCGCAATTCCAACATCTTGAAGAAATGTGGGCTCGTTGTAAAAATATCATGGTCTGACGCTGCCGAACATAGCGCATTTATGTGCCGCAAAGCTCGCGTAAGCAGACTCCATCGACTAAGGTTGATGCGCGAGGACAGCTCCGCAAATAGATTATAAGTGCGAGCACGATTATAATTATCCGGAACCTTCGCTAGCATACGAGGATCAACTCTGCCCCGGATCAGCTTGAAAGCGTAGGCCATGGCGAGCATTTCTCTCCGCAATTTAGAAAAGTGATAGTCCACCATGCCTAGTAAAAAACTAGTAGGATAATATCCGTATTGCTAAAATAAGTACGGATAATATCCGTGTTGCTTGAAATATATAAAACGTAAGAAACGACGTAAGAAGTGACGTATTCCCTTCGATTTCAATTTTGTTCTAAGAGAAGCTACTGTCTGGTATTGTATCTTGGTATCAGTATTCTATATCCTAAGGATATACAAATAATAATATTGTTTTAACTCAAATCGCCTTGTATTGTCTTCTATAAATAATGCATTTATTGTTGGATTAGTTCTGTTTCTGTCTGGAATTTTACATTCTGTTTCATGCTTTTATTTCACGATAACGTCGCGGACGTGAACGACAAGGACCAAAGATTTTCGAATATTATTGAATTATACAGAATCAAAACTGTATTTAACAATAATAGTACAAAAAAGAGGAGACTTGTTTTCATTGACGGTTCTTTCCAAAGGAATCTCACTTGTAGAATTCGCCGTAAAATAATCTAAATTATTTTGTACTAATATTGTCAATCGACGTTTAGTATGTGTATGTTATATATTTACACTTGGGAAATAGAATTCAGAAGGTTGATGTAAACGGTAAAAGATCACCAGGATCTATGGTCACCATTGGTGTCCCACAAGGCTTCATTCTTGGCCCATTTCTCTTCTTAATATACATCAATGATTTACCCTTTCACATAAGGAATAATCACGAAATTGTATTGTTTGCTGATGATACTTCTTTGACGTTTAAAATTAGTCGTCAATTGTACAATTATGACGAAGTTAACAACGCACTCTCAAAAGTTGTCCATTGGTTTAATGTAAATAACCTACTATTAAATTAAAAAAAAACAAAGTGATTACATTTTCTACACCTAATGTACATACAAACCAATGTAGAAATAAATGGAACTGGAGCCTGTTGCTTCAACTGTGTTTCTAGGGATAACAATTGACTCCAAATTACAATGGGGCCCACAAATTGAGAAAATGTTAGGAAAACTTATCTCTGCGGCACACGCAGTTAAAACAATAAGGCGGCTGACTGATGTAGATACAGCAAGAATAGTATACTTTAGTTACTTTCATAGCATTATGTTCTATGGGATTCTTCTCTGGGGAAGCTGTTTGGACATGAATAACATCTTTATACTACAGAAACGTGCTGTAAGAGCTATATATAAACTTGGTCATCGGGTTTCACTTAGAGAAAAATTCAAAGAGATAAATATTCTTACTGTTGCATCACAATATATATACGAAAATATTTTGTATGTCCACAAGAATGTTGAAAAGTTTAAAAAAAAAAAGCGACACTCATAAAATGTTATATAGACATAAGCATAACCTAGTTGTACGTGCTACTCGTCTCCATAAAATAAGCAATTCTTTTTTGGGACAATGTTTACGCTTCTATAACAAACTTCCTCATACTATTAGAGAACTATCTGTAAATAAGTTTAAAGCTACCATCAAAGCAAAATTGTATCAAAAAGCAAACTATACAATATCTGATTATGTAAATGACAAAACGGCTTGGGAGTAAGGCTTGGACGCATCATAAGAACATAAATTAAAAATAATATTTAATTGTGTCTATATGAATAAAGAACATTTTGATTTGATTTTTTACACTGAATAATAACTGAAACTAAACAAGAAGCACGACAGGGGATGCACGACTTATCTGTCACCATGGCGCCGGAATGCCTCCAGCATTTCCTCATGGACGTGGGAGTGTATGTATGAAATGTAGAGGAAGCAGCGGCCGTTCGCTGCGAAACGACACTCTGTCACTATGGGCAGCCTCCAGTGTGGGTGTAGAAATTAAGGGCTGTGTAGTTTTTCCATTTTTATCCTTTATACCCCTTACGGCAACGACCCGCCTTAATCTCTAACGACAATTGTCTTACATCCATTCATTATCTTCTTTATAAATTACCGTTATTATCTTTTACAACACCACGTGGCAACACCTAGGCGGTCACCCATTCAAGTACTGACCACGCCCGAGGTTGCTTAACCTCGGTGATCTGACGGGAACGCGGGAACCAGTGGTTCAGTGTGCGTCTAAGTATATTGGTGTGTCAATGTTAAACGTTCAGGCGTTTGCCCCGGCAGGCTCCAAGTAGAAAAATACGTCCGAATTTCCAATTTTTGAGCTTTTTTCAGAAGTATTGTCTAGACGGGGGGGGGGGGGGCATCACCGTTTATAGCGTGTAGAAATCATGGCAGTTTTTTCCATGAGTTTTTCATCGAAGGCCGTTGATTTTTTACAATAATTCTACTATGATGATAACGCATTTTTAATTATATACATTTCCTTTTTATATGCGGATTTTGATAATTTTAAATTATTTCTTTATTTTTTTATGTTTTTGTTTTTTTCTTCTAATGTGTGCGATATCCCGCCTCGTAACTATGCCGTCTGACGGGGATATCAAGTGGTTGCTGGTGGATCATTTGGTTGCTTGTGCAAAGTTTATTTGACAGTGGAAGCGTTTGAAAACTTATGATGAGTGAATTATCGATATGGCGATTGCTAATCAAAACTCACGTACCTTGACGGTCATGTAGCTGCAGCAGTGGGATGCGCGCTGCTGATTCCGCTTTTGCGTAGCGCGCACGGCACGATCGAGGGATTCGTGCGGCGTGTCCGGTGCGACGCGTGCGCTGATCCAAGTGTATGTCGCGTGCGACGCGCTGTTTCCTGTGGGGTGCAGTCGTAACACTCCCGTAGGATCGCTTGTGCCTTTTACAACGAATCCGAGTCCGCGATTCCGAGACAACAAACGAGGTTTTTGTTTAAGTCGGCGAGGCCGTGACAGCGGTCGAAAATCGTTGCTACCGTTCGAATTGACAGACTGACCCGCCCCGTTCGAAAGCGGGCGATGTTGCCAACTGTCAGGTTTTTGTGAGTTGACAGCTCTCACCAATCGATAATTGAATTATGCAAAATATAATATTAAAATGAATTCGAATTTATCAATAACAATATCGAACATAATGTAAGCTATTATTAAATCTGGTTTGTTTTCATTATTTCATGTTGTATCTTTTTTTTAATGTTATTTCAGACCAATCAATGAACATTTCAAATTTTTAATATCGAAATATTGTTAGTTATGTTAAGGTGTTATATTGTTATCTTATACAAAACATGTATTTACAATGTCACTGAAGTAAGGAGCAGCTTTTGAAGTAGCTATGGTTGCAGGAATATGGGTGGTGATGATCGTGTCATGAGAGATAATATATTTTTATCGACCTTTGCTAACAGAAAAATGGTCGGAAAAATCGATATAAACATGTTAAAAAATTATTTGGGAAATTAAATGAATGAATGAATGAATTCTGTATTTTATTCTAAAAGAAAGAGACCAAACATTTACATTCTTACAGCCAAACATTTAGAAGAGGTGAAAGAATGCGTAAAATAGTAAAAAATCTGACATTTCTAATAGTGGGAGGAAGCTGGTTCCATAGTCGGGCTGCGTTAACGGTGAAAGAGTCAGTGTAAAAAGAAGTGTGATATAATAGGATTGAAAGGATGTTATGTTAATGCCGACTATGTTATACGAGTTATCTGCTAAAGAGAATCTTTCTTTCAGGTAACATTTGTAAACCGCGGTAAAATTTTGGACGGTCTCTACGGACACTCTTTAACAAACATGCGTGTAGAGTCCTCGCCAGTTGTGAAAAACGAGACGATTCGCGACGAATCGTGATGAATTGTGATGAATCGTGACGAATCGTGACGAACAACAGATCCGCTCTCACACAATAATTTAGTATGTGAAAAATGTCACCGGAAACGCGAGAATGCATTGGATGCATGATGAAAAAAGACCATTCGTGAATAGTTACAAAATTCAAATGGATTCACTATTTGCAAAGTAATATCGTGACAGTTTTAAACTCTTTAACTCGCTCAGTACTGTATGTTTGTAGAAAATACGTTTGTACTATTAAGCCATTACGACACAAATAATCTAAATACAAGAAAAATACACGTATAAAAATATAACGACGCAATACATGGAGATACGCATGTTTCAACAAAGATTACGTATATAACTCGGACTGTGGTCCATACGTATGAATTAACGTAACGCGTAACGGCGTTGGCGTGACGATAGTTACCGTGCCGTAATGTTAAAACATAATGTTATTTCATTACGTCGCGACCTTGGGATCTCGCTTCTAACATGACAGCATGTTACGTACGGATACAGTCGGACACATGAATCATGCTGAAACTATAGTATATTGTTATTTCCGTATTAACCGTACATAAAATGTTGATACATGTAATCGAGTACCTAATGGAGTTTCAACAAAATTCCTTGTATTTCAACAAAATTACGCTTGAAAAATCGTTATTCTTTATAAAACCGTAATAACAAAATGGTTATCTAAGAACCAATCCAATATCTTTCTCAGTGTAGTTTTATCATAAAAATGAGATATAAACTGCCAATGAACCGCCCACTATCGAGCCAGCGAGAAGACGGGAGAAATCGGCCAGCGTTTCAGGAAAAATGGTGTTAAGTCAGACACACAAATAAGATGGATGTTTTTACCCCCAAACTTTCCCCGAAAACCCCCCTCCCCTCACCCACTGCCTCTCCTCCCGCCCTAAACAGCGAGTGTTCCCGCCCTCCGTATCTGATCACACGTTCGCGATCGCTTTCCCATAGAATGTATGGCGCCCTAGGGTGACGTCGCGACGACACACGATCGGGATCAGGAGCGGTAACATCACACGCCGAAAACCACCGCTCACCACGTGAAACCCGGTAGAGATCCCTAGGGTCACGTTTCGTTAATCAGTATTCGGCACTCGAAATTGCAGACGATTTCTTGCTGACTAGAAAAAGCAAAAAAAATAACCTATGGAAAGAGATAAACGGGCATAAGACCGACCTTCTGTAAAAATTGAAATGTCATCTGATTTGATATATAAAAATAATAGTCAAAAGCATTTTAAAAAACAAGCTTTTATTACAATGCTCTGAAAGAAGAAAGAACGGGCTGCCATAATTAAATGCGTTTACAAAATTGTGTGTATGTGCTGTTGACCGCTGAGGAGTCCCCTCGTCGGGAGCCAGCCCTGGGTGCAGAAGCCATATACCACCCAGCTGGTCGGGGGCCATGGGGAGTTCAAAGCCAAGCTGTCTGACTTTGGACTCTCTCGTGACCCCTGGTGCGTGTGTGGGCATGGACTTCAAACGGCAAAACACGTCATTTGGATATGCCCAAAGCTCTCGACCGCACGGGATGGATGGATGGGTGCGTGAGGTCGGCGCGTGCGCCAAGCGCCTACCGATATGGTATGCGGATCTGGTCGAGTGTGGGCGTTGTTTCGGCGCGTTCCGATGCTTCGTGGAGAAGTGGGTTTCCCTTTGGGAGGAGTTGAGGCTTCCGGGAACCCCAGTTTTGGGGTCCCCCCCGACACCAGTCGCGTGATGCGGAGGCCACTTTCAGCCCGAAGTGCCCGTCTATGTGCCGTCCCCCAAACCGCCCCCGCGGGCGCGTCCCCTGCCTGAGGACCTTGGTTAGGTTAGTGAAGGGGTATGTAGACCCATACGTCTACATACCCCTTCACTAGCCACTTAGTCCCCCCGACATCCTGTCTGTGTTTGGTAGCCTGTCTTCGTTTAGCTTCAATTTCTGTTTTGTGTGTATTTTATTATTATTTTTAAGTCTATTTGTTATCTTCTTTTGTTGTTATCTTCTTTTGTTTTTTTATACTGAATAAATGGGTTCTCGGGGTGGTACGGGGGGGGGGGCTACCTTCTTTACCCCCCGCGTGTATACCCTTCTGGTACGCGCGGGGTGTCGTTGCATGATATCCCGGGCAGATAAGACGACCACCGTCGTTATAACTGCCCGGGCGGTGGGTGGGTTCTCCACCCTCACCTGCCGCCTTGAAACCACTAAACTGCAGTAGCCATGTCATGATGGAACACAGAACGGGCTATCATAATTAAATGCTATACAAAATTTCGTGTCTGTGCTGTTTACTGTTGAGGAATCACCTCGTTGGATGCCAACCCTGTGTGCAGCCGCCATGTTATGGTGAAATTTAGAATGGGCTATCATAATTGAATACGTATACAAAATTTCGTGTCTGTGCTGTTGGCCGTGGAAGAGTAGCCTCGTCGGGAGCCAATCCTGGGGTAGAATCAGGTCATACTTACCATAAAAATGCATTGTCATCGGAACTGAATTAATATGTAAATGTTCAACTTCATATGATAAGAGGATATGGTTCTTATTCATCTTGTAAGATTTGACCTAAACAAACTGACAAACATTTCAAGGTAAGTAAAAAATATAACCTATTTTATTTTCTTTATTGGAGCACATAGCGGCGATTACAAAATGATGTGCCAGAAAATACTTTTAGCTATAGCCAAACAATATGCTCACCATGTTGTATAGCTAGGTTGATAATATGAATAGCTAGGTTAATATTAAGAATCGTGCAAAATAAAGATTAATGATTTAGACATTTCGGCGTGAAAACGAATTCAAAAAAGCTGCCGGTCTTGCCGAAGTTAGCGACGAAGCTTTAGTCTTTCGCAAATATTTTAATATCTCGTGGTCCGAGGATTGCAGCGCGAAGTAGCGTGTACAAATATATTCTTAAAATATACCTCCGTCCGTTGCTAAGTGTATTCAACATACGTGTCTTCGAGCCTAAACAAATCATCGTCTTAATGTTGTCGCCTAGAAACAATACGTCATCGTCATTAATTCATAAAATTCGTCATCGTCATAATTTTGTATGTGCATGCTCGAAACTTAATTATAGAAATGGCGTATCAATAAATTTGCTATCTTGATATTAAAAAATTAAAATAATCATTAAAATATTTATATACAAAAGAAATAAAAAAGCAAAAAGTGTATTAAAAATAACTAAATTCTTGAATTTAGGAGTGGAAACATTCAACATAAAAACAGTCGGAGAATTAAGCAAAATCACAATAACATGATATTTAAAATAAAATAGTCAAATTAAAAAAGTATAAAGATATTATTAATGAAATAATACTGCATTATACTTATAACTGAGGTAAATAAAAAAAAAGAAATACCTCCTGATATAATATATTTTTTTAAAAAACAATAAAAAAATAAATAAAATTTTGAGTATCCAATTGTCCAAATTTATATTGCAGTGTCCAATATTTTGAAAATTCCTTGTCTTCCATCTTTTATGAGCCACGCAGTAAGCAGCATTTTAAAGTGGCCCTTATTTTTCGTGATTTTATGTCACCAGGACGGCATTCAAAAACCCTGGGGATATGAATGTATAGAAATGTTTATAAATTAAATTTTATTATTTTACAATTGTTTAGCTTTTGATCAACGGTCGCCCTAATAATCGATTGTTTGCTGAGGCATTTCGTTTCAGAGGCCATTTGAAGATTTCGCCCGAGGCGAAAATTTCAAGAAAACACCAGCGGAAAGTTCTTTTCCAAATATGTATTAAGCCGCCGCAAAATTTACGGTTTGCGTAAGAAAAGCATCGCGGCTGTCGCCGCATGAACACTCTAGTCTTCTTTATAAAATAAATAGTTACTTGAATAATTTTACATAAACACAGAATAAAATATAATCAAACAAACTACGCCAAGGGTCTATTAAATTGATTAGGTAACTAAGAGAGTTTAGTAATAATATGGTAAATCGCTACTGTTTTTTGATATGTCATGTAACCATTGATTATACAGAGTATTAGATTGCTCAAAGCCATACTACGTTTCGGCAGCTATGATTATACTACGAAATGCACCGTTTAGATGGCACTCATAGTTCCAAACATTGATTAATCTTCTCTTATGTTCAGTAGCCCAATAGATGTTGTTTTAACACGCCTATGCGGTATCCAATCTCAAAATAAAATTAGGCATCCCATATCAAAATATAATAATATTATAACAGCAAACGATTTAAAACCACTGGGTTATTATTAAAAAATTAGGTGAATTCTTGTTTTTTTTTCATTAGATTTCCCACTAACAATACTTGTTTAAAATATACCAGACAAAATATACAGCGGTTTTTATAAGCTGTTTTTATATATCGGTTTTATACATATACATTTGTACCTCCATAAGAACTACGCCAACCACAGTATCTATATCCACTCGGATAGCAAGGCAGCTCTTATGGCACTAGCCTCGAATACTTATCGAATATTAATCAAAGCTAGTGCAAAACTGCGTATCACTACTGAATTCCCTGGGCGAAAAAATAGGGTAATTCTAAGATGGGTTCCCGCGGCCATGCAGGAATAGAGGGTAATGAAAAAGCCGACAAACCTGCTAAGACGGGAGCAAAGGGAACGTTATACGGCCCTGAACCTTGCGGTGGCGTACCAAAAAGCCTTGCAAACCGAATGCTCAAACAAATATGTTTAGAACAATCCGTCAACCACTGGAACAACACGCCAGGGTTGAATCAATCCAAAGCGCTAATTAAGGCTTACAACCCTAAGACGGCCCGTGAGGCCTTATCGCTAAATAGCAACAATCTACGCATACTGGTGAGGGCGCTCAAGGGGCATTGTGGCCTGAACAAACACATGTATTATACAACCTCAAGCTCCGAGACACAATAATGTGTAGGTTTTGCCAAGGGGCAGAGGAAACTCCCCTGCACCTCATATGCGAGTGTGGCCCGCTGATGAGTCTTACCCGGGGTAGCCTTCCACTCGAGGAGGCTTCTGAATAGGAGCTGAATCGTGAGTTGAGCCGATCCGAGAACAAAATGGATCTTGTGGCCCAAGCTGCACGAAATCGTTCACCACAATGGCATTGAGCAAACTAACACCATATATAATCAATGGGTTGCCTTATCACAGTAAGCTCGCCTTAACACAGGATTGCCCAGCAAGGCTGGCTCGGTTTCACTTTACTCGGTTCTTTAGGAAAACAAACTTTTACATTTAACTTATGCGTAATTTAGCCTGGCCTCAGACAGATGTCTAAATTTAGAAGCATATAGCGGTAATTTCTGAGTTGTAAATTATATTTCTTTTGTGCTCTGCATTTAAATGTATAATATTACATTACATTACATTTTCGTCGTGTCCAATTGACGGCTAAAGACCGCTCTTGGACGTGTCAAAATAATTGGGTTAGGTAGTAAGTTTCGTTACTACTCTTTACTGAACATACATATGTATTCAAGAATTAACTACTAGATTGTCAAACTATAAATATAAATAATCAAAATAGAACCCTAATATTTGAAGTAGTTGGTAATTCGAAAAGATACGTAGTAAAATTATGTAACTAATAAATAAATAAAAATAAAATAAAGTTTGTAAGATGTTTGGACTTTTCCTATCTGCAGTACAATGCAATATGGGATTATTTGTTATATATAGGTAATGGTAAATCATTCGAACGGGTTTCGTATTTGAGAAATTGTTAGTATTTCGTGTAATGAATCCGAGCGGTATAGCGTTGAATGAATGACATTATTTTAGGCACCGAGAAATTAGAAAATCTGTCATAAAGGAGCGTTTTTTTCTGCAGCCTGCAGCATTAAGGCGACGTACTACTTAAAAAATAAACCGTATCTGAGTTTTTAAGCCCCGCCTACTTACCCCCTCCCCTCGCGACGGGGCAGGTGTTTATTATGTTGACTCATCTCGCAGCGATATTCACTCGCTATCGATGTCTGGACTAAACACACTAGGTATACACTATTGCAATGGGATTTATATTTTGGGATTATGCAAGTGTCATGTACCTACGCTGGTGAAGAAGGCTACGCTTTATCATCATCTAAACTTGAACATTATATTACTTTCCCGGCTGCCACTGGTAGGGAAGGTGTTGTGATCGTGCGGAAAAAAATGTTTAGATAACGACAGAGATGTCCATTTTGAGGTCCACCAAGATGATTAAGACCATTTTCAGAGAAATGTATGTCTGTTTGCCTGTATGTAATCTCTCACGATAACTGCCGAGCCGTTGAACCGATTGAGTTGAAATTTGGAACATAGGGATAGTATCACCCTGGTATGCGCCCATTAGATTTTGGCTGTCAACTGTTAAACCAAACTATCACTGTCAAAAATTGACAGAAGCCATATCTTACAGAATTTCATTTGCGATATGTCATTTGAAAGCCCCTGAAAAACTGTATTAAGAACAGTCACCTGTCACTAATTAATTTTCGACATTTTAAAATTATTTTAAATGGTGATAGATGACAATTGGAGAAATGCCGTTAACTGTTTTGGATACAGTTTTCCAAGGGCTTTTAAATGACATAAATCGCAATTCATGTTCCGTGAGATACAGCTTTAGTATTTTTTTGATAGTTGTAGTGACAGTTTTTGATAGTATTTTTTGGCAGAAAAAACATTTAGCATCGAAATTAAAAACAACATTGTGTATCGAACTATTTATTCGCGGTATAATAGTTCTTTGAGGAGGACATAACGACACCCATCGCCTTGTACATTATCATTAAATAATTATTTAATTAAAAAGTAATATAATTTATTTTTAGATACTGTAAGCACATCATTGTAAACTTTAAAGAAATACACATCATTAAAAATAAATAATTATTAATGAAAATATAAAATCATTAAGACAAAAAATCATGAAGACATTTCTGGTTGGCAAAGTAGTCTGTTATTTCTGAGTAGATACATACATATTAAATGTAAAGAGACGAATAAATACATTTAAAATTGCGCAGTACATTTGAGACTTCCTTTTTGTAGCATTGACAGTGTCGCTTTGTAGTGGTGCGCCGACTTTTGTAATTAAAATTCATCAAATGATAATACATTTTCAAAAGCCTGTTTATCATTATTAATTAGATCTGCACCTACTCAGCACAGATTTGGAATATCGTGTACTTTTCGGTGGCTCTATATTGCTTGTGCTTTGCTTTGGAGTGTTATTGGCAAGTACATTCTCTGTGAGTTCTTTGCTCACTTTGTGATGGAATCACTGAAAACTAACTACCGCTTAAGCGTTGGACAAGGGAGAGGAACCGATTTCTTTCGTTTTATCGTGTCGTTTCTTTTATTTGCTTCTTTCAAAGTGTATTCAGGCTCCCTTAAATCCATATTTCTTCATACTCCTGGATCGATAACTTCAGGTAATACACAGTCCATATAAAAACAAACAAGTTTTTTCCATGACATTTGTCCAAATCAAATCATCCGTCTGTATATATTCGGTTTTGAGGAGATCGTTTTTACCAGACCAAAATGTAAATAGGCACACTTCCTTTCCAGTTATATCTATCGTTTCAGTTACAGTTTCTTTCCAATACACTTTCTTTAAAGTTATCCACAATACCACAGATAGTTCATACCTTGTTGAAAACTTACGTTTTTTCGTTCCTCAGCGATTAATTCGCAATTCACGCACGTTTGAGGTCTCTCGTGCCAATACCAACTACGGGAAATATTCCATCGCTTATGGGCTGATATGCACGTACGACTCTTGTTTCTCCACCATCGACATTTTCAACCTCAACCAACCGACGTTCGTTAAAGAATTATTCAAATCAATTGCACCTAACGAGCTTGTTAATACCTATAGTAATTAGTTATATACTTTCTATACAACATATCAGTAGCTACCACAAATATTTATAAATATCTATAAATATTTATTATATATCTATAAATACCTATAAACATCAATAAATATCTGTATCTATATATCCACTATACGACCTATCTATATTTTTATTTATATCTATATACATATACACATACCATCGTCTAACTCCTTCTTCCTAATCACTTCCAATTCCCTACCTCTCCCATCGGTTTTCTATATATTTTTTATATTTAATATGAACTTTGTTTATTTTATAATTAATTTTTAAGTGTAATATGCTGAAATCCAAATGTGTAATAAACGATTATAGGCGTAATGTTTTTCTTTTTTTTCTACATTTATGCACACGTATGTATATTGTATGCGCTGTATTTTTCCAGAAATAAAATAAAAAATAAATAAATAAAAAGAAATTATATATGGACCTGTCCTTGAACTTGAACGTACCAGTGATGTTTGATGCTGATTTCAAGTTTTCCATCTTTCTGTTTCCAAAATGTCACTTTTCTTTTTCTTGTCGCTTCCGTTAACCAGATTCTATGCGCTGTAATGGGAAATTTGACTTCAAAAATATAATCATCAGATATTCCATCTGGAGAAGCTCCCAAAAATGGAAATTTAGGTTCAATGAATAATCCACATTGCTGAATTTCCACTTTTTCTAGACATATTTTTCATTCTAGTGCAGTTGTTTCATTTTCTTTTCCATGGCAAATTGATGCTACGTTGCTCAAATCCCATTTTCAGTCATGGATTTAACTAAATTGGCGCATTTTGTGTGTTGTTAACTATTGACAATTTTGCCAAAGTTAGACGCAGTTACCATTTTTCTTCGTAATTCCAACCACTCGCTGCTTTCACCTTGAATAACCGTAAGTTTTTCAATTCGCAATCGATCATTTTTCTATTTTCCAATTCTTGAAATAACAGAGCTTTGCTTTTTTCGAATATTTCTGATGGAACATCGGGTTGGTTGCAATGTTCTCCATAATGCGAATTATTGTTTTTTTTCTTCAAAAAAACTTTCTGCTTTTATTTCTTTTATAAAGAATGGATTTACTTAAATGCCTCTGTCTTCTTTATTCCACTTTTGATATCCTGCCAGAGGGACTTTTGCCTATATGTTTTTTATGTAATCTTGACAGTGGCTGTTTTGTATTAAATGATATAACTGCCGCATTACATCGCGCTTGGTAAGACTGCTTTTGGATGTAATTTGTCCTCTTACCACCAATAAATTTTTGCAATGATGCCGTTAAACCTTTCGAGAACATTACTATCTACATCATGAATTAGGCTTCTTGCATGTATTGCTACCTACGTTTTAAGTTATGTAACGTATTCTTTCCCAAATAATGTCACCCATCAAACAACTCATTGCATCCAGTGTTTCATTTTCCGACAAACAATTTTAAAAACTTTTACATTTATCATGGTTTCCAAATGCATCTATCAGGGCGTTCAAAATGTCATTATACAGGCAATCAATTTTCTCATCAATTGAAAAGTTTTGACATTTATTGTAAGCTGATGTAATATTTCTTCGCATTTTTAGATTTTTTTTCACAGACATTACAAATTGAATAAAAGCTTTTAAAAAGTAGATACCTACGTTTTGTTTTTTAAATTACAATTCTGCCTATCTGACGGTTTTCTATATTAGAACGGTCAGAATCGTAGCCTAATTGTATATTATATTTAAACATGGTGTATAGCTCTGTCATATGGCTCTAACGCAAATGTATTGGCATTATTTACTGTCACCTTATATACACACATTTTGACTCGCAGGAAGCAAGCTGAAGTGGCGCACTTGCTTTAAAGTCGCATAAGATCACACCGGTCGTAGGTTCAAAACCTACCGATATGTATTTTTTTTTTGTTTTTATACATAAAGAAACATTGTTATCAAATAAATGTACACTTTTTATTAAAAAAAAGTAATATTGTAAATTAAAAAAAAAAAATAAATAAATATTAAATATTATTTTACTTATTATTGTTTCTATTTTTCAACATATGATTTATCATGTTTTTAAACCTCTTTCATTTACACGGTGAAATAGCCATCTAAAACCGATATTTTTTTACTTTCATATCTCCGATCCATCGAAATGTCAATTTGGTAATAATAAGTCATGAAACAGAGCGTCGCGAACGCAACCGCATATGTCGACCTTCGAAGCCGAAATGAACCACGTTTCTAAGAGCCAATAACATTTCACTATAAAAAGTTGGCTGTTATGCCATTTGAATCAGTAATTGATCCCCACATAAGAACCATATTGACCCAATGTCGCTTGCGGCATTTTGAATGCCAGCGCGTCGTCGCGAGAAGAGCGCGCTCATCTCATTGTATGACAAAAATAATATAAACGGGCTCTGCAAAATATTATTTTTAAAATATACTGATATTTTATTTGAAAAAAATAATCGTCAGTACTACAAGTTTATTGTACATAGTTTATGTAAAAAAAAACAAACTTGAAAAAAAACACACAGTAATAAGTAATATTTAACAGTGAATATGGATGAAAGTTATACTTTTTATATAATTTTTTTTAACAAGAAAAACTTATTTTTTTTAATTTATGCCAAAGCAACCCTCTTTACAACTATTGTTAAAATGCCGTAGTATTTTTTTTGAGTTTCTTGATCGTGCAGTTTAGTGTGAGGCACGTTTCAAAAAATGCTCTAAAATGAAAATTTCCTGTATAGCTCCCAGATTTAATTATTTTCCTCAATTTTCCAATACTTTAAAAAAAATCTGAAATAGCTATCTACTTAAGAAAGGTACCGTGAGTTACGATAATTTTTTTTTGTTGGCTAACATCATCAGTTATTTCAGTATAACTGTTCAAAAATTGCCAAAAAATGTAATTTTCGAAATTTACCTACATCGTCGCCTTAAATATAAAATAATGTCGCGCAAATATTCCTCATCTAGCGCTGTGAGATGCGCGTCTTTGTCGTAAATTTAAACCGCCAATTCTTATGTTGCTATTTTCGCATTAATTCCGTGTCACTGCGTGCTTTATTACTTGTTTCAAAGTAGATCGTTGTGGCGCACGGTGCGCCCATCTACTTTAATAACGTGAAGCCGTTTCCACAATGCAAAGAGACCTGGAAAAGCAGAGCTACTCGTACGCTATAGATTACTCAGAGAGAGAGAGAGAGAGAGAGAGAGAGAGAGCGCGACACATATATATTCACTACAGATATGACACAAATGGATATTAGTCCGATAGAAGCGCTCCTCAGATATTTTTTCACGACTGCCGAACAAAAAAGGAGTATGATGTGTTCAGGGTTCATCTATGTATGTTTTCCGTTTCTTTATTCTACCATAACTTCTAAACGCTTGAACCGATTTATAAGTGTGTGGTATTGTTATAATCGTTATGTCATCCCGAGTGTCATAGGGTACCTTAACTGTCCAAATATCAAGTAAGTAGTTGTCTAAATGTCCAAATGTCAATAAATGAACATAAGTACATCAAGTTTAGTATTAAATGAAAGGCCTGAATAATTACATTCTGAAAATATACATATATCTATATAGATAAATACATAAACCTTAGATAATTCATAAAAACCCTAATAAAGATAATTATAAATATAACATTTATTCTTTTAAATATATTTGCTTCTTATTTAAATGGCCGTCGTATGGCCGATAATATTGATTAATTAATTAATTTTAATTTAATGGTATTATTTAATAATATTTCTTTATTTTTAAAATAGTAGCAAGAAAGGTATAATAATATACGCAAAAACTTCCCAACATGCCTGTGCTAGAGTAGATTTTTGCCTTTCAAAGTTTTCCTGTGCGAGTAATTTGAAACTCAAAGTTAAATCTATGATACTATTATACATATATATTATTATTTACCCACATATATAAAACTATATATATATATATATATATATATATATATATATATATATATATATATATATATATATATATATATATATATATATATATATATATATATATATATATATATATATATATATATATATATATATATATACCTTGTAACGTATATAGTTTTCCCATAGCTAGAAAAACTCTCGGTAAAGTAGAAACGTATAATTTATTTCCTAGAATTTCGAAATAGTTACATTGTAAAAAAGATTAACAGTAGAACCGGTGACGGAGATGATGACATGATAGATAGAAAAAAGAATAAGATAAAATTTATAATTAGCAATTGGAGAATTATATAATATATTAAAATGAAGTGAGTAGCATGAGACCTATCCAGGGTCGGCTAGCAAGTTTACAGTAAAGGAGGGCGGTAAGCGATTTTAAACGGGAACGGTTAAGGACGAGGTCCTCCAGTGACAATTCCCCCGAGGTTTCCGCTCCAGGAATCCGCGGTCTTCGGGATATTCGTCGGTATCGCTGATGTGGGTAGGTCGCGCTCGTCCGATGACGGGAGCAGTCGGCGATTTCGGCGACGACGAAGAAGAAGAAGAAGGGCCTTCCTTAGGTTCAGGCGCGTCCCGATATCGCTCCCCTCCCGATGATTTCGGCTATGGAAAGCCGGCGAAGAGGAGATTGTCGGGGCAGTTGCTGGCAACACGATGGCACGACGGCTCGGCGATGGAAGTCGGCCGCGGCGAATTCAAAATTATAACCGAGATCCCTGTGGGAGAACACAGGATTAAAGTCAACCAGATTTCCGCGGGAATAGGAACAGGAAGCCGGGACTGGGACGACCCGCCCCTCGGCGAATCTCCTGCCGTTCCGATAATCTAGTCATCCGCTATCCCACCACACGGATTCACCGATCGGCACCAAAAACACAAGCAAGAACTCACCGGAATAATATGCGTAATCCCACTTAAATATTACACGGGACTCCTTTCCGGGATCTCTAGTGCCCGAGACGGCTGTAGATTTTTGAATTAACAATTTTTCAACACTGGGTAGATAGCGAACGATTTCCTCTCAAATCCGGCTTATTTCCCCGCCAAATTTTGAAAACCTATCCGGCGTCGTATTTTATTGTCGTATTTTAATTCCCCTGTGGACTTATAAATCCAAGTATTTTTCCAGGGACTATGCACCTAGATTTAATTACTTTTTTTATTTACCGTTGATTATATATTTTTAATAAAAACTGTAAATGTTTACGGTATTATTTATACTACTGGCAAAGACCGACGTTACGGATGCGCGTGCGCAGGAGATGCCGTCGGCTGCGTCGACCATAATGAAAGTCATTACTTTAATAAATTATTTTATTACGAAACGACCTCAGTTAATCTGTAATATTAAATTATTATTTATTTTTGGAAACAAAGAATTATTTGACGGCCGACTTCAATTCCAATGTACTACGGATAGTCTATTGTCGATGGTACTGATCTTCTCTTCATTATGCCTGTCAAACGTCACTTTTGTTTACGTGTTGTTTACATTAGGAGAAAATGTGTTTCGAAACGGGAAACCGTTTTATTAATGCCAGAACGACGCGATCCTGGATCAATCGGGATAAGAGCGCTTCGTTACAACCTACTTATAATATTTACACATAAATTTTTTCAAAATAAAAAAAATATTGTATTTTATGCCTACGTATCTATAATAATAACTAGCTGACACGACAGACGTTGTCCTGTCCAAATTTCAATAAATTTGTCAGTGATCGTTTTGTGAATTTGTGCAAAGCTATTGGAATATGTAAACAAAGTAAAAAATCGGTTGTGTCACCCCAAGACTTTCCCGGCAATCAGACAACCAAAAAACCCTAACCCCCCTTCCCACCCCCCCCACCCCCTCCGCGCCAAACTAAAGCCCTCCTTATAGCCCTGCAATCCCACAAACTCTCCCCCTCATTCAAAACGAATTTGCATTGCTGCATAACTTTGGCCATTGCACAATTCCTTGAAAGGTTGCAAGTTGGATTTTCATTGATTTGAATATTCAACGGCAACTTGAGTGTTAAATGAGCTGTTCGACCGCTTTCCACCATCGTGGCTACGTTGGTGGAAAGCAATTCCTGATGTAGCAAGTGCAAGTGTAAATCAATGTGATGAAGAAGTTTTTACAGTTCCACCGGAAACGTCTAAGAAAAAAATCCCTCCTGTTCCATTGTTCACAACTTTCATGAGAGACTTTCAACTTTCGTTTGCGTACGTACGAACATTCGTGGTTGCTTGGATAGACTGAACAAACGAACTAATACATCGGTGGAAAATAGATGTGGGTAACTTGAAGTTGGGTTTCCTTGTTTCTATCGTCGTTTTTTTTTACAGTTGATTCCAAGTAAGAAGATATCTTGGCATTTCGGAGTAGAGCAGCGCGAAGTCGTCATTATGGCACATTTCAAAATACATATCAATAACGAAATAAATTGGAATATAAATAAAGTAGCTACATATGTATGTTGGACAGATCACGAAACAACACCAAAGTAGAACAATTTAATTTTTATTGTAATTTAGTCTCAAATGCGTTTTTCCAGTTTGTTTTCAACTGAATACATTCGATTGAAATATTTCCATCCCGAGAGCATAGCGATCAAAACAAAAAAGAATCAACCTAATATGTTATTCCTATCCAAAAAAATAATAACGGATATTCATCATTCGAATCGTGAGTAAAAAAATCACTTTCAGTTTTTCCCGAATTCACCAATTTTCCAGGCATTTTTCCATTTTTTTCTTTCCGTTAGGAACTTTTTTGGACAATTACGAACAATTTAAGAACAAATAGCCAAATCGGTTCAGCCGTTCAACCTAATATGCGGTGATCAACGAACAGCATTTCATTCTTATTTATAAAGATAAATTAAACTGGTAGTAACACACATTTTATATAGGTTTGTCGTTTTAAACGGAGTATATGTGAAATCGTTGCATTCACCTTTTTCCCGCTGGTTTCAATCAGCCACAAAGTAATTATTGTTAGTCAAATAAACAACCTTCATAGTCTAAAGAATCCAATTCGTTGTTTGTTTTTTTTTGTAATAATACACAAAAAAATAGGAAAGTTAGGCTCAAAAGTTCCCTGCTTATTTTACAGACTTGAAGCAATGGTCTGAAAATATATTAGGACCTTGCATTGAAAACTTCGATTTCCTAAGAAATACCGAAACTATTTTTATTTATTTCCAAATTGTTATTCTAGTTATTTACCAAATTTCTAGTTATTTACCAAATTGCAAAATACTTCATATCAAATCTTCATCATTATGCTTTAATTATCAGTTTGTGTCACTTCGTTGAAGTATCAACAACGGTAATTTTGTTAGTTTCGAAGATGTCGAAATTTGAGCCGACAAAACGTCATTTGCGGGAAGCAATGCTTTTCTGCTTTCATCTTAAGAAAACTGCCGCAGAATGTCATAGATTGCTGCTGGAGGCTTACGGGGAATTTACTCTGACAGAAAGGACTGTTGAGACTTGGTTTCTCTGATTCAAAAGTTGTGATTTCGACGTGCAAGACAAAGAGCGCCCAGGCCAGTAGCAAAAATTTGAAGAAGCCGAATTGGAGTCCATACTCCATGAAGATTAGAGTCTGACGCTGGAAAAGATAAGTGAAGTGCTTAATGTTCATCGCTCAACCGTTTCGAGACATTTAAAATCTATGGAAGTCATTCAAAAGGAAGGACATTGGGTTGCCCACGAGTTGAAGCCAAGAGACATCGAAAGACGTTTCATGACTTGTGAAATGCTCCTTCGCCGTCAAAACAGAAAAGGTATTCTCCACCGAATAATCACCGGCGACGAAAAGTGGATCTTTTATGAGAACCCCAAACGCAAAAAATATTGCTCGTACCCCGGTGAATCACTTCCATCGACCTCAACAGCCACGCCGAAGAGAAACATCCACTGATCCAAGGTAATGCTTTGCATTCGGTGGGACCAAAAGGGTGTCATCTATTACGAGCTGCTGAAACAGGGAGAAACCATCACGGGTGATCATTACTGAGCTCAACTCAAGAATTTGAGCGATGCTGTAAAGATAAAACGGCAGGAATACGCTAAAAGGCACGACAAGGTAATTTTCCAGCATAACCATGCTCGACCACACGTCGCGATGCAGGTCAAGAACTTCCTGGTAACGCTTGGCTGGGACATCCTACCTCACCCGTCGTACTCCCCAGATATTGCGCCATCCGACTACTATTTGTTCCACCACCGCCGCGTCTGTTTTCAAATACGGTACAAGCTAACAGACCCTGTCCCATATCGTAACCCCCGTAAAACAGATATTACAGGGTACACAAACTTGCTAAACAAAGCGCTAGGAGACAAACAACTAACTAACGCAGCACTTAGCACAGAAAACATAGAAACAAACGTACAGATCCTAACTACAACCCTTGTAAGTAGTTTTGAACTGGCATGTCCTGTTGTAAAACCTAAAGACCCAGGAAAAAGCTCATGGTGGGGGCCAGAGCTGGAAAGGCTACGTCGAGGACTCAGGACACTCTTTAACCGAGCAAAAAATACCAGAACCAGTGAGGACTGGGATAAATACAAAATGGCACAAAAACACTACAAGAAGCGGATCAGATTCCGGAGAACAGAATCCTGGCACAACTTCTGTAGTAGCATAAACTCAACGAACCAAGCCGGAAGAATAAAGAAAATCCTAGCTAAAGGTGAGCCCAACCTCCTAGGCTCCCTAAAAAAGGAAGACGGCACTTACACAAACACAGATATAGAAACCAGCTCAGTACTCCTGGAAACACACTTTCCTGGATGTCAAATCACAGAAGATCCTGAGTGGCCGGACGAAAACTACAGCACACCAACAACCCAAGAATGGGAAGTCGCAAACAAGATAGTAACTGCGGACAAGATAAAATGGGCCCTGAAAAGCTTCAAACCATTCAAATCCGCAGGGCTGGATGGCATTTTCCCAGCACTACTACAATGGCAACCAAACCATGCAACAAAATACCTACTACCAATCTATAGGGCCTGCATAGCCTTCAAATACATTCCAAAGGCATGGAGAGAGGCGAAAGTAGTCTTCTTACCGAAACCGGGAAAGGAGGACTACTCACACGCCAAATCCTTCAGACCCATCAGCCTAACGTCTTTCTTACTAAAGACTTTAGAAAGACTGATGGACCGTCACCTAAGGGATGGGGCACTAAGAAATAAACAACTACACCCACAACAACACGCCTACACAAAAGGCAAATCAACAGAGTCGGCACTACACATGGTGGTGCACAAAATAGAATCGGCTCTAACAAATAAGCTGTCAACACTCGCCGCCTTTATAGACATAGAAGGCGCTTTTGACAAAACCATGCACAACAGCATAAACCACGCCCTACAGGAACTTAAGGTGGAACCAGTCACCATAAAATGGATCACGGAGCTGGTTAGCAAAAGGGCGGTCCAGATAGTGATGAATACTACCACAAGAGCAAAGGTAGTTAAAGGATGCCCCCAAGGGGGGGTCCTATCACCACTTCTATGGAACATAGTAGTGGACAGCCTCATAAAAACACTAAATGAAAGGGGCTACACTACTATTGGTTATGCCGACGACCTAACAATAATGATAAATGGAAGCGCAGAAAACATGCTATGTAAAGTCATGCGCTCAGCTCTGCAGATAGTAGAAAAATGGTGTGACGAACATCAATTGTCAGTAAATCCGAAAAAGACAGAACTTATCCTCTTCACCAACAAGAGGAAGTTACCAGAACTACAAGTACCAAAATTATTCAACACCAAACTCTCCCTATCAACTCAAGTGAAATATCTGGGAGTCATCCTTGATAGTAAACTAAACTGGGCGAGTCATATCGAGGCCAAAACAAAGAGGGCCTGCCTAACTTTTTGGCAGTGTCGGAGACTAATGGGGAAAAAATGGGGTCTCAACCCAAAAATCACACTCTGGCTGTACACATCAGTCATCAGGCCCTCGCTGACTTATGGATTAGTTGTATGGTGGCCCAGAACACAACTGACCACAGTAAAAGCAAGACTCCAGAGCCTACAACGCTTAGCGTGTGTAGCAGCCACTGGATGTATGAGAACCACACCATCGGCCGCACTAGAGTACCTCCTAAACATGAGACCTCTGGATCTTGTCATCCAAGAGGAGGCTAGGGCAGCCGCTCTAAGACTAAGAGCAAATGGACTGTGGAAACAAAACACAGAAACACCACACTCAAAAATTCTGAAACGGGTTTTAGAAGAAATTCCTCTTCTGGACGCACCCATGGACAGAATAATATGCCATCATGTCTTTGATCGTAGATACAATATCCAACTCATTGCAGAACCAGCAGATCACTCTGGTACGAATGAAGTAAGGATATACACAGACGGCTCCAAAACCACTCAAGGTACAGGAGCTGGCGTCTTCTCAAATGATCTAAACATCAAAATATCAACTACCCTAGGCAACTTAAATACGATCTTCCAAGCAGAATGCATTGGCATCACCAGAGCAGCACAGGCAGTCGCAGCCAAAGATGTCGGAGACGTAAGTTTGAAATTTGTCTCCGACAGTGCCTCCGTGCTACAAGCGCTAGCAAAAAATACGATAACCTCAGTCCTCGTACTGGAATGCCACAATGCGCTTCAATGCATTGCAGGGTCAAATAAAGTGACCCTGCAATGGATTAAAGGGCACAGTGACTCACTGGGCAATGACGCGGCGGACGAACTGGCCAAAAGGGGATCAAAGGAAATAGTATATGGACCGGAACCCTTGATGCCCATTCCCCAGGCCCAAATAAAAACATGGCTACGCAGGAACACCGAAGAAACCCACCTTACAGAATGGAAAAAAACGCAGGATGCAGGCAAACAAAGAACGCGGTTCCGGAAGCGTCCAAAAAACTTGCCCGCAACCTCACCAGATTAAAAAGGGACAAAATCCGTAAAGTCATAGGTACTATGACAGGCCACTGTCCCCTAAACAAACACCTGTTTACCATAGGTGTGACAGACAGCCCTCTATGCAGAGGATGCATGGAGGAAGAAGAAACGCCACAGCATGTGCTCATGGAATGCAGGAGCGTGGCAGAGCAACGGGCAAGAATACTACAATCTCCAGCATCTCTCCCGGAGGCCTGTAGCAACCCAAACAGGCTGCTAACCTTCTGGGACAGCCTGGGTTGGCTGGAGTAACATAAATGGAAACATGAGCCACGCACAACGGCCCAATCAAGAGGCCAAGTGCGGGAAAAAGCCCAGTCAAACTAACTAACTAACTACTATTTGTTCCGGTCAATGGCCGATGGACTTTCCGAGCAGCGCTTCCAGTCTTTCGAGGATATTGAAAAATGGCTGGATTCGTGGATAGCCTCCAAGAACGAACACTCTTCCGCCGGGGAATCTGTCTCTTGCCAGAAAGATGGAAGAACGTCATAGCTACCGATGGACAATACATTGCATGAAATGCACTTTCCAATTTGCTTCGAAATAAATGTTCAGTATCATAAAAAAAACGAAGTTTTCAATTCAAAGACCTAATATTATATCCCCAGAGGCATTTTGTGTACATAGCCCCCAGGACATTCCAAATGCTAGACGAAGATTCGAAATTGTTTCTGCATAAGCATTCTTTTAAAGCCAAAATTGATTTCAGGTTGAAACATGCCACACGGCAAAATATCCACAATTTGATATATCCAGATAGTTTCCAATATTTAATATTAACCTTGACTAGTCTTATTAACTAGGTCTATATCTTATTTTGTAATTTTGGTTACTACTGTTTAATATTATTTGTCATTTTATTTTACACGTCGAAAAAATACACGTCGTGTTACAGTAAAAACTTCTTTCCTAATCTATGGCTACGCTCGAAGCGTAGTCTCTCGCCATATCGTAAACGACGCCTTTACATCAATGGCTTCGCAAACAAAATGGACCGTGATGCTTTTGATACTATTTCAAACACATTGTAGAGGATTCTCTTTTCATATCTCGTGATGTGCTCGTAGCTAAGGGGTATCGAGTGGTGTTGAAATTAAAATAAATCGGAATTCTGATACTGATGCATAAAACATGTTTGTGCATAACATAAAAACATGCGCAGTAACATTACTAGTGGCTATGAGTAACAGTATACCTCGCGTGCAATTGAACCATTAAAACGCCCACCATATTGAAACGAAAAAAATATAAAAATCGCAATAGATACTAATAGCTTCCAAAAACATTTAAATCCTCCCCCCCCCCCCCTCTCCATATCGCATTTTACATTTTTTTTAAATATGCATTATTGGTCCACTCAAGTTCCTCTTCATTTTGATGTCACGCGATCATCTTGAAAATATTCTTCCTCCCCCCCCCCCCCCCCCCCCCCCCAAGTCCCTACCTAAAGTCACACAATATTTAAGATGTTTTATTGCCTCCTTCGATACTCTTCATTTATATGTTTTTATCCTTTACCTTACGGTGACGGCCCACCTTATGTCTAACGACAATTATCTTATAGGCGACCGGATTTTTATAACATCACGTGGCAGTACTCAGACGGTCACCCATCCAAGTACTGACCAGGCCCGACGCTGCTTAACTTCGGTGATCTGGCGGGAACAAGTGTTTTCACGCGGCTACCGACGTTTCATAAATCCCATGATTATGTTGGAAAATATTTTTATTTATTCGCCCGCATGTCTACATTTTGTAAATATTTTAATATAAATGCATTTTTCATCTACTCGTATCTTATCTTACTATTCTATCGTACTCTTGATTTTGATATATCGCATGCTTATACTGAAAAAAATATTTTTTATATCTCCATGAAAAGGGCCACCACCTTAAAACGGAATAGAAAAAAAACTTACACATACGTAATTTTTAATGACTCCGAAGAATAGTCATACCAAATTTGAATAAACACAAACTACGCGTTTGGTCATAGCTCAGTAAGAAACAAGTTTTCAAATAAACGAAAGGACCTCGCTACGCTTGGTCAATTTTAAAATCACATATGCAGATACGAAAACGATGATATTATTTTTATTACAAGTTTAGGCTAAAAATCATATCTATGTATGTATAGCAATATTTGTTATTTAGCAGACATACAATGTATATTGCATTGTTATTATTTATTTATGCATTTGATATTATAATAAAAACGTGGTGTTCGCACACCTTGTGGCGTCGCGTGAAATGATATGATATGATGTGATATGATATGATGTAATATGTTATGCAGTGATATGATATGATGTGATATGATATGATATACTCTTCATTTTAATATGTTAAACACGACAATCCTTACAAACCCTGTATGTGAAAATAAAATAAAAAATTGTAACTTTTATCACTTTTAATTTTGAATATTAAAACTTACCGCTAGGAAGCATAGTTTCCGTGAAGAAAGCGAAAATGTCGAAAAAAATGACCTTCTATGTGCCCCCCCCCCCCCCTTCCTCTAACTCCCCCCCTAAACCCTCCCTCCTCTCGCCTAGGAGAGGGACTTTTAGTATGTTTACCTCCTAACAAGTCCAAACAAAGCCCCAAAGTCAAAAATGGAGTTCCTTCCATTTCCCTGTATAACTTTTCATTTACTGAAGTTACTTTGTCGCTATTGTGTATTTTAGCCATATCCTGTGCCGCCTCGGGAGTATCCCATTTCCATAGGATCAAAACTTGATGAGCGGTGGTATTACATGAAACTCAGCAAATAGAATAAATTCAGTTTCGTAATGGCTGTTTCATGAATTTCCAACAGTATAACAAACATGGCTGCGCATTTGGCAATTAGCAAAGAGGTCGCCCCAAAGGATTCATAGCCAGGCAGTAGTGGCATGTATTGATAGCCAAATATAAGAACATGCATAGATGGGACCTTCCTTGCTTTGCTGGCTTAAATACACCTACATTGTGTAGGTGACACTGAAAGATTTTTTGAAAGATTTAAATTATATTATTGCTCTTCGAAGTCTTCTCCGTAGCAATCGATACACAGCGATGGAACTATTTTATGAAGCATTTAGCGAACTTTCTTTAAGCACCACTTCTACCGCCGTTTGGAAAGCCATTACTGCTTTTTCTGTATTCATAAAGCGATTTTTTCTGAGTTTATACTTAAGTTTAGGGAATAAATAACACTGCGCTAGTTAGGGTTCGTATGGCGGATGATCCATTAATTATATATTTACAGTACTCAAAAATTGGTTTGTTTGTCTGGCGGAGTGACATGGAGAATCATTCTGTTTCATGGGCGTCGTTCTTTGATTTATCAAACATACATATAAGGTTATTCACATAAAGTACCGTGCGAATTAATTAAAACAAAAAGTATTTTTCTTCGATAAGCGCTTTATTGTATATAAACATACAAAAACAGTACTAGTAGTTATAGAGTGTTAGCTTTAATTTAGAATGTGTCCTCCTTTTGCGTTGATGACACAAACACTTGTAGGCATAGAATTTACCAGGTTTTGGCAGCTTTCTTTCAGTTCATCATCGTGAAACCAGACTTTAATTACTGCACTGATCATCTTGGTTTTCGTTGTACAATCCATCTTGGAAAGCCGTTTTTTGCAAACGTCCCAGAGGTTTTCGATCCGGTTGAGATTGGGGGAGTTTCCAGGCCATTCAAGTACAGTAATTTGGTTGTGTGTAAAAAACTGTTTCACTTTTTCAAAGAATGGCATGGGGCGAGATCCTGTTAAAAAAATACCTCGTTGGAAGGATAGACCTTGTGGAGCTCCCGTATGATATGGTTTCATAAGATGTCAATATTTGATAAGATGTCCGAATTTGAATTTGAATTCGTAAAATAATAGTAGCATAGAAGTAAAACTTGAAAAATAATAGTAGCATAGCAGCCCGATCTGACAAAGGAAGCAATCATCTTCTTTTCAGAACTCTGTCCTTTCTTCACTTTCGTAGGCAACTCTTCGAAAGGAGAGACCCACCGCGCAGATTGCCTTCTAGTTTCAGGTTCATAGCAGTAGATCCAGCTTTCATCACCTGTAACTATATCCAATATAGCATTTGATTGACCATTGCCACTAAGACTCCATAAATATGGTTAATATGGACCTGTGTCAGGGTTTATAGGTACATGGAATAATAACTTGGGGAGCATGTGCGAAATCTGTCTTGGATCCTCTAGTGAAAGCCCAAAAGCTTTTGTTGAGGGTAATCAATAGAAGGCCCACGATATGATTCCAACATGCTATTGAAAGAAAGTACGGTGTTAGATATACGCCAGCTGTTTGTGAAACAGTCACTCATGTTTTTCCATCGAACCTCAGATAAACGACCACGAAGCCAGCAACACCGAACTACAAGAGCATATGCAGGTCTGAATTATGCTGTTTCCCGAGTTAATTCTTTATTTGCCCAAAGACAATTCAACTATATAGCGACGAAAATATTCAACCGTCTTGATGACGAAATAAAAGAAATAAAAGTACCATTTTATTAAAAAATATATTTTAAAAATGCCTTCTTGACGACATAGGTCGTTCAAGGACAGAGAACGAACTTCTGCAAGTCATATCTTAAAAAAATAAGATGCCTGCATAACTTTACTATTATACTATAAAATATCATATAAGATATTAAAGAAAATGTAATATATTGTAATATAATGCAATAGAATAATACTATAAAATATCTAAATCGTTATATTTATATGTTTGTTTATGTATGTATATGTATGTGTGTATGTGCATATGTATCTATATGAGTACCTACGTCAGTTAGGCTTCTCCACCCAAGTCACAAAATAAGTCGTATGCCCAGATACAGGCTATATTCGGCTTAGTTGGGTATGCGCTGAGCATGGTCATGTGAACGTTGTTTACTTCACACCATTACTTGGTATGACCATTTTTATGTTTTTTTCTCATTATGTTTGAAATAAAATAAATAAATAAATAAATTGACGATTTTTAGGGACTTGGCGACACCATTACCCGCGTTTTTAGGCGCCGCTTTTTGTGAGAAATGAGTCGAACACGGTGGTTTTCAGCCGGTGTGCCGCGACACAATGGTGTGCCGCGCCAAATGGTGTGCCGCGGCACAATGGTGTGCCGCGGCACAAAGGTGTGCCGTGAGTATCCCCTGGCGTGGCGCCAGATTTTTCGAGTTATTCTTTATCAGGTAAGGAAACGCAACTTTTACATTTGTGGACTTATACTCAGCAATAAAACTTGGTGCATAAAGTTGGCTTTCCTGACGGATTTGTTTGAGCATTTTAATAAATTAAGTGAAAGTATGCAGGGGTGACATGAGATAGGATTAATCTATACTAATATTATAAAGAGGTAAAGTTTCTGAGTTTGTGAAGTTGTAGGGAGTAATCTCTGGATCTACTGAACCGATTTTGAAAATTCTTTTACCAATAAAAAGCCACGTTATTTGTGAGTGTGGCTATATATTAATCCGAAATGAAAGGACTGAAGAGAGAAATGAAAAGACTTTTCCGTGGTAGTCGGATATGCAAAGTAAGTCGGAGAAAAAACGGTCGAATGAAAACGTTTCTTACGAACGCTGCCTTAACGATGAGAGATATATGATTGAGTTCTAGAGAAAAGTTGTAGAGCTTGATAATGCCTACAAAAAAGTCATCGACAGCATATGTCTACCTTTTATATTTAAGTCACAAAAAGTAGTTTTTTATATAAAACAAATAATTTAAATCGTTAGGTCATGTTTATTGGTCATATTATCAACTATCATGTTTATTGGTCATATTATCATGTTTATTGGTCATATTATCAACTATCATGTATATTGGTCATATTATCATGTTTATTATTATATATTGGTCATATTATGAATTCTTATCAAAATAAGTAAATGTATCGTCTCTAGTGTTTAAAACAAAAGACTTTTCCCTTTTACTGCATATAATTTCCTTTTTACTGTATAATTGGTTAAAGAGATAACACGACATAGATATGGAACCGCGACCGTATCTCGGGTTGGAACTCCTGAAAGACAACATATTTTGGTACCAAATAATAACATTACATCTAATATAGTATACAGAGAAGTTTTGAACAATTAAAATAAACATAATTTATTCAATCATAATCATTTCAGTCACTCATTTAAAACCCGGTAATATAGACAAATTGGCATGCAAATACATACATACATAATACATATGCAGTAAAAATATAACCCTCCTTTTGGCAGTCAGGAAATAAATCATAGCACTCAGTACTAACCGAACCACACTCATAATTTCATCGCAAGTAAAAATGTTTACCGCCCAACGAAGTGGGCACGGGTCAGCTAGCACAATAGTAAAAATCATTTTTAAAAACAAGCTTTTATTAATATGCTCTGAAAAGAAAAAAAACGGGCTACCATAATTGAATGCGTATACAAAATTGTGTGTACTTGCCGTTGGCCGTTGAGGAGTTCTCTCGTCGGCAGCCAACCCTCGGTGCAGTAGCCACGTCATGGTGGAACTTATAACGGGCTATCACAATTGAAAGCTATACAAAATTTCGTGTCTGTGCTGTTGTCCTTTGAGGAGTCCCCTCATTGGAAGCCAACCCTGGGTGCAGGAGCCATGTTATGGTGAAATTCAGAACGGGCTATCATAATTTCGTGTCTGTGCTGTAGACTGTGGAAGAGTAACCCGGTCGGAAGCAAATCCTGGGTGCAGAATCAGGTCGGGAGCTAATGGGCTCTTGCTGAGTTGGCTACGAAGACCCATTTGTTCAGGGTCGGTCACACTCACGGGTAAACACCCATCCGGCGGCCTCCACGCATGAAGCGCGAGCCCAGGTAGGACTCTGGCTTAGGGCTAGTTTCCCCCAGGAGTCAATCTTCTGGTGCTGCTGGTCGGTCTGCGCATCGTGCGGCGTAAGCCAATCGATTGTGCATTCTGACTATAACAGTCGGGGGAGTCCGGAAACAGTACTGTTTCCTATAGAGCGGGGGTGGTTGCTGACCTTACGGCGACTGCTCTTGAAACGACCATCGGTTACCCGATTCCGGGTGAACAGCCGGGCAAAGGATGCCGTGATCCGCGATAGATTCGTGTGACACCGTTTCACCGCTACGTAAGTAAGAGGACCGCGCAAGCGACCTCAAACTCGTAACCAGTCGAGAGACCGGAGTAATCTGGTCGCAACTGGAAGTATGGGCGTGAGTGTAAGCCCGCTGGGTTACATACCTGGCTATCTCGCGGATAAGGCGTTGGCATCTTACGGGCATGTGGCGGAGCTTGACGGTGGACTGTTTTTGTCCTAAGTCTTCTGCGTTCACTTCACGGGAGATAGAACGATCATATTTCGTTAAAACTTCCGGAGGTGACGGGTACGCCCGTAGTGGTTGACAGCTATAGTTGTAGAATCAGGTCATGCTTACAATAAAAATGCATTGCGATCAGAACTCAACCAACATGTAAAATTTCAACTTCATAGGATATGAAGTTGAAATTTTACAAGATGAATTTAGAACAATGGTTACTTGAATCTTACAAGATGAATTAGAACAATGGTTCTAATTCATCTTGTAAGATTTGACCTAAACTAACTGACAAACATTGCAAGGTAAGTAAAAGCTTGTAAATATGCTGACTTCATCTGATGAAATGAAAGGTTTCGTCGATAAATTAATTCTGATGGAAGTTAGAATAAATGATGGCGACATTTCTATATAATGATGTCTGAAAGGTTTTTCATAACCTCTCATATTTATACTTTCTCATAATATTGGAATATATTACAATTACAGCGATCATATGATATGTTTACAAAAAAATACCAGAAATTAGCTTTCGGTGAGACGAATTTTATGGTTTTGCGACGATTGGAAATGGTTCATTTATAGGTTTTTAGGCTAAATTGGTCGTGGACTTTTAAAATGAACATTTTTGGCGCTGAAAATGAAACACTTCAAAACATCGCAAGTTCAAGAAATTAGTGCAAGAAAGGTTTATGTTAGATTCTTGTATGCGCTATTTAACCTGGGCTTAAACTGAGACTAAACTTAGAAGCATACAACGGTATTTTCTAGATCGTAAATTCCTTTCTTTTATGCTCTTGCTATTGAACGTATATGTAGCTATTAATAATAATAAAAACGCTTTATTCGTTCGTATTAAATAAATAAATAAAATATAAGAGCATGCGACGGTATCTTCGTCGCATGCTCTCTGCATGCTTCGTCGCATGCTTCGTCGCATGCCTCTTACAGAACTCCTTCTGTAAGAGGAATAATATAAAGTCCAGTCAGTATGGCTACGATCGCGGGGGTCCGATCGGCCACTCTTGTTTCTTTCATCAAGTGGCCTGAAGGATTCATAGCGGCTGGCTTGTGCCGGACGGAGTCGCAATTTGCATCCGGGCAAAAGGAATTTCACCGGGCGTCCCGCTTAAAAATGTATGGCCATTTCCGCGACCGCTGTTTCACCCCTCTCAACCACTCAAACTTTGAGAGGGTCGGCTTACGGGCCATAATACACCTCGTCCGCCGACTTTACCGTTTTTTTACCCTTGCCAGTCCGACGGACGCACGGTGGGACTAACACTTTGAAAAACCTAAAATATGATTAGTATCGTATCGGATGTCATCATATATCTTCAACTGGCACTAATCTCCAAGGCAGTCAATCTTCGAACCTTATCATTACATAATATTACATTTTCTTCGTGTCCATTTGACCATAATACACCTCGTCCGCCGACTTTACCGCTTCTTTGCCCTTGCCCATCAGACGGACGCACGGTGGGACTAACAATTGAAAAAACTAAAATATGATTGGTATTGTATCGGATCTCATCATATATATTCAACTGGCACTAATCTCCAAGGCAGTCAATTTTCGAACCGTATCATTACATTACATTACATTTTCGTCGTGTCCAATTGACCATAATACACCTCGTCCGCCGATTGTACCGCGTTTTTGCCCTTGCCCATCCGAAGGACGAACGGTGGGACTAATACTTTGAAAAACCTAAAATGTGATTGGTATCGGATCTGACCTCACCATTGTCTTCAACTGGCACTAATCTCTTGACCCTCAATTGGTCTAGTGTAAGAAGTAAATATATTTAAAAGAATAAAAACCACGACTGCCGTTACAGAAAGTGTATTTATTACGGTATTTTTATGAAATATTTCTAGTTTATGTATATATCCATAAAGATACATGTATATTTACGGAATGTACACAATCAGACATTTCGTTTGACACTAAACACGATATTGGTATATTAATTTATTGACATTTGGACACTTCCATATTTAGACAACTACTTACTCAATATTTTGGAGTTAAGGTACCCTACGACACTAGGGATGACATAACGATTATAACAATACCACACACTTCTAAATCGGTTCAAGCGTTTAGAAGTTATGGTCACCCTGATGCAGCGAGGCCACTAAGACCCACGTGTTTAGGATCGGTTAAACGCACGGGTCAACACCCATCCGGCAGCCTCCACGCAGAAGTGCGTCAGAGTAGGACTCTGGTCTGTGGGCCAGTTTCCCCTAGAAGTCAACCTACGGACGCCTTTGGACGGTTTGCGCACCGTGCGGCGTCAACCAATCGATCGCGCATTCTGACCGACAGCCGAGGGAGTCTGGAAACAGTATTGTCTCCTATAGAGCGGGGGTAGTTGTTCACCTTACGGCAACTGCTCTTGAAACGACCAATCGGCTACAAGAAACCGGGTGAACAGCCGGACAAGGGATGCCGTGGTCTGCGATAGACACAATTCGGTAGACACCGTATCACCGCTACGTATGGGAGAGGACCGCGTAAACGACCTCGAACCTGTAACCAGTCGGGAGACCGGAGTAATATGGTTGCAACTGGAAGTAAGGGCGCGAGTGTCGGCCCACTGGGTCATTGACCTGGTTATCTCGCGGGAAGGCGTTGGTCTCTTACGGGCGAGTGGCGTAACTAGACTGTGGACTGTTTTTGTCCCAAGTCCTTTAAGTTCACCTCACGGGAGACAGAACGATCTAATATCGTGAAAACTTCCTGAGGTGACGGGTTCGTCCGTTGTAGTTTACAGCTCTAGTCGGTAAAAGGAGTGATTGGTTGTGTAAGGATATTGTTTTTGGTTATATTTTACGTGAATTCACCTTATTTACGTTGAATAGTTTACAGTACTGGCAAAACACAAGACATCCTAGAAACCACTGTGCGCCGCCGCTTTGACTTTACCATTACCATTTCACCCTCTGATATCTCTGTAATGTAAAACAGCTTCCTAGAATAAAGTGGTTATTTCTGTATAATTTTGATGGCGAGCTCGGGGTCTTGATCCCGCTGGTGTTTCAAAACTGGGAAGACGGCGAGATTTCGCTTTATGCTTTTTGAAAACAGTAGGTACAAATGATAGTTATATACAAACGGAATGTGCAATGTTGGGACAGTGTGTAGGTCTCGCATATCCATATAACTATTGCGATGTGTTGTCTAGTGAGATAGCTAATGGCTCCTGTTTGGTAGCTAATGATTCCTTTGCAGTTGCGCCACTAAGACCCACCGCGCTCTTGAGGTCGGCTCAACTCACGGTTCAGCTCCTATCCAGTAGCCTCCTTGAAGAAATACTATTCCGGTAAAGACTCCGTGTCCCGGGCTATGGCTGATGGATCAATTTCCCCTGGGGGATGGCCTTCGGGTGCTACTAGGCGGCTTGCGCACCGTGCGCCGTAAGTCAATCGACGGGGGATGGATAGGGGTAGATGCTGATGCGAAGCAACAGGATGGATGCTGGACCTGCTGCCAACCACTATTGAAATTACCAATTGGCCACAATCCCGATTTCAGAGAGTTATTGCATAACAAAATTTTAATTTGAGTAAATATTTACTGTTGTTTATTTTCACGTTAAATTTTAATTGTACATATTACTAAATTAATTTTTATACCTACCTAATTTAACTTTTCGATACCTAACCGAACTGATTTTGTACTATTATTATAATACGTGTTTTTTTTTAATTTATTGTTAAATCATTATTATCTCTATGCAATCATGTTGTAAAAAAAAAATATTGTACGCGTCAAAGGCAGGTTGTGCGATACTGAATATTAACATTATAAAACTCCATGTTACTAGTAACACCAAAATCACAATAAAATAAATAGAAATAAATTGAAAATTGAAAAATCCGGGCATAACTGGTAGTCAGGGTGTGAGGCTGCCCACATGGCAACTATCTATTGCCACGCGGTAAGGCGTTGGTCTATGACTGGCTAGTTGGCCTAGCTGGATAGTTGACAGTTTTCGTTCACAGGTCTCTACGTTTCACCCCAGGTTGAAAGAAAGAACAATATCTTTGTACCTTCCAGGGTTGGCGGGTTCACCGGCTGTGGTTGGCAACACTTTCCTGCTGTATAGCGAAATATGGTATCTACTTATCTACATTTAACACTATCGTAGATTTCGTATCGCTACGAGTGGGTTTACTGTGTGGTCAGCGTTTCTCCGGCGCGAAAAAGAGAAATTCCCTATTGTACGAATGCATAAGGAAACGAACCACGAAAAAGTGACGGTGTAAGCAAGGTTTGATTCACGGTGGCAGAATGTGCAAAAGTAAGGGCGAGAGTGTGAGGTGATGTGAGCTTAGTCAGCGGAGGAAAAGAGGGCGCGGCGACAAAAAGGAAGACAAAAAGCCGAGCCGCCGCACGTCCCTACATAAATCATGCCTCTCGTTTGCAACTTCGCGAGACGTGTCGTCTGCCGTTGAAACGTGCCATCCACTATTGCTGGGCACCCCCCCCCCCCCCCCCATCACCCCTTCCACCGTCATTAGCGCCACAATCACACAAATTACTGCTAAGTACGATGCGCTGCGTCTGTGCATAGTAAAGACCGCTCTTTTATTTAAGATTACGACACGGTCGCGGTTCCATACCTATGTCGTATTATCTCTTTAACTATGTATGCATTAAAATGGAAAAGTCTTTGTTTTAAACACTTGAGACGATAAATTTACTTATTTTGATAAGAATTCATAATTGTTGATAATATGACCAATAAACATGACCTAACGATTTAAATTATTTTTTAAAATAAAATACTACTGCTAAATACCATTTTTTAATATAGCAACCTAACCGAACCACACTTATAATTTCATCACAGGTAAAAAGTTTTACCGGCCAACGAAGTGGGCACGGGTTAGCTATTAAATAACTATGCTACTTTGCGGCGGTATGGCAGTTATTTGGTATCATCGAAAAGGTATACAAATGCGTCGGGAGGACTGTCGCTATTTCCGCGCGGTATAGATCCGTTTTGTCTCAACTAATAAATATTTACTGGTGTATTTTTTGTTTCATAATTTAGTTTGTTAAATTATGTTTCAAATAATTTCGAACGGCGCAAGTTATAATCGGCATAAGAACATGTTTTTTTAAGAATTATGTATCTAATTATAAGTTCATTCTGTTACTTACCTAATAACTCAATAAATAAATAAATAAAAAATAAATAAATAACCGGTCGAAAACCAGCCTTCGAGCGCAAAAAACTGCGCCGCAACTTTTTGGTCGATTTTGTAAATAAATACGAACTAAATTGTTTTTTCATGAATTCCCTCTTGTTATCTAGTAATCTTGTAAGACGTGTATATCATATGGCGGTATATTATTGACGGCCCAATATATAATATATATGGGGCCGGCCGAAACGGTTACGCGCGGATCTGTCAAACAACGCAAAATGCCTATAGGCACTTTTGGCGTCCGACTGGTTAATGTAGTTCTTTTTCAGTCGGGCGAGTAGCCGTTCTTTCGCAATCTCGTAGTATCTAGCACTTTATAGTTTTATTCTATCTCGACAAATAAAAAGTAAATATACTATGCTCAAGACATGAAGCACACCTTTAATTTACGCATAACGTGACATCGAGTTAGTGGCATAATAATATGTAGTTAATTTTAACAAGTCTTTTGCACCTGATAGCGATCATATCTACAATAATGATAGCGCTGCATCTTCGCGCGCGATTATCTGCACGCAGTAGCAAAAACTAAATGACTTTAATATCTATTGTGTTAGGAATGCCTTGTTACAATCATTAAAATGTCGCATAACCAGTCTTAGAACAACTTTGTAAATTATCCGTGGGAACTCTGTTATTATTCCATAAGGAAAAATTACCGAGGTCTTTTGATTCCGTGTGTAGAGTGATTCTGTCTCATGTCCTGTTAAGCAAAAAAAAGCATTTTAATAGTTTTATAAGACATTTAGATTAGTGTATAACAGTGGGTGCGGAATTAACAATGGGCCCAAAGATACTGACATTGACACAGAGATCAAGGCTAGGTTCTGGTGATATCGTAATAGATTTATGTGTGTTATCTATAAGATTTATAGAGCTGCTAAATCTGTTTACTTTACTATTTCTATTTCCTGATAAAATTCTAGGAAATGGCAGCGAATTCAGGGATAATTCTCTTTACTCAAAATAGGCAAAACTTACATCATTACATATTTGTTTCTACAGTACAAGCATTTCTATTTGTTTCTACAGTATAGTAACAGCAACAAAATCTATTTTTGATTTACATAAATATCGAATTTATTACACATTAGTTAACATTTGCAATGATATGCAACGACGGAAACTGCGAAACAAAAAGGAGGTCTCACGCAGAAGCCAGATGGCAAGATCGGTCATTAGCAAGCCAAAAAGGCTGTGGAAGAATCAGGGTATAAGTAAGCGGACTAAGGTCAGGCTGGTTCGAGCTCTGGTTTTCTCGATCTTTCTCTATGCATCGGAGACATGGACCCTGAAGGCTCGGATACGCACCAAAATCGATGCACTGGAGATGTGGTGTTGGCGTAAAATGCTGGGAATCCCATGGATAGCAACGCCGCACCAACAAATCTGTCCTGGAAGAACTCGCTATCCAAGTGAGGCGCATGAGAAGGGTCCTGCAGTTCTTCGGTCATGTTGCCAGGAGAAACCCAGAGAATCTGAGGAAAATGCTTTCCGGGGGTCAAGTGGAGGGAAGAAGAAGCAGAGGCAGATCACCGGACAGATGGAACGACCTCATCAAAGAAGTTACAAAAGGGTCAATACAATCTGCAACCTGCCATGCAGAAGACAGCTCGAAGTGGAGGAGCCTCGTAGGCAAACTGTTGTCTAGTTGCCAGGATCCTCAGTAATAAGGGAACGACGGAGAAGAAGAACATTTAACGAAACCACTTTTTAACACGCTTTTATTAGGTCGACCTGTATGTGACTAACTATGTAATGGAATCTAAGGTAACTAATTTAACCATCTTCCAAGGATCATAGCGTCATGAAAATTAGCAGCTGTATGTAGTTCTGATGACAATACAATAATATGGTACTGTCGAACTGATCTGATGATGGAGTCGGAAGATATGAACTGGAACTTCATGATGGAACATCGTATCATAGCTGTGTTTGGACTTGTTAGAAAGGTCTTGGAATGAACTTTGACCACGATTAGGTTTCAAGGTCTGATGTTGAAGCCGGAAGATAGGCACTGGCATTCCATGATGGAATATCATAGCCCAAAAGCGTGTTTTCAGTGGTTTTTTTAAAACTATTAATTTATTATTATCTATTTATTATACCGCTTACGTTAACGACCCAACTAGAGACAATTATAATACAGGCGGCCGTCTTTTGACACGACTGCCCAACAAAATAGGAGTGTAATGTGTTCAGGGTTCATAGATATGTATGTTTTCCGTTTATTTATTCCACCATAACTTCTAAACGTTTGAACAGAGTTAGAAGTGTGTTATAATGGTTATATCATTTAAGAGAATTTATACACTAAGGTTATTATTGATTCTTACAAGCTGAAAAATTTAATATAAAATTGATAATATAACAGTGAAATTGATAAAATAGAATTTTTAACTTAAATCATAAAAAAAGATGCACAATTAGCTAGTATTTATATAATCATAATCGCTTAAAAATAGAGTGAGATAGTCAAACCTAATTACAAAAATTAAAAATAATAACAAAATAAAATCCCGTTTTATTACTTTTTTAATATTTATCATTATTCATTATTATTAAATTTAAATACAAGATGATATGAAAGATATTAATTCTTTGCGGACCCTCGTGTCTGAATCACTGATGCAGCAAATTATGACGTAATAAAATCACAGCAAGTCACACTCATTGTAGGTGAGCAATTAAAACATAAATTAGGCCTAATTTGCCCACGAAAATGAAAGGGCACCCCGGTCGCAAACTATGGAGACAAGAAGGTGCGGTCTCCAACCCATTAAGGTCGCTGGGGTGACCGCGCAACCGGACGAATAAATAAATGAACAACGCTTGGAGGGCGCCACTTCCAGTCCCAAAAGTCGACCGCCTAATTGATGCGGACCCCCGAAATGGAAATCGCATTACAGATGCCACGCAAGATAAAATGTGGTATTGCGATATTCATAAAATATCAACATATCGCTAGATTTGCCATTACCATTGATTTTATTATAAAATCAATGCCATTACTTTCGAAGGCAACTTAAATAGTCCGAAAAAAATTGAAACAGATCAGTCTTGATTTCTTTGAGTTAAAATTCACTTGAATACTGACGCCTTTCACGTTTATTCTAGAACTGATATTGAAAGGTAAATTGGTGAAAAGTAAATTTTTGGACATATATACATACGCATACACACATATACATACAGGGTGAGTTTTTAATTAGTGACATCCTTGAAAAGGGGGAATCAGTACGAGTGAATAAGCAAATTTTGACCTTGTTAATGGATCGAGGTCGTTGAATTTGGCAGCATTGAATGGCGTTTAATAACACAAAAGTCGCGAAGCAAGGCCACAGATGCCGCTGCACTATTATTTCTGATCGATGTATTTTGAATATTTGAGACATTTATCACCACTTATTTAATCATTTTTAAAATGGAATAGACATTACAAAGAAAACATGGCCTAAAATGTACCTAATAGTTGAAAAAAGCAGTAATTTAGATAAAAATCTGCACTGGGAAGTCGCTGTTTTATTTGTAATATCTATTCCGTTTAAAAAAGGGTTCAATATGTGGTGGTAAATGTCTCAAATATTTCAAATATATCTGTTCAGAAATAACAGCGCCGTTCCATGTATGGCCTTGCTTCGTGACTATTGTGTTATTGAACGCCATTCAATGTCGCCAAATTCAACGACCTCGATCCATTAGCAAGGTCAAATAAAATTTCTGATAGATTCTCAAACTGTTGTAAATTATTTGGAATAAAATGTAATTTTAAAATAATTTTATTATATTATTTGACTCGACAATTTGTTTTTAAAAAGTTGCTTATTTTCTCTCACTGATTCACATATTTCAAGGATATCACTAATTAAAAACACATCCTGTAAACATATTGATAGATATACGTTCACATCCACATATACATAAGCATATACATATACATATACATTCAGATTCATTTTATTGGTATAATGGTATACACGTCATACATACAATTACGCAAACAATTTTTCTATCATAATGGAAACGTTAGAAAATATTAGAATACACAAGGAAATAATGATAAAAATAAAAATAAAAGAGAAAACGTAAATAAAATACAAAAATAATGTAAAAGAGAAGATACAACAGATATGCAAAGAGATAATTTACACAATTACAAGGACAAATCATTAACACTATAGTCACCGATCATTTTAGTCTTCAATCGAGTAATATTCCTCCAGTGAGTAAAACGTCTTATCTGTGAGGTACTTCTTAAGGCGGCTTTTAAACACGTCAGGTGATTTCGCCTGTCTAATGTGCTCGCTGAGTTTGATTGTAGACCGCTGGGCCGGCGATAGAAGCAAGCCTCTCCGACTTGGATAATGCATGACTTACCGAACGTAGTTTCGGGATATTCTTGGATAGTTGCGATGAACACCATTCATTTAAAATCGGCTAAATTTCTGCGAAAATACAGCGCTATTTCTATTATATAAATGGACGGCAGCGTCATGATGCAGAGATCTCTAAACAGAGGCCTTGCAGGCGTATCATACGGCGCACGCGCTATTGTGCGGACCGCACGCTTCTACATAACATAGGCTCTCTGCCTGGCTGCACGCCCCATAACTCCGCGACGTACGTTAGCAGCGAATGAACATAATATGCAAAGTAACACATGCGCAGCGCGGGTGAATAGAGAAATTTAGCTCTGCGATATTTTTTTTACCACATAAAGCATCGATATGTCAGTGCCATCGCAACTCGTTATCGATTACGAATCCCAAGAACTTCGTTGAGGATACCAGAGTTAGTTCTTCGTTTTTGACGGTCACATGTTTTTCGGTTTTAGATTAGTTTTGTTAATGTTAAGAATCAGGACATTCGCGTCAAACCCTGCACCTAACTCATTCAAAATAAGTTGGGGATTGCTGTTTAACAATGGCACACGTTTGCTCTCTATTACTGCGCATGTGTCAGCTGCGTACAGTACCAGCTCAGCTAGCGATGTGCTGATGTAATGTCGTTCATATATTATAAGAGGAACAGTGTGTTACCCAAACAAGATCCCATTGGTATGTCTATCACTATCTCGCTCGCTATGGAGATGCAGTCCTCAATAGTGGTCACTTGCTGCCTGTCGCGAAGAAAAGAATTCATTATGTTCGAGGCGTTTCCATCGAAACAGTAATGTTTTAATTTCATTCGCAGCAGCAGGTCGTGATCGATACCATCGAAAACTCGTGACGTCACAAAAAATGGCGGTGACATGTCTTCCTGCTTCTCGAGTTTTCATTGCATGCGTGACTAGTGTTTGTGCAACTGATACAGTGCTGCTGTTGCTGCGATAGGCATACTGTTCATCACAAAAAAGTTTACTGCTTTTGAAGAGTTCATTTATTTTGTTAGAAATCCCAACCTCAAAAATGTTTGCAAATACAGGTACGATTGTTATCGGTCTGTAGTAGCTATACGTGTATTATGTATAATGTAATATGTAATAAGTAATATATTATGTATAATGTAATATGTATTATGTAATAAGTGTATTATGTACTCGTTTTATTCAAGAACCTTTACCCTTATATACCGGGACTATTATATGCATTTTAAGCATGTGGGATATATTCCTTCAGAGATGCAAGTATTAAACAGATATTCCAGTGCATGACTTATCTTGACAATACACATTTTCAGCAAAAACGTCTGCAGGTCATACACGTCTTTTGTCAGCTTGGGCCTACTTTCTGGGAGGCTAGGCTTAAATATTTCTTCTCGATTGAAGAAATTAAATTACACGGCTAATTCAATAGGTTCACACAATTGGCATTGCATTGCTTTTGCTTTCGTTTCATTAAGATTGCGCGACAGTGACGTGGCTACATGTATATTAAGAAGATAATCATTCATTATATTAGCTATTTGGTTTTTGATCAGTCGTTGAATTACCAGAGGCGTCACAGGATGTTGTGATCGCATTTTTCACCGCAGCTAGTCACCTGGCGGTTTACAACTTTCTACTTTTGCATATACATATATGTACATATACATATACATATACTTTATGTATATGCATATACATATACATTATTCTGTTTTAACTAATCAGGGTAATCGCCTAGACATTGTCACAACAATGTAGGATTGGTAAACTCAAGGCACACCGGACACGTCAAATTTGCTGTTGGTCCCAGATTTTTCGGATGGGGGAGGAAGTGGGGAGGGGTCAAATAATTTTCGTCGTGCGTAAGCAGAAACAGTAGCAGTTGGGCTTCGGTGTTGGTCTCCGCGCTAATCAAGAAAACAGGTTAATGAGACCGGTGGAGACAGATGGAGCAATCTGATACAGCTGCCGTGCCCTAAAGGGATAAGCCCAACGACCAGCGGATAAATAATACCGAGGTCGTCGCTTTCCTTTCCGAGATATTTAACGCCACGTAATACATCAAAAAAGTCAAATTGATAAGATTTTGCGTAAAAAAAACTCCCGAATTTCTCGAAACACACTTAGAAACAAGTAAAGATATTAAATGGAATAAAAAACACGACTGCCATTACAAAAAGTGAACTACTGTATTTGTAATTGTTTTTCTTACGGTTTTTTAATGAAATATTTTTGGTTTATGTATTTATACATATAGATACATAGATATTTTTGGAAAGTACTCAATCAGACCTTTCGTTTGACACTAAACACGATGTAAATTTATTGACATTTGGACATTTAGACAACTATTTACTTGATATCTGGACAGTTAAGGTACCCTATGACACTCGGGATGACGTAACAGTTCTAACTATATTACATACTTCTAAATCGGTTGTAGCGTTTAGAAGTTATGGTGGAATAAAGAAACGGAAAATATATTATACATAGATAGGTAAACCCTGAATCCATTACACTCCTTTTTTGTTGGGTACAGAAAAGATATGAGTTCCTTAAAAACGATTTTTTTGACCGAACTAATGGCCAAATAAAGACACGGTTTCGACCAGACGTTATTCCACCCTCAATAATAAACAAATAAGGCATAATCGTGTATGACCACTTCTGGCATATAAAATGAAGTTGCCAACCTTCATTTAAACGAACTGCCTTTACGTAGCATTACTGTAACGCGACTGTGGTGTACTGAGATGCGTCCTGCCAATATTATTTGTCACGATGGAAGTCATTACTGCCGTATCTTATTACCTTTAACACTAAGGGCCGGGCCACACGATGCGGCGCGGCTGCGGCGCGGCGCTTGAGCGGTGCCGCTGCAGCGTCTTACATACAAATATCCATAATATGTCACACGGTGCGTTCCGGCGTCGCACTGCACGCAAACCGGGGATATGCACCGGAGCGGCACCGCTCAGTTGTTAAGTACAGTCGAAGGAGGGTACATGCTTGCCTGTTTCATTTGTTTTCACGTATTTTTGTTACTTTTTAATCAAAGTGTTCAAAATGAGTACCAAAGAAGAAGATATTTGCATTGACTACCTCATTTCACTAGTTATTAAATTCTCTTCTATGTGAACTAAAAAAAATGTTTCTATATATTTTTTATACTCGTTAAACACAACATTTTGTGGCGAAAATCGATTTTATTTCTTTAAATCCTAACAAAATGTAAAAATGTTAACTTTAGGTATTTTTTTATTCATTTAGAAAATACGTATGTAAAAAATAAAATCTTTTATTTTTTAAATAAGTAAAATTACTCTCGCTATTACCAGCAAAAGCAGATACAGCCATTTCTGCAACGGTAGTAACATTTGCAATTCAATTTCTCAAAAAATAGTTTTTTTTACTAAAACAAATCTTTTTTATTATCTTTCAAATGTTAATCTAACTAATATTAAAAGTAAATGTAAGAAGTCATTACTGCCGTATCTTATTACCTGGCCACACGATCCGGCGCGGCTGCGGCGCGGCGCTTGAGCGGTTCCGCTGCAGCGTCTTACATACAAATATCCATAATATGTCACACGGTGCGTTCCGGCGTCGCACTGCACGCAAACCGGGGATATGCACCGGAGCGGTACCGCTGAGTTGTTAAGTACAGTCGAAGGAGGGTACATGATTGCCTGTTTCATTTGTTTTCACGTATTTTTGTTACTTTTTAATCAAAGTGTTCAAAATGAGTACCAAAGAAGAAGATATTTGCATTGACTACCTCATTTCACTAGTTATTAAATTCTCTTCTAAATGAACTAAAAAAAATGTTTCTATATATTTTTTATACTCGTTAAACACAACATTTTGGGGCGAAAATCGATTTCATTTCTTTAAATCCTAACAAAATGTAAAAATGTTAACTTTAGGTATTTTTTTTATTCATTTAGAAAATACGTATGTAAACAATAAAATCTTTTATTCTTTAAATAAGTAAAATCACTCTCGCTATTACCAGCAAAAGCAGATACAGCCATTTCTGCAGCGGTAGTAACATTTGCAATTCAATTTCTCAAAAAATAGTTTTTTTTACTAAAACAAATCTTTTTTATTATCTTTCAAATGTTAATCTAACTAATATTAAAAGTAAATGTAAACTTTTGAAAAAGGATTATAAATGTACAAAGAAAGTCATTTCTGAATCAAATACTATTTTTATTGCTTTTACTTAAATTAAAAGCTATTACAAAAATATACGAAATTTCTCCAAAGTTTTATGACAACATGTAGGATAATCATATCCATACACATAAATATACACACCTTTTACGTCCGTGGCACTCACGCGCGGCATGCTAATTGACGACCAATGTCGTCAATTGCTGTGCTACACTATCGTTGAAAGGTATTAAGAGCGGCAACGTCGCAAACGTCGAACTTAAAAAAAATATTAGGCAAAATACGAGGTACTGGGTCTGTTAGACCCATTAGTGAGTCCCTAAGTGTTAAAATTGCGAAAGAGTGTGTAGCACCATTGCGATAACTCAATATTGCCAGGCAATCAGCACGCTGCGAATTATGCAGGTATGTAGTATCAGCTACCAGTACTGTAATACTGTTTCACCATATAATGATCTTTCATTACAAGTCTTTCGATAGGACCTTCATTGAAGCGTCCCGACTACTAAGATGACCATCTTGGAATACTTTCAACAACGATACTACAAGGACTATATTGTTTACTTTCGAACGATCGACAATACGCTTTGAATAGACGAGCTCATCATTTATTATTTATTTATTATTAGTTTATTAAAAATTTCATATATTAATGCGCGACAAACTACACTCCTACAAAGAAGTTCTAAACTTTTCGTTGTTATGAGTAACCTGTATGTCAGCATTGTGGTACGAAAACCTAACGATATGATATGCATAATACACCTTTTTCTGGACCTCTGGCAAACCACTAATATATTTCACTTGACAGTGACAGTGAGGGTTGATAGAGATGACAGTTTCAAACTCTACTACGCGGAACCCTTTTCTGAAATGTGTCTCAACGCCCATCGCCGAGCGCAAGAAAGCGATACAAGATACAGTGAGTGTGCACGGCGAATACTCAAAATTCAAGCGCGCCGTATTCGCAGCCCCGCCACCGTTATAATCTGCGTGGTAGCAGCAGCAGTTTGCAGCGTACCAGCAGAACAACAAAGGACTATGTAATTATATGGACAACAGCGGTTGCAACTTCGCCGAAACGTCTGGCGCTACAAAGTGGTCTCGTGCAATCGCAGAAGTGCTGAGGCCCAGACCCCAATGCATATAATCTACCCTGGAAAAGTGCATTGATTTCTGGTTAACCCTGTATATGCGCGGGGGGTAGACAGGGACGGCGAGGAATTTGGCGATACACCTGTAAATGGAATCGGCCGCGGCGGGTCGGGCCTTTGATACGGTTCGACGGGTCGGAAGCGGTTCGCCGTCACTCCCCCCCCCCCCCTCCTTGCTTCCCAACTCCTCAACCCCCCGAACGATCCGACCCACTTTCGCCTGCACCCCGACCACCCCGGCAGACATGGTTGTCACATCGAAGACAAATAAATACTGCATTAGTAGCTACATCGCTGCATGGATAACCTACTTGCAGTATGAATATCGCAGCCCGACACCGGCCGACGACGCCGGCGACACCATTGCGGGAATAGAGCTGAAGTTGCCATTACGGTAATACAGTTGAAGTTACCATTACGGGAAGTTGAAATTGCTGCGGGCGAGCTGAGGGTTTTAATGACGATCACTGTCGTTTTGTCACTCTGAGACTTTAAACGACAAAAACTATCTCCTGATAGAATTCAGTTCGAATTCATCGCGGACCGTGGAGCCCTTTGGACGTCAATGTCAACGGGATCGGGTGGCCAACAGGTCGTTTCAAATGTAGATGACATCAGGTTAACAACCACCCTCACTGCTTAGGAAACGTACGTTTCCAGACTCCCCCGGTTATTCGCCGGAGTTCAAAGTCGATTGACTAACGCCGCACGATGTATGAACCGCCCAGTATTGCCTGAGGTGTTCCCCCCAGATTGGATCCGATCCCACCTGTCCACGAGACAGCCGTGACAGTGTTTCCAGTCCTTTCTAGGTTAGGTTAGGTTCGAAGAGGCTACTAGATGTGAGTTGAGTCGACCCAAGATAACAAACAGGTCATATTACCCAAACTGCACGGAACCGTTAGCTGCCTCCTTTCTCAAACAACTAGAGTTGTCAACTACAACGGTCGAACCTGAGGAAGTTTTAACGAACCGTCACCTCAGGATGTTTTAACGATTAGTCGTTTTATCTCCCTGAATTGAGCGCAGAAGACTTGGAAAAAACAGTCCACCGTCAAGCTCCGCCACATGCCCGTAAGAGGCCAACGCCTTAACCGCAAGATGACCAGGAGTGTTACCCATAGGCTTACACTCACGCCCTTACTTCCAATTGCGACCAGATTACTCCAGTCTCTCGATTGGTTACGAGTTAGAGGTCGCTTGCGCGATCCTCTCCCTTACGAAGCGGTGAAACGGTGTATACCGAATCTGTCGCGGACCACGGCATCCTTTGCCCGGTTCGCCCGGGATCGGGTAGCCGATGGTCGTTTCAAGAGTACCCCCGCTCTATAGGAAACAGTACTGCTTCAAGACTCCCCCGACTGTTAGTCAGAGTGCGCAATCGATTGGCTTCTACCGCACGGTGCGCAGACCGTCCAGGAGCTCCAGAAGGTTGATTCCCAGGGTAAACTAACCATAAGGCGAGAGTCCTACCCAGGCTCGCACTTCATGCGTGTAGGCCGTTGGATAGGTGTTGTCCCGTGAGTGTGAACCCTGAACAGAATGGGTCTTCGTGGCCAACACAGCAAGGGCCCATTAACTACCATTCAACAGCACAGTCACAGTCTAACTAAAGGCGTTCGTCGAGACGTACCCCTCTGCCCACTTCCCTCGAACCCTATTCCCGCAATGCCCTGTCGCTCGAGAGAGCGTCTACCGTTCTCTTGGTATACTCGGTATACTGTGTCATGTGTGTATAGGAAACACATTATTTGTCATGTGTATGAACGACATGACCTACAGTCACTAAAATTGTCGATCTATTGTTATACGCCATTGAAACGTGCGCAATTATAAATGCCATAGATGTGTGGTCACTATCATTCAAAATTTAAAACAAAAATAACTGCCGGTTCAAGGTTAATTTTGAACGTCAATAAAACTCATTGTATAAACTTCAATCTAAGTCCATTTAATAGCAGCGTGTATAGGTGGCCAAAACCGATTTTACAAGGTATCTCTATACTTCCACCAAAACTAAAAAAGAAGCAAGACTCCGCTAAAAAAATGCAAAATATGCAATTTATAAGTGTTATTCGACTAGTCGACTCTGAGATTACCAAAAATGTTTACGTTTTATATCTCTATAATGATTATTATGATAAAAAAAACATTTTTGAACATTTCTATCGAATGTCGTCCATGGATTTGTCGCTATATTGAACGTAATGCGGCATAAAAGTTTGTTAACATCGTATAACGTATAAGATATGAACGTTATACGATCTTTGGCAGCCTAGCCAAGTATTACTTGTTTTTTTCTACTCTTTATTGTGAAATTTCACAATGGGTGGGTTTACGACAATCACTTACAACCAACCCTACTATGAAGTGCTTATATGTATGTTTTTTTACTCATTAATCTAGCACTTTACATTTTTTACTAGGTTTACTCAATAGTAGTACTAAATTAATTGTTATTGATGTATGTTATCGATAAATAAAAAAAAATAAAAAAATCTGTGCGTGTAGCACGTGGGTAACTTTGTCTGTCTTGTTATTGCATTCGATCGACAGAACTAAAATGCAATTCTGTACATTATATTCCGATGTAAAATGATAACCCAGCCGGGAATAGAACCCGGAACCTTACAATGAAAGATCAGGCGACCTAGCCGTCTTATATTTTATTTCAGAATCATTTGTAAGAATGTTGATATCGCGTCACTATCACGAAGTGCCTTTTGCCTGTCCCTATCTTTGGTATTTTTTGTAACATTTGCTATTAAAGTGATAGTTTTCATGTAATAATGACGTGTACCTATTAATGACCGAATAGATAGGTACAAACGGAGCTGCCATGGAATTCACCGACAGGAATCGGGCCCATCATAATATTATTATTACACTTCTGGGGGTGAGCGGTGGACTCTGGACTAACGACCGGCTGTGGTAGGATTAGGACAGCTGTATTGACACATTTGCGTCCACATTACCATCCATTCACTCCCCCTTCGAAGCCATACGATTTGAGATGCGGAAATTGAAGTTTTAGATATTTGTTCTAGGAAGGAGTTAATTATTGTCCTGGAAAGACCAAGATCTCTAAAGAGATGTAACAGAGATTTGGCTGGCAGGCCACGACCGTCAAGCTCCACAACGTGAAGGTGAACAGTGAAGCCGTCCCGAGTGAAGGCATTTGCGAGATCGTGGTATTTATTTAATGATTTATTTTATACTCGTAGTCTCTGGGATATTTGATTCCCATGGAGCAGTTCCTATCTGTTCTCGGTGTTTCCATGAACCAAATAATATAATGATATATTCAGTCAAATATCTATAACGTGACAACCCTAACTCCAGTCGGCCAGCTAACCGCACCCGGCGGCGCTCCGCACTGCAAATCTGCGGTTTTGCTATACATAGTTATGAAACATTCCGATCATTTAACCGTTGTTGTTTGAATGATAATTGCCATTCTTGCATTTTAGCAAGAGGGAGGGTTCTCTTTGCTTTAAATGCTATACAAACTGGGCTCTGTTGTTAATACGATTTAATTGTCTTTAACGCATATTGTACGAATAGATACCTATAATTTTAATGTGTTAAATATTGATAATTTCTGAAATTTTGTCATACTGAATGGTGGGGAAGTTAGTAAACCAAAACGGTAGTATCTTGGATAAGCAGGTTAAGCATGTCCGAAGTTCAGAACGAATAAAACTATACATAATGCATTTTGAATGCTATAGTATGACCATTTAAGCTGCACTCAGATCATCGAAAGCTCAGTACTTCCCATCTACCCTACATTTGGATGTACCGACCCGTCCTCAAAGGGAAAAATATATCGTTAAATTGCACGGTCAGAGCTACCAAAATCTGTTTGCAAAATTAGCAGCTGTGAAATAGCTCCTGCTAATTTTCACGGCTAAATCTTTATTGATAAATAACAGTCGCGTTATAAAGTATTACTATAATAAATAAATAACTATATTCGTGTAGTGTTACGACGATAAATAAAGACATCTAGTGTTAAAATGATACTTTAATAGGAATGGACGAAACGACAGAATCTTGGCACATCGAAATAAAAGAGACACTAACTTAGAGGGCTAGCTATTTCAGGATAGCAGGCAAACATGTTATAATTCACAGGTTGAAATTTCTTTACGTTCTTTCCCTTTCTGAGCCGCGATGTTGCAATGTAAATACTGCATTGTAATTTATTAGAACGGAGGAGATTGTCCAAATGTCAGTACGTCTAAAATTACGTCAAGGAAAACAAAAGATGTCAGAGATTATCCACGGACCCCTTTTTTACTTCGTTAATTTTTAAAATACCCGTCTCTAAATAAACTTCTACTAAATCGCTAAAAAAACGTGTTTTTCTCAATAGAATCGCATAACGCTCGAAAACCTAAAAAAATGTTATTTTTCTGCCACGGGTAATAATGATGTAACACGGAACGGTATGTCATTTTGTCCATCCACTATAGTCAAAATGATTTTTACTGTATTGGTGTGTTTAATAATATGTGTTAAGAATGGGAGCTAATGGGCCCTTGCTGAGTTAGCCACGAAGACCCATTCTGTTCAGGGTTGGTCACACTCACGGGTCAACACCCTTTCGGCGGCCTCCACGCATGAAGTGTGAGCCCGGGTAGGACTCGGCCTAGTTTCCTCTAGGAATCAACCTTCTGGCGCTCCTGGACGGTCTGCGCCCCGTGCGGCGTTAGCCAATCGACTGTGCACTCTGACTAACAGTCGGGGGAGTCTGGAAGCAGTACTGTTTCCTATAGAGCGGGGGTGGTTGCGGACCTTACGGCGACTGCTCTTGAAACGACCATCGGCTACCCGATCCTGGGTGAACAGCCGGACAAAGCATGCCGTGGTCCGCGATAGATTCGGTTTACACCGTTTCACCGCTTCGTAAGGGAGAGGACCGCGCAAGCGACCTTGGACTCGTAACCAATCGAAAGACCGGAGTAATCTGGTCGCAATTGGAAGGAAGGACGTGAGTGTAAGTCCGCTGGGTAACACTCCTGGCTATCTCGCGGTTAAGTTGGCCTCTCGCGGGCATGTGGCGGAGCTTGGCGGTGGATTGTTTTGTCCAAGTCTTCTGCATTCACTTCACGGGAGAGAGAACGACTAATCGTTAAAACTTCCTGAGGTGACGGGTTCGCCCGTTGTAGTTGACAACTCTATATGTGTTAAGAATGGATTAACATTCCAGTGAGTTGGTTTTTGAAGAGCACGTGACTGTGATTATAAATATTATATTTAGGTTTTAAATTACAATCACTATATTGCCATACTTCAAATATTTTCTGTTATTTGAAAGTATTTTCTCTATTAAAACAGCATGAATTGGAAATCTGTTGTGCTATTTAATTTTGTCTTTCGGTCGATTTGATGGGTCGTAAACATAGATTCGCGAGGAACGCCGTTTTGAGTGGAATCTATATTTGTATCTCACAGTGGAATTTGTGGTCTATTTCAAGACTTGAATCCGCGAGCCGATTGCACTGTTTCTTGTTAATCTTGGCGCCGATAATATTAATCAAAGCAAATGGTTGTGCGCCAGGAAAGGATTTAAACAGTCGGTATTTAAGGAATCATTATGCAGTTTAATCTTTCGAAAATAATGTGGATTTTAGCTGCCAGTCGTAAAATTTACACGCAATGAAAACTTAACCGACAGAAATTTATGCTATAATAATCAAGGAAAAATGCAAATTCAACAAATCAAAAATAGACTTGCCAAAACAGGTAAAAGTTTAATCTAAACCTGTATCAAATGTTATAATAATTTGTCATTACATGTTCAAACATCAAATAGAATTAATTTAAAAAAATAGGTGAATGATCAAGAAGACTTATTATAGTATTGATCATTTTCTGAATGATAAAATTATCTCATAAGTGCGAATAAAATGATGAAAATTATTTTTTATTTTCAGGCCACTTTGATTATTTTAAAGATTAATTTCTTTTTTTTTATCAATAGTTTATGATTATTTTCTTTTTACACGACTGCCTAGCAAAAAAGGAGTGTAATGTGTTCAGAATTCATCTATGTGTGTTTTACTTTTCTTCATTTCACCATAACTTCTAAACGCTTGAACCAATTTGGAAGTGTTTGGTATTGTTAGAATCGTTATGCCATTCCAAGTGTCATAAGGTACATTAACTGTCCAAATATCAGGTAAATAGTTGTCTGAATGTTCAAATGTTAATAAAATACCATAAATATGTCGTAATTAATGTCAAATGGTCTGATTGTGTACATTCCGGAAATATACATGCATCTATATGGATAAATAGAGAAACCATAAATATTTTATAAAAAAACTGTAATAAATCGCAACAGTTGACTTTCTGTAACGGCAGTCAGTTGGCAGGCAGTGATATATATACTTGTTACTTCAAATTCCTTTAACAATGTAATTTTATTAAATTTGTAATTGAATAATAATAATCAGGTAGTTATTCATAACTATTTAAAATGTAACATTATCACATCGCTATGTTTCGCTTTGTCTTTTTATTGATTACTTAATGTAGGCATGTATATATTGTATTAGTTTGTAAACATTATCACTGAACAGATGCGTGATTATGAAATGACCGATTGTGACTTTTTCGGCATAAAACTACCAATCGAACATAAAACGGCGTAATGTACATAAGACCGGACGAAATGTTCTCAAACTAATTCACATTATTTTATGTGCGGCAGGCAGTTTTGTGGGATTGGGATAGTATTATTAATTATTAAGTAAACAAAACAATGCACTGAATTATTTGTATACAATAAAATAAACAATAAAGAGTTATCAATACTTAGGTGATTATTGTTCGTGGGAGTAATTTGGTATTTTTATTTTCTCTATCTGAACTATATGTAGAGACATCTGTTGCTAGAGCCAATCTCCTTTTTATTGGAAAACATCTTTGGTGTTGGCTCACTTGATTTCCGGTCGTCATTTACTATCCTATTCGGTGCGAAATATTGAGCAATTTTGATTACCTGTCTGAGAGTATCTGAGTCTCTCAAAGAAATTGACGTTTCTTTGATGTACGTCGGTGTCCGTATAGTCCGTAGCGTGCGTCGCACAGTGTTTGATCGCACATTTTTAGGATTTTTCGATCCCCCCCCCCCCCCCCCCCCCCCCCTTCCCCATGTCCACAGACGTAATCAGCGGCCTTACTTAAAAAACGGTAATAAAGATAATTATAAATACAATAGTTCATTTTCTGTAACGGTAGTCGTGTTTTTATTATTTTTAATAGACATCTTTACTTGTTTTGTCTGTACAGACAGTCATTACTTACATATGAATTAAAACTAAATACTACATCTATAGAATTGCTACTTAACGCGCTTTAAATAAAAAAGAATTTTGGTGAATCGTAATATATTAATATAAAATATAACAAAGTATAATAATAAATACATAGAAAGATAAATAAATAAATAAATAATAGCCGACGAACTTGCTAAGACGGGAGCAAAGGGAACGTTATACGGCCCTGAACCTTGCTGTGGCGTACCAAAAAACCTTGCAAACCTAATGCTCAAACAAATATGTTTAGAACAATCCGTCAACCACTGGAATAACACGCCAGGGTTGAGTCATTCCAAACCGCAAGGCTTACGACCGTAAGACGGACCGTGAGGCCTTGTCGCTAAATAGGAACAATCTACGAATACTGGTGAGGGCGCTCACGGGGCATTGTGGCCTGAACAAACACATGTTCAACCTCAAGCTCAGAGACACAAAAATATGCAGGTTCTGCCAAGGAGCAGAGGAAACTCCCCAGCACCTCATGTGCGAGTGTGGCCCGCTGATGCGTAAAAGATACACCCACTTGAGTGGTCATTGCCTCCAACCTGAGGAGGTAAAACAATCTGGCGCCAAAAGCCTGCTGCGGTTATTAAATGACACAAGGCTTAGCGCAGAACTATAGTAGGTGGCGAACACAATAGATCAGCAATGGTCGCAGTGTTACAAGGCTCATAACGACCTTAGAAAAGTCCCACTCAACAAATAAAAAAAAATTGGTAAATAGATAGGTGTATATTAAATTTATTTTTATTTTTGCCTATTTGGAAATTAAAATAAAAATACCACTGATTGCTTTAGCTCAGATTACCTTAATAAATTGCGTCTCAGATTTAATGTGGAATATATCTGTGTCGCTCAATCTGAGATTGCGTAACAGTCGGGGGAGTCTGGAAGCAGTACTGTTTCTTATAGAGCGGGGGTGGTTGCGGACCTTACGGCGACTGCTCTTAAAATGACCATCGGCCATCCGATCCTGGGTGAACAGCCGGGCAAAGGACGCTGTGGTCCGCGATAGATTCGGTAAACACCGTTTCACCGCTTCGTAAGGGAGAGGACCGCGCAAGCGACCTCGAACTCATAACCAATCGAGAGACCGGAGTAATCTGGTCACATTTGGAAGTAAGGGCGTGAGTGTCGGCCCGCCGGGTAACATTCCTGGCTATCTCGAGGTTAAGGCGTTGGCCTCTAGCGGGCTTGTGGCGTAGCTAGACGGTGGACTGTTTTGTCCCCAAGTCTTCTACGTTCACTCCAGGTAGTGATGGGCGTGATTCTCAATTTTAAATCACGCAACAATCACGTTACTGGTATTTTTTCACGCGTGATAATAACTGCTACTCGTGATTTTCGTGATTGTACTGAAATGTACTGTGAAACGTTAAGTAACAAAGTTTCGTCAATGTGATAACTGATAACAGAAACGCGCATTATATTTGCTTAATATTTATTAGTAATTAGAAGAATTAGCGTTCAGAAAGATTATCTCTCTTGCTCTTTTGGTGCTAAGCCGAGTTCGTCTTTCTGAAATAATGTTATTTTATTGCTTTAACAAATCATGAGCAAACTCATTTACACGAACGATTACGACACGAGCGATAACAGTGTCCAAATTCATGCGACAACAGTGTCCAAATTCACGTTACGTACGAAATGAACGCGCCACTCATCAGTCATCGTCCAGCCGGCGCGGGCGTTCGCCCAGAACGAACGGCAAATCACTGATCCACTGATCGCCGATCACATCAAGAATGAACGAAACCAAATGAACGGTTCAATTCACCGATCATCGTTCAGTGGCGCGCCGCGCGGTCGTTCGACGGCGTTCAGTGAGAACGGCCAATCACTGATCATATAATCACGCATGATCGGTCGCGTCGTAGCGGCGCCGAGTGATGGCAACGCGGTGCTGTTCGTAGCCGTGATTCAAATAGCATGTTCTTTCAAATTCTCGTAACGCGTTCTTCGTGATTGCAAATATCACACGTTATTGTTATTGCTATTCGTGATCACACCCATCACTACTCCAGGGAGATAGAACGACTAATCGTTAAAACTTCCTGTGGTGACGGGCTCGCCCGCTGTAGTCGACAACCCAAGTTGTTGGTCACGGATCCTCTAATGCCATATGTTCAGCGCAGTGATTCGGTTTGAATCTATTGCGGACCAAAGGCGTCATTTCAAGAGTCTCCAGACTAGCAATTAGTCAGAGTGCACAACGGATTGGCGTCGCCGAACAAGCAATCCCGCCAGGAGAAACCGATCCACCAGCCGTGAGGCGCGAGTCTTAGCCGGGGTAGCCTTCCACACGAGGAGGCTTCTGAATAGGAGCTGAATCGTGAGTTGGGCCGATCCGATAACAAATTGTATTGTGACATGGCATTAAAAGTTTTCATTCTCGACTTTTATCTAACTTTTCAAGTCAAACATCCCCATGTGCGGCGTCGGCGTCGCGTCGTTAGCGTCGTCACTGTCATATGTAATTTACCGTAGTCTAGACGTGAGCTGGCTCATTGCCGACGTTCACAGATTAACAGCGAGCCGCCTTCGCACCTTCATGAGTAGTATTATGATGATTTTAAGGTAAGCCTACGGAAGAATGATTAATTTAACCCGTAAACAGTCGACGCGGTCTCACAGATATACTATAAATAATTATGGTGAAAACAGCCCCCGGAATCTGAAACGACGATACGATATTTGCGATTCTGGAAGCGATTGCACAGTCCTTCAATCGTCAGAAGTAAGCTTAGGACAGATGACAGCATATAAAGTGTCGTCTGCCTGTCGTCGCTCTAGGAGATAGCTGGGAAATGACAGTAAAAATCCCCATTCAGCAATAATTATCGACTATTCCCACCTAAGACGATTAAAATTTGAATATAGCGCCGAGAAATAAGGATATTCAATTCAAAGTTCAAAGCAATAAGCACGCTCAGAGTCCGGTCCGAATTGAGCATACGTCGCTAACTGCTAAACGGCTGACCCCGACCAATCAGACAATGATATCGGGGTGGAAAATTTCTAGTTCCGAGATTAGCTGACGATTCTGAAACAGAATCAGTCAAGTCTTCGGATCGAGGACGATATCCGATTCAATGTCGTGTCGCGTCGACAAATCTTATCGCCACTTCAGATCTCGGGGCAGATGTATTGAGACTTTCGTGGACATACATTTCCAGGGATTTAATAAGCAGCCTAGATAAAACATTTGCCCGAATCTCCTTCCCGATTCTCTCAACTCAAAAGTTACACGACCGAGGTAAACAACCAACAACAACACAAACTGCAATGGGTTAATAGGTAGATCAGCATCTTATTCAATTCGTCCCCCTCTTGGGAAGCCTGAAGACTCGAACTCTGTGAACCGTGAGTCGAATTTTCGCGTGAAGTTGCCAACAGTGGAATTTAAAATGTTGTCTATGTCCCTTGTGTTATGATTGCCTTGCCTGGACTGTACGCTGTGACATAGCTAGTACCTTAGAACGGGATGCGTGTCGCCAGAAACATTCGTACCCCAAAGAAAAGTTTTGTGCACGTCAGTTTTATCGAACATCAACAATTTATGCGGAAATCAATTTAAGTCCTGGAAGGAAAAAAATGCCAGTTTAATCCTAGTCGAACTATTTTATTAAAACATTAAAAGGCGTTTAGAAGATCATTAGGTACGCAAGTACGTAGATCCTTTAAATCTCTTATCAAATATAAAAATAAATAGACCGGGCCCTTAGAAGAAATCATACGCGGTTGTGATCGTCTTTTTGTTGAGCATCTTCTCGTCGTTTCTCTCACTCCTTCAGCCTCGCCAATACACATTCGTAGGTAGTATATCATCTGATCAGATGATATTTGGTAGAGCAAGTTCAAGAGACAGTAAATGTACCCACACGTGAAATATTCAGGTAGGGATAGACTAAACCCACGTACGCGTCGTTTGCAATTGTGACATCTGGACCCTTGAATTTGGATGAAAACAGGTGACTTAGAAACATACTTATCATACGCAATTCTGTCATACGCGTCCCAGGCAACGTCGATCTGCGATCTCAAGATCGGCATGGGGTGTATTTTTTTGTGATGCGGACATATTTATTTAAAAATAACAAACTGAGTAAATCGTTTTTAAACTCACTCTCAGAATCAGATAACTAATTATACAGCGGTTGTATTCAATACAAATTCACCTTCTGAGGTGACAGCACCTTAGATGCTATATATACGTTGCTTACGTGGGACAATTGTGCACACCAAGGTGCACAATTGTCCCAAGCACTAAGGTGCGTTGCATCATGTATGTTGCGTACGTGGGCTTAGTCTGTCCCTACCCTTACTATCTTATATTTTATACTCGCATTTTGAGGATTGTTGGTTACGCCCCTACCAACCCATGCCTTCCTTCTTCTTCAGATCAATACTGCTATTTTAGCTTCCGTAAATGGGCACTTGTTCCGGCAGTTTCCGGTGTCGATTTGAGGTCGCGCCCGTTCCTGGCCGGCGACATCCGACTTGCGACTTCCGCTGCGCCGTTGGCCGGCAAATTGCATTAGCGCCGATAGCCTCACGACAGGAAGTAGCCTATTGGCCAAGACATGGCTCGCTATTACAACAATAGATTTGGGAATATTTCTTTACTGTAAGCTCTTGTTTGATTCACACATTGACTACACAGCAAGCATGTCTTACAAAACGGATAATTTTCTTCAAAAAGCATGCAAACCCTTTAATGACATCAGTACTCTAAAAAACGTATATTACGCAAAGTGTCCGAAGCATTTTTGAGTGGGCTCGATTGCGTTTCTTCGTGAAATAAAATCGAAAAATAGTTCATACGAACGAGACAGAGCAGTTCCTTAGAGCAGAATGTAAAATAAACGATCGTATCTTTTCCCGCACAAAAACTACCTGACGAACAAGTGGCGGCGTAGGCGTCGGCGACGTCAGCGACCGCCGACGGCCTCGCGCCTGAGGGCGCCTCGCAAAAAAGATATTAGAAGTTTAGTCATTCGTATAGCAACGGTACAAGCAACGAATCGAGCGTATTCAAAAACTGATAAAGTGACTTTTACCTGATGAAAACATATCAATGTACCAGAACCTATCGTTATGCGTTGTCATAACTCTATATGAAATACGCAAATTTCGCACGGCTCACTCAATTCCTGTTATTTGAATTGCCGCATGGCTTGTATTATGGTAGTGGAGGGGAATCAACCGGACGTTAGGGGATGAGGGTACTTTACCCGCCCCGTGCCCGAGCGCTCGGGCGGCGCGAAACCCTGACACTTCCCCGCTAACTTAATTACCTAATAGCATTACCTAAACGCCAGGCAGCTTAGGTCGTGCAGCAAGGTTTTAAGGCGACGTACTACTTAAAAAATAAACCGTATCTGAGTTTTTAAGCCCCGCCTACTTACCCCCTCCCCTCGCGACGGGGCAGGTGTTTATTATGTTGACTCATCTCGCAGCGATATTCACTCGCTATCGATGTCTGGACTAAACACACTAGGTATACACTATTGCAATGGGATTTATATTTTGGGATTATGCAAGTGTCATGTACCTACGCTGGTGAAGAAGGCTACGCTTTATCATCATCTAAACTTGAACATTATATTACTTTCCCGGCTGCCACTGGTAGGGAAGGTGTTGTGATCGTGCGGAAAAAAATGTTTAGATAACGATAGAGATGTCCATTTTGAGGTCCACCAAGATGATTAAGACCATTTTCAGAGAAATGTATGTCTGTTTGCCTGTATGTAATCTCTCACGATAACTGCCGAGCCGTTGAACCGATTGAGTTGAAATTTGGAACATAGGGATAGTATCACCCTGGAATGCGCCCATTAGATTTTGGCTGTCAACTGTTAAACCAAACTATCACTGTCAAAAATTGACAGAAGCCATATCTTACAGAATTTCATTTGCGATATGTCATTTGAAATCCCCTGATAAACTGTATTAAGAAGAGTCACCTGTCACTAATTAATTTTCGACATTTTAAAATTATTTTAAATGGTGATAGATGACAATTGGAGAAATGCCGTTATCTGTTTTGGATACAGTTTTCCAAGGGCTTTTAAATGACATAAATCGCAATTCATGTTCCGTGAGATACAGCTTTAGTATTTTTTTGATAGTTGTAGTGACAGTTTTTGATAGTATTTTTTGGCAGAAAAAACATTTAGAATCGAATTAAAAAACAACATTGTGTATCGAACTATTTATTCGCGGTATAATAGTTCTTTGAGGAGGACATAACGACACCCATCGCCTTGTACATTATCATTAAAAAATTATTTAATTAAAAATTAATATAATTTATTTTTAGATACTGTAAGCACATCATTGTAAACTTTAAAGAAATACACATCATTAAAAATAAATAATTATTAATTAAAATATAAAATCATTAAGACAAAAAATCATGAAGACATTTCTGGTTGGCAAAGTAGTCTGTTATTTCTGAGTAGATACATACATATTAAATGTAAAGAGACGAATAAATACATTTAAAATTGCGCAGTACATTTGAGACTTCCTTTTTGTAGCCTTGACAGTGTCGCTTTGTAGTGGTGCGCCGACTTTTGTAATTAAAATTCATCAAATGATAATACATTTTCAAAAGCCTGTTCATCATTATTAATTAGATCTGTACTTAGCACAGATTTGGAATATCGTGTACTTTTCGGTGGCTCTATATTGCTTGTGCTTTGCTTTGGAGTGTTATTGGCAAGTACATTCTCTGTGAGTTCTTTGCTCACTTTGTGATGGAATCACTGAAAACTAACTACCGCTTAAGCGTTGGACAAGGGAGAGGAACCGATTTCTTTCGTTTTATCGTGTCGTTTCTTTTATTTGCTTCTTTCAAAGTGTATTCAGGCTCCCTTAAATCCATATTCCTTCATACTCCTGGATCGATAATTTCAGGTAATACACAGTCCATATAAAAACAAACAAGTTTTTTCCATGACATTTGTCCAAATCAAATCATTCGTCTGTATATATTTGGTTTTGAGGAGATCGTTTTTACCAGACCAAAATGTAAATAGGCACACTTCCTTTCCAGTTATATGTATCGTTCCAGTTACAGTTTCTTTCCAGCACACTTTCTTTAAAGTTATCCACAATACCACAGATAGTTCATACCTTGTTGAAAACTTACGTTTTTTCGTTCCTCAGCGATTAATTCGCAATTCACGCACGTTTGAGGTATCTCGTGCCAATACCAACTACGGGAAACATTCCATCGCTTATGGGCTGATATGCACGTACGACTCTTATTTCTCCACCATCGACATTTTCAACCTCAACCAACCGACGTTCGTTAAAGAATTATTCAAATCAATTGCACCTAACGAGCTTGTTAATACCTATAGTAATTAGTTATATACTTTCTATACAACAAAATAAAATTCGAAATTTAAATTCTAAGTGTCAACATATTTTAAAATTTTCTCCCCTCTAAATAATAATTAAATAATAAATTTTAGTGATTATAGTGCAATTCTATAGTCTGGATTAACTCGCGGTTAACACGGGACGCGTCCCGAAGGATCTGATCGGTCTGAGCTGTTCACTTTAAATATTCGACCAGCGTGTCTATGGAAAAGTCGACCATCGAAAACAAGCGAGCTGTAGTTACTGGCTGAAGGCAGATCGACTTTGCTGAAGATACATCGGAGGACTTACTGAAGGTGGTGGTGGATTTGATTGACCAGCCACCTTTCGAAGACTATATGCAAAGACTCTCAGAAGGAGGTTACCGCAAGGTATAAGGACGATCAATTGTGCGCTGGCAGCTTAGAAGGATTACGAGACTCTTGTGGAGGCGATAGTGGTGGACCTCTGCAAGTGGCGATAGCTGACAACCAATGCCTTTTCAACATAATCAACGTTACCAGTATTGGAAAGAGCCCTTGCGGAAGTGCCAAGGGACCTGGCATATACACTGCCGTGAAGAGTCATGTGAAATAAATGGCGTTTTAGGAGTATGTCTACCGGCGAAAAATTGTCCAAAAACTGAGGGGGATTTGCCAAAAGGGAAACTATCACAATTTTGTATAATGTCGGAACAAGAGACTGTATGCTGTATTCAACACAGCCCCATGAGCAACAACACGAGATCATCAGAAAACCAGGATAAATCCAATAATGCATCTTCTATATCACCGCCTACTACAACAACTACCAATAAGTCACCGGTCATCTCTACAATAGCTCCAGAAAAAACTCAAACATCACCACAAGCCATAACTACCAATTTCATAAATGACAGTGTGAAAAACGAACTAAATCCGAAAAAATAGCTCTGCAATATTGAGTAAAAATTTAACAATGACAGTCATTGCTGCGTTAGCGATTAATTGATTTATTTTATTTTATCTGCATACAAACTTTTCTCTGGTCGTAACGGTCTCCGTTCCATCGGGTTCAGAAGAGGGAGGAAGAGAGAGTGCACCCGTGGTCGCGCGCCCACCTGTGCACTATAATATAGCCTGCGCACTTGACTGCTTCCGAACAGTGGACTCTGAGAAGACTAAAGAAGTCACTAGAATCTACAATGCAGTCGCTGTGGCCGAACACGGCTAGAAGGATATATATACAACATATCAGTAGCTACCACAAATATTTATAAATATCTATAAATATTTATTATATATCTATAAATACCTATAAACATCAATAAATATCTGTATTTATATATCCACTATACGACCTATCTATATCTTTATTTATATCTATATACATATACACATACCATCGTCTAACTCCTTCTTCCTAATCACTTCCAATTCCCTACCTCTCCCATCGGTTTTCTATATATTTTTTATATTTAATATGAACTTTGTTTATTTTATAATTAATTTTTAAGTGTAATATGCTGAAATCCAAATGTGTAATAAACGATTATAGGCGTAATGTTTTTCTTTTTTTTTCTACATTTATGCACACGTATGTATATTGTATGCGCTGTATTTTTCCAGAAATAAAATAAAAAATAAATAAATAAAAAGAAATTATATATGGACCTGTCCTTGAACTTGAACGTACCAGTGATGTTTGATGCTGATTTCAAGTTTTCCATCTTTCTGTTTCCAAAATGTCACTTTTCTTTTTCTTGTCGCTTCCGTTAACCAGATTCTATGCGCTGTAATGGGAAATTTGACTTCAAAAATATAATCATCAGATATTCCATCTGGAGAAGCTCCCAAAAATGGAAATTTAGGGTCAATGAATAATCCACATTGCTGAATTTCCACTTTTTCTAGACATATTTTTCATTCTAGTGCAGTTGTTTCATTTTCTTTTCCATGGCAAATTGATGCTACGTTGCTCAAATCCCATTTTCAGTCATGGATTTAACTAAATTGGCGCATTTTGTGTGTTGTTAACTATTGACAATTTTGCCAAAGTTAGACGCAGTTACCATTTTTCTTCGTAATTCCAACCACTCGCTGCTTTCACCTTGAATAACCGTAAGTTTTTCAATTCGCAATCGATCATTTTTCTATTTTCCAATTCTTGAAATAACAGAGCTTTGCTTTTTTCGAATATTTCTGATGGAACATCGGGTTGGTTGCAATGTTCTCCATAATGCGAATTATTGTTTTTTTTTTCAAAAAAACTTTCTGCTTTTATTTCTTTTATAAAGAATGGATTTACTTAAATGCCTCTGTCTTCTTTATTCCACTTTTGATATCCTGCCAGAGGGACTTTTGCCTATATATTTTTTATGTAATCTTGAGAGTGGCTGTTTTGTATTAAATGATATAACTGCCGCATTACATCGCGCTTGGTAAGACTGCTTTTGGATGTAATTTGTCCTCTTACCACCAATAAATTTTGCAATGATGCCGTTAAACCTTTCGAGAACATTACTATCTACATCATGAATTAGGCTTCTTGCATGTATTGCTACCTACGTTTTAAGTTATGTAACGTATTCTTTCCCAAATAATGTCACCCATCAAACAACTCATTGCATCCAGTGTTTCATTTTCCGACAAACAATTTTAAAAACTTCTACATTTATCATGGTTTCCAAATGCATCTATCGGGGCGTTCAAAATGTCATTATACAGGCAATCAATTTTCTCATCAATTGAAAAGTTTTGACATTTATTATAAGCTACTGCTGATGTAATATTTCTTCGCATTTTTAGTTTTTTTTTTCACAGACATTACAAGTTGAATAAAAGCTTTTAAAAAGTAGATACCTACGTTTTGTTTTTTAAATTACAATTCTGCCTATCTGACGGTTTTCTATATTAGAACGGTCAGAATCGTAGCCTAATAGTATATTATATTTATACATGGTGTATAGCTCTGTCATATGGCTCTAACGCAAATGTATTGGCATTATTTACTGTCCCCTTATATATGACACATTTTGACTCGCGGGAAGCAAGCTGAAGTGGCGCACTTGTTTTAAACTCGCATAAGATCACACCGGTCGTAGGTTCAAAACCTACCGATATGTATATTTTTTTTTTGTTTTTATACATAAAGAAACATTGTTATCAAATAAATGAACACTTTTTATTAAAAAAAGTAATATTGTAAATTTAAAAAAAAAAAAAATAAATATTAAATATTATTTTACTTATTATTGTTTCTATTTTTCAACATATGATTTATCATGTTTTTAAACCTCTTTCATTTACACGGTGAAATAGCCATCTAAAACCGATATTTTTTTACTTCACATCTCCGATCCATCGAAATGTCAATTTGGTAATAATAAGTCATGAAACAGAGCGTCGCGAACGCAACCGCATATGTCGGCCTTCGAAGCCGAAATGAACCACGTTTCTAAGAGCCAATAACATTTCATTATAAAAGGTTGGCTGTTATGCCATTTGAATCAGTAATTGATCCCCACATAAGAACCATATTGACCCAATGTCGCTTGCGGCATTTTGAATGCCAGCGCGTCGTCGCGAGAAGAGCGCGCTCATCTCATTGTATGACAAAAATAATATAAACGGGCTCTGCAAAATATTATTTTTAAAATATACTGATATTTTATTTGAAAAAAATAATCGTCAGTACTACAAGTTTATTGTACATAGTTTATGTAAAAAAAAACAAACTTGAAAAAAACACACAGTAATAAGTAATATTTAACAGTGAATATGGATGAAAGTTACACTTTTTATATAATTTTTTTTAACAAGAAAAACTTATTTTTTTAAATTTATGCGAAAGCATTCCTCTTTACAACTATTGTTAAAATGCCGTAGTATTTTTTTTGAGTTTCTTGATCGTGCAGTTTAGTTTGAGGCACGTTTCAAAAAATGCTCTAAAATGAAAATTTCCTGTATAGCTCCCAGATTTAATTATTTTCCTCAATTTTCCAATACTTAAAAAAAAATCTGAAATAGCTATCTACTTAAGAAAGGTACTGTGAGTTACGATAATTTTTTTTTGTTGGCTAACATCATCAGTTATTTCAGTATGACTGTTCAAAAATTGCCAAAAAATGTAATTTTCGAAATTTACCTACATCGTCGCCTTAAACAGCATGTATGCATGCAGACCGCATTGCATGTATAAGCCGAAGCAGCGGCTACTACTATAGGAGAGGATTAGGGACATGTGGGATGTTGGGCGCCACATTATACAGCATGTATCATAAATGCAGAATGCACGAAATTCAAGAACTAATTATTCACAATGACTTTTTAATATTTTCTCGTTACTATTTTCTTTCATTTCTTTTGTAAAACTTTATTTTTTCTTTCTTTTAGTTTTAATACTATTCTATCGGCCGCACTCTATTTAACGGAATGATATGTTCAATTTTAATGCCAAATTTATAACGGAATTGCGATTTATTTTGTGGAGGGTTACATTTTGAGGCAATTTAGTTTAATGAGCATTTAGCAAGGCATTGAGGACTCTTGGTTTTGTTAATAGAATATGTAAACCATTCCCGAACATTAATATCTTTAAGGCGACGTGATACCTGGGAACGACCATATCTGAGGAATTTTAGTGTTATGAGTTTTTTGAAAGATAAAAGAATTAAATAAAAAAAGTTTCAAAGTGAATCCCTCGATAAGAAACCAATTTAAAATTTGGACTCGAAAAAGTTGCTCATTGCCTTGGACATTAAGGCTTTAAACTGACTTCGAAAACTTTCAGGCGCGTTTACTCCTACAATGTAAGCGGTGAGTGTGTTTTATTATAATTTCATTATATTGATTGGTTAATTTTCTAGGGCAGCACTTGGCCACATTTTTTATTTAGGCCCTAAATTAATAACAATTAATTAAAACGTGAGAGCGCTCTGAGAATTGCGCTAAATATGCTTTGCCATTAACACCCTTATACGAGCACTGGGTAAAGATAGTTAATCTGTGCTAGCGCTGCGATTGACCGTTTAGTAAGCGTCTGGTTCCCGGCGCTAGCGGACGTGGAATCTGCGCATGACGCTTCGTCAACGCTGGATTTTTATTGGTCAAACCCTACAAAATTGACTCCGCCTATTTTTTCGCGTGTCCGCCCATTTCGGATATTTTTCTGAGGTCTCATGTCGCCTTACAACGCTTTACTTTTCCTATGTTCGTAGCACCTTAGAGTTCGCATCGCAGATTTGGAATCCGCAATATGGCGTGTATAAAAATAGGTTGGAGGGCGTCCAAAGACGTTTTATTAGATACCTGGACTACCGTGAGCACTTGGGACTTAAAACTTACGAAAGCAGGCTGAACTATTTTAGTATGTGTTCACTGGAAGACCGACGCACATCGGCTGATATGACATTATTGCATAAAATAATACATAACGAACTCGATAGCCCTCATTTGGTGAAGAAAATGCCATTGTTGGTTCCGCCACGAAGGCTTCGCTCTCCTCGTACGTTCGAAATCCCTCGTGTGAACACTAGTTATGCCCAAAACTCTGTTATGCACCGCTTGTCGATTCGATTCGAAGATATCGACATATAATAGTCGATTCGAAGATATCGACATTTTTGACTTGAACCAACCTAAATTCAGCGAGGCTGTCCTTAGCTTATTAGGCGTCTAGGAAGTGGGTATATAATATACACATACAAATTGTTTCAAAACACACAGAGCGAAAATGAGAATAGCAAAGACTATAAATTGAATACCTATATCCTATCCTACATATATCCCATCCCTCTTCTTTCCTATCCTTGCAATAGTTCGATAGTAATTTAATTTAATTTAGTGCAATGCAATTTTTTATTTACCTTATAAGAAAATAATGTAGAAAACAATTAATTGGCCAGCGAAACACTATATTAAGATAATTAGTTATAATTAATGAAGCGCTGTATGTTTCCCGAAAATTAAATAAATTTGACTATTAAAAAAAAAATGATCTATTGATATATTAAAGCCCTGTCCACCCTAGAACGGGTTAGTGTCAGTTAGGTGACAGAATCGAATAAGCATGAGGTTAATTTTTTGCTATTCGGCTTGTATTATTTTTGTAAGCAAAAGTAATGTTTTATAGAAATTAATTCGTAAATAAGAATATTAAATTAAAAAAAATATAAAAATACTTTATTGAATTCATGAAAGAAAATAAAACTAATTCATTGCAATTTAAGGTTAAGTGCAGTTATTGCTTATAACATACATTTTCTGCTGTTCTGTTGTAACACAAAACATCAATTGATTTTTTTTCGACAGTCGGTGGTGCCTAAACCAGTAAACAAATAAGACGCTTGGAAGTTTATAACGATACTGATCTGCATAAGCTTTTAAGTGGTTTTGTTTGTATATTTGTTTGTAGATTGGTTCGCACAGCAGCGAAATTCAAAAAAACTTTTCGAATTGCCAGGTGATTAAATATTTTTTTTAATTTGGGAACTTTATTGTTAGTAGGACAGCACTGAAACAAACAGACACAAAACTTACAATAAAGGTAACAGTAGAAACTAGTATATTATGGAATGGAATATTATTACTAAAGGGAGATGTCGTTGAGGAAGATAAATTTACAGAGGATTTTAAGGACTTTTGGGGAGTTAAGGGAGAGGAGATGGTCCATACACAGTGGGAGCTGAATTTTGAGGGCTGTAAGGTCCGAGTTAAAAAGAATGTAGTAAGCAGTGCAGACTGAATGACCGCAATCGCATTGGGGGACGGGAGAACGTGTATCCTATAGAGGTGAGCGGGAGTGCAGCTGTTGCCAATACGCAAACTGCAAATGACTGCTATATCCTTGCGGCTAAGTGGCTGATGATGGAACCATGGCTTAGGTCAGATCGCGGGATAACTGGGAATCAAGGGTGAAGAAGAGAACAGAGGGGGCAGGCGGATGCCGCTAGCAGCGCCGAGCGTACGGTCCGCATTCCCCAGCTCGTCCGCCATCTCATTTCCCCTAATACCTGTGTGTCCTGGGATCCAACAGAGGATCACCCGAAAGTCGGCTGACTCCAAAGTAAAGCATTTTAAATGTATATCATTCTCAATGTGGGATGGCTTGTTGTTTAGGGAGGGGAAGCTCAGTTTTTGTAAAAGACTGAGAGAGTCTGTGAATATGACGGTTTTTTTCCAACTGAGCTGACTCTATATACTCCAACGCCTTTAGAACTGCCACGCTCTCCGCTGTAGATTGACGCTGCGCTTGGCAGCTGGACCATAATATGGTAGTCGACAGTATGACGTTAGCTCTACGCAACACAAATTAATCGTGGGTAGTTTAAGTACACCATTAATCATTCTATTGACGTGAACCTAATTGTACGTCCATCTAAAATGACTTCGCATTTATCATATGAATGTTTACTGAAATGATCTGATTACAAAGGCTTTTTAATATCATGATTTTTTATTTACACTGCTCATGGATAATTAAAACATTTTTTTCTTATTTGCAGATATTAGTGAGTTTATTATACCGCTAATAGTATAATTCTAATATTTTGTTTCATAACTAGTATCAAAAATCTTTTATATTTTAGCCGTTAACATAAATATCCGGTCTTCTCTTTCATGCACTCTTTCATAGCATAAAGAATCTATAAAATATTTTTTCTTTTAAATCTATAAAAGATTTTTTCTTTAAGACATCTAAAAAAATCGGTTGTGTCACCCCAAGACTTTCTCGGCAATTAGCCATGAACGTAACATCATTCAATTTAAAAATCGATTTGCAACGCGCGTCGCCGTAAAATTCGCCGTTAAACATTCGAATTCGGAGTGAGCGACACAATGCATTTAAGATATAAATTTCGAACGCAAGTCGCGCGATATCGAAACGCACGATGCCGCAAATTTAAATACTTGATTCCCCCAAACATTTGTATGGCGTACTTTAAATATTATTTGTGTCGCTTGTATATGAGGTATGCCAAACAAAATTTCACAATGTGATTTTGGCCCAGCAAGCCACCTGTGTACCTAATTATAAGTCCCTAAGTCCAATATTTCGAGAATGAAGTGTGATTACCGCGCCCTCTGATGCCTGCATGCCAAATCAATCAATCAATCAACAAAGCCGTTTCCAGACTCCCCCGGCTATCCGTCGGAGTGCACAATCGATTGGCTAACGTCGCACGGTGCGCAAACCGGCAAGGAGCGCCCGAACTACGATTCCCAGGGTTACTGACCCGCAGGCACAGAGTCCTACCTGGACTCGCACTTCTGCTTGGAGGCTGCCGGATGACTGTTGACCTGTGAGTTCGGCCGACCCTTGTTGTGTGGGGCTTTTTTAAGGTCTTTATGAGCCTTGTAACACTGCGACCATTGCTGATCTATTGTGTTCGCCACCTACTATAGTTCTGCGCTAAGCCTCGTGTCATTTAAGAGCCGCAACAGGCTTTTGGCGCCAGATTGTTTTACCACCTCAGGTTGACCTCCCAAGTGGATGTATCTTTTACGCATCAGCGGGCCACACTCGCACATGATGTGCAGGGGAGTTTCTTCTGCCCCTTGGCAGAACCTGCACATTTTTGTATCTTGGAGCTTGAGGTTGTACGTGTGTTTGTTAAGGCCACAATGCCCCGTGAGCGCCCTCACCAGTATGCGTAGATTGTTCCTATTTCTCGATAAGGCCTCACGGGCCGTCTTAGGGTCGTAAGCCTTAATTAGATTTTTTGGATTGATTCAACCCTGGCGTGTTGTTCCAGTGGTTGGCGGATTGTTCTACACATATTTGTATGAGCATTAGGTTTGCAAGGCTTTTTGGTACGCCACAGCAAGGTTCAGGGCTGTATAACGTTCCCTTTGCTCCCGTTTTAGCAAGTTCGTCGGCTTTTTCATTTCCTTCGATTCCTGCATGGCCGGGAACCCATCTTAGAATTAGCCTGCTCTTTTCGCCCAGGGAATTCAGTAGTGATACGCAGTTTTGCACTAGCTTTGAATTAATAGCATTCGAGGCTAGTGTCATAAGAGCTGCCTTGCTATCCGAGTGGATATAGATACGGTGGTTGGACTAGTTCTTATGGAGATTGATATCCGCACATTCAATGATGGCGTATACCTCCGCTTGGAATATGAAGGCGTATTTCACCAAGTTTACACTTCTTTCGAAGTTTGGTCGCTCTCCATATATACCGGAGTCTACGTCCAGTATCTATTTGGACCCATCAATATACCATTTAAGGCTACCGGCCTCCCAGTGCAGTTGGCTTTTTAGCCAGTCGTCTCTGGGCGGCAGTTCCACTGTAAAAGGTTTTCCAAAGTTTAGGAGTGGAAGCATGGTGTCTGTTACCATGTTGAGGGTTGCAGTTTCCCTGACTGAGTCAGTGAAATACACTTACACATGGGTCATAGCGGCTCAACTGCACTAGGTCCATTAGCTCCCACTCAGGAGTTGTCCCATGCACTAGAGTTGTCAACTACCAGCTCCCACTAGAGTTGTCAACTACAACGGGCGAACCCGACACCTCAGGAAGTTTTAACGAAATGTTCGTTCTATCTCCCGTGAAGTGAACGCAGAAGACTTAGGACAAAACAGTTTACCGTCAAGCTCCGTGACATGCCCGTAAGATGCCAACGCCTAATCCGCGAGATAACCAGGTATGTTACCCAGCGGGCTTATACTCACACCTTTACTACGAAAATCATGAATGAGTTCCAGGTCGCTTGCGCGGTCCTCTCCCTTACGAGGCGGTGAAACGGTGTAAACCGAATATATCGCGGACCACGGCATCCTTTGCCCGGCTGTTCACCCGGAATCAGGTAGCCGATGGTCGTTTCAAGAGCAGTCGCCGTAAGGCCAGTAACCACCCCCGCTCTATAGGAAACAGTACTGCTTCCAGACTCCCTCGACTGTTAGTCAGAATGCACAATCGATTGTCTTACGCCGCACGGTGCGCAGACCGTCCAGGAGCGCCAGAAAATTGACTCCTAGGGGAAACTAGCCCTAATGCCAGAGTCCTACCCGGGCTCGCGCTTCATGCGTGGAGGCCGCCGGATGGGTGTTGACCCGTGAGTGTGACTAACCCTGAACAGAATGGGTCTTCGTGGCCAACTCAGCAAGGGCCCATTAGCTCCCACTCAGAAGTAACAGAAGGTTTGGCCAAACGGTTCTTGAAATATTTGCGAAAAATTGAAGAAAGGGATATTTGAAAACGCCCCACCCCGGTACATTCGCAAACCCTCGGGGACTTTCACTATCTTGAGGAACAGGTGTGCCGATTTTCAAATCTATGTGAATTATTCTATGAAGTCTGATTCGTTTAATTTTATTCGGCACAATTATTCTATGCTACTAATCATTAGGTAATTTATGTTTGTTTTGTATTTTACATTTTACGTACCTGTGCAAGGTATTATGTACTAGTACACTCTAGTTTTAATAATCAAGGACGAATTGGATTTATTTGTGAATCTCCTGAATATTATCTTCTTGTTATATATAAAAATGAATCGCCGTGCGTTAGTCTCGCAAGATCTCGAAAATGACTAGACGGATTTGAATTATTATTTTTTGTTTTGCTTGCCTTGATTCAGGGGTGGTTCACAAAAAAAAATATTTAGGAAAAATTAAAAGAAACAACTGAAAATCGAACAAATCGAAATTGGTCATTTTGGGAAACGGGCCACTTTCATTAGATGGCGTTCGCGGCGATCCTATTGTTTGACAGCTGCACTATCCATAACTGTTATTCACTCCGTGCGATTGTGTAAAATTTCAAAAAGTCGAAAAGTCGAAAAAGTCAAAAAAGCCGGAAAAGTCGAAAAAGTCAAAAAAGTCCAAAAAGTCGAAAAATGCAAAAAACTCGAAAAAGTCGGAAAAGTCGAAAAAGCATTTATATTTCAACATGTAAATTAAATACATTGAATTTATTTTAATTACAAACGACTTTCATTTAATCACCAAACGAAACTCAAACCGTACATGATTCGGCCATATTATAGATTTCAATGAATTGGATTTGGAAGGTTGATTAGGATCAATAAACGCTTATGAAGAGTTACAAATAAATCAATTTTAGGTGGTACGAAGTTCACCGGGTCATCTAGTTTAAAATAAATATATAATTAAATTCCTCGATGTAACGATTTTTTAAATCCCCCTGAACTTACCATAAGATCCATTATTAAATATACCTATATATTATGAATATAATGCGTTAAAAACCTTGATATAACGAATTTTTTATCCTCTCTGAAATAATAAACACCTGTATGTAACGAATACCTCAATATAAACCTCAGTATAGCGAATGTCAAACAATGCATTAGAACAATTAATCGCGACTCGAAATGTACATAACAATTGGCCAGTGATGTGGAATGCTAAGGTCAAGGTCAGTGACATTGTGTCTGTTGTGCCAGTACTGAAATAATATATTTAGTCAAATGCAGTATAAGAAAAATAAACGTCTGTGTTTTACATTGGTGTGTTTTTTTGTAGGCCTATAAGACCTGATTTAGGAACGCTTTCTAAAATCGAGGGATACCAGACGCTACCGGTTTCCGTAAAACTGTCGGTTTGCTCAGTATACAATACATTTTGCGTTTCAATATGTAACCGATACTAGTGGAACGAACCGACTAGTTACAACTTACCGACTACAGTCGATTTCCTTCATACAAAATGTGATAAAGGCCAGAAATACACGTCCGATTTTTTGTATAGGACACTCGGATCAGACTATCGGAAAGCGGTCTTGCCATATATTTGTTTGAAAATTCAATACATGTCCGATCCGATAGTCGTATCGGATCGGATCGGACGAGTTCGAAAAGTTCAAACAAGTGTATGGCAAGAGCGCTTTCCGATAGTCTGATCAGACAGATTCGATCAGATCGAATCCGACTATCGTAGGGAAAAATCGGACGTGTATTGCCGGCCTAAATGTAATCGGTCAAATTCGGGCGTTTACTCGAGAAGGGGGGTGCACGGGAGGGGGGTGGGAAGGGGGGAGGTTTGCGGGAGGCGGAAGGGATGGGGGTACCGAAGGGTTCCAGGGTGGGTTTACTAGGGGGGGTTGCGAAAGGGGGGGGGGGGGGGTAATCAAATATTAACGATGTCTTTTGTCGCTTAGACTAGAAACGAAACGTGCGGCCCAAGGTAATTACAACGGAACCCAACCGGGTTCTTACGCGGACCGAGAAAGGGCAGTCATAGATTTTATGTATGTAATTACCAATTAGGTGAAATCAGTCCTTGGCTACTTGCCGGTAAAGTCTTTGGGTGACAGCCGATTTTTCAATTATTTAAACTACCTGCGAAGTATAATTTACGTCATACTACGAAAATAATGAATGAGTTTGTCGCTTTCATGAAAGACCGATAGTCAACGGAAACCGTTACCGATCGGTATCCGTCGCTTTTAGAAAACGGGCCTTAGTTAAATACAGTATGTTTACAGTATTATTTAAAAAAACTTCTGTGTTTTATATTTGTGTTTTTATTTTGTAGGCCTATAAGACTCGAAGCGACCCTCGATGTTACAAATGCCTTGATATAACGACTTTTGTAATATCTCCTTTAAGTTCGTTATATCGAGGTTGCACCGTACTTCATAAACATTACCAAGCAGTGGTTCCAGTTTCCACTCATGGACGGTGCTCCTCCTACTAGCAGACATGATAAACGTATCCCTCCAGGTCTTTAATAAATGAAGACCATAAAGTGTAAGTGTACATCGTAAATCTCGTTTCACTTTTTGCTGGAAATTCGTTGCGTTCCTCCCTGAGCCCATTCGCTGTGTGGTATAATTGAAGCAGTAATGCCCGAGATCGCGAAATGCTTTTACGAAGGCTAGCTAACTAGAATTATTTCTTTTCAATAGGTATACATGTTTTTTGTTAATTAATTTATTTGGTAATTTACAATAAAAAAAAAATATTATTATTTTTATTATTAATAAGGAAACATACAGCTGTTACAATACATTTGGTACACAATTATTAAGTCAAAAAAATAAAGCTAATTAGATGTTTCCACTTAAAGATTTGTATAATCATGTACCAAACTTCTGATTCCAAATCCCGCAGTGCCGACAAATTATTACGTGTGTATCGCGTCGTCATAAAGGACACATACACACACATAAGCGAGTCGTGAACACCGCGCGGTCGCTTTGTTCGTTCGAGTTAAATCCTACCCGCCGTCGCATCATTGTCGCAAAATCGTCGAAAACTCTCGTGCAAATTGGTGTGTGTTGTTTTGAAAATTGCGCTTGCGGTCCAGCATCTTCGCGGTCGAAGTTTGTGGAATCGAGTGGGAGCCAAGCAGCTCGTCATTCCGTCAGGTGCACTGATCGACCGTCGAAAAGGTTGGTGATTTGTTGGCATTTGTTCCATCGTTATGAAACGTCCATTTATCCCATACGTCCAATACAGTCCATAAAATCTCTTTATTTATCATACCAGCCGGATACTACTGGAAATAGTTTAGAAATGCGTGTTCTATCTCTGGGCTGAAAAATCGTCAGTCAGCTAGAAGTAGAACACACCGTTACAAGATTCATAATTTAAACACATCATATTTTTTTTTGAAGAATAAACACACATAGGTAGAGGTTAGAAGTAGAGGGAAGAAAGGAGTCATAATAAGTAAATAAAATTTTATGTAAATACATGTTCCATAATATAGTCAAACATATTATTTAAAGATATTCTTGAATAAATATTATTAATAATATATTATATATTGCGATTAGAATAATAAATCAACACCGTCATTAATAATTGCTTTCAAGAGCGAATATGGCGTATTGAATACGTCAATATCGCCGAGTTGCGTATTACACATTTTACATACCCTATACATAAAACAGTTTTGTGCATAATTAGTACTAACCTGCAGAAGGTGGAATAACTCTGTTTGGCGAGTGAGTCGCGGTGGTACACGGAAAGATACCATTCCAAGAAGATCAGAATAATCAATATAACCTGTCAATAATTTATGGAAAAACACCACGTCTGCGCATTTTCTTCTTGATTCTAAGGTTGAAGCCCATGAAAGGTAGCTGCTTCGTTGTAATTGGGAAAGGACAAGAAGGAGCTATAATTCAAATGTTTCAGGGACATATTTTGAATACGTTCAATTCTCTTTACGTGAACATTATAGCTAGGAGACCATATTTGAGAAGCATATTCGAGGTGACTGCGGACGAAAGCGTAATACAAGAGTAAGAGAGAATGTTTAACTGCGAAATGTTTTGAAGTTCGAAGTAGGAATCCTAACATACTATATGCTTTTTCGTGATGTTATCTATGTGGGAGTTATATAATAACTTACTATTTAAAAGAACATCAATAGAGAGGGGAGAAATATTTCAAGTAAGGCAAATGAACCTATTCAATTACTTCACAATGGTTCTAAAGTCTCTGATCCTACAGAAACGGCAAATATACTCAATGAATATTTTACAAACGCTGTTAAACGAATGACAAATTCTCCTAGTTTACCCTCTTCAACAATTGTAGGTGAGATACCAGCATCAATACTGTTGCATCCTATAACTTCCATTGAATTTGATAAGGCCTTGAATGGCATTAAAACAAAAACATCAATGGATATCTGGGCACACTCGATTAAATTAATAAAGAATATAGCACCAACGATTTCCAACACCTTGAGGTCTATTTTTAATAATTGTATGAAACAAGGTGTGTTCCCAAATTTAATGAAAATAGCAAAGATAGTACCAGTCTTTAAAAAAGGGAACAAAACTGATCCTGAAAATTACAGGCCAATTTCACTGCTTCCAGCTTTCTCCAAAATTTTCGAAAAATTTTTATATAACAGGCTATATCTATTCGCAAATAAATTCGATATACTAAATAAATATCAATATGGTTTTAGGAAGAACATGTCCACCACCTCGGCGATTTCGGAGATGGTAAATTTCATTACCGACACTTGAAAATTCTTCCCAACCCGTGGCAGTTTTTTGTGATCTATCCAAAGCGTTTGATTCGGTTGACCACGAAATACTGTTCAATAAATTAAACAGTTATGGGATTCGGGGCAAAGCCAATAACATGATGAAATCCTACTTAACAGGCAGGTCACAGGTAGTAGAAATAGATGGATTTAGATCTACACCTCAACCGATAACCTGCGGAGTTCCCCAGGGATCGATTCTTGGTCCATTATTATTTTTATTTTTCATTAATGATATAGGCAATTGCTTGCCCGCCTACACCAAAACCTTGCTCTATGCGGATGATACAAGTTTCCTGTTTCACGATAACAATCTTAACGACCTAATGACCAATGCCAATAATGCGTTAAACCTAGCAAGTTCATGGTTCACAGAGAATAATCTCTTGCTTAATGCAAAAAAAACCGTAACTATGCACTTCTCCTCAAAATATAAATCGTCTGCTATACCATTCAATATAACTCTAAACAACAGTACTCTAGAATTAAGCAAATCGACAAAGTTCCTAGGTATCATGATCGATCATCATCTTAGCTGGAACATCCATATTAATGAACTATGTAGTGAGCTTTCTTCGGCAATATATGCAATAAAAAAGAATAAATTCTTAGCTGGTGAAATCGCTGCAATAACTGCGTATCATGCCTGTTTCCATTCTAAAATGACTTATGGTATACTGATATGGGGGAATGCCACAGACAGTTCTAGGGTTTTCATTTTACAGAAAAGTGCATTGAGAGCAATTGCAGGAGTATCCCGTGACACGCACTGCGAACCATATTTTCTTAAGTACAAAATACTGACTTTTACGTCTGAATATATTTTACAATGTCTACTATATGCTAAATCAAATATTAACGAACAAGAGGTAAACGGGAATATGCACTCCCACAATACACGCAGACGTGATGACGTTATCCTGCCTAAAGTACGCCTTACGCAGACACAAAAGTCCTTTGGATATTTGAGCTATAAGCTCTTTAACCAGCTACCACTCTCCACAAGGAAGATGGAAACAAAGGCGTTTAAAAGATTTATAAAACAAAAGCTGCAATCCACACATGCTTTCTATAAGCTGGGTGATTTTTTTGAGCATGCCAATTCTTTGAAATGGGAATAACATTAATATGTAACTTTCAGGTACCTCATTTGAGTCCGGTTCACTCAGTCTAAAGATCAGTCGCTCTAAAATGGCATTTTAGAGCGACTGCCCCGAAAAACTCGATAATATCGTGTGAGGTGCAGAACGTATAAATTAGAGCGACTGATCTTTAGACTGAGTGACCCGCCATCGAAAAACATGAAATCGGCTCAGTCGCTCTAAAATGCGAATCGGGTCAGTCGCTCTAAATTATCACAACTGTGAAATACCTCCTGCTACTTTTCGCGTTCTTCTTCTTCTTTATAAATAGCAGTTGTCAACGCGTGTAGTGTTACCAGGCTATCAAAATTTTTCCCTGGATGGTCGATGTCAGACTATTTTCGAAATTATCTAGGCGAATAAATAACAGATCTGTAATGAGCGGTGACGTATGGGCGTGAATACGCGTATTTGGTGCACATAACGCTGTGTTGGTGCATAATATCGTTCCGCCTAGCTCTGATGCGAGTTTGTTTATTTTTTAGACAGTTTTGCATGTTTTTTCGTTTTATTTCGTTAAATGCTGTATAGTAGATATACTAAATATGAATTATTGCAGTATAGGAACCTTTCTCAAAAATCTGAAAAATAAAGAAATACATACTGCGACTTAATAATTGTAAAGATAAATGTAAAATTTCGGAAGAAAAAAAAAATAAATGTAAAAGAAAAATACCTATAGGTGATTATGCCGGCTAGGACTCTGCCTGCGGGTCAGTTTCGCTCTTCGGGCGCTCCTGGACGGTTTGCGAACTATAGGGACAAGTGCATTCCGACTGATAAGCGGAATGCACTTGTCCCTATAGAACAGGGGTGGTTGTTAACCTTACGGCAACCGCTCTTAAAAAACGACCAATTCGGCCACCCTATCCCGGGCGGTCGACATGGTCCGCAATAGATTCGGTAGATACCGAATCACCGCTATGTAAGGGAGAGGACCGCGCAAGCGACCTCGAACCCTTAACTAGTTGGGAGGCCGGAGAAATGTGGCCGAAAGTGGTAGTAAGGGCGCGAGGCCGCTCGTTGGTTGCAAACCCAGTGTCTCGCGGTAAGGCGTTGGCTTCTTACGGGTGAGTGGTGTAACTAGACAGTGAACGGTTTCGTCCCAAAGTCTCCTACGCTCATCTTAAGGGAGACAGAACGATCAATATCGTTAAAACTTCCTGGAGTCTGGGTTCGCCCGTTATAGTTGACACCTCCAAATACCCATTTACATGCAATTTATTCATCAGTTGAGTAGTTGTACTTGCATAAGTAGCATCTTAGCCTGTGCATGTGACTTGATGATTTGTTATTGCATCATAGCTCACAATGTCTTTTAGCGCCCGGCTGACTTGCCTGTGAGAAGTTTACTATTTAAAAAAAAACAATATAGAAATTGATCTATAAAAGATCAACCGAAAATTAAGACGGTGCTGGATTTTCATCACTGGACATATAGATTAAGATTTGAAGCTCTAAGTGTTGAATTTGTTAAGCGATTTCATGAGGAATGTATTTAGGCTGATACAATACTTATATTCAGATGCCACGAAGTAACAATACTGAAGTTCAAATTTAAAATATGGACTTAGCCCCCAGGCATGCACTTGCGGCCTGGCCGCAACGGCCAGACTACAGCGGCCAGCAAGATACTACCAAATGTATGGAATTGCCGTCGACCGCGCGCACTTGGCCGCGCGGTTGACGGCGAGTCCATACATTTCGTAGTATCTCGTTGGCCGCCGCGGCCAGGCCGCAAGTGCGCACCGGGGTTTACTTCCATTATAGAGAATCTATGCTGTTAAAGTTTTGATAAGCGCAATGCTTTAAAATCATTCATTAACCCAGCGTAAGCGGTAGTATTAAATCATTTTTTAACAACAAGTGTTTACTTAAAACTTTATCACGGTGCAATTATTAGCTTGAAGATGCTACGGCTAAAAATATATTTATAAATGAACTAAATTGTACACTGTCACCATATACTGAAGATTGTATGCAATCGTTGCCGTGTTATTGATTCATCCGATTCAATAACATTTGTTTGTCGAATAAAACATTTCTTACAATTATAATTTTATTTTTGCTAGCATGTGTTTAAAATACATTTTCATTTCATCAGGAGCCGGACGTGGTGGTATTGACTCCTTTATTTAATAAATGTTCCATCCGCTGTTATACTATCCCTGACTGAACATTCTTTATGCTGTCATAATGTTCTCGTGTAACGACTTCTGTAATTTTGCAAAAATTTATAGTACAGTTACAAACAATTAAATTTTGTTATAAAAAAATAAACAATTTTATAATAGTTTTTTTTTATTATTTTAAAAGCCAAAGAAAAAAACAAGTAAAATCAAGGTTCCTAAATCATGTAACCAAATAAATTAATTATTTTCAATAAAATAAATGTTACAAAATAAAACCATAATAAATGTAAATTAAAATATCAAACGTAAAATAAAAAATAATACCCAAATAGTCGTCTAAAACATAAATATCAAATTATAAATGTATGCCGCATTGTCAATTACGTTTATGTATACCTATGCTCTCCTTAAATTTAGTCTCTTCTGGAATTGATTAATGTACATACATAGACATTAAGCTGTATGTGATAGAATTTTAGGCATATCTAGTACAGACGCAAGGCAGGTCGAACGTACAAGAATGAACCACGCGTTGTGGAATGTAAAATTATAGGTTCTTCGTAAAATACGGGTTATCTACGTTTTTGTGGATAATTTTGTGGAATAGTACCATATCTGCAGCACGGTTCTCCAATAAAGCAATATTAAAGTGATTCAGTCTGATCTTGTACATTTTCAGTCCTAAGCATTGACAGTAGTGTTGTCTAGTAGTTGACTCCTTGTGTACGTCGTATTGCGAGAGCACTCACGACCTTGGCGTTCAACTCGATCACCGATTGAATTTCGACATGCTTGTATGAGGTACTGTCAGTAAAGCTACAACTTGGTGAAGTTTGTTGACGTATGACGATATTCATCTAAAGAGATCACCGAAGATCTCTTTAATTTATCCAGAAGGATGGTTGGGTTGACAAGGTCGAATACTTTTGCAAAATCTGTGCATATTGCATCCACATGTTTCGGGTTATACATAGACTTTGATGATGAAGTTAGTGTATTCCCGGTATTCCCCCAAATTTGATACCACAGTTGGGATATGCATAGGTTTCGTGGAGCCAATATTTTGCTAAGTGAATGACAAATGACCCCGTTTTGGAGGGATATCCGAAACCTTTAGATGATCATGTCTGTAAAAGAAAAAACTACATTAGTTATTGAAAGAAACTGTATTAAAAAAAAGAAAAATCATTATATTTAGATTAAATGCATGGTTTCCATCACACGTAAATTCGGGCGACTAACAGCCCATTTCCACTTGTCGGGTGTCTGATCCGTTTTTTAATCGGATATCACCGCCTCTGTTCCCACTCGTTGGATGTCGGATTCGATTTAAAGGCAACTGCGCGATGGATGTCTACGAAGCTTTTGTTGTGATATACTATTAAGATGAAAACAAGTTATTTCAGGTTATGTTCGCAGATTGACAGCAAATGTCACCGTTTCCTACTCTAGGGTTATACGATACGATACGATACGATAGTGTCAGTAGTACCATGGAATAACTACTAGATTACTACTAGATTCGGTCATTGTAACATGATCAGTGCATTGTAATACTAAATGTGATAGTTAGGCAGAAATCACCCTCTTTGGGTGGAGCCATCAAATAAAAAAATGTGATAGAATAAAGCCAAATTAGAATGTGATAGAATAAAGCCAAAATAAAAACAAATTTACATAATAAAAACAAAAACATACTTTTTGTCATTGCTTAAAAAATGTAACTGAAACTTCCGCCAGGTGTTTATTTAAAAAAAAAATAAGTTAACCTGCTGTGGGTTTAACGCATCTTTGAATGCCTACATCTCGCTTATTATTTGAGGCCGAATAAAGATTCGGAATCAGTCACGGGGTACCTTACTATCTAAATATTAAGTAAATATAAAGTCGAAGACTATCGCGGTTGTTTGAAATTATAAATAAGATGGAAACCATATCCTATTTATAATAAGTAATTAGTTGTATAAATGTCCAAATTTTAAACGTCAAAAATTAACATAAATGTAGGTATCGTGATTAGTGTCAAATGAAAGGCCTGTTTGGGGACCTACATTTCAAAAATATATATGTATCTATATGGATAACTTACATAAACCACAAATGTTTCATTAGGAAAAGAATAAAAAATAATTACAAATACAGAAGTTCACTTTTTATAACGGAATAAATGCAAAACCATGATCATTTCCTGGTCTCCACGACATGTACAAACCCCATATAACATCAACGGGCACAAGCTTTAACAAGTAGACACTGTTGATTTTACAAAAACGTTATGTTTTGTATCCTTGAAAATAAGTGTTGAAAGAAAAATGTTGTACTGACACAAAAACTTATATGCAGGAAGTTTATCCGTTCAAAAAAAAACCGAGATGGGAATCGATTTACAAAAGTTTAACCGAAAATGAAGACAGTGCAGGGTTTTAATCACTGCACATATAGATTTAGATTTGAAGCTCCAATGAAAATTTTTAATTAGTTAGGCAATTTCATAAAGAATGTATTTAGGCTGATACAATACTTATATTCAGATGCCACGAAATTACCAAAACAGAAGTCGAAATGTTGAAAATGTAGAATATGGACTTAGGTAGGTACCCAATTAAAGAAAAACAATACTGTTACATTTTTGATAAGCGTAATGCCAATTGATCTAAAATCTTTAATTATTAGCCCAGCGTATGGCCGCCGGACTAAATATTTTTATAATAACGAGTGGTTATTTAAAACTTTTCAGATGCGGGGGGGGGGGGGGGTAGTTTAGGGGGCGAACATGATACACACGTGACACGGCCCGGTGGCATAGTGGTTAGGTCGCCTGATCCAGGCGCGGATCCACGGGGGGGAAATTAGGGAAATTTCCCCCCCCAAAATCGACGTAGAAGAAAAAGACAGTGTGTCCGCGTCGCCTCTTGCTTCGAAATCGCTGTTAGGTTAAGCCAGTGGAAGAACAAGGATACAGCAGGAAAGGCATCGGTTTTAATTTCCGCTTTAAGTAACTTTGAATTCCTTATAGGACTCTTCTGCCTGGGTGATATATTATCACTTACCCAACCACTCAGCGTCATCTTACAAAAAGAACCATTGATCTAGCAAAAGCATCGGAAATAGTAAAATCACTAATTGCAACACTAGAGCAGCGACGGCGTGAAGTAGATGAACATTTCAATGAAATATTTGAAAACGCAAAGCAAATGGCAGAAAAGTTAGACATTGACGTTAAAAGACCGAGGACGTGCGCGAGACAAACGAGACGGGAAAATTATGCACTAGAAGATTGTCAGGACTACTACAGGGTATCTACGTTCATACCGTTAATTGAAACAGTGACCGAGGATTTAAAAGTGCGTTTTTCCAAAGAGGTACTAGATTCCTTTAATTTGACATTACTGATTCCGGATAAAGTTATACTACAAACTTTTAATCAAACTAAAGAACTGATCAAATCTCTTATCTCAAGATTTGGAAACTTGCTCGAAGGTAACAAAGAGATACAAGTTTTAAAACTGAAAGCAGAAGTTCAACACTGGCAGCAACTATGGTCTACAAAAAAAACATCCGGTGACGGTCTACCACTACCAGCTTCATCATTTGATGCACTTAAATCCTGCGATGAAGACGTATACCCAATAATACACAAACTACTTCAGATTTTCTGCACACTACCTGTAACGAATGCTAGTGCTGAACGATCGTTCTCATCTTTACGTTGCATCAAAACTTGGCTTAGAACTACCATACTAGAAAAAAGATTATGTGGCTTGGCGTTACTCCACATCCACTATGACATTGATATAAAACCAGAAGAAGTAGTGGAACGCTTTTCAAAAATAGGGCAACACAGAATTTTGATATAAAATTGTGTGGTCACATTTTTATTTAGATTTATATAATTTTGAAATTTTGACATTAGGCGAAACTCTCTTTATGTCTTTATTCTGTCTTAGTATGTCTTTATCTCTTTATTTCTTTTTATGTAATAAATGAGTATTTTACACACCAAAGTCTAATAATTCCCCCCCCAAAATGGCTCTATGGATCCGCCACTGCCTGATCTTACATTGTAAGGTCCCGGGTTCGATTCCCGGCTGGGTCACCATTTTCCGTTGGAATAAAATTAAAGGAATTGGATTTTCAGTTCTGTCGATCGAATGCAATAACAAGATTACAAGACTAACAAACATGTTACACGCACACATGATGTCCTCCTCATCGTGATCCGACAACGGCGACCTCTTGGTTGACAGGACTTCTTCGAATATGCGCGCGGAAGTGACTCGTGAATCCCAGTTTGTTTTTGAAGGTCCGATTACAACGACTACAGTAGAGTTCACCGCAGTCGTTGTAAGTGTATGTGTAATTAGACTTCAGACGAGTTTTGCGCTGTTGGCGGTTCGAGTCGAGGTTTTCAAGCCGGGCTTTCTCAAACTCTTTAATTTTTGTGGTCACCGTGGAGCGCCACTCGCTGCGTTTGTGAGCAGCCCTCTCCCAGCTCCCAGGTAGAATACCACTGGCGGTTAGGTGCCTTTTTAACACAACTTTATAGCGTAGGTGCTGTCCGCCGACTTTCTTGCTCCGCGCATTAGCGGTGGACTCCGGACTAACGACCTACCTATAAGACAGCTGTCTTGCCACATGCGAGCGTACACTTCACTACCCACTCACTACCCCTTTATTTATCAGGTCGAAATTTATATTTACGCCCATTAAATTTCCTAATTTATTTTAAGTTAAATTGTGTATCGCTGTAATTTTTCTGAGAGTTGTATATTTTTCTGTTCTAAATAAATAATTTTAAATCATAATATTTCTTTTACTATTTTTTTTAATGTTATACGATACGATTCTGATTTATATTCCTTAATTTTGTTAATGTAGTTTTCGATGTTTCCTCCGTACGGTATATTTGGTCGCTCGCAGTATCATCCCTACCATATCCCTACTACAATGATCGATCGCTGCCGACGCTCTGATGAAGAAGAAGAAGAAGAAGAATCGCTTCTCGGCTGTCAAAATGCGTCGAGCCGCGATTTTCGTGTTTGCATCTGACGCAAACGAAATTGGATTTTTCGACGTTTTCATTTGCCGGAAAAGCCAATGTAACCACAACACCCTCCTATCCGCGAAGAAAATTAGCGGGAACCCGGAATTTTCGACTCGGTAAGTACTCCTTTTTGTTATGTAGCCACGTACACGCGCATAACCTCACTTTTCTTGACTACGCCGTGCAACTATGTTTTTTTCTAGTATTCGTTCCAAACGCCTAATAAGTGTTCCTACCAGCTTATGCTAGGACAGCAGAAACTTCGCGAATAACGGCCGTCTTTAAAATCGATTATACAAACGACGCTTGCATTTAAAAGCTTTTATCACTGTCAGCCATATCATTGACTTTTGTCACCGCGACAAAAACTTTTTTGTCGCGGTGACAAAAGTCAACCGTGCGCGCTATCCATAAGTGCAGATTTACATTGAGTCAGTTACAGGCGTCAGTGGGCGCTGAGAACTGACTCACACTGTTTACGTAGTCAATCAGCCATAGTTACTTCTATAGGTTAGGTACGTTTGTTATTAGTCAGTGGGAAAAAATGCATTATTTTCGCTAGTTAAAACGCTACAAAACAGTGCCAGTGACTGACTAACTACTGACTTTAGACAAGGTCAGGCGAGTTTAGACAAGGGCTGAAGGGGCAAACACATTATCGGACGCGTCCGTCAGCCGCGGCTTATGAACGCGATCTGTGTAGTGAATTTCTATTGAGCCGTGCACATTATCGGACATCTGTCGCGAACAACTGTGCATACGTTCGTACGCCGCGCCTTACGGACGCGTCCGATAATGTGTTTGCTCCTTGACTTCAAAATATATAGCAGGAATATTGAAGTCAGCTCTGGAGCGACAGCTCTGTACTGACTTAAAATCAATTTACACGATGGCAGTACCGGGTCAGCACTGACTTGTTTTAGGTTTGATGTCAGTAACTGACTCAATGTTCGTCAGCCTTAATACTGTAACCTCACTGTATCAGATTTGATAGTGCGCAATTCAAGAATACATTGGATCAAATGAACAAAACCCACCTCGCGGTAGTGCGGCCGCAGACCGCACACCGCCATAGTAAAATAAGATAAGTATATCGAGAATCTGCCATCTGTCAGTTGTGGCACACGAGTAGACACGGAACAGAGACAAAGCTTCATACAACCGCGATTTGGTAGGTACACTACTACAAGCGTGAGACGCGTGCGTGTATGGCAACCGGCCGCTTCGTACGTACGCGGAGAAAGGTTGACAAACCTCAGGGCCCCCAGCCGCGGCGGACGTACACATCTCACCTGTTGTTTATTTTTCTCCTTACGTTTGATTCAATAAGTGTTTTAACATAAACAAGTGTAAATATGGTTTACTGCAGCGTGTGTTTGAACGATTCTAGAATTATTAAAAACATTATCATTTTTCAATTACCCCAAAGATTTCATTAGGTATGTACAGTAAATAAATAGATTATAATTTATTATTACTTTCCTGTCAGGAAAGTATTGTGGACGCACTTCTGTGTCTGGCTGTGTGTATTATCCGACGATAGCGCCGAAACGTTTCATCCGATTGAGCTGAAATTTGGCATGCAGGTATCAGTTGGTCATCATGTTATGAGATGAAAAGATTATGGTTGAAATCCATCCACCCTGGGTTGGACCCCGATGAGGGAACTCCTCAACAGTCATTAGCAGAGACCCAAAATTTTGTATACGCAGTAAATTATGATAGCCCCTTCCAAGTTCTACCATGACATCGCTGATGTACCCTGGATTGGCTCCCGATGACTCCTCAACGGTCAACAGCAGAGACCCAAAATTTTGTATACGCATTCAATTACGATAGACCTTCCATGTTCCACCATGACATGGCTGATGAACCCTGGGTTGACTCCCAATGAGGGAACTCCTCAACGGTCAACAGCAGAGACTCAAAATTTTGTATACGCATTCAATTACGATAGACCTTCCATGTTCCACCATGACATGGCTGATGAACCCTGGGTTGACTCCCGATGAGGGAGCTCCTCAACGGTCAACAGCAGAGACCCAAAATTTTGTATACGCATTCAATTACGATAGACCTTCCATGTTCCACCATGACATCGCTGATGAACCCTGGTTTGGCTCCCGATGAGGGAACTCCTCAACGGTCAACAGCAGAGACCCAAAATTTTGTATACGCATTCAATTACGATAGACCTTCCATGTTCCACAATGACATGGCTGATGAACCCTGGGTTGACTCCCGATGAGGGAACTCCTCAACGGTCAACAGCAGAGACCCAAAATTTTGTATACGCATTCAATTACGATAGACCTTCCATGTTCCACCATGACATGGCTGATGAACCCTGGGTTGACTCCCGATGAGGGAACTCCTCAACGGCCAACAGCAGAGACCCAAAATTTTGTATACGCCGTTTTTTTATGTGGTGGAAAGATATACCTATTAGTAATTAGGTATTAATGCATTAAAGGAACCTATTTTACATTATTGATTTTGTAACATCACCCGACTATATTGACCACGCTGGTTCCGAATCTGTAATAATCTTTATTCGGTTTCTATAAATAAGCGAGATATAGGTATTCCAAAAAGGGTCAAACCCATACATTTCGGTAGGTTGTTAGTTATTTTTAATAATACATAAACACCTATTTGACGGTAGGTTAGATTAGTTTTTTAAGACAATCTTAAAAACTGAGTTTAAAAAAACTTTTTTTTGGTTTGTTTATTTGTTTTTAACTTTAAACCAAATTTGGTTGTTAATTTGTTAAAGCTTTTTTCTTTCACATTTAGCATTACAATGATCGAATCTAGTAGTATTTCATTATTTTTTCGATTTTTGAGAAAGGTCCCTATACTGCAGTAATTCCATTAACATCGAAAGATAACTCAACCCGGCGGTGCAAAAATCGTTTTGGTATATCGTAATTAGATAGTGTAACTAAAGGAGACTTTTTAAAATTGTGTATAATAAAAAGTTGACAAATGTTTAGTTTATTTAATTTTATTCTTCTGTGCCAACCCTAACAAAGTAGGTAAAAATTTTGCACGCTCTTCAGAAGCTTTGCCTCTGTTCGTGTTTACTCCTGTGGTTGTGGTGCATACATAGTGTGAACAAAATACTCTCCTAAACATACCAAACCTAAAATCCGTGCCCAAATTTACTCCTAAAGTGTAGTTTGAAGTGCAGACCAGCTGTGGAAGTGTGATCTCCTCTGGAAATCCATGAATTAGTATACAATTGCACAAAAATCATTTAATGTCAACATTGCACTACCCTCATTTAATGTACAGTGAATTCTAGACAAAATATAAATCAAAACGCTGAAATCAACTAAACCTATCTAGGAAAACCAATTAAAAAGACACAAAATGAATCCATCACCCAACCCCCAAAAGTGTACAAAGTGTAAAAAGATAATTAATGACAAAAAACCCGGAGTGAAGTGCGACTGCTGCAAAATCATTCTTTACCATTGAAGAACAACACGGCTTTGTGCAAAGACGCTACTGTAACTAACCTGCTCTCATGCTTAGATAAGTGGACAACAGAATGGAACAATCGACACCCTATAGACATAATATATCTAGACTATGAAGAAGCATTTGATAGAGTACCAATTAAACGGCTAGTTAAAAAACTGGAACATTTTGGTTTCCGGGGTAAGCTGTTGCTGTGGATCATAAACTTCTTGACAGGCAGAAAATTTCGTGTACGAGTCGGTGATGAGCTCTCGGAACCCCATCCTGTCCTAAGCGGAGTTCCCCAAGGATCAGTCCTTGGGCCTGCAGCATTTGGGATCTTCCTTACTGACTTAAAAGCGATCATAAACCTCGATTTCATGTTGTTCGCAGATGACACAAAGTTTTTTGCTGACCCCACGATCAGCTACGTAGAAATACAAGACAACCTCAATCGCATTGTCCAATGGACAAAAGACTGGCTCTTTCCGATCACAGTACAGCGCTGTCGCGTCAGAGCTGACTTCAATAACCTGCTATATTATTATATTTTTGTTGGTTGGTAGCCATTTATTGAACAGAAATGGAAACTGTCAACACGACACAGCGTTGCCAGATAGTAATTTATACTTAAGGCGCCACGTATGGGCGTAGGGTTGTACTATTTCAACACCCTCACTCATTTAAATATAAATTTAAGAACTTAATTATTTTACATAAATCTTTGATTAAATATTAAAAACAAACGATTTGGTTTAACATTTCATTGGTTTGATATTCCATCTAAATTTAATTTTAAATGCACAACCCCATATTTGACGCACAAAATGCAGCCTTTTGTCCAGATACAGCCTTTGTTAGGATGTCGGCCACCATGTCCTCTGTGGGTATATATATATATATATATATACATTGTTTCTATCAGTCCATCATCGATCTTTTGTCTAATGAAATGGTGTCTCACATCAATATGTTTGGATCTAGCTTTAAAACAGTCCATTTTAGCAAGAACTAAGGCACTTTGATTGTCACACTTGATCCTGACTGATTTGGTCCTGATGTTATGGTCCAGATCTTGGCCGAATTGTTTCAGCCACAATGCTTCTTGCACAGCCGCTGACAATGCCATGTACTCGGCTTCTGTGCTTGATAATGCCACCGTCTTCTGTCTTTTGCTGGTCCATGATATTGCACCACCACTTAGGCCAAAAACGAAGCCCGTACATGACCGCCTCTTGTCCACATCTGATGCCCAGTCAGCGTCCGAGAATCCTTTTAGTCCTGACTGCTTCGACTCACGATAACATATCTTGAATCTAATTGTTCCTTTTAGATAGCGGAGGATCCTCTTTACTGCCATCCAGTGAGCCCTACCGTAATTGGAGTTGAATCGACTCACATCATTTACCGCAAATGCGATATCTGGTCTAGTGCCCTCTACTAGGTATAAAAGGCTGCCGACTGCTTCCTGATACCGTTTGTTTTCCATTTCTCGTTTTTCTTCGTCAATAGTAGGACACATACTCACGATTAGTTTTTAGTTTGTGTCACTTGTGGAGTGATAGCTGGTTTGCACTCGGCCATTCCAAATCGGTCGAGTATTTCTTCAATGTACTTGCTTTGCTCCAAACTGATAGTACCTGTACTATAAGTGATGCTTAGTCCGATGCAATTGGTTGCTTGTCCCATGTCCTTCATTTTGAATGATTAGCTAAGCGCCGTCTTGATCTTGTCACGAGTTGACTTGTGTTTCCGAAAGATAAGAATATCATCCACATAGATTGCAATGATGATCTCCATGTTGACTGTAAAATAGACACATGGGTCAGCCTTTGACTTGATTAGCCCGAATGAGCGCAGCATTCTGTCTGGCTTTCGGTTCCATTCATGACCACTTTGCTTCAGGCCATAGATTGCTTTCTTCAACTTGCAGACCCTCTCACTGCCATCATGGAATCCGACAGGTTGCTCAATGTAAATCTCCTCTCTGAGGTCCCCTTGGAGGAACGCAGTCACCGCGTTCATTTGATCAATATTGAACTGTGATTTTACTGCAAGTGCCACCAGATAATGTATCGAGGCATATCTGACTACTGGTGAGTATGTTTCCACGTAGTCGATTCCGTATTTTTGTGAGCAGCCTTTTGCTACTAATCGTGCCTTGTACCGCACGATGTCACCACTCACATCTCCCCTTTTTATTTTAAACACCCGTTTGGTCTTTATAGGCTTCCTGCCTGATGGAAGGAGTTCGAGTGTCCAAGTTTCGTTCTCCTCCAACGATGCCAACTCTTCATCCATTGCCGCCTTCCATCTATTACCGTCTGTTCGCGATAGCGCCTCCTCAACGGTGATCGGATCTCCATCGGCCTTGTTGCTTATAACAGAATATGTGACATACTCTTCAAATTTTCGCAGCTTCGGAACTCTCGTCGATTGTCTCAGTTCTTGCGCTGGTATCAGGTTCTGTTCTTCTGGTACAGCATCTGGTTCCTCTTCTGAGTTGTCCGAATAACCGAGTGTTTCGTAGGCTTCTGACTCGTCATCGACGTCGATCTTGATACCTTTTTCAGGCTGATATTCGTTTGGGATTATTTCCCTCACTGAACGTGTAGAACGTCGTAGATATGTAGAACGTGTAGATATGTAGAACCGTGAATGGTGTTGATTCCCTGCAATGTTTGTACTGCATGAGCCTTTCACTACAAAACTACTACTTATCTAATTAACAAACTTTTTTTTGCAGATTTTTTTTAACATCCTTGATGTGTTCAATCAGTCGAGTCGCTATGGGTCGCTTTGTTTGTCCAATTGACTGAAGCAGAGACAAGACAGCATAGGCTGAGGATGTTCTACTTACCTCACTTTTGCCCATCATCAACCCCAACCAACTGCAAAATGGAGCAAATGGTTGAAGATGTTGCACGATTTAGGACTGCTGCACTGATCTGACGAACTGCGAACTACATGTGCTGTACGATGACGTGTCGCCTTCATCGCAAGTTAGACCAAAGTGGCCCCTCACCGTGCCCTGAATGGAGTGATGGCAGCCGTCATAGGCAGCAGACTGACCACAACAATAAGAGAGTTGTCGTATAACATACCGTGACTAAGATCTAAGCGATCGCTTGCGCTTCTGATGATTAAGAGAGGATAGTTGAGATTTGCGTCAGTCGCCATATTAATACAATTAAATTGTTTGCAGATTTTCTTACAGCTTACAGCTCTTACAGCTGAAAATCCTTCTTGCAATGTCCTTAGTAAAATTACCATGAATTAATCTATCCATTTCGATTCATTAGCTTAAAAATCAGTTATGCTTGTAGTGAGATGACCTATTACACAGGTTTGAACCCGGTGGTCTACCCGGGGGTCTGCATCGGGGTTGTAAAATGGATCGGTGTCTTCACTGTTTATAACGTCATCATAAACCACATGATCAACTTCATCGTCTGATCCAGAATCATTGTCAGCCTCCCACTACAATACTACTCCTATCTAATATACAAACTTTTTTGCAGATTTTTTTCAACATCCTTGATGTGTTCAATTAGTTGAGTTGCTATGGGTTGCTTTGTCTGTCCAATTGACCGAAGCAGAGCCAAGACAGCATAGGCCGAGGACGTTCTACCTGCCTCAGTTATTCATCATCAACCCCAACCAATCGCAAAATGGAGCAAATGGTTGAAAATGTTACACGATTTGGGACGTGTACGCTGCTGCGCTGATACAGAATAGATCTGACGAACTGCAAACTACATGTGCTGTACGAGAACGTGTCGCCTTCATTGCAAGTTAGACCAAAGTGACCCCTCACCGTCCCCCGAATGGAGTGATGACAGCCGTCATAGGCAGCAGACTGACCACAACAATAAGAGAGTTGTCGCATTACATACCGTGACTAGGATCTAGGCGATCGCTTGCGCTTCTGATGATTAAGAGAGGATTGTTGAGGTTTGCGTCAATCGCCATATTAATACAATTAAATTGTTTGCAGATTCTCTTACAGCTGAAAATCCTTCCTAAAAGGTCCTTGATAAGATTACCATCAATTAATCTATCCATTTCGATTCATTAGCTTAAAAATCAGTTATGCTTGTAGTGAGATGACCTATGACACCGGTTCGAACCGTTCACTACTGAACAAGAACTTTGCCATCCACAAAAGATGGATGGCAAACATTGCCATCCACCTCTGTTTATCAATATTTTATCGATTAGTAGTAGTCTTTAATTTAAAGAGCCGAGGTACAAGGTTTTCGATCCCATAGAGTGGTCTAGAGTATGCAGAGAAAGCGTTGTATTCCGATGTGGCCTAGAGGGGTGAAACTTTCTACTTGGCTTGGCGCGTGACAGCTATAGCTTGCTGAGACACAGGCGTATGCTGAGACGCGGTTCCAGGAAGCGCAGGGCTGAGCAGATGTAATGTACTGAACGTACTGAGAGCTGCGTGCGCTGCATCTCAGGCACGTGAAACGCAGACATGTGCATCCTGCTCTGCGCCTCGTAGTGCTGGCACTGATTTCTGCACGATGCATGCAACTCAGAACGAGTTTTTAGATAGATTTTATAATTGCTGAGTTGACCACATTTAATGATAAATGATAAAACATTTAATTAAATTCCTAAATTGTTTGTCAGATAACTTTCTCCAGTGTACAAATTCTTTATTAGTAGAGCGTTTTTTCAGATAATCACTTTTCCAAATAGCTTTTCTACGCTTTGATAAACTGTAAAGTAGCAACAATTCATTAATTTCATAACCAAACTCTTAATCTAAATTCATTTTTCTCATCAAACTAGAAAACTGTCTATTCCTTGTACTATCTAGGACGCGAATGAATGCATCTATGTCATTTAGCATCTGCATCTATCTTATACGCTCGCACCCATGTATGCCTCGACTACACTGCCTCGTAGCATACGCTCGCAGCCTATGTTTGCCTCGACTGCCCTGCCTCGCAAAATCTGTACTATGTTATTCTGCGTCACCTGCGTCTCAGCATAGGCTTAGCCTTGAGTGCATGCAACATTTGTATAAGGGTGTCGTGTTATTGCATTCGATCTACAGAATTCAATTGAAATTCCGTTAATTTTATCTTAACGAAAAATGGAGCCTAACAATGTAAGTTCAGGCAACCTAAACACTGTTCCACTTGGCCATGTATTGCTAAGTTATTGCCACTCGACATTTTGGCGTTGTGAAAAACACTAGCTTACACTATCATTTCTACCCTCATATGATACATATACATACACATACACACGCGTGTGTGTGTCTGTGTGTGAGGGTGTGTTTGTGTGTGTGAGGGTGTGTGTGTGTGTGTCTCCTAGCTACATCAAGGAGGAAAGTACATTAAAAACATGTAGTACGTAGTGTGACGGAAATATATCTTCACACACATCACTTCTTCTATTGTTCCAAAATAGGTCGCGATTGGATTGAAGAACGGGTACTCAGGGTGTGTGTGTCTGTCTGTCTGTGTGTGTGTCTGTGTGTGTCTGTGTGTGTGTGTGTGTGTCTGTGTATGTGTGTGTCTCCTAGCTACATCAAGGAGGAAAGTACATTAAAAACATGTAGTACGTAGTGTGACGGAAATCTATCTTCACACACATCACTTTTTCTTCCATTGTTCCAGCATAGGTCGCGATTGGATTGAAGAACGGGTACTCAGGGCCACGGCGTAGAAATGACAATTGGGGTCGGCTTCACCAACTCTGGTAGTGCCAGAGTTAAAGTACCAGGTTGATATTTTGAGCAAAGATTTTTGTTGCTGCAGTTTCGGCTGGTGTCTGACCGTCACAAAGCCATTTAAGAGTTTTTTTCCCTTTCGCTCGAGCAGGTGTGACTACAAGGAGATCGTCGGAGAAGACATTACTTTCAAAGAGCCTTAGACTACCAAAGTAACTAACTTAATGACCAAATTTGATCCGTACTGGCAAAACCGAACACCTGCATTAGCTATTTTATGTAAGTCGTCCAAATGTGCGCCGGACTAAACGTACCACTTAATGAAAGTTAGCAATAATATATTTTTCAGGACTTTCAAATTCTAGCCGAACGATGTAAGTGGTGTCTGAAATCTCAATATTATGACTGAGGATACATAAAATAAAATACAAACGGAGCTGACATTGAATTCACTGCCCGAAGTCAGGCCCATTATATAGTATTACTACACTTCTGGGGGGTGAGCAGTGTATTCCGGACTAACGGCCGGCTGTGGTAGGTTTAGGACAGCAGTCTTGCCACATGTGAGCGTTCACCTTACCACCCATTCGCTATCCCTTCGAAGCCATAGAACTTGAGATGCGGAAATGGCGGTTTTAGATATTTTTTCTAGGACTGAGTTGATTATTTTTATGGTAAGATGAAGATCTTTAAAAAGGTGAAACAGATTTAGCTGGCAGGCCACGAGCGCTAACTTCCACCGCGTGAAGGTGAACAGTAAAGCTGTTCTGGGTGACGGCATTTGCAAGATCATGGTATTTATTTAATTTGACTTTCGGGCTTTCGACCGGGCGGTCGTGGATCACTAACTGGGAATGGGTGGTTTTTTTCAGGACTTGTCATACTAAGTATTTTGCAATGTTACTGGTTGACTATTGAATTATATAGAATAGATACAAAGCCATGGAATTCACGGACTGTAATCGGGTCCCATCATAATATTATTGTTATACTTCTAATTGATGAGGGGTGGACTCGAGGTAATAACTATCTAGGACAGCTGTCTTACTACATGTGAGCATAACCTTACCACCCATTCACTCCCTCCTTCGAAGCTATAGGATTTGATATGCCGAAATTTTGAAGTTAGGCAATTTTTCAAGGAATGAGTTGATTATATTCCTAGAGAGACCAAGGACTAGAGATCTGGCTGGCAGGCCATGAGCGCCTACTTTCATTGCGTGATGGTGAACATTGAAGTCGTTCCGGGTGAGTGCATTCACGAGATTATGCTATTTATTTAATTCGACAAGATCTTCCGGACTTCCGTCGGAGCGGACGTGTTCATAGTAATGACACATCAATGTGACAGCGATGAAGATTAGATTTTTTTTCAGCACTATTGTAATCCCTATCAAGCTACAGATAAATATAGAGCTACCATGGAATTCACCGATCGGAATCAGGGTTCTACGGGTTACTAATTTACTTTTAGGCGATGAGCGGTGGACTCCGTACTAAAGAGGACAGCTGTCTTGCCACATGCAAGCGTACGCCTTACCACTCACTCACTCCCCTCTTCGATACAATAGGATTTAAGATGCGGAAATTAACATTTTAGGTATATTTTTTAGGAATGAGTTGATTATTTACCTGGAGAGACCGAGGGCTATTGGAAAGGCAGGCCACGAGTGCCAAGTTTCACCTCGTGATAGTAAAAAATTGAAGTCGTTCCGGGTGAGTGCATTCACTAGATTATGCTATTTATTTAATTCGACGAGATCTTCCGGACTTCCGTTGGAGCGGACGTGTTCATAGTAATGACACATCAATGTGACACAGCGATGAAGATTAGATGTTTTTTTCAGCACTATTGTAATCCCTATCGAACTATAGATAGATATAGAGCTACCATGGAATTCACCGATCGGAATCAGGGTTCTACGGGTTACTAATTTATCTTTAGGCGATGAGCGGTGGACTCCGACTAACGAGGACAGCTGTTTTGCCACATGCGAGCGTACGCCTTACCACTCACTCACTCCCCCCTTCGAAGCGATAGGATTTAAGATGCGGAAATTAACATTTTAGGTATATTTTTAAAAAATGGAGGCGTGCTAGGTGAGGATATTCACGAGATTATGCTATTTATTTAATTCGACGAGATCTTCCGGACTTCCTCGTCGGAGCGAACGTGTTCATAGTAATGACACATGAATGTGACAGCGATGAAGATTAGATGGTTTTTTTCAGCACTATGAATGAGTATGAGAATCAGAATGAGTCGATTATTTACCTGGATAGACCGAGGACTATTGGAAAGGGCAGGCCACGAATGCCAAGTTTCACCGCGTGATGGTAAAAATTGCATGTTTTTAGAAGATAGTCTTGTGGTCTTGGGTAAATATATAGTGAACAGACTGATTTGTTTGTAGTATGAGGAACAGCAGCTAGTGTTTTAAGGTGTATGGTGAATTATATTATATTATAAGTGTAGGGTTGGGACAGTCGATTATAGGATGACAGCTACTTAGTGAAGTTCTTCAACCATCTATGGGGGCTGATGCTGGCAAGGACCGGACAACTAACTCGCTGCCAAGTCTTCACCCAGCATACGGACTTGAGGTCAGAGTCACGAACAAACTAGAGAAGATTATTCGACATCGCTTGACCTGTCGCCTGTTGTCGTCTTATTATTTTCGTAGCGCTGAAGTTATCTTTTTGTGCGCTTGCAAATGCAAGAATTTAAAAATGACATGCAAGGATTTTTTTTTCATGTTCCATTTCAAAAAGGTTGCCGTTTTAATGGTGTACCATTTACAGAACTAGTATTATGTACCTATAGATTAATTCATCGCTCACGGTAATGTTTCAAACGTTTAAAGGCGAAATCAAAGACTGATTTGTAAGATTCATGAGATTATGCTATTTATTTAATTTTCCGATCTTCCGGACTTCCTATCTTCCGTCGGAGCCGATGTGTTCATAGTAATGACGCATGAATGTGACACAGCGATGAAGATTAGATTGCTATCCTAAGTATCCTAGTATTGCTATCCTAAGTATTTTGTAATGTTACTTGTTGACTATTGAATTTTATATAGATATATAATAGATACAGAGGGAACTGCCATGGAATTCACTGAGTAAACGGGAGCATAACCTTACTCCCTCCTTTGAAGCCTTTGGATTTGAGATGCTAAATTTTGATTATTTTCCTGGAGAGACCAAGGACAAGCGAGCTGGCTGGCAGGCCATGAGCCCCAACTTTCATCGCGTGATGGTGAACATTGAAGTCGTTCCGGGTGATGGCATTTGCAAGATCATGGTATTTATTTGATTTGACTTGTGGTCTTTCGGGCTTTCGATCGGGCGGTTGTTGATCACGACAGCTGTCTTGCCACATGCGAGCGTACACTTTACTACCCGCTCACTTCCCCTTTAGAGCAATAGAATGAGATTCGGAAGTTGGAGGTCTATGTATTTTTTCTAGGAATTACTTGATTATTTTCATTTAGGGACCGAGTACTTTAAGAGATGGCAGACCGCGAGCGCCAACTTTCCCCGCGTGATGGTAAAAAACTTAAGCCGTTCCGGGTAACAGCATTTGTGAGATCATGGTATTTATTTAATTTGATTTATGGTCTTTCGGGCTTTTGACCGGGCGGTTGTTGATCACGACAGTGGATAACGGGTGATTTTTTTCAGAACTCTATTGTAATCCCAAGTATTTAGCAATGTTACTTGTCGATTATTAAATTATATAGCTATAGAATAGATACAATGGGAGCTGCCTCGGAAGGGGCCCATCGGGGTATTGTTTTTGGTTTTCTCCCTTGTGGCGCATTAGCGGTGGACTCCGGACTAACGACCTACCTATAAGACAGCTGTCTTGCCACATGCGAGCGTACACTTCACTACCCACTCACTTCCCCTTTAGAGCAATAGAATGAGATTCGGAAGTTGGAGGTCTATGTATTTTTTCTAGGAATTACTTGATTATTTTCATTTAGGGACCGAGTACTTTAAGAGATGGCAGACCGCGAGCGCCAACTTTCACCGCGTGATGGTAAAAAACTTAAGCCTTTCCGGGTGACGGCATTTGTGAGATCATGGTATTTATTTAATTTGATTTATGGTCTTTCGGGTTTTTGACCGGGCGGTTGTTGATCACGACAGTGAAGAACTGGTGATATTTTCAGAACTCTATTGTAATCCCAAGTATTTAGCAATGTTACTTGTCGACTATTAAATTATATAGATGTAGAATAGATACAATGGGAGTTGCCACGGAAGGTATTGTTATTTTACTTCTGGGGGGATGAGCGGTAGACTCCGAACTAACGACCTACTTAACAATAATAAATAATAATAATAAACTCTTTATTTGCACTTAATTCGTATACAAAAAAGGCGAGCTTATTGCCACATGGCAATGTCTTACAACTAACCTAAACACAGTGGTGCATGCGCTCATTGTGAAAATAAAGATTATTACATAACATACAGATAAGTGGAAGAATTTAAAACTAATAATGCCCGAGGAGAGGAACAGGAGAGAAAGGGAAGAACTGGTTATTCTTAGAAAGGTAGTAATCCTTAAGGTGAGTCTTAAACGATGGTAACGAAGGCGAGTTTCGTATATTTGCTGGGAGATCGTTCCAGAGTCTTGCATCATGAAAGAATAGGAATAGAAATCACTATTATGACTCGGAATTTTTAATAAACTGTCAGGCTGACCGAAGTACGAGACCGTGGGAACTTAGTGGTTCAAAAAGCTCGTGGAGATAGGATGGTGTTAATTGGGAGAGTACAAGCAAGTATATGAACATTTCTTTGGCGTACTGGCAACCACTTTAACTGTGCCCTATAGTCGGACACGTGATCATACTTACGTAGACCGAAGATGAATCGTATGCATACATTTTGCAAACGTTCAAGTTTGTTGAGCAGTTCCTCTGATAAATCGAGATAAGCCACTCTGTATAGTCAAGGAGAGAGGTAGTACTATGGCCGGGACAGAAACCGGACTGATAGGGATTAAACATATTGAATTCAGAAAGGTAATCTGATAGCTGAGAGAACACTATATGCTCCCAACACTTTTGAGAGAGCAGGGAGAATAGATTGGCCTGAAATCATTTGGTCGAACAGGATTTTATATTTTAGGACGGGTATAACGTAGGCATTTTTCCAAGGACCTGGGTACGAACCAAATTCCATTGAGGAGTTTATTATGTGGGTAACGACTGGAAGAATAATACATTGGATGATACGTTTGAGCATATCTACACAGACCATCCGTTCCCACCGACTTAGATTTTATCCGGTTTAATGTTAGTAAAACTGTTTCAACAGTAGCTGGAACAAAGTGAAATTTACACGGATTGACTGGCACATTAGAATTGGCAATATAGGTGGTAGCACGGGACTTTGTTATATTATCTAGTAGAACCGGTGACTTTGAGAAGTGGTTATTAAGAACGTCTATATCTACATTGGGATCTACGGGTCCTTTACATTTACCAATTCCAAGTTGGTTCAGCACTTTCCACATTTCTTTGGGAGTACAATTTGCAAGCGAGTCGAAAATGTAACATTTTTTTGCATTATGACATAGTTGGTTACAACGATTCCTTAACGTACGGTAAAATTCCCAGTTGTCAGCTGAAGGATAACGCTTAAACTTAGACTTGGGCTCTATCGCGCTTTAACATATATTGCCGGATGGAATCGTTGAACCAGGGGTCTGATTGATGTCGTACTTTAGCTATTTTCACAGGGGCATGCTTGTCGTAAAGTCTGATGATCTTCGTATTAAAGAGACCAAGTTTCTCGTCGATGGTAGGGCTCTGGAAAACATCAAGAGGCATATATAAGGTCGTGGTTTGAGAAACCGCCGATCGTCAATTGACCATGGAAGTTGATGAGCTGGGGATTAGATGTCATTATCAGATCGAGCCAAGTGTGGGAGTTTCCGCTGTGGTGTGTAGCCTGCAGCGGAAGTAAAGAAAGATTTAAAGGACATTAACCTTGTTAGTTTTGAGGATCTATGATTTTGTTTTAAAAGACATGTATTAAAATCGCCAAAAAATAGAGCATTCTAATTCGTCAAAATAATTGTCGTTATCCGGTGCAAAGTAAAATACTCCAAGGAGAATCGTACTCGTATCTTTCATGGTTACGCAAATTAATAAATATTCGGGGGCAGGGCTGCTACTGACGGATGATTTGCAAATGACTTCATACGAAAAGTGGTCTTTTAGGTAGATAGCGACTCCTCCACCTCTGCGAGCTGTCCGATCATTGCGAATCAAGTTATAACCGGGTAAATTGTATAGAGACGATGGTAAAGACGGTTTTGACCATGATTCGCTAATCATACAAGCATCTACAGTTTGATTGGAAAAAAGAGCATAAAATTCGCTAAAATGAGCCGGAGAAGCTTTGCGCGTTCAAATGGCATATATTTAAAGAATTTTTATTGTAAGAAAGTGTTGCGTAGAATTTGATCGGTTGATCTAGAGGAAATATTACTAGTATCCATTGTGTAAGTATCGTGGTCGTAGTAGCAAGTAAGTAGCAAGGTCATGTCGTCCCCTAGTAATACCTTATTTAAGTCTGTGTCACTCAGTTCATCGAAGGGAAAGGTCGTATGGGTAAGGTTAGGGATAGAAAGGCGTCGGGTAGACATATTTATACAAAACAATTAAAAAAAATAATAAATTGGTGATATTCAATCACACTAAAAGCAAATAAATGCATACTTAAGACAGCTGTCTTGCCACATGTGAGCGTACACCTTACCGCCCATGCAGTCTGTCCCCCCTTCAAAGCAATAGGATTTGAGATGCGGAAATTGGCTATTTAGGTATTTTTCTACAAAGGATTTGTCGACTGTTTAAATTACAATACACTATTTTAGAAGATCATTTTGTGGTTTTAGGAAAATATTCAGTGAGCAGACTGATTTATTTGTATTATGAAGAATGGCAGCTGATCTTAAAGGTGTAGAGTGAAATATATTATAAAAGCAGAGTTGGGACAGTTGATTATAGGACAATGGCTACTTAGCGAAGTCTTTCAACCATCATCCGAGCTGATACTGGACAACTAACTCACTGTGTATAGCACATACATCATTCAACACCCAACATACAGGACTTTGTCAGTCTTGAACAAAACCTGATTCCTTATTTTTGTAGCGCATATAAAAATAAAAAATGATTTGTAAGGATTTTTATTTATATACCGTTTCAAAAAGGTTGCCGTTTTTAATGGTGTACCGTTAACAGAACTAGTATTATGTAACTAGATTATTTCAACGCCCACGGTAATTGCCACGCCACAGTTGACCAAGGTTAAAACGTTTAACGGTGAGATCAAAGACTGAGTGTAGACTTGACTGTCATTTGTAAGAATATATAATTTTGTGACTAAATAGGTCTGCTATGATAGTTGAATTCTTCAGTGTATCCTTTTCTTGCTCTAAAACAAAAATAAAACATGAATATCAATAAAGACTACGTGTGTTATTTAAAGTCGCTTTATTTACCTTTTTTCATGCCGAACACCTGTTTTTTTACATTTTAACTGCAGCCATCGCTGGATCGTAAGTTTCGAAAAAAGAATCAGCCATCTTTTCATTCAGGTTTATTAGGTATCAGCTAGAAAAGAATAAACTAAAAAGAAAATTTTAGCTGTTATAACCTCACTGGGGTGAAACTGACAGCTGACTTTTTTTTTGTCAAATCTGTATTGAACAGGTCCATTGCACCTAGGCTAACTTCAAATTATTTGGTATGGGTAGTGTTGGTCAAATTATTTGGTATGGAGTTGCGTTCGAGGTATTATTGCGTTATAGGAACCTATTGTATTGATTATTATTTTTTTTAACGTCAACTGAGCGCTGCTTCCGAACTGCAACAATCTATTCGGCCTCAATACATAGCGAGATATAGGCATTCAATGAAACGTCCCCGTGAGTTTTGGTAGGTTGTTTTTTAAAGTAATATGGCGGAGATATTAGTTTTTTAAAAGCAGAAACCTAAAAAACATTTTTCTCTGTAAATTAAGGTTTTTTTTGTCTGGAAATATTGCGTGTCCCGATGATTTTTTTAATCAGATTTAGCATTACAATGGTTGAATAGCGTTTTCTTTTTGAGAAAGGTTCCTATAATGCATATATTCCGCGTTCGATCATGTGCATATATTCCGTATCGAAGCATTAATCCATTTAAAACAAAATGGCTAAGAGTAATTGAGTGATATCGTTCCCAAATTTGCAAACATCTTATTACAAGTCAACTATGCAGGAGAGAAAAAAAAATATTTAACAGTGCTATTTATATTTCAGTACAATAGTACGATTTATAGTTCAGTTGTACACTTTGTAAAATTTAATTAGAAGCCTTTTATTCAATATTGGACGTTTTAAAACAAATATTATTACTAAACACCGTACTTAGTGTTTGTTACTAAACACCGTACAGGTGTTTTGTTGCTCCGGAGAAAAGGTTTGATGTCTACTCTAAAGCTGAGACTAAACTGTATTCGAATTATCTGCATTTTTTTAAAAAAATATTTTCGAATATTAATTAGCAGAACTTTGTTCATTTGCTGAATTAAAACAATTTTATTACCTACTATAAGCTGTAAGCTGCCATTACTAACCATATAGGGAGCCAAAATGTCTTTCCTGATGTAAATTCCCCTCTGCTTCGCACCATACATACATAGCACTACATGAGTGGCGATGAAGATAGTGAAATGATGCACCACCACTTTAGTTTTGGAAGGAATATGCCTACAAGGAATATGCCTCGGGCAATATTTTGTTATATTTCCCAGTAATTTTTCTCTGGGTTTATTGTTTCTTATTTTTTGTACTTGATATAAGTTCTCAAAAATATTTCCTGTTTGATATGACAAGGTACACTGACACTGGTCTTTGCAACAGCGAAATATTGGCTGACTTTATTTTTTACGTTAACGTAATAATGGGTTCAGACATACGCCGTCGTGAGCACAGCAAATTTTGTAATGGGTTTAGCAATGGATTCAAAATACAATTGGAAGAGCGCAGGCGGCAATACTGTGGGGGAATTTCAAATCTTTTCCAATAAAATATTCGAGGGCCTCCGTTTCGTTCTGTCTTCGAGAATGTGATCGTTAGGTACGTGGAAATCGTCTCTATTGCATATGTACCTGACTTGCTATTCACTTTATTTGTACAAGTGAAACGATTTGATATACAATATGATGCGAGTTTGAAACTTTCTCAAATATATCCGCTTATATTTTTTCACAATTTGTAAGGTTTTGTTGTAATGTAGGCAGAAGACAGGTCAACGTGTAGTCATGCATTTTTTTTGCTATATTTTACACTTCGAGGTTTGCAAATTTAGGTCAAGAACGTCAAATCCATTTTAAGGAACGTTGCGCTCCGTAGCACAAACGACAACGTCGTGAAAAGTGCAGTGAACGTAGCATAAAAAGTGTACTCGCAAATCTTAAAAAGTAACAAGTATAAAATACGCCTGCTGCATAACATTAATTATTTTGTAATTATCCATTCAAATAACGCGAAACAAAAGAGGAAAACTGGCAACAATCCGCAGACCGCTATTTTTCGGTAGCGCACAGGCTGTTATAATTCACCGGTTGCTACATTTTAGACTGACTGACCCGACTTGCTACTTTTTATACTGAGTGACCCGCTTTGTCATTTTTCAATATTTTAACGGAGGATCACTCAGTCTAAAGCTCATTCGCTCTAAAATTATTCTCACTGCATTTTAGAGCGACTGACCCGATATCGATTTTAGAGCGAGTGAACTTTAGACTGAGTGAGCCGGTCCGTATAATAATATGTTTACATTATTACATTAGAGATGCGGGTACGGAAACCATAATATTATTATGGAAGCAATTTTGGTTAAATCATTATTATGGCGCAAAGGCAGACAACTGTGACGAGGAACTAAATTTGTTGCCACTCGAACCAAAGGAGAAACTTAAGCATCTCTCAAAGTTACGAAGTTGGTCAGAACACCAAGTGTAGATAATTTAAACTAATACACAAGATAGTTCTCCAACTGTGTCGACGTACAGGTTGTTCAGTTCAGTTATTGTTAAAATACTACAAACTATTGAACAATTTTTAGTAAATTTTATTGATATAACTATTATCTCAGGCATATAATATATCATACTCGCACAAAAACTAGCCAATTAATTATCCTACTCATTCATATATTTGTTTAACTTATCTATTATTAACATTTCCAAATCATTTTAGCTTATCCATTACTAAATTTTTTTTGATTGCCTACAGACCCTCACGATGAAATGCGTATAACCCGTTTTATGTTTCGTTGTATATCCTTTCCAAAAATACTTCATTGACATAGAGAGTATGCTCTTGAAAGGTCGTTTAAAGGGTTGGTATGTTTCTGTCCCAGCAGCTTAAGACTTCATAGTAAATCGTACTCATAAAATACAGTAATTAAAATTAGTACAAACATCAAAAAGGAAAACCAAGAAGACTAAGACAACTGTCTGCTCATCTCTGATTCTTTACAATGGAATTCATATTATTTGACGAGTCCACTTACCTATGTAAATAAAGAGTGTAAAAATATGAAAAAGATATTCGAATATGTATCGAGCAAACAACCTGTACATTAATTTGCTTATAACCAATACCAAGCTAAGCGAGCTAAGCTTATAGCTAAGCTCAAGCGAGCTAAGCTAAGCTTATAATTTGCAATACCAAGCTAAGCGAAATTGACCTGTCTGCGACTGCGCTCAAGACTCCGGGTCTTCTTTCTTCAATATAAGCCATAAAATTTCCTTAATAAAAAAATAATAAAAAAAATATATTATTAAAACAAAATTCATAACTTCAATTCCCCTCCACTTCCTCCTATCCCATTCCTAGGCGACTGTATATTTTTACGATCTTTAAGTGGAAACTTTTAACTGGCATTGTAGTCTATAAATAAAATTCAGATATTTCTCCTGTAATAGTTGTAAGTTTCCTAAAAATAAAAAATAAAAATAATAATAATAATATGACAGTGATACTGTGAAACATGGGACAGTGATACATATGACAGTGATATTGGCCTTCTTAGTACAGTCCTTCTCAATTGCTTTATAGGAATGTACGTTAGTACTTTCATCCCACCTTTGAAAATGGCTTCTAGCTTATATTAAATCAAGTAGAAACGGGTCGTTATAAACTACAGGCTGACTAAACAGCGTACTCCTCGGTTCAAGACTGGAAATAAAACGCAGTATTTAGACCAGTGGTTCTCAAACTTATTTCGTCTACCCACTTTGAAAATCAATTATTTTTCAGCGCCCCCATTTTTTTTTTACTTTACAACATTGTAAAAACCATAATGACATTCATTACTTTAATTCTAAACAAGACCTTTTTACCATTGGGAGCAATTAAAACGCAACTTTATAAAATTAACACTATATTTTTTTTCAAATTAAAACAAACATAATCAAATTTAATTTTAAACTAACCTAATTTGAAGGATGAATCTGATGATTTTTAACAAGTTTGTTGATATCAGGTTCGAATTTACTCAAAAACAGCCGCAAGTCGCCGCGTTCGGTAGCATGCAAATGATTTTTCTTTTTATTAAGCAGCGTTGCCACAGCACTAAATCCACGTTCACACAAATATGACAATGGGAATGCCATCGAAAATCGTTGAACGATCGACCACAATCCAGCGTATAATTGCAGGATTTGCTTTTGTTGCTTTTGTAGTTATTTAACAAAAACTTGTTAAAACTTGATTGCCTATTATTTCTATATAATTCTACGAAAGCTATTTTAAATATTTTTAATTTGTATACAATCAAACAGGGCAGAAATATGAGCTAAATAATCGATGTTGTGTAGTAGGTACCTACGTTTTAATTTCAGTGAATTTTAAAATATTCCAATATATAGACCAATGAAGTATTTAATTTTCTCATTAAACCAGAATAAGCTAAACAAAATAACAACTTGGATTATACATTATAGAATGAATGTTATTGATATTTAAATATAACACATTGAAATTGCGCTATTATATTTTTATACATATCAGTCGCGGATAGAAAGGGTTTACAGATTTACGAAAAAAAAGTGACTGAGAAAATTGATACTGGGGGTTGGACTTTCATTAAAAAAAACTACATTAAACTCTTCAATTAGCTCAATTTATTAAAATAGGTGAAAAAAACATTTTTCGCAGATCAACCCTGTCCGTGACCCACTCAAGACCGGTAATTCGGAAGCTTGTCAATTCCAAAATAGATACCTACTTCGGGGTTTAACGAAGTATGATTCATAGATAATGTTTCATGTTATTCCATACGTTGCATTCTCTTTCACACGATCTATCAGGGGTTTGGGTTCAAGGAACAGAAGCGCAAAACCTCCACTTTCATCTGGGTTTTCTAATGTATACATACCCTATAAAAACTGGTTATTCCTCTAAAATAACCACTTTTCAATCTGGCAGATTGGCATGTTTTTACCAATGACGCCAGATACGAAAGTTAACTAAGGTGGTTTCTCTTATTCTTTAGAAAAGCAGATAATTAATAAAAACGTAGTTTACCACATGCTATGGTTGATATCGGTATTTTTTTTGTGAATTCTGATACCAAAAGAGGAAAGGATAATAAATCAGAAAGTATTTTAGCTTCAGTTTTGAAAGTTGGCTAAAAGTGAAAATGGCCAATGTGACAGATAGGATAGTTAACCACCAGTGTTTAACTATGATAGAACAAAGTATGATAAGATACTATGATATGATATCATGTGATATGATAATGATATGATAGGATATGTTATTATATGACATGATTTGATATGACATGCTAGGATATTATATGGTATGATACGATATGACACGATATGATATGATATATTATGACATAATATGTTATGATATGATATAATAAGAATTATTATAGAACTAGCTACGATGAAACAAAAAAATATTGACTTTTCAGAGTAATATTTTGGTTAATTTGAGAACCAAAAGCAAAGTAATAAAATTTCTAAACAAGTAGCTCAACTACCGTATAAATAATTCAGTATCTCAACTGCCGTATCTGTCCTTGTGAATATTTCAAAAGTGGATTTTTTTTATCAAAATGGCGGCCTATAGAAAAATATTACTTCAATGTTCTATTTTCTATTCAATAATATATTTTAACTCGTGGAACGATTTTGATTTAACGGTATTTTTTTTAAATAATAATGTTTGCTATAAATGCAAACGATATGGCTCAAGAAATGGCCCTGTATATTGCTCTTACGAATGCAAAAATCCGTGAAGAGCACTGTTCTGTTCGAATACTGCACGAATACATACACAAATAAACCTCTGATTTATCTGTGTCGGTACTCCGTACTGAAGAAGAGAAGGACTTCAAAGGACTTTGAACAAGCAAAAGACGTCTGCACAGCGTCGTAAATGGAATTCTTGTATTGTATGAAAGTGGGGATGCGGACATTTCAGCGTTCAGTTCGCTTTTGTATGGACGGACCTGTCATGCGGGACTGGCACCGTTCGCACAGTATTACATTTCATAAATTGTCATCAGAGTGATGTTTGATTTTATTTCCTTTTTCAGAAAGAATTTCATTTAAAGACGTCGTGTTCAGTTTATTTATTTCAGTATTTTTTGTATTACTTATCATGTTTTATAGGTAGCAACAGAAATTGTTCAGTATTCAGCAAAATTATTACAATCAATCGTACGTGATTTTGTAGCAAATTACTTTGAATGGGAAGTTTTACCAGGAAAATCATCAATCATCACCTTATTCTGAAATAATTTGATTTAAAGAAGTCTTGTTCAGTTTAGTTCAGTTCATTTATTTCAGTATTTTTTGTATTATCATGTTTTATAGGTAGCAACAACAATTGTTCAGTATTCAATAAAGTATTACAATCAATCATAATTTTGAATGAATAGTATCCCCAAAAACACATCAAATACTACTTACCTAAGAAGATCTTTTTTTTAATCTGCTTTGGGATATGATAAAGTATTTAGCATCTTTTATAGATTGACTTTTACTGACTTCTCTGATTCCGTCAATGCATGAGTCACCGCTTGACGGGAGTCCCCGTATCTTGTTGAATATTTATTTATTTATTTTTATTTATTTATTTATTAAAGAAAAGCACATTTTTATGGCAGTACATTGTAAGTTTAACATTATAGGCTTAAATGTAAATAATAGCAAAATAGAAAGCACCGCAGACCAATTTTTTTTAAATCAACGCCGCCTAACTAGGCCTAGGCCCGTACTAAGGCAAGCGTACCAAGTAGAGTGGTTTGTGCATACTTTAGAATACTTAATTAAAAAAATATGGTAGGTATCAAATAATATTAAAAATTAACTAATAATAATAAACATTGTAATTTGAGTGTAGTGTGATGTAACTGTAGTGTAGTGTAGTGTGATGTAAATGTAGCTGTAGTGTGCTAGAAAAATAACATTCAGTAAATGGTGAAATAATTAAACTGAATAATAATAATATAATGTCGTAATAAATACAATAAAATATAAAAATATTAATAATGAATCGAAATAAAGGAAAAAATGATATATCAATAAATATTTAAAGAATCATATTTAAATAGTCCGAGGATACAATTATATATAAAATGTCCATGTTACAAGTTAAAATATATATTTCAATATAATTCAATTAAAAACAGAGAAAAACAAGAACAGCGATTTAATAAAATAATAATAATAGTAATTCAATTTATTTAAATTAAATTACATAAGAATATCAAATATTTGGTGGCTAATATCCCGACCTTCATTCAGAAGCCACCTGTGACACCGTTTTTAAAATTGGTCTTTACTGTATACGATTTTTATCGACTCATCCAATTCGTTGTATATCCTGGGGCCTATACTCATAAGATGCCTCTGAACAAAAGATGTTTTCGTTCGACGGACGTCTAACATATCCGCCACGGATCGCCTTGTTCGGTGTGCTTGTTGTGTGGGCGCTCTCTTATTTTGAAATTGAATAAAAACCAGACAAAATTTTAAATAAAGTTGCCTTACTTCAAGTACACTGAACTCTTCAAAAAGTTTTTCTGACGGGTATCTGTATGGTTTACGGGTGATAATTTTAATTATCAGCTTCTGTGCTACCTCTACTTGATGGATAATTGTTTTGGAACAACCTCCCCACCCAATGATCCCGTAACTCAAAATGCTTTGACACAAGGCCTAATAGGTAGTTTTTAATGTTTTGGGGTCTAGAATATTCCTTAAATCTTTAAATATGTATGCCAGACGTCTGATCCTTGAAGACAATAAGTCTATATGATCAGCCCATCTCAGCTTATTATCTACAACTATGCCCAAGTATTTTAAGGACACCACTTTTTTAATGGCTCACAATTGCATTGACGGTTCATGCATTGATGAATAGTTATCGAATTGGCATCTCCAGCATCTGGTGGTTGTCCTCTCTTATCTATGCTGAAAGTTAAGTACTTAGTTTTTTCGGTATTAAGTGTAAGTAGTGAGTCATCCAGCCACTCTTTAACAATGTCCATTTCTTTATTGGCCTTTGAGAAAACATGCTGCCAGCTACTGCCGTTAAAGATGATTACCGTATCATCTGCAAATGATATAGCTTTACTGGGCGTCAGGTTGTAGAGGTCATTTATGTATATAAGGAATAAAATAGGCCCCAAAACACTTCCCTGTGGCACGCCGTATGAGAGACTTTTCACGTCGCTGGAAGTATCAGCGATCGAAGTGATTTGCGTCCTTTCGGATATGTAGCTTTCAAACCATTTTAAATTTTGATCTTTTACACCTATGGTCAGTAGTCTTTTTAAAAGGATATCGTGAGATACAGTATCGAACGCCTTGGATAAGTCGAGAAAAATAGCCATTTCTTCATATCCATGCACACTTTTGTTTTTTGGAAATTCTTTTGGGTTCTTAAATACGAACTCTGCCACATCCATTATAATGAGGCATGGAAGTGGCAGAATTCCTCATCAGCGGAACAGGTCTCTCGTGGACGTCTCAGGAGGAACACGGGCCATACAGCGGACAGCCCCTTTCACTACGCCGTACAGTAAAAGGGGAAGTGGATGTCTTTTTTTAATCTTTATACCCCTTAGAATAACGAGCCAACTTAATGTCTTTTGACAATTATCGTACAGGCGGACGGCTTTCATAACATCACTTGACAGTACTCGGGCGGTCATCCATCCAAGTACTAACCACGCCCGACGCTGCTTAACTTCGGTGATCTGACGGGAACTAGTGTTTCGACTATTTTTAGCTATTTCAATGGGACAGGAAAGTGAGAATTGCAGTAATGGTCGCCTACACTACTTAAAATAGAAGAAGAATACGCTTATATGAAACCAAATAATTTGATTAGTATGTAATTGTAAAACAGAAACACTGTGCGTCGGACACCGCATGTAAATCAGCGACTCGGTCAATTTCACAATTTGTCGTCGCTTCCTAGAGTAGCGATACTGCAAATACATGTCAACTCAAGATATTCAAGTACCAACTGTGGTGTATAAAGTGGTATTCCCAATATATTTTCAAAGACTTTTGGTAAAATTGTAGGTACAAGTCGATTAATATATCCTGAGTTCAATGTATTAGAGCATAAGGTGACTCAAAAGAAAGTTAATAATTTAGTTATATATTTCGCCATATTAAAGGCACTATATTTTTATTTTCATTTTATTGTTTAGGTTATTACACATCAGTTACATTAAACATGATAGATTTCAAATACTTAACAGCCACTTATGTAAAAACAAAGAATTAACAAAGGTATCATATGAAATCAACGAATGGTTACAACGATGATAATATTTATTTGTCTTTCAATACATATTTTCTATAGAACATTCAATAGTATACATAATAGGCTGTTTTTGCTTTCTCTCTTATTGCTTGCTTGGATGATTGTGAAATTCTAGATTACGCACAAACTAGTGCAGATACATAACATAGGGATGTTTAAATATATGCTTTTTTTCATAATATATTTTTTTTCTATCGTATCTGTCCTCGCTTGCATCTTTCTTAGGAGTAATCACAAATTGTCACACATATTTCTGCGTACTTGTTTAGAAATAATCAAAATATCACAAAATACTTGCTTTTCGTACATTTACGAAAGGAAATTTACTTCATCTTATCATATACATCACTTATCATCTCAACGAATTGGTGTGTACTTTTATGTTGATTTGTTAAATAAATAAATAACATGGAACTGAAAAAAAAAATCATGGTATAAGTCACAAAAATATTGTCCATGCATTAGTAGGATACAGACAGTTAAAAAGCTCTTTAATTAAAATAATAGTCAGCGATGTTCGAATTGATCGGTTGCAAAATCGTGATCACAAATAGATAGAATATCAACAATCTCATTCAACCTTGTTTTGTGTATTATTGTGAATTTTTAGTAAGCCAAAGTTTTTTTATTAATTACAAGCATTTTTTATTGGAGCTACAGAAAAATCTACCCATGACAATCATCCCTAAGCGTCTAGGATGACATGGCATCAGAAGAAAGGTAATATTCTAATTATGGAAAAATGAGGATAAACTCGAAATGGAAACGACACTGTCGTTGTGGTCTAGCTGATTATCCAGCACTATAAGTAAGAGTTATTTGGTATTTATTATAGATGTTTTTTATTTCCCTCGCAAGCGGCCATCGCAGCGCTTCGGTAAAATAAACAGCCTGCTCTTATTTATTTTATTTTTCAGTTCCAGTTCCAAGAACGCAAACTACCTATATGAAAATAAATTCTCGTATATTCTATGTTTTTATGTGTAATAATATAATACATTAGATAGGGTGAAGATATAATAGTCGTCCTGTATTTTATGTGGTCCTATATATAATTTGGAAGAAATTATCTTTAAATTTTTACGGTATAGCAAGCCCCATTTTCTGGCGAAGTTTATAATCCACCGCTACAGTCGAGACCATAAATAAGTTCATCGATCTCATTAAATCTCTTAATTTATATAATTCGGAAAAAAAAATACAAATAAAAAGGCCAATTTCGAGCATGTATTTAGTTTTTCCTTCGACCGCTTTTAATTTAATTTAGTGATGAAATTGCAATACTTCTAGAAATATGGATATAACTAGCATAGCATAGTTTAACGCTAAAAATTGACACCAACAAAAATAACCCAAAATATTTATTTTATTATTTTACATACTCGTTACGAATATATTGAAGTATGAATGTCCTCAGTGCCTAATTTTATTTCAAAATATAAATTAATTTAGGACGTATAGAGGCCGAAGTTTTGATTTTTTTTATAAAAAATACTATGATTTTTTAAATTTTTGGTTTCGTTGTCGATGGTTTTTGTTGTGTTGAAATCCTCGTCCTGATGTATGATGATATCGGATGTCATATATACGTAGGATGCTTAGTTCATTGTTGCCTATCGACAAGGTAACAGTGTTTGATTTTTTACTGAAAAAATAAAACAAAGAGCTTGCCTCAAATTTTGCTTTAAAACAATAATAAAGTGCAGCACCGTATTGAAAAAAATTATTATCGCTTTGCGAGTCTTCTTTGAATAAAGCAGGCATTTGTAAGTGTTCACACGTTTACTAGAGGGCCGTGAAGATATTGAATATGACAAGAGTCCGGCACGCCCTAGCATTCCGGCACAACCGATTATATCGTCGATGCTCACTGAATTCTACAATTTTAAAGAATAGTTTATCTTTAGTCCTTGCTATCATGTCGTATGGTCAATAAGGAGTAATGAGGAGAATAACCTGGGAGTTCTGCGCCATTTGCGTAAAGCTATCCGAAAAAATAGCCGGATTTTTGTAAAACCACTAGTGCCAATTGATCACATGCTCACTGCTTCTGTTGTGTCCTAAGGATTCTCAGATCATATATAGAAATAAAAGAGATACAGAAATTAAGAAATAAAACAGGTACAATAAAGAAATTATTCACATGAACTCTAAGGTAACTGGTAAATGTTTCGTTTATCAATTTTTCAGAGTATGAAGCATATAAGATTGGATTTTCCGAAAACAAGGTCAATACCATGACTCTAATGTCTGCTAATGGATGACATTGTACCTCAATTAGCCCCTCAAATGAATGGCGATTAGCTCGGGTTGCCTACGGCAAAATGTATATAAATTTATATTTACATTTACATTTACATTTACATAGAGCGGGGTTTACTATAGAGCTATAGCATTACTATAGAGCGGATTACTATAAAACGGCGCACATTTACATTTATATTTACATTTATATAAATTTATATACATTTTGTATACAGTTTGCCAAGGCATCCCTTAAGGGACGCCTCACATTTGAGGGGTTAGCGTATTTTTCAATTTATAATATAATCAACCTATAATATAAGAATCCCGAGACACTCAACCAAAAATACGATAATCGACACTGGTTCCACAGATAATGCTAATAATTTATCAGTTGAGAATCCCTGGATCACGCATAGTTACATATACCCCTCACGCATAAGTAAAATGTATAAAACGCTAAACACTTTTAAAAATAGTGTTAATAACCACTTGTTCACAACCAGTAATTAGTTAACAAATACTAGTATTTCACACCAGACTATCATTCGCGCGGTCACACACCATTATAATTCACAAATAAATAAATCTACGGGAAACGCTGTTATTCTTTTAATAACGCCGAATTAACGAGCCACAAGAATCTAGCAAAACCAATATACGGGTTCCAACAATGCATAAGACTTATTCTTGAATTTTTGACGAAAAGCCGTTTTTTTCTATTCAGGAATTTGAGAAAAAACATGAACGGGCAATATATTGGCAACATTAAGAAGTTCGCAATACCGAAAACTACATTCCAGAAGTACTTTAAGATTAGAAAAGCCGCCAGTACGAATGTATTACATATATCTAGAATACTTTGAAGGGGGTGAAATTTATATTAATGAATAAATACGGATTTTTCTCGAATAGTTCATGATTTTAAGGTAATGCGCCGCTGTCGGAGCATTCATTGTCTCTTCTATTCCAAATATTTCAGCAACTCTTCGGAAACCCTTACCAATGCGAAGGAAAGTATAAAACCGTTTTTTAAAACGTCACTTTGTACGAGAATGTACATAACCAGTTATTGAATGAGCTGGACTAGCCACTCGATTGAGACGCGAAAGCCAATACTGCACCTGCCCATGATGCTTTCACTCTATATTGATAAAACTGGTCCCAACATAGCCGTTCCCAGCTCATTACCGATGCTTTGAATTGAATGATACCTATACTGATAATATAGCCAAGAAGGTATGCACATATAAAACCGGATATTATCCAACCGGTTCGTATTTGGAATAAAATTAAATATTAATCTAATTAAATCATAATTCAGACAAATCCCGTAAATTAACGTAACTTCATTGCCACCATTTTCTTGCCAAAATTCATGAGAGGTGGCCGGTCTTCTTTTTCGATTAGTCGCGTTTATATGATATGTCATGACCTTTTGCCTAGTTTTCGAAATGTATGGTTTCTTTGAAATTCATAGAAGCAAACAAACTTCAAAAGCTTCATCAAAATATCGGTTGAAGTTTGAATTCGATACCGTATTTTTTTCCAAAATTGTTTAATACATTTTTTTTAATGTAAAAGTTTTATTAAAATAGTAACTTCTTACTCATATTATCAATGCTGTTATTTTTTAAAGTTTAAATCTGCATTATAACATATTTAAATTATTTATTTAGATATGCTATTTTTTATAGCCGTGAACCATAAAAGGAGGCAACATTAGTAAGGCTTTTGCTTCATTGCACCACGATTTTATGTTGAAGAAAAAACTAAGGCACAAATATTTATCTATTTCTAACCAATTACATTAAAACACTTCCACTCGCATTTATCTCAAAGCCTGACGGAGGGAAATATAAAATTAAATATCCGTGTATACTTTGTGCTCTCGCAGTGTTTATTTTGTGCCCGCACTGTGCAAATCAAATGTAGGCCACCATTTTTCCTTTTATGCCAGTCACACTTTTCCGTCAGAAAAGCCCTTTATTTACCGACAGCTCGGCTTTCCACAGCGACTGCGTTGCAAAACAATGATGTCATTATTTAAGGTTTGATATTGCTGTTTTACAAAATAATTCACAGCATACATTTTGTATTAAATGACGTATTTATACTGATTGAAATATTGGTGTATATTACTAAATAATATTCCGTTACTTAATTTGTATTCTTAGGGGTCCGTACCATCGCGTGGAAACGCAACCCCATCGAAGAGACTCCGTCGCCTATCCGTCTATCCTCGATGTATGTTACCGACGATTATCTTGGCCAGTTTTAAAGCTATTAGCATGATATTAGTCATAGTAGTAGAACTTACTTCTCCTCGCTCTTTTAAATAGCCTTAAGTCGAAAATATTGTATATCTAACTGTTAAGAGGAAACAAAGGGGGGTCTTATTTGTCAAACAAGATTCCCTTAATCATGACACGGGATATTATGACAAGACGAAAGAGGAACGGGAAGAATTTACACAAGAAATGCGAACATAGAGAGCAGGACTGGAAGTATATAAAATGGAAAAAGTGGATACGGAGTCTGAGACAAGTGGATCACTGAAACAAGGAAACATCAAACTAAGGACAAGAAAGAATGATCTAGGTCCTAGGATATACTAAATATGAAAGAAAGAAGTGAGAAATGATAAGATAACGAATCCAATTACTATTTACTGCCCTCATAATCCTATATACTCCACTTCCTACTTTCTTATATCGGCTCTAAATCGCTAGTATCACTCTTTTAGCCTCCCTCCCCTTCCTTAAAGGCAGGTGCTCTTCAACCTTAAAAATGTCTCCTGGTGTATACGATTTTGTTCATTCGTGCATTTTTTCATATTTCGACAAATATAGTGCCTGTATTACTTTTATTGGAAAAGTAATTTATACGCGGTATAATAATCTCGCTAATTAGCTAATTGTCAAAATATGCCAAACTCGCCCGTTGTAATTAATATAAAGTAAAAATATACGTCATAAATTTCATTTCACAACAATATTTTTGTAGAAAAGTTAATGTTTTGCGATAGAGAAAGAGAGTAGATTAATATAAATTTTCAATACAAGTATGTAGAGAGCCTAGTGTTTTCCACTTAAGTTTAGTGTTTTTAAGAGTTGGCATAAATTAATTGTTATAATTGAACCAAGACAAAATAGTATAAAATATCTCAACAAGAAAAATCTACTAATTTTTGCATGTTGGTTGGAATCGCCTTTAGTCATATAAATCAATAAAAGTATTAAATGTTGGCTTTATTATATGAAATGCAAAGTTTATTAAATCAAAAATTAATCTGAAACGGGAGAGTTTTTCCATATTTGTGACAATTACGCACTGTTTCCTCATTAAAAAAAAAAATTAAAGACGTGGCGTGAAATTTGTCAAAACATCGGTTAAAGCTATAGTATTTGAAACAAGAATTCTGAAACGTATATGTTTTCAAACATTATGATGTTTGCTACTTCTAAATCCATTTACTACCACTTTCGGACATCACCCGCCTAGATCGCGGCTCATCTAACCGCACGATTCCCGCGTATCATTAAGGACCGATATCATCAGTTTCCTCGATATCCTCGAATCCTCGATCCCCGTTATTTTAGATACAATATTATTAAGATTTTAGTTTAACTAAAATATACAGGAAAACTTTTCTGGTTGCTATATTTGAAGGTCTTTCTATGAAAATCAGTCAGTTTCCGAGTTATTCGAGTTAGTATAATAACAAATGGTAATAAATCAAACTAAAATTCAGGTTTGCCGCCCAATTATTCGACCAAAATAATTATTAGGAGCTCCTTTAAATCTAATCTCTAAATGTTTTGATCTTTGGAGGAAAAAGAGTTGGTTGGCATCGTTGTGAACATGTCGGGCATCAGGTGAACAGCGTAATATATTTACATCGTAGTTTATAAGGAGATATAAATGAAAGTTTTCGATTAAACATCATTTATTGGTTGTTTTAATATTTTAAAACTAGATTTCGTTCGATTGTTACAAATGTGTTTGATCCTTTTTTCGAATGGCGAATTTGATATATTATGTAACATAAATAGGTAAGATTTTATTTTTCTAACCATTCTTTCACATTTTTAATCTTGCATTTCATTAATACCATAAAATCTATTTGTAACTAACCGAAGATTCTCTTTATTACTAATACAAATATTGTTGTGCAGCATTTACATTACATTTACTCAGCATATACATACATGCATATTTTGACCCAATTAAAATAAACAATGTCACTTAAACAGGATTAAATACATAAGAAATATGGTTCAGTCTGATAATGGAAACACCTTTTTATACTACTTAAATACAGATGCATCCGCTATATGTTCGTTACGTTTCCTTATTTTACAATAGGTTATATTATTGTGAAAGTTGAACACCTATTAAATTGCAATAATAATAATAATAATGGCGAGTAACACCTACCTTTTTGAATGGACTGAACCTTACGGTATCCAATATCGATTGACTTGTTCATCCGACATTGTTAACGCGAATCATCAAACAGGCCGCGTTTTCAGCGCGTTTGTTGAATAGCTCAACTGACGCGATGCGGACATTCCATTGATACCTACATATCGCCATACCAGCGGATGTGTATCGCAGGTATGTATCAAAGTCATGGATTGCAGATTATATTGCAGGTCATTATCTTTCGAAATCTTTTCAGCTGCCGGGCGCAGATATATACTCCTATAATAAAGAAGTGCTAATGCCAGGCTACATATAATATGTGTTTTATACAAAGCTAAACCGATTAAAGAAGGTTTTATACAAAGCTAAACTAATTATAGAAGGATTTATACAAAGCTAAACTGATTAAAGACAGTTTAATTAAAAGCTAAACTGATTTAAGTTTAACTGATTAAGATTAAAGAAGTAAACTATACGAATAAAAGTAAAGTTTATCTGACAATTTCAACCCATTGACAACTACCATTTTATCTTTCACTTACTCTTTCTTATTTATGATTTCACCAAAGCTCAACTGTCCTGTCAAGATTTGCTGATGACAGCTACTTTAAAAGTTGGTTGTCCCTAACCAATATGATTGTAACCTAACCAAAGTCAAATGACTTACAAGTTCCCCAAAAAGTTTCTTTCTAAAACCAGACAGAATGGCGCTGGTGTGGGATAGACGACGATCATAAGCGACGTGGGTTCGAAGAAGTCACTCTTGCGAGTAGATTATGACAGCAACAGTATGTATCATGCTATTGGCCGTGAATTTCACAATGAGGTCACAACCGTTGGGGACTTTTGCATTCCTCCTTCAATGTTCTATACCCTCCTGGGAGATAAAGTTCTATAGCTGGATACCTTCTATAGCTGGGAGCTAACGGGCCCATGATGAGGTGGCCACGATGACCTATGTGTTCAGGGTCGGTCACACTCACGGGTCAACACCCATCCGACGGCCTCCACGCACGGGGTGCGAACCTGGGTAGGACACTGGGTCAACCAGTCTCCCCTGGGAATCAAACCTCTGGCGCTCCTGGACGGTCTGCGCACCGAGCGGCGCAAGCCAATCGATTGTGCTCTCCGACTAACAGTCGGGGGAGTCGGGAACTGTATTGTTTCCTATAGAGCGGGGGTGGTTGCCTACCTTACGACGACTGCTCTTGAAATGACCATTGGCCATCCGATCCTAGGTGAACAGCCGGGCAAAGGACGCCTTGGTCCGCGATAGATTCGGTATACTCCGTTTCACCGCTTCGTAAGGGAGAGGACCGCGCAAGCGACCTCGAACTCGGAACCAATCGAGAGACCGGAGAAATCTGGTCACAATTGGAAGTGAGGGCGCGAGTATCTCGAGCCCGCCGGGTTTATTCCTGGCTAACTCGCGGTAAGGCGTTGGACTCTCACGGATTGTGACGTAGCTAGACGTTGGATTGTATTGTCCATAGTCTTCTACGCTCACTGCAGGGCGATAGAACGAATAATCGTTAAAACGTCCTGTGGTGACGGGTTCGCCCGTTGTAGTCGACACCGCAAGATAGCTGGATACCAGATATGCTGAAGTTTTAATTACCTGCCTTTCAGCATACACTTTAAGACCCAGTAACCTCGCTTACCGGAGCTATTTAGAGAATACTTCATGTCGTATATGAAACAATACCTCTTGAGGGATGTACATTACCATTAAGATGTATTCTTACATTACCATTAGTTTATTATGGTTTTATACATAATAACGATGTTTCAATCAAAATTTTGTTGAATTACAAGGATTTTTTTGAAACTCCGTTACTGTATCAACATTTTCCTTACGGTTTATAAGGAAATAATTGTTTATACATCCTATTAAGAAAATCTATTCTATTATTATAATAATCCTATGATATCTACAAAAGTTTATCCAAATTCGATCTAAATAGCCTATTTTTAATGGAAATAACAAAGCCATCCATACAACAAAAACTGCATTTGCTACAATAGCAGGCAGAAAACCAATGAATTAGTAAAAACATCGAAATGGTAACATCACAAGTTCTCCGCGCACAAATAGGTTCAGTCTACTAGCGAAGTAGTACGTCATCTAAAAAATGGCAGAGCTACCTAATCCCAAATTTAATAACAGGGAATAAGCGATTTTTCTACAATGTGTGATATGCTATTCGATATTTGCGGTTTGATGTTAAAAAATGAGTTTCATCGTGTCGATTATGTATGCAGGGGGGGATCTGGAGCGGAAGATTGGTTAGTCGAGCACGTGATATGTGTGTGCCTGGCTCTGGCGATCATGCAGGAAAATAATTAAGGCACATACGAGGGCGTTGGTGACGCTAGCACGACCCAAATCGAATATTGGAACTTTCTTTTTAATCGTTTGTTTATCTATTTTCATCGTTTATTTATACCATGTGTGCATTTTACCATGCCCCAAATAGCTGTTTTAAGTAGGTCGGGTTTTCAGGACATGGCACATACGAGTATAAGCAATTCATCATACAAAGTAATAACCTAAAATATACATTTAAAAAAAATACGTGTGGCACTCGGGGACTGCCGCGGTAAAGCTATTGCAAAGCATTTTTAACAACTTACGCAATTATATTTATTTATTTATTTAATTTTTTCTGATATCAGATAACTGCGCTCTATCGGAAAACGTTGACATTATTCCGAATTTGCGGCTGCGGTAGCAAATGATTCGGAATAAATTAAACGTCTTCCGATAGAGCGCCGCGCACGAATTTTATATTCGATAAAGCAAAAAAACGGATTATTCGAAAAAACCTAGATAAAAAGAGAGATAATTAAATTATCTTTAAAATGGTGCAGGTTTCATAATAATACGCCAGATAGTATTTGCGTAGTAGTCGTTTTTGTGTTCGGTTAGATCTAATTTCATAAATTAATTACACTATGTAATATAAACAAAATCTAAAATATTCAAAGCTAAGAATATTAGGAAAATGTTCTTGTTTAACATATATTTTTTTCGACTCGTAAGCAGTACTCGTTTAGACGTAATTATCAGTTTAAAATCATTAATTTTCGTTAAGAATTTTTTTCATTCGGTCGCCGCGCTGCGATAAAAGCTATGCAATAGCTTAATAACCTGTTAAGAATTTTTACGTACCTATTCCATATTTGCTATATTTGTTTCAATTATATTTCACCAATATTTCCCGAAATTTAACCTAGAAAAATACAACGACGTCTTTCCTATTGTATACAATAGCGAACAGTAGCAGAAATGTCCTTGAAAGCTAGTGACTATATCTAGGTACTAGCTGTTGCCCGCGGCTTTGCTTCGCGTAAAGTTTCGAATTGATTTGTTAATCTAAGCATGGTGGCGTTTATTTACCTTTTTAGAAGCTACATTTAGATATATAGTGCAAGACGTCCCCCCTCAGATGCACGCTACCGATCTCGTAGATACGCGTCTTGTTCCTGACCACCCGCGCCGCCTTCCGCTGAACGCTGACCTTTCTGGGCTAGCAGCCGACGCCGCCACCTGCTAGGTATTTCGAGGTGCTTGCACCCGTTACTAATTTCATGATATCTCTTTAACTATACCACCTAAAAACATATGGTAAATGGCTAATTTTATCTCTATTTAACACCCGTGATAATAGATTAATTTATATTGATAAGGATTTTTATTTTATTGCTAACGTCTTGTCTTTAAAAAATACTGCCTACTTACTTTTCTTATTTTTTCTGAGATATAAACGCAGTTATTGTAGCTTAAATTTGGCCTGAACATAGACAGATGTATGCCTAAATTTAGAAGCATATAGCGATATTTTCTGGATTGTACATTATATTTCTTTTGTGCTATTGCGTTTGAATGTTTATGTAGCAAATAAATAAATAAATAGAATAAATAAATTATACATTTAATAAATTATTATTTTTCGAAGCATTTGGGCATCGTCGTAGCTCCAAATACATATTATCTTAGAATAAATTACTATATCGTAGGATATCTGTATATAACCTACTAAACTATCTGTAATACTTTAGTTATAAGAAATAATAGAAGAAAATAAAAGGCTGTCAAAAGGGTCTTTCCGCCAGCAACATCACCACGAGAGATTAAGATATGCACATGAATAATTCAAATAAAACCTTTAATATTAACCATGCAATTTTACTTTTCTATCAATCCATCAGATTGATAGAACTAATGATATTAATAGCCACTTGCTTTTCTATGTCGCTCTTCTTCCTTTAATCTCTCATAATCTGCTTCTGCTTCTCCGATTACTCTTTTGTTCGTGAGAATTGGAGGGATTTACAAACATACAACTATTATAGTTACCTACAAGTATTATGCAATACAATTACACACTACAATTATACAACTATTATAGTTGCCTACAACTAAAGTACAATACATTTACCGACATATTATAGTTATGGGTAGCGAACTACTGCAGGTTTCTACATTTTCAGAAATAACATTTAAGATACGTTAAGACTGATCTTAAAAGGAAAAGGGCAGAAAAGAATGTTTCATTATTTGTAACAACAGAGGTATGTAGCTTTATAAGACGAATGTAGCAATACCACAGACTTCTAAATCGGTTCAAACGTTTAGAAGTTATGGTGGAATAAAAAAACGAAAACATACATACAGGAATCCTGACCACATTACACTTCTTTTGTCGGGCAGTCATGTAAAAATATAAAATAGTAAAGTTCAAGCTGACAACATTTTCTACAAGATTGTCAACACTTATAAATTTCCCTATAACATAAACTTTCATAGATGTGACTTTGTTTAAAAACATACTTTTTTTTAAGAAACTTTGACGTTTAACATTTTAATATGTATGTAGGAAAAAAATGTAGAACATTAGTTGAAGAACAAACACACACTATTATACATATAACTTTGCTAAGTCTAAAGTGACTCATAGTGACCCATACATAATTCGGTATACTGACTTATTTTCTCTGCAAAGTAACGACAAATAAAATTAAAGATAATATTTTATGCATATACACGTACTATTCAAGGCAAATGAAACGACAGGCAAATCGTACTCTTTAATAATACGGAATATAATCTCATGGGTTTGGGCTCTTGTTTCAGTTTTGAATATTTGCCATCAGATTACTCGGAAACAACTGTAAAGCTAAAATCTGGCAGACATCGCTTGCCTTTAAGCTCTTTCTTTGGAGAAAAAGAGGAAATTTTATGTGTAGATTTTTAAGCTATTGCATAGCTTTTATCGCGGGCCTAGGCCAGCGCGGCGACCGAATGAAGAAATTTCTTAACGAAAATTAATGATTTTAAACTGATAATTACGTCTAAACGAGTACTGCTTACGATTCGAAAAAAATATATGTTAAACAAGAACATTTTCCTAATATTCTTAGCTTTGAATATTTTAGATTTTGTTTATATTACATAGTGTAGTTAATTTGTGAAATTAGGTCTAACCGAACACCAAAACGACTACTACGTAAATACTATCTGGCGTATTATTATGAAACCTGCACCATTTTAAAGATAATTTAATTATCTATCTTTTTATCTACGATTTTTTTCGAATAATCCGTTTTTTTGCTTTATCGAATAAAAAATTCGTGCGCGGCGCTCTATCGGACGACGTTTAAATTACCGATACCGCAGCTGCATCATGATTCGGAATAATTTCAACGTTTTCCGATAGAGCGCAGTTATCTGACATCAGAAAAAATAAAATTAATAAAAGAAATAAATAATTATAATTGCATAAGTTGTTAAAAATGCTATGCAATAGCTTTACCGCGGCAGTCCCCGAGTGCCACACGTATTTTTTTTTTGTAGAAATAGGAAATAATCGCTGCTGGCCAGGTCTGGAAAATAAGGTAGGTTGGTGAGCACTCCGAAATTGCAATCCTTTCAATGCACCCATGTTTTAAGGATGAGAACCTTTTGAGCTCACTGTGTCACTAGAATAACAGTGGGTATGATTGCATTTTTTCGTGAACTAAAATCGGGAATTAGTTAATTTGAACGAGACAGGGAAATACGCTAGAGCGGAATGTGAAATTAACGGTTGTCACACTTTCGCATTAAAACTACCCACCAAAGATAATGCATCTGAATACAACACCTCACGAAATGTGTTCAAATTTATTCGGACGAGTATAACTTCGACAGGTAGTTTTTATCGACGAGCGTTCGTTTCATATTCCGCTCTTACATATTGCTCTATCTTGTTCGCTTGAACTAATTTCAGTTTTAGTTCACAAAGAAACGCAATCGGGCCCAGTGAGTAACAAAATATTTTAGAGATAAAACGGTTAATTGACGCTTTTCAAATGTCATAGGGTCACCATAGAGTACAAAAGCGTGTCGTAGGATACCAAAAGCCAAAACTTGAGGAAAATGTAGTCGACTGTTACTATTACGTAGAAGTTTGTAACTGTCGTCTCAAACAAACTCACAAACTCTCTTCTACTTATCCGAGCCCGGCCTCCCACCACCGTTATAACCTACGCAGTGGCGGCAGCGGTATGCGGCCTACCCGCAAAACAACGGATTGACAGCTCTTTCAGTCTACCCTGGACAACGGCGGCTGCAACGTTACCGAAACGTCGGGTGCTACGAATTTCACGCGGTAAAATCGTTTCTATCCTATTTATAATGTCAAACAACCGCGATAGTCTTCGACTTTATATCATTCGATCGTTTGTCAACTAATATTTCATTTTTCAAAATATAACATTACAAACTTACACAAAATACCATTTGAACATTTGTTGTTGTAATAAAATATCAGGTAATATAATAAAATAATACAAAGGGTGGAAAACTTATCGTATCATGAGAAATAAACGTCGATAATAATGGGATTACTCAGCTAAAAGACCTTCGTGTGAATTTCTTGTTAGCGTCCGACTTGTTACCACTTATTGATCATTTTATTTCCTGTTTCGCTGAGATCTCTTTTCGAAGCGGACCAGCGTTGCCGATAGCAAAGTTTTATCGGAGGAAAAGCCATGAAAGTTTCACAAGGCTATAATAGAGACGCTTCGAGAGCAAACATTGCGTTAAGAAATGGGACTAACTATACGTAAATGGACTCATTGTTTTCGAAAGAAAGGAATAGTGCAACATCCTCTCAAAAGTGTTGCTTCTTCTTCCGGAAAATCGGGACATTACACAAAAGTTTCGCTTGAAGACCAAGGGACAGTGACTTGGTTGTCCCTAACCAATATGATTGTAACCTAACCAAAGTAAAATGACTTACAAGCTCGCGTTAACTTCCCCAAAAAGTTTCTTTCTAAAACCAGACAGAATGGCGCTGGTGTGGAATATAGAAGTACGACCATAAGCGACGTGGGTTCGAAGAAGTCACTCTTGCGAGTAGATTATGACAGCAACAGTATGTATCATGCTATTGGCCGTGAATTTCACAATGACGTCACAACCGTTGGGGACTTTTGCATTCCTCCTCCAATGTTCTATACCCTCCTGGGAGATAAAGTTCTATAGCTGGATACCAGATATGCTGAAATTTTAATTACCTGCCTTTCAGCATACACTTTAAGACCCAGTAACCTCGCTTACCGGAGCTATTTAGAGAATACTTCATGTCGTATATGAAACAATACCCCTTGAGGGATGTACATTACCATTAAGATGTATTCTTACATTACCATTAGTTTATTATGGTTTTATACAGAATAACGATGTTTCAATCGAAATTTTGTTGAATTACAAGGATTTTTTTGAAACTCCGTTACTGTATCAACATTTTCCTTACGGTTAATAAGGAAATAATTGTTTATACATCCTATTAAGAAAATCTATTCTATTATTATAATAATCCTATGATATCTACAAAAGTTTATCCATATTCGATCTAAATAGCCTATTTTTAATGGAAATAACAAAGCCATCCATACAACAAAAACTGCATTTGCTACAATAGCAGGCAGAAAACCAATGAATTAGTAAAAACATCGAAATGGTAACATCACAAGTTCTCCGCGCACAAATAGGTTCAGTCTACTAGCGAAGTAGTACGTCATCTAAAAAATGGCAGAGCTACCTAATCCCAAATTTAATAACAGGGAATAAGCGATTTTTCTACAATGTGTGATATGCTATTCGATATTTGCGGTTTGATGTTAAAAAATGAGTTTCATCGTGTCGATTATGTATGCAGGGGGGGATCTGGAGCGGAAGATTGGTTAGTCGAGCACGTGATATGTGTGTGCCTGGCTCTGGCGATCATGCAGGAAAATAATTAAGGCACATACGAGGGCGTTGGTGACGCTAGCACGACCCAAATCGAATATTGGAACTCTCTTTTTAATCGTTTGTTTATCTATTTTCATCGTTTATTTATACCATGTGCGCATTTTACCATGCCCCAAATAGCTGTTTTAAGTAGGTCGGGTTTTCAGGACATGGCACATACGAGTATAAGCAATTCATCATACAAAGTAATAACCTAAAATATAAATTTAAAAGAAATACGTGTGGCACTCGGGGACTGCCGCGGTAAAGCTATTGCATAGCATTTTTAACAACTTACGCAATTATAATTATTTATTTATTTTATTTTTTCTGATATCAGATAACTGCGCTCTATTGGAAAACGTTGAAATTATTCCGAATTTGCGGCTGCGGTAGCAAGCCAATTTGCGGCTGCGCTTGAAGACCAAGGGACAGTGACTGCAGATTGGTACGTCAACACTTGCTTGCCCAAAGTCTTTGAAAAGTTCGCGAAAGGCGTCCTCGAAGCAATGTCATCCTTCACCACGATAACGCGTCCGCACATTCCGCTAAGGTAACCGAAGCGTATTTGAAGCTTTAAATGTAGAACTGATGACGCATCGCCATACATCCCGGACCTCGTCCCTTGCGACCTATTTTTGTTTCCTACAATAAAAGACAAATTTAGAGGCACACGTTTTACGAGCCCTAAATCGGCGGTGAATGCGTAATCATTGGCGAAGTCCCGAAGGAAGACTGGTCCAACTGCTATTTTCAATGGTTCCTTCCAGCGAGTGCAAAAATGTATAAATTGTGAGGACATACTCACAATTTATACATTTTCGAGGTCGCCTCATCTTACTAGTAAATTGTAAGGTCCCGGATTCGATTCCCGGCCGTGTCACCATTTTCAGTTGGGAACAAATTAACGGAATTGCATTTCAATTCAGTCGATCGAATGCAATAACAAGACACACACTTACATACATGTTACATGCTCACATACATATAATGTATATACAATGATAGAAGTGTGATTTTAGAGTATGAAACAAGGCTAACTATTTCGATATTCAGCAAAAATGCCATCTGACGCAACATTATGGTTGTAGGTATGTGTATGTATATAAGTACATTATACTGCAACGGAGCTGCTACGTTTTACTGAAACCTACCTAGGCTTTTGGATCTAATCAGCGCCATAGTCCGCATACCAAATATAATTTTTGGCGTGGGATTATATTCACGCTGCTAATTGCATAATAGCTGCGCCTCTCCTAGGCTGTGGCTTGAGTCTCATCTATAGCTCAGGAGCACATTGTAGTTCACACGTCGTCATCGGGCACACGAATCTATTTATTAGTAACGCCGTGGAAGCGTTCGTTTTTTAAGGATTTCCTACCAAAGTGTACAACTTGAGTTGTCAACTACAACCGGCGAACCCGTCACCTCATGAAGTTTTAACGATATGTGATGTCTCTGAAGACTTTGGGACAGTAAAGCCACGAACCCGCAAGAGTCCAACGCCTTACGGCGAGGCACTAGGAAGATAAACCAGTGAGGCCGCATAGCCCCCTGGCTACCAGTTTTGGCAGGATATGTCCGTCTGGAAACAAACATCAGGATACCTCCTTCCTCCCGAGTGATTACGGGACTGAAGTCGCTTACGCGGATTCTACCTCTTGTATTTCAGCGGTAATTCAATAAGAATTTATCGCGGACTTCGACGTCATTTGCCCGTCATACTACTCGGGATCGCGTGACCGATAGGTCGTTTCAATAATGGCATGACAATAGGTGAACATCCACCCCCGCTGCTTAGGAGAAATTATATTTCCATAGTCTCCAGACTCATTCAGTCAGAGTACCCAACCGATTGGCTGTCGCCGAATGGTGCGCAAACCGTCCACTAGCGTCGGGAGGCAATCCCCTAGGCGAAACCGATCCACCAGCCGTGAGGCCTGAGACGCAAGAGTCGTACCCGGGGTAGCCTTCCACACGAGGAGGCTACTGAATAGGAGCTGAATCTTGAGGTCAGAACCGATCCGAGAACACAGTGGATCTTAAAGCCCAAGCTCCACGATACTGTTTGTACCAAAGCGTACAATCAATTATTGCGCTTAGTACAGCCAATACCTAAAACATTGTGGTGTTTATGTTTGATGCTTCGTCGAGACGAAATTTGTGAAAGTATAGTATACCTTGTATCAACCACATTTTTTACAATTTTCTTTTCAGTTAAGTGTACATAGTTACCATTTCGCTATAGTTCATATTTACCAAGCCGTCCTGTATAATATCAAAGCAAATATACCACAGTTAAATGGTGTTGTTTTAAGTAGACAAAGGACTGATAGGAATTCGTCAACCACAAACAAAAGAGAAAATGTATATAAAGTTCGGAAGTAACTGTATTGGAATCCCGGTCTAAAACCCAGTCGATTGAGTTAATAATAACGGTTGGCCATGTCGGCAAGACCAACACTACCAAATTAGTTTTGATATAATTATATGGTACTTCCTGAGTTTGAGATGTAGCAATATTTCAACAGCTGTTCCGATATGCACATCTCACGCATCCACGAAGTCAACGACCTTTCGTTAATTTATGTATGTTTTCTAGCTTCTATCCGCAGCTTTGCTTGCGTTAAAAATAATTTTTGCCAGCGGTTTAATAAATTCGATCGGAACCCTTATTTCAGTTAATAGTTAAATTATAGTGTTTTGCCTATCTCGATACAAAAAGTTTTCATATCCGTAATCGCAACTTTGAAATTTGCCTTTTTGGTCGATGTACCATTGCGCATATTCTGTTAATAAGTCGACGAATTATGAATAGTCCAAAATCACACGAATTAAGAGGAGGATATAGGTAAAACCGAAAAACATAATTTCGTAGTATCACTTTTGCAGCAATATAAGGATTTTTTTATGTTTAACTATTAAGTCCTTACGTACATTTTGATTTAACTCTCGTCCAGTAAAATTCTACACAAATATGAGATTTACGTAGTGAGTCAGTAATTTAAAACATTTATGCCAAACGTAACGTAACTCATTAAATCTTAAAGTTAATGAGTTAAAGAACGTTTCAGATTGATTGAAAACTTTTAAGTGTATAAAAAATTCAATAATAAGAGTAATAATTTTTCTTTTTGTCATATTTTTTCCGATTTGTGTACGGTTCAGTATAGCTTTTAAAATTTATTTCTTTGATGACAGTCCCGAAAATCGAAACGTCAGAGACTATTTCTTTTCCGTTTTCAAATCGACTGGGTAAAGTCGTCCACTACATATGAAAATATAATTGTACTTCAAGTGGAAATGATGGCATTTATATTTGTGAGTTTTGCTTATAATTTGTATAAAACATTAAAGACTAAGAATTGTTTTTAATTGTTAGGTGTCTTAACAGTAAAGTTTGGTTTGCAAAAGTGTTTTTTTAGTTTAAACTAATGCAGCGCCGTCTAGTGGCGAGTTCCAAAAAAGTGGATAGCGCGATAGTGCTAAATACCTATGTATACCAATTGTCATGACCATCGGTTGAACGGTATAGAAGTTGATGTGCGGTAGCGCCTTCTAGCGATGAGTTATAACAAATGTTATAGCGCAAAAATATTATCCGTTCTCAAATACATATGTATACCAACTTTTATAGCGATCGGTTGAACGGTATATAAGTTGCTTGCTTCAGCGCCATCCAGTGTCGATTTACAACAAAGTAAATAGAGCAAAAATATTATCCGTAGTCAAATACCAATATATACCAATTTACATGGCGATCGGTTCAACAAAGCGGATAGCATATGATCCTTCTCCATGAAAAAGACATATATTTCATGTTTTTTCATATACCAACTTCCTTTGTTAAATATATATATAGATATTATAGATGTCAAATTGTAGGCCAGAATATTAAACTATGTGAAAATTTTCATCAGGTTACTTAAAGTTTCTTTAAATAATATTTATAATTTTAAATACATATTGGTTCAAATCCACTTTTACCCTGATTTAGGTCGCTTTGCCTAATACACCAGTTGAGTTTTTAAAGAACCGAATGGATTCCGGCGACTGTTAACTTTATTACTTTTATCATCTTTTACAAAGCTTTCATTTTTATATCTTCCATCACTGCCGGTACAATCCTGCGACAACCACCATAATATGAATTAGAAGTGTTTTTAAAAGAAACAGGCTTTAAATCACTCATGTTATCCTTAAAAATTTGGCAATGCCATTTAGATATGAAATGCTCCAATTAATTTTATAAAAGCCGCAAACCCAATATCACTCAGAGCAGTTCACTTGTGCGATAAGCGTGCAAAGTATTGATATTTCAGAAGGATTTTGAAAAAAATATCACACCACTTTCCCGCAAATTGTGACTATGAATTAATTTATTGCATATACTGTGTTAATTTATTGTGTACAGATAAACTTTTAATCTGTATGCGCTCGATAAGTGGATTAAGGAAAAAATCTCTCCTCTAAAGAATTATCTACCTATATAGACCGTCCGAGGGATTGCATTCGGAAGCGGGTTGAATAATAAAGAGAAAGAAAATGGTCGGAAGCTGAGCGTGGGAGACTATTTGAATTATTCGAACGCTCTGCTAGGAGGGCACACAGTGTTTTTTTTCATACACGGTCTTGGCTAGATGCTATTTATTTATTATTATTTATTTATTCACATAATAAATATACATTATTTCGTCTACTCTAATACCTAATTCTAACTGGGCGAAACGCCCGTACTAATGCAGGGTTAAATAATTACAAGCAAAAATAAAATTATTATTAATAACAAAATAATCATATTACTTATAATAGTCAAATATAATAAACATAATGGTCAATATGAAATTGAAATGGATAATAAACATACTTACTGAATTTTGGAAAAATACTTTATTGTTCTTGAAATCTGATCAAATTATATTGTCATAAATGTAGAGAGATATTATTTGCATATAGTATCTACTATATACATACAATTGACCACAATAGGAAACTTTTAATCTCAATAAGAGACTCTTACACAGATAAAGAACGCTTTTACTTATTAGAGTGTCAAAATATGCAATTTACTGAGATTATTTATTTCTGTTCAGGAATTGAAATGATGTCATTGCATTTTTTTTTTAAACTACTTTCAACTTCGACAGTAAAGATACTTCGTTTAATAATAAAATTATTCCATATTATGCAATTATTATTGCAAAATATGCAATTTATTGAGATTTTTTTATTTCTTTTCAGGAATTCAAATGATAGCATTGAATAATTACAAAGCTACAACTTACTTCGAGAGAAAAGCAACTTTATTTAGCAAAAATATTTTAATTACTAATATTGCATACATATACCTTATGCAATATTAGTATAACAGGATGGATGACGTGGAGACAACTAACAGGCGTTATGTGAGACAGAAAAATACCCGTTAAGATCAAAGCGCAAATGTATAAAACAGCCATTAGACCTGCTGTCTTGTTTGGATCAGAATATTGGGCGACTAATAAATAACATCCTTATAAACTACATACGCTGGTCAGCGGGTGTCACACTATTAGAAATGAGTACTTAAGGGGAAGTTTTAAAGTCGCTCCGATAATTGATAAAGTCAAAGAAGACGGTCACGTCCAGCGACGCCCAGATGATCACATGGTGAAGCTTGCCCTAGACCTGCCAACGACGAAACGTGCTCTTGGAAGACCACTTGCCACCTGGTTGAGGACAGTTGAAAAAGACATGAGAGAAGCTCAACTCGACGCCGACACGGTACAAGATCGTGCTCAGTGGAGGAAAGGAACAAGGAAGGCCGAAGCCAATTAAATGGGACAGGGTCTAGGAAGAAGAAGAAGAAGCATACATATATCTTAATACATATTTTATAATATTATGTATCAACATATGCGTTAAGTTGCAGTTGTCAAATTTGTATGATAAATTCATTATATAGACCCTTACTTGCGATAGTGAGTATTGGTCCAAAACAGCTTTGTCGAGAACACTTCCAATAACATTCAGTGTTTGCTCACATATGCAGTGTTTGCTCTAGAAGCTCTTTGCGAAATCTATTACAATACGAGCTAGGCCATATCCCTCAAGGAAGAGCATCGGTATGACACGAGTAATAGACCCATTACCTCCAACTGATCATACGGCCTACAGTTAGCTAAGTACAAGGCGACTATAAATTCCATCAACGGATGATGCGTAAACATTGGTAGCCGTCGCGATCACCCGCCTCCACGACGACCGCAGTTTGAAACTGCTTTAAACTGCTTATGGCGAGTTAATATGTGTTCGTGAAACAATGTCTACTAAACCGATTTCGTTCTGGTTATTCCCAGGTTGTAGGTTACTTATTTCCTTCGGCAGATGGGCTATAGAGCATACTTGATATCTCTTACGGGGGCCCAATATTGCAGAAAAACGACGATCTAGTCGGGAAGGTGAATAGCTCAATAATAAAGAGATAATATTATTATGTCAAAAAACGTCTGTAACATTATAGCTCATTTTTTGCATAGAATAATCTTCTGTGACAAGTTTTAAAATTACAAAACACCAAAATGAAATAAAAATGTGTTTTTTGTTTTTTCCATAATTATTATGTACAGAAACACCCATTTGATAGCTGCTCATTATTAAAAACTAACGCTTTATGCAAAGTAATTTTATCACTCTTATTAACATGTTTTTGATCTTTGATAAGCACATTGTCATGCAATCTAAAGCGCAATGTGGTAAAAGTCGCTTTTATTGTATAAGCTACCATTATATATTAGTATGCGTGCACAAACACCCCATACAAACAAATTTTCGAAGATTGAAAAGATGCCGTCGTGAATTTCTTTCCCATAGCTGGCCTATTAAGCGTTAAAATTTTCCAAAAATAAACCAATCGTCTTGTTGCGCACAACAACCTAACCTTTATGTACAGTCTGATAAAAATGATTTCTGATCCCTGATATGCACATTGTCATGCTATCAAAAGAAAATTACGGCATATAAATAAAGTGAAACTAAACTTCAAGGGTTTTGAACCCCTTGCATCTGACAGACGTGAGCACCAGTGGCGTAGCTAGGGTAATTTGCGCCCGGGGACAAGACACAAAATCTGCGCCCCATCTCGTATCGAAAGTCTGGAGACTCACTCGGGCCGGAGTCCCCATTTTTTTTTTTTCAGTTTATATTATGGAACGCCTATTTGGTAAAAACTAAAGTCCTAATATCCCATTGCAATTCATTTTTTTCTAAATACAATTAAATTGTAATGGGATAATAGGACTTTAGTTTTTACCAAATCGGCGTTCCATAATATATGGTTTGTGAGAATGGCCACCCTTCACTAGACTCCAATTGATTGCGAGCGAAGGGTGGTTCTCAGCATGAATGTTGCTCCGTTAATGAGAGTCGTAGATGTCCGTGTAGAGGAGTTTATTCAGAAGTGAGTCGAAGTCGCCAGTTCTTAACGCCTTGAGTTGTGTTCGCCGTTGTGTTGTAGTGTGGGCGCGAGGTGAAGCCGTGGCGGTCCGTGTGTAGTCGAGGAGCGAAGTTTGTAGTCGAGATATTTATCCACTGAGGGGACGATGTGTAGAGCGCGGTAACTGTCTGCCGAAGTAATGATGTTGAAGGGCAACTGCCTGCCAAAGGAATGATTGGTAGCACGTGGCAACTGTCTGCCAAAGGAATGATGCCGAGGTGTGTAGGTGTACTTGACCACCAAAGGAATGATGCCGATCGAATGAAATGTACTGCGTTTTATAGGGTGATCGGTGATGCAATAGCTACGAGTGGGGCGACGCATGTGTCGCTAACCTGGGCAATATTTGCCAAATTTAGCTGGAAATTAACTGCAGCTGCGCGTGCAAGTTTGAGCGAGTCTGCAGTTTTCTGTTCTGTGAAATTGACTTTTTTGTTGTGGGTATGTAGGGCCGTAGGCTCCTACATGGCTCCCCCCTAGTGAAGGGCTTGCGTATGACAATATGGAAGGTCTTCACGACAAAGTGACAAAAAAGTGTAAGTGTGACAATTAAAAGTGTGTGTGAAGTTGTGTTCGCGAAAGTTTGGGAATCGTATGTTTTTATGCGAGTGTTTGACAGTTTGAGAACCGTATGTTGTTATGAGTGGCGAAGGCATTTCGTTACAATGTGTTAAAAACTGGCGCTGTTATAAAATGTTGACAATAAGGAAAAATAAATGAATACAATGGACAATGGTTAGTATAAACGCTGACATAATAAAATTCGCTGGACGTGAAACGAGTGAATGCAATGCAATATGTTACGCGCCGAACGATAAAAATGATTCGCGCGGCTTAAAAAAATGTGGAGCATATGAATTAATAATAATTTAGCGCGATAAGAATGCAATCTGAGTAATTTCGCGCGCGTGACGTCTGAAGTCCATTGTTTGTTTGTTGCGCATTCGTGTGGACTTCCGGTCTTGAAGTTGAAGATTCCCGATAGTAGCTGTTTTGGAGTGCGGCGCCTTGCTTCTGCGAATGAGGTCGTACAGTTCGGTGGTTTTAGTCAGTGAGTCGCTAAACCATTCGGTCGACTTCCAAATTGCTTCGACTATGACGTCGTATCCATGCGTGTTGTGTGGGAATCGCTTCTGTTGTTGCAAGTGGGATAATATCGCCGATTTTACGCTTTGAATGAGTGGTTTCGCTATACCGTCTATTCTCGGCGTTTGTAATTTTTGTGGGTGAGTCGGCTTCAGCGTGCTGATTAGCGTAGTCCATTGTTGTTTTTTTGAGGTTGGTTGTAGCGTTTGATTTTTTGTGATCGGGTATGAATGCTGTGGAGTGTGAGTTCCATCCGTTTTGCGTTTTCGATGTTGATATTCTTCCGCTGCGTGGTTGTTTCCGTTTCGTAGTGTGTTTATCGATTGAAATTGTGATTGAGAAGGCATTTAGGCCGATAGTGTCCTTGGTCAGCTGTTAGTCTATACTGGACCTAAGTGCCATTCTCCCGGTTGTTGCGCCTGCAGGTCATTAAGCTGCAGAAAACGTCTTACTGCTGTCCGGTGAAGAGTGTGAAGCGATTGTGACGACTTCCTTTCGTAGGATTTTACCTGAGAGTGTATCAATGACGGTTTCGCCTGTACAAGTCCTCAGGGCCGCACATCGTTGTTTTTATAAAATTCGTTAGCGTTCGTTGTTTTGATCCGAGATAAGTGTTGTGTGTATGTAGCGTTGGTAATTGCGCGTGCTGATAATGTCGTTTAGCCGTGACCGTGGTTGTGTGTTCGTTGATTGTAGGTGCCGAGTATATTTTTAAATAAGTCGCGTGAGTACTTGCTTACTGCTTACTGGTAGAAGTACTTGCGAATGTGTTGCGGGAAATTTGCTTCCGCGGTTGATGCAATGTCTGCATTTTTATTAATCGAGCAGGAATTTCGTCTGCTTTTGCGTCGTTGTCGTTTTGTAGTGGCACCGGTCGTCGTCGTTTGGCTGTTTATTTGCGCTGAGAGGCTTGTGTGGTGTCGTGTTTCGCTGAGTCGTTATGCGTTTTATTGTTTTTACTTGCTAGGCATGACCGATGTTGAGAATGCGTATTGTAGTTGGTGGTCATGCGTAGCAAGGATCATTCCTTTGTTCTTGTGCTGATTATACTGCTTGTATCTGTTGTATGTGGGGTCGGGCGATTTCTTCTTCGATTTCGATGACTGCCTCGTCCTTGCTCTGTTGTCCGCCCATTTCGATTTTATAGTGCGAAGTCGCTGTGTGTGCGGAGATTTGAGGAAGGCGTGTTCAGCGGCTTTTGAAGTTGAAGGAGAGTGAACGGCGTGTCCTTTTCAGTGTCGGGGCTGTAGTTTGAAGGATTCCGACGTGAAGGTTTAGGCGTGAAGGCGTAGGCGTGTTCGTTTCGAGCGTAGGAGTCACCACTGTGAGAATGGTGATGCGTGTCCTGGTCGAACGTCGGTGTCACTAGTGTGATGCGAAGGTGCGTTATGTCCAAAGTCGGGTCACCAATGTGAGAATGGCCACCCTTCACTAGACTCCAATTGATTGCGAGCGAAGGGTGGTTCTCAGCATGAATGTTGCTCCGTTAATGAGAGTCGTAGATGTCCGTGTAGAGGAGTTTATTCAGAAGTGAGTCGAAGTCGCCAGTTCTTAACGCCTTGAGTTGTGTTCGCCGTTGTGTTGTAGTGTGGGCGCGAGGTGAAGCCGTGGCGGTCCGTGTGTAGTCGAGGAGCGAAGTTTGTAGTCGAGATATTTATCCACTGAGGGGACGATGTGTAGAGCGCGGTAACTGTCTGCCGAAGTAATGATGTTGAAGGGCAACTGCCTGCCAAAGGAATGATTGGTAGCACGTGGCAACTGTCTGCCAAAGGAATGATGCCGAGGTGTGTAGGTGTACTTGACCACCAAAGGAATGATGCCGATCGAATGAAATGTACTGCGTTTTATAGGGTGATCGGTGATGCAATAGCTACGAGTGGGGCGACGCATGTGTCGCTAACCTGGGCAATATTTGCCAAATTTAGCTGGAAATTAACTGCAGCTGCGCGTGCAAGTTTGAGCGAGTCTGCAGTTTTCTGTTCTGTGAAATTGACTTTTTTGTTGTGGGTATGTAGGGCCGTAGGCTCCTACAGGTTCATAAATAGAATAAAAACTAAAAATTCTTTTTATGGATTGAAACAATTTATTTAATAAACACTAAAATACTAAAAGAAATACTAATTAATTATTAAAATTACTAAATACTTATAAAAACTAAATTCTATACATATTTATTGTACTGGTCCGTGAGTGTGTATGTGTAGTATATTATATGAATTGGATTTCTACCATAAATTGATCTTTCTCGATTTGACTGTCGCAAACTCATCAAATACGTTGTCAAAATTAATAGAATCAAGGGTTTGTCTTTCGATGCTAAGGAGTGCAAGATCACTCAGATGATCTTGTCCTATTGAAGCACGTAAATATGATAAAATAAGCTTTAGTTTGCTGAAAGACTGCTCACAACTTGCAATCGAAACAGCAATTGTTAAAAGAATTTGCAGTGAAATACGCATTTTGGGAAACACGTCATCTCCATATGATACAATAAAACCAAGAAGGTCTAAAGGAGTTTCTGGTAGAATTTCAATCCGGGTACTCAATTTCTGTGAACAATTCGTGACCATTGACGTCGGTGTCTATGGTATTAGGGTTTTTTAAACGTAAAAACCGTACTGATATTTCTTGTTGAGTTGTTTGTTTAAAACGTAAAAACCAGGGTGGTAATATCACAATTTTTTTGAATATTCAAGATTTTTAATTTTTCGTTTAACATCTCACGTTTTAAAATACATTCATTTTTATAAAATTAAAATACAAAAGTTAGTTTTAATCCATCCTCATTTTGGCGCCCCCTAAGCTGTGGCGCCCGGGGACATAAGTACCCCCCTGCCCCCCCTCCAACCCCCCCCCCCCCCCCCCCTCCACCGCCCCCCAGCTTACGCCTCTGGTGAGCACGCATACAATGTTATTGTTTATTCTCCCTCTTCATGGAATACAGTATATTCACTAATAGGACTTACACTTTTTAATAAATTTCTTGATAAACTAAAGGCGGTTAACCACTATAATGCCAATACCACCGATCGGTGGTTTTCTGTTGCGACAGTTCGCCGGAGGTCGATCTCTGTATTTATGCAATTATGCAATTATATGTGGTAAGAGTAGTCTATATGTATAAGCTACCATTATATATTAGTATGCATGCTCAAACAGGTAAATTTTCGAGAGCCATCGTGTGATGTTTATTCCCATAGCTGGCCTTCTAAGCGTTAACCCCTCAAATGAATGGCGATTAGCTCGGGTTGCCTACGGCAAAATGTATATAAATTTATATTTACATTTACATTTACATTTACATAGAGCGGGGTTTACTATAGAGCTATAGCATTACTATAGAGCGGATTACTATAAAGCGGCGCACATTTACATTTATATTTACATTTATATAAATTTATATACATTTTGTATACATTTTGCCAAGGCATCCCTTAAGGGACGCCTCACATTTGAGGGTAACATCGTCATTTTCAAGAGATCCATCCGGTAGTACCTGCTAAACATCGACAAGTCGACAAGTCGAATCTATAAGTCGATAACGACATTTTAAAATAATTTTTTAAACTACAGCAGCCCTCTACCAATGTAATTAAGAATGTAATAAATGTTTATTGTTATTTGTTTATATTACAGTATTTTTATTTATTTGGAAAAATACGATTCATATATTGCGAATTATTTTTTGTAAATAGAACAGAAATAGAACAGAAATAATATACAAAATTGTACAGTAGTTAAGGTAATAAAATTCTGTGTTCTGTATTCTGTTATTACATGAATCACTGTGCACCGTGATCTCTGGTTTGATATTTATTTGATATTTCATTTTCACGTCGCAAACAATCGGGCGGCGCCCGCATAGCGCCGCACCGCTTCACCCGGATATTCTTCCACAATGCTTCGACGCCGACGACGGCCGTTTACTACAGGGTCGATGACTTTTTATAGAATAACTGAGAAGAATTCGGAAGGGGTCCACCGAGATACATTAGCCGCCCGACACCAACACCTGAATTTATAGTACTGGTCAATATTTAAGCTTTTACCTGACCACCAGTTTTCATTTTATAATCGAGTCCAAGATGGCGATATACTT